>OY728138.1:58890609-60140609 GCA_963277665.1 Viscum album
TCAATTGTACCATAGTCTATGACCTCCTCCACATCACTATAACATTGGAGGTAAATGTGATATGTTATGGGGAAATACTCTTAAAGTGTTTTGACATGGAAAAAGGTTCTAGTTGTTTATCTTTATCATAACATTGGTTATAATACCATAGGGGATACATACAAGTACCCATAATTTTCATACATAAATATAACATCTTATTATATAAATAATCATTATATAAAATTATGATCCTTGATATAATTGTATAATTATAGTTCCTTTGGAAATTTGGATACATAAACAACTGGTTTATAAGTGAACTACATGATCTACCACTTAGTTATTTCATAACTATCACCCTTATTAGATATATCACACCTAATACCAATTTTCCTAACTTGGGAAAATGAAAAATAAGGAAGGGTGAGATCTAATTCTTGAAAAGGGTAAAAAATAAAGATATATATGGTTAAATAATCATAACATGAATATAAGGGTATGAGTGTTTAACATTTGAATTTTATACCCTATATTGCCTATATCATAATATTGAGTCATGGAACACATTTTGGGAGTTCATTTGACATTAATCAAAAAAGAGTCAAAGAACATGAACCATGAAAGCATAAAATTGGCATAAAGCATGGAATTGTGGTATAAATATTAGAATAGAATGTCTTATCCCATGGATACTCACCAATAAAATCATAACAAGTGAGGCTTAGTCTAACCACCCATGTTCCTTTTTTAGTTTAAGATGACCTCCTGTGTATGCAATTTTAGGCTCGGGGTAACCTACTATGTACCCTTTAAGCTCAAAGAACAATAATCATTACCAAATGAATTGGAGTGATATAAGGCATCACTCACCACATATTGAAAATAATACACATCTATACTTCCAGTTCATAAATTATTTATCATATCTGAACCCATGAAACAAAATGGGTTTTATAAACATTGTGTCATAATGTTACCTAGAGAAAATGAATGGGTTTCATAGAAATATTATCTTCATAAACCTAAACCATATAGTTAAAGAAAAAGGATGGTATCATTGGATCATAACCCCAATAAGGATTATGTAACATAAATTAATGAAATATTATATGTAAAATGATTTTGGAAGATCACTTGGAACATTTCATGAGGAAAATAACCTTTACATTTTGAAATCAAATAATTAAAATATAATAATTTCGAAAATATTATGATTTTTTTTATTTTAAAATAAAAATGTAAACTTTTAAAGGAATATTAAAATAAATGATCATTCCTAATGGTGGGAAATTCTGTTTATTCTATATAAGTTACGAGAAAACATTCCTTTACACTTTGGTCAAAAAATAATAAATTATGTTGTTTAGAAAAATAGAAGAATACTTATTTTGAACCATTTCATAGAAAATTAAGAAATGGGTAAAAATTAATTTAAAAAATAATAGGATAATAGTAAATAATTTCTTTAAAATTTTATTATTAATCAAGGATATGGAATAAAAAGAGTTGTTTATCTAAATTATAAATAAATTAGACTTTACTTAAAAGCATATTTTATATATATTGTGAAATTTAGGTGAGGAAAATGAAAGGAAAAAATGTAATTTCATGAAATTACAATATGATAAGAAAATTTATAATTTTATTGAGAAGTTTATCATAATATTTCCTCACCATAAACCTAATTATAAATAATCTCGATAAACTATGAGATTGTGACATAAAACACTCACCACTTTGGAAAATTTTGAATCTAATTCTTATGAAATAAATATACATAGATTGATATGTAAATCCTCATAATTTTTATAATAATAATAATAAAATACAATGACGAGTAGTATATATATATCAAAAAAATGTAACATTAGATATATATATATATATATATACATTCCACCCGAAAGTAACAAGCAATGTATAAGGCATGTACCAACATAAATAAACGTGAGACAATAATACCTTACCTTGGGTTCCACTTACTTCAAAAGCTTTCTGACATCCTGAATAATAAATTTAAATTTATTATAATTATATACCATAATCAAATACATGATTATAATATTATATATATTTAATATATAAATATATATATATATGGATTAATCCACAATTGTAGATATAGAAAATGTATTATACCATTAGTGAAGACTGTACGTTATACATACACATGAAAACTTTTTTTATTTTTCAAAAAATGGAAAACTTAAAGTTAAACAATAATTCAAATTCAAATTATAATTATTATATCATATATATCATATATATTCATCATATACATCCTCCTTACTATCTAATAAAAATTGAAATAAAAAAATAATTACATCCCTTCGTGGTTGTGGTGGTCCACATGTATACATAAACGTTATTATTTTTCTTCATCTGTTTAGAAGGTAATAAGGTAGATAATATATTATTAGAATAAAAGAATAATTATTTATTCAAATTAATATATTAACTTTAAACCTACTGTAATTACCGTCCTTGAAATATGCAGATGGAAAATAAATTGTACCTCCATGTGGAGATGATAATCTGTACGTACACATGAGCAATACTTTCACTTACCATTTTATGGAAAGACGGTTGATAATGGTTGTTTAGTATTAATAATAACATGTAATCATTTTTAGGATAATATAGTTATTAATTTATGATAAATATCATAGGTTTATGAGAAGTATAAGTAGAAATAAATTGAAATAAGTTGGGCAATATAACTAATTCTCTTTCAGGAGACCTCCTTTAGATCTTTGCATAAAGATATTACGGTTAGTTTTTTGGGGAATATAATCTCCTAAAAAATTTGTATAAGGTTTGTTATAAGAAAATTTTTTTGGGGATGGTCGAGATAGAGGGTTCAATGTTAATAAAAATAATGGGTGTCCTTTTTTAAGGGAGAGAGAGAGGAAAAACCTGGAAATTTTTAAACGATTAAATTATAAAAAAGTCATTATCAGAACAGATGTTTCCAAATAGAAAATAAGTGTATTGGGCATTAAATTTTCAACCGTATATTTTTATATTTGTTGTGTTTTAATATTTTTATTATTTTTATGTAATTTAATAAAATATTATTCAGATAAAATGTGATTAATGTCATTTTTGACAATATTCCATTAATTTATCTAAAATTACATAAATAAAAAGTTTAAATAAGAATAAAATTATTTAAATTATCACTAATATGTCATATTAATAGTAAAAATTAATTAAATAGATTAAATCACTCAAATTAGATTAATTTTAATAATTTGAAATCATTTTTTTATTTGTTTCAGAAATGTTGCATTAGTGATTCATAAAATTCAATGACATTATATATTAAGTTAAAATTATAAATAAATTTATATTATGAAATTATTTTAATTAAGCTCAAAATTACTATGAATATTCATTTATAACATCTTTTTTCACAATGTGAATAGAAAAAATATATTTAAAACTAAGAGTGTAATTTGGTGACATTATTTGATTTAAATATTAAATAAGTCACTTTTATAGACAAGGGTTGAATAATAAAGAAAAATTGGATTTTCATACATAGATATTACATCTTTTTATATGAATATTCAATAAATTACACAAACACACAGTTGAGTGTATTAATAGTTTAGTGAATTGGAAAAATTGGAAACATAAACAACTAGTTCATAGGTTGGTTACATCATCTCCCACTATATTCTTCACATATAGTAACCTTCATTGAAAAATCACACACAATAAACATCTTCATAACTATGGGAAATGAAATATTAGAAAGGGTGAGCTTATATGCTCTGTAAGGATAAAAAGGGAGATATATAAGCATAACATGAACATATGGGTTTGAGAACTAGAGAAAAACATATGAAAATTATACCCTACATATCAAAGATATGAATCTTGATTAATTAAAAATATATTAACCACTCAAATAACATGAATCGTATGTAAATCAAATAACTTGATCTATGAGGGCATAAAATTTGTATAAGACATGGATTTTTGGTAGACACAAAAGCATAGAAAAACATTTCTAGATAGTCAAAGATCATTTATAAGGATATTATATTGTTTTGGTTTATCTCCCAAAATAATCATAGTAGTCTTGGTTTTCTCTTAATACCATAATAGTAGAAAATTTATCTTATTGAACTGGGTTCACACCCTATTCAGGTCCAGTCAATATCATGATATATAAATATTCACCCAATATGTTGGAGGGTGATATAGGTTTGACCTTTCTCATATTGAAAACCATATTTATCTATGCCAAGAGATCAAAAAAATTCATCATATGGTAACCCATGAAAAGAAATGGGCATTATAAACATTTCATCATATTGTAACCCTTAGAAAAGGGACAGGTCTCATAATCATTTCATCATTGCATTACCTATGATAAGAAGTGGATTTCAAAAGCATTTCTCATGGTATAACCTTTAAAGAAATAAAAGTTCCATAAACATAATTCCATCATAATCATAAAAACTTTAGAGAAAAACAATAATGGTATCCTTGTATTTTATACCCATTAAGGCATAGGTAACATCAATTGATGAAATCTTAGATGAAAAATGATTTTAATCGATCATTTAAAACTATTATTGGGGGAAATTATGATTTTTTGCATTGAAAAATACATTTGTTAGCCCAAAAATTTTAAAAATATTTTTATATTAAAGTAACCCTAAAAAAATACTCTAATCATCAGTGAAAATAAAATTTAGGATTAATGACGATTTCTTTTTTTCATACATGTTAAAAAAAATAATCCTTTCACATTTTTTTTGTAAAAAAATGGAAATTGTTTGGAAAACCAAGTAAATAACCCTTTAATTTTTTTAAAGATTAAAAAATTGGTAAAAATATATTCTAAAATTCATAGAACAAAAAAATATTTTTGAACACATTTTTAGATTATTTTGTTTTCGAAGGAAAAAGATCTCCGACTGAAGAGATAAATAAAGTCATATTTTCTTTAAAACATTTTCTCAATTATTTTAAGTAAAAAAGAGGGGATAGTGATAATATTATATAAAAATATCATGAATATATAAATAAAAATAAAATTCATTATTTTCTTGAGTGTTATATCATAAGATTTATCATTGGAAACAAAATCTTAAACAACCCCGATAAACAATGAGATTGTAAAATAAAATCCTTACCACTTTTATATCTTTGAATCATAATCCCCATGAATAAATAATAGTTAATGAAACATAAGATAACATGAGGATAAATAAATTCATGATATTACATGTCAATGGGGATGAATATACACCCCTTTAATGAATATAGTTTCATAACATAATGTATGTCTCAAAGAAGAATAATTGAGACAAATATCTTACCGATTTGGTAACTTTTGAACTGTAAACCCCATGAAAGAGTGATCTTAAAATTGATATTTATATAAAAATAATTTTATGTATAACTATAATATATTAAATTCATGGTATTATATACATCATATAAATGAAACATGTTGTGAATATGGAATTCATCTCACAAAAAAAGTGAGACTAAAATCCCCTACAGTAAGTCTTAAAATCCATATTCCATGTTCAAAACTCATTTATAATAAATATATGTTTACTATAAATATAATATATATATATATATATAATATAATATATTATTTTCTTATGAAATTTTATTACCCTTTTATCAACAATTCTATGTTAATGTTACGTTTCTGGTAATAACGACTTTGTTTTTCATATATGTTATAATTTTTAATTTTTAATCATATTAATTTCATCATGGTTAAATTATATCCATAATTTTAACCATGATATAAATATAATATATATACAATATATATTTACTTATAACAGTCTATAAAAGATAGATATAAAAAATGAAATACACCATTCATGGAGACAGTATGTCGAACATACACATGAACACAGTTTCCATTTTTCGATGTAGTGGTATAAATAAAATTAAATGGAATATTATAATTATATAATAATATATATTTAATATATATATGTCACATAATTTCAGTAATAACATATTTAATACCTTCCATTTAAAGTAATAATGAATCACATCGCTTCATACGGAGGCAGTCTGTCAAACACATTACCAACACTATCGTATTACCACAAAATGGAAATCATGAACTTATGTGTGATATAATAATTATATAAGAATAATAATATCATAAATGTCATATTTAAACAAAAAATATATCACTATATCCAATCGTGATAGGTGGTAATGAAATAACAAATGACATAGGTTCATGAGGTTGTAGTTCATCGTACACATGAATGATGATTTTGTAACCCATTTGTTGGAAGTGGAAATGGTTATAGGTCATAAACTTAAAATAAAAACATATCAGTACATGTAAGATAAAAATTTAATTTTATTATCATGGTATAATAATAATTGAATGATATGGGGGAAGAAATAAAACAAAAACCCTCATTGATGAGTGTTACCTCTTTTTAGGTATTGTATATAGGTTTGCACTAAAATAATTCCTAAGAAGGATTTATGTCAAAAATAAGTCTTCCATGTTTATATAAGGGAATTTAGGAATTTATTTTGTAATTTCTTTTATACTAATGTATTTAATATTTTGATTAAGTGGATGAGTGGACTTTTATAATTTTGGAGGGGTGGTATTCTTGTAAATACCAAAAAATATTCTCTATTTGGAGGTCACACTTACCTAATATGACTAAAAAATAGATCCATAAATTATAGGAGAAATTATTTTGTCGATACAAACATTAAATACACAAAAAACACATTTTCTCTCTGTTATTTCTTAGTTTTAAATTTACTCAATTTCTCTCTTTTAGTTTTTACCACGGTAACTTGTATATATTTATTTACCTAGAAACTTTATCAATTAAGACTAATGTTAAAAAAATATTTTTATTATATTTATTAAATATTATCATAAATATGATATCTAATTAAATAAAAATCATTTTTTGTGTAAAATTAATTTTTATACACATGCATGTAATGCAGAATAACTCATTTTGACCTTAACCGCAATAATAAATTTTATCTATTTTCCCTAATCATTGTGGTAAAAAATTAAGTTAAACCTATTTGATATTATAAATTATGATTTTTGTAAATATGAAATCCATTTTTTTGAATTCCATTTACAGAAGAGAGAAATTTTAATTTAAAAATAATCCCGAAGAAGCGATGAGAAAACATGTTTTTAAATAGATAAGGTTCCAAAGATTATAATGTTTCAATATCAAAAATTAATATGAATTTGATTAAAATAGAATAAAATGGATTAATAGATGTATATTTTAACAAATAATATTTAAAAATAAATTTAAAATATAATTTATCTTTTAAAATATATTAAATGAAAATGAATATTCCAATTAAGATTCTGTATTTTTTGCTTTTTTTCATGAAAAGAAATTTTCCTGAAAGAACCCAAAAATTTTCCCTAATGTAATTTTGAATTTATGATTTTAAATGATGTTTTTTATCAAATTAAATTTTTAAAATTTTCAATAACAATTTTTTTTATTTTTCATAAAAATAAAAAAATATCATTTTTAGTAAATAGTATTTTCCAAATATATTATGACTTTGCCTAAGATTATGTATTTTTATCAATATGTTTACTTCATATAAAACCATTATACACAAATTTTAAAAAGTAGTTATTATTATTATTACCTCTATGTTTTAATACCAGGTTATAACCATTTAATTGTCTAGTGAATTCCATTAGTTTTCAATGAGTGTTTAGTGAAAGATGTCAATATGTTTTTAGGTGTTTAGTGTGTTTATGATAGGACTATTCAATTAGTTCCAATGACATTTGTCAAAGTGGAACACATTGTTCATAATATTAATTTTAAGGGTGAAGAGTGAAATGAAATATTAATTTCTTATTTCATGAATAAGTTAAGAGTTGGAATTATCATGAAAAAAATAAATGTTTATTTAAAGCTGGGATGAAGTATTTTTGATGGATTTAGGTGGGAATTACAATGAAATGAATTTGTATTTAATTTTATTTCCTATAAGTTTTATAAAAATACAATTAGTATTTATAAAAAATATCACCCAACCTACTGACCAAGTCCAATATAGCTCAACCTTCACCATATGTGGGACCCCGAAGGGTCGACCACAAATAAGGGAGATATAAATGTCTAGGCTAGTAGGAGGTATGGTGGGTAGAGGAGCTCGACCACATAGAGGCATAGAGGCACACATATTCTAGATAACATCCAAATGATATGGAACAGTAATAGAGATGGTGCTGATAAAAAGGTAGTGGAAGGATGTTGTGGGAGAGCATAATAACAAATTTTGGTTTGGATCTCAATACGAGATCTATTATAAAGGAGTCTTGGAGTGAGCTCATTTTGATGTGGGATTCAGTAAGATAAATCATAACCATTGGATCTACTCAGTGAATATCCTAGAAATACAATAATAAAATTAATGATTTGATGTTGTGAGTTCTTTTCTATGAATAATATGAGTCATTTGATCAGTGATGTATGTTATCTTTAACCTCAAATCACGCTCAAGAGTTAACTCTGTTAGGATTTCCATGCTACATTGATAGTAGCTCGATCCATGATCACTAAAACTAATTGAAATATCATGCAACTACCTTTTCATGAAATTATTTAGATCAAAACATTAATTTATAGTTTGTCGATTTTTTTTATCCAAGACAATAATGGTTCACGATCAAAGTATGATCTTAATAAAAAAACAAGTGTGTCTCCATGATTCTCGAAGGTTATGTGACTATATATGTTGACTATAAATACCTGAGGCATGTATCGAATTCATGTTTGTTTTAATATCTCTTTCAAGAATGTATTTGTGATCATAAAAGAGAAATAAAGGATCACAAAATGAGTTTTTCACGAGGATAAGGATCTGCGAGGCTTGTGATTAAGTGAAGAAGGTCACAAGCAGGAGACCTATTATTTGAACACTTGTTTGTCTTACAAATAACTTGGTTATATGAATCCATATAAGAAGAATGATACACATTCATATGTTTATTTGGTTTGCAGAAACATTTTTAGGAATCACGAACTATTGTAAATATTTACTATATTTTGTGAATGGTTCCACACGAACAATGTTTTTGTGAAATGTTTAAGGATTTTCTCATGGGTAATCAATATTTTCATAGAATAATCAAGGTGATTCATGAAGAGTAATGTTCTGCAATGCCACTTAGGATCTAGATATTGTTACTGGATCACCTTGGCTTATGCTATGAAACTTTTATCTTATTCTTTATAAATATTTGGATGTTTTCATAAATAAGACAATAAATATCATTACACTATTTCCTAAAGAGTATTAATAGTTTACCTGGTTTTCATGACTTATTTGAGAATGCCACAAACTCATCATTGATATACTTCATTGCGTGTGGGTTAAGTGAAAAATGTGGTGTATTAAAAGTAAGTACAAAAGAAGAAGAAAAGTGTGTGTGAACATTTAGTTTTCAAATGGGACTTTGTGTGTGCATATCCATTGTGTAAAGAGGATGTTTTCAAGACATTGTATCAATACATAGTGTACATAAACCCGCAATGATACACATACGTTTCCAAAAAATGGTGTGGGTTTGGATAATAGGTGTGTAAATCTTGTGAAAGTATTCAATGTGTGCTAGGTGAGTGCATAATGAGATAAATAGTTTGTGTGAGTTTTGAGTGAAGAAAATGGAAAATTAGTGTGTGTTATAAAAATATGTAATCACATGAAATAAATCATGCACAAAGGTGTGATTTTTATGAATTTATACTATTTAACTATTTATATTAAGAATACCATGTAGTGTATTATAAATATACATGAAATCTAAATTGTGCACATGAAATTTACATTGCATAATCAGTGTATACTGTCTTGATATTGAAGGAAACATAATATTTCTATCACTATATTTTGTATATTTTTGTATTATAGTTTTTAGTGTGTTGGGAGTCTAAATCTTTAGTAGAAGATATAATCTTTCGAGCAGTATTGTATGAGAAAAATGTTCATTTACTGAATATCAGATTTTATTGGAGCAAGACCAGTATAATTGAAAAGGTATATGAATTGTACACAAGTCAGTGTGATATAATGAGAATGTGGAGGAGGATCTTGAATTGATCTTTTTAAAGTGGATCAATTATCTGAAGTTGAAGAATGCAACTAGGGGGTCTAACCAGTTTCTGAAGATTGTGATTGCGGGTCTTACCAATCACATTGAAGAAGGTACTGTTGGGAGTCGAACCAACTATTGAAGTATAATTAGAACAGGTGGGTATAACAAAATTTTAATTGGAGGGTCTAACTAATTATTTTTTTAATCACCTTATAATGCACTGGAGAATCCATGTTGGGGGGGGGGGATAACCAACCCATGAAGAAGTTGTTCTTTGTACCAAAAATTATTATTTCCTATGTGGTGTGATTTCTTTTTTGTTATTAATTACATGGTGAGGTTGATTATTAAATATTAAGGATTGATACTTTAATCAGTCATAGAGGTTGAATCAAAATTAAAATAATTTGTAAAAACAGTATACCACTAATTCACCCCCACCCTCTCAGGTGTATCAAATTGATATTTTCCCCCTTTTAATTGGTATCAGAGCACAACGTACCATCTATAGTAGTAATGTAAAATAGGCAGACTGGGGTGGGATGGGCCAAGCCCGTGCGGGTTTGAACTAGTGTGGATTTTTCCATAAAAATTCGCATATAATGCAAACTAAAAAAAATCACACCTGTCCCGCCTTGCATAAGCCCATGGTTTTTCGGAGGGCAACCCACAATTTTAAAAGTATATACTATTTATAATCATTTAAAAACTGTTTTTTATTATCATTATTAATCGTTTTTGTTTGAAAAAGTATGGATTGAAAATACCTAGGGTTTTTAAGGCATGGGATGAAACATTTTTATAGGGGTTAATGGTGGCATGTGGCATTGATGATGTGGTGGTGAACTGTTTTGATTCAAAGTAGGTGAGTGATCAGTGAGGGATGATGAATTATAATGTAGGTCATGTGGTGATGTGAACAACTGGAATAAATGACGAATTTACAGATAACAACCAGTTTCAAAGGAGGCTATTAGGGTTCCCATGAGATCATTTCTTATTTTCTTAATAAAAAAATAAAATTAAATAATAACAAAATTAAATCGATAAAAAACATATTATGATTATAATATATATTTTTGAATTGAAACTATGTGAAGGGGAGATGAGTTTTATTTTTTGATAGGTGGGATGACACATCATGTGAATATGGTGAATAATTACAATATAAATATTATATCAATATATTAAAATAAAAACTAAAAACCTATTTAAAATTTACATGTGAATGAATGGTGAATTTGTATGATAATTACGGTGAGAAATAATTTTTCATGGTTTAATCATAATTTGTTTATTAGGAAAAATAAATTATTAAAGAAACATATATTGTAATTTTTTCAAATTAGGCATGTGGGTAAGCCCATACCTGCGCGGGAAAAACCCGCCTTGGCAGGCACCCATGTGGGATAAACCTACATTGGCCTATGCTCTAAACAACCAAAATTTGAATGCTCTCCCCACCCCGCATCCTCCCCAAACATACGATGCATGTAGGCTCATTGTGCATCACTATTCTATAGATCCAAAAATATTTATAAGAAATTAATAATTTGAATTTTGTAAATAGATGAGGAATTGGTACTTTTGATGGAATGAATTACCATAGATGGAGGAATATGATGCTTCTTTACCTTCTATCACTTGTCATGGAAGTGATGGATGCAACAATAGTGGGTTTCCCACCTATTAATATGGATGTTTCCATGAATCAAGTTGATAAGATAAATCTAGATGTTGATGGCATGGTTTGGAATGCAATATTGATGGATTTATCTGAAAAAGTCTATACTAAAGTAATGAGTCCCTAAACTACCAAAGAAATATGGCATTGAATGATAAGTAGTAATTAAGTAAATATTAATGTAAGAGAATCCAAGTTAAAAATCTATGGATAAAAATGTGGAGATATTAAAATTATTTAAGATGAAAGTATTAATGACTAGTTTATAAGATTGAATGAAATTGTCTACAATAATTGAGGTTTTAGAGAGAAGTTGGATGATTATAATATTGTGAAGAATTATATGAGAAGTTCCCTAGATAGATTTGACTCAAATATTTCAGCACTAGAAGAGAGATATAATTTGTCATTAGATAATATTTATAATACTCTTATATCTTATTGAACGAGAAAATTAACATCATTTAAGAAGAATGTAAGAGATGTAATTTCCTTTGAAGCCCTAATAAAAGGTAAAACTGAAAATAAAAAAGAACCACAATCAAGTGATTTTGAGAATGAAAAATATACACATGACTTTAAAAAAATATGCCCTTTTTTACAAGAATGTTCAATAGTGGTATATGTATTGGAAATAGAAAATAGTCACTAATGTGTTGGAATTGTCACAATAGTAGTCATTTTATTAGTAACTTTCCAAAAAAGAAGGACGATGATACTGAATTAGATGAATATAACAAGAAATATTAGATAAGTATGTGGAAGAATCAAAATAAGAGGATTAATTCCAATAATAGAAATATGATGAGTAGGGAAATGGATCAATTTATATCATCATGCAGTTAATTAGAAAAAGGAAGATATTCTAAGAAAAAAATGTGCATTATGGGTAAATCCAAGAAACCTAAAGACTCATTTGAATGCGATGAAGGTGATGAGATAACTAATTTAAAATGGATATTAAAATAGAATTTGGAAGCTACACTAGTGGATATTATGAAACTCAAGAAGGAAAATAAAAAACTAAAGAAAGAAATTGAGATGATCTCTTTTGAGAATAAAGAACATGTCAAGAAAGAGAATATTAATCTTAACGAGATAAATAAGATAATGATAGAAGAGTTATAATAAAACAAAAAAAATTCTGGAAATAAAGTTGTCCACAATAAAGGATTAGAATATTTTGAATTGAATAAAAAAATCATTTAAATTAGTAAAATATCATAAATGGTGAAAGATATTGAAGATATTATTATTGAGAAGTGGAATAATTATATGAGGCAAAACTTATATGTCTTTTAGCTCAAATTGAGTTGAATACGATGTCACTAAATTTGCTGAGATTTAGCGTGAATCTTCTAAAGCTACTAAGGATAAGGGTTCTGAGAAAATGGTAGATTCTAAAACAAATGATTCTAAATGTATATTTTCCTTTTCTAATAATATAGATATGAAAGACAAGACTAAATAAAAATGGCCAAAAAGAATATATATGATAACATTTTCACAAAAGAACATTATACTAATCTAACTAGAATATTTCCTCCTAAGAATATATATCCACATTCAGTGGAAATAAACAAATACAATATTCTAAGTCAAATTTTTATCAATCTAGAAGATCAAGGTTTAGAGCCTACTATTCTTGTTTTGGAGTGTTTAGTTATAATGGTTATTCATGCTGGTATAACATGTCACTACCAAGGATAATACATGAATCAAGGGGGATAAATTTGTATTGGATGAGCTTATATTATAATAAATATAAGCATATGATAAAGATTTAATCTAAAAAATCATGGGATAAATTATATAAATTATTGAATGAATTCTATGAAAAATGTAGTCAAGATGGTTAAAAATCTACAAAATTTAGCGTTTTCTTATCAAGTGAGATTCCTCATAACTAATATGAGAAGGGAAGTCTAATAGTGAAGAGAGATATAGTCACTAGTGAATTTTTTGAGAAGATGAAACAATTTGAAAAAGATCAAAATCTTGTGAGAGAAAAATAAAATTTGGTGGTGACATATAAATAATTTAATAATGATGAGGATTCATTTATAGATGATGACATGAAAATTATGAAGTGTGAAAGGTGTCGAAAAATTGGGAATGACATAAAACATTGCATAATACTTAAAATAACCATGGAGATTGATGTGATCTCTTATAGATCATAGTTTAAAAGGAATAAGGGAGAAGAAATGTTGAGAGGAAACACTCAGCCTCAGTTCTATTTCTAAGGAACTAACATATTCCTCTTTATTCAATTATATTAATGTTTTTGTGCTCACTTTAAGGTAATTTAATGAGATGGATGCATCCCTTGAGGGGGAGCATATATGTTTCTTTGCTATCAAAATTTTCAGAATCTAGTGAAAATAATGTTCACTCTCAAATTTTTAATATGAACTTAAAAGGAGAAGCTATTTGTTTTTTCACTTAAACATTCTGATTCATTTTTTTAGATGTGTGCTAGTAATATTTTAGAAATCTTGTTCTTATTTTTCTTTGTGAATTGAAGTGTTTGAAAAAAGATTGAGAATGATATCACATTATTAGATTCTAATATATTTTATGATTATGTTATATCTCTCTGGTTTTTTACATTAGGCATTCCCATGTCTACTTAGAGTTGATTAACTAAATCCAATTGCTTTTTTTGAGTAAGCTTTCATTATATAATAAAACTGAAGTGGAGAAGATTTTCATTAAAGTTTGAACTCCTAAAATCTCTTTTTTATTTATTTCTAATATGGGAAAATAAAATTAAATAGATTCACATCATCTAAGTATAGAAAAAAGATAAAAAGTAGGAGATTGAAATATATAATGAACTGAATTTGTTTTCAATGAGCATTTTTTGAAATATTTCTATATGTTTTTAGGGTTTTAATATAAAAAGTGAAGAACTACTTAGTTTGTTCTAATGAAAATTTTCAAATTAAAAGAAATTTATTAGAACATTACTTGAAAGGGTGAAGGATGAAATGAATTACGAATCTCTTATTACATGAATAATTTAAGAGTTATAATTTCCATGTACAAAAGAAATGATTATTCATGAAGTAGAGATAAATTATTTTTGAGGGATTTTAGTTGTAATTAAATTGAAAGAACTTTTTATTTGATTTTATTGCTTTGAAATTCTCTAAGTTTTCAATTTTTCTTTATATAAAATAATATCCAACCTATAGACCAAGACAAATTCATCTCAACCTTCACAATATGAGGGACCCCAAAGGGTTGACCACGACTAACGAAGAAACCACTGGCTAGGCTAGCAGGTGGCATGGTGGGTGGATGAGCCCACCCACATAGAGGCATGGAGGTTCACATGTAGTGAAGAGCCACGACATTGGGTGACATGGGAGTGATGATATTTCTTCACATGGGGTGGTGGAAGGAGGTAGTGGGAGATCATTGTAACTGATTTTAGTTAGGCTCTTAATGTTGGATCTATCATAAAGGAGCACCGAGGGATAACTTGTTTTGATGTGGGATTCAGCAAGATAAATAAAAATTATTGGATCTATTCGGTGAATATCATATCCATCCAATTATATAATCCAATATTTTCAAATGTGATATCTTTTTAACAAACAACTTGAGCCGTTCGATCAGTGTTGGACTTCGTCTTTAACATCAGCTTATGCCTTAAAGTTTAGTCTTCTACTATTTACATGCTTCATCAATAGTATCTTGATCCATGATATCCAAACAACATCTAAGTATTCTAAAAATTTTAAACCAATAAAATTATTATGAAAATACATTTTCATGATGAAATGATGATCAAAATAGTGATATAGTGAGTTTTAGAAATTTTTTCTTTCTGTAATGGTCATGGTTTGCGATCAGAATATGATCTTAAAAAAATGAGTCTCCATGATTCTCAATGGTTTTGAGAATATATATGTTTCCTATAAATAGAATAATAAAGGATCATTTGTGTGTGTGTGTGTGTATTATCTCTCATCTGATAATATCTTCAGGATCTTGAGGGAGAAATAGATTATCACAAAATGAGTGTTTCATGAGGATATGGATTCACGAAGCTTGTGTTTATGTAAAGGAGTCCTCAAATAGACAATATGTGCTTATCATAGTTGTTTGTCTCATAATGAGCTTGGTTCCATGGAACCATTTCATAAGTGTTATACACTTTCACATATTTATATGGTTTTCAGAAAAATTTTAAAGAACCATTAACCAGATAAAATATTCACTATATTTTGTTAAGGGTTCCAAACAAACTCTATTTTTGTGAAAATATGAAGGTGGTGCTCAAAAGTACTCAATCTATGTATAGCACACATGAGGTGCTTCATGAAGATAGAAGTTCCATGAAGACACTTGGGGTCTTGATATCCTTTTGAGATCTCCCTAGTTTTCATGATGATCCTTTGATCTCATGATTTATACCTATATGGTGGTTTCCATAAAGAAGACAGTACACAACATTACACTATTACATGAAGAGTACTAAAAGTTTACCCTGTTTTCATTAATTTTTTTTTATAAGGATGAATACCCATATTTTGTAAAGTGTATTGCACATGGGATAAGTGGGAAATGTGGTGTATTAATGTTCAGTACACAAGAAGATTAATATTGTGTGTGAACAATTAGTGTGTAAACTAGATTTTTTGTGTACACATCCGTTATGCACATAGAAAGTGTACACAAGATAGTATCAATACATAGTACACAAGAACCTACTATGATATTCATACATTTGGAAACAAACAGTGTGTGTTTGGATAGTAAGTGTGAAAATATTATGCAAGCGATCAGTGTCACGAACCAACTCGGGTCGACCCTAAACCGGTCACCCGAGCCGACCTATGGCATGGCCTCAAGCGCGTCTCCCCTTACACTGGAGGCTGACGACTAGTGGAAATGGTGTAAGGTAAGTCAGGGGGAGACTATACCCTCTTATTAAAGTGAAGAAAAGGGACAAAATACAACAACATCGGAAGAAGTGTAAATAATAAGAATGCATCAGAAAACATTTTTCATTTATAAGGTCTGACCAAAATTGGCGAACGCCAGTTTATATAGAAGATGCATGCATGACATGCTAATGATACGATGGAAGCAGTAAACCACACAAAATACTTACACATCAATAGAAGATGTAAATAAACAAAAGACTCAAGCCTGAGGAAGATCTCCATAAGAATCTTGAGCCTTAGCTTGGTCCTTTGCTCCTAACTCCAAGTACAAGAAATAACAACGACAAGGTCCTACAACCAAATAGAATATATATGGGTATCCCAGTGCAATGGTGGCCCGAGTAGGGTGTGAGATATATATCGCAGTAGGCTGAAACCACCGGGGTCTAGCCCACTCTAGAAAATGAAATATAATTCAAAGGTTTTCTGGTATTTCCAAACAATAACGATACAATACAAACAATAAATGACCATCCAAGTTCCAAAAAGGACACCTGACTACAATACATGCCTCATCCCATAGCCGGAATAAGAACCTATTTAAAATAACACAAGTACATTTTGTTCAAGCATTAAATTACTTTTTATCATTTTGCTTACTTACTCTATTTATTCACTTCTCATTTCAAGTCAGTTTGGAAATCCATTCATTCCTACCTTTCTTTATTTGGTCACATTTAACTTGGGTTTTAATCAAATCTCTTATTCTTTTTATATATTATTATTATCATTCGTTTGGTGTTGAATGCCATGTCAAGCACCCCAATTCTTATTTGGTGTAGATCCCCATGTCTAACACTCAGAATCACATTTGGTGTAGATCGCCATGTCTAACACCAATATAATTGTTTGGAGTAGATCGCAATATCTAACACCCTATATCACATGTTTTGAAAACCATTGGGAAGGAACGCCATGTCCCAACCATACTTTCAAAATTGGTCTAGAACGCCATGTCTAGGTCCTAGAATCTCATTTATTTATTACCATTAATCAATTAATTAATCATTCGACACAATTAGCATTTCATAATTAATTATTCACAATTAATTATCCAAATATGTTCTCAAATTTTCCTAATTAGTTCTCATAATTAATTATACTTAATCAGAATTCTGGAACTTTCATGAGAAATAGAAGGTAAAAAAAGTGTATGGAATAAACATGCCTCAATGATGGGTTATTAGTGAAATTAAATGGTACAAGATAACAAACTTTTTCAAGCAAGGAATTCAATTCAAACTATCGTGTTACATTTATATGTTAAAGAACATGGAAAAAGGGGGGCGTTTAGGCGGGGCACACCCAAGGGGGTGGCCAAGAGGCAAAGCGGGAAACCAGAATGGGCTTTACCATAAACGAAGGTCATAATGGGCATGAGCGAACCACCAAAGAATTTCAATAAGAGATAATGCGGCATCACCGAAAGGTTGCGACAAGAGTCACAAGACGTGGCATGACATAAGAACCAAAGTAAAGGGGGGAGGGTAAACACCCTACACTAAAATTTCTAATTACATGTTATGCTAAGAACTTAAGAGGTGTCATGGATCATTTATTATTTTTCAAGAAGCAACATTATTTGAGGTAAACAGTAAGGTATATGTACACACATGTCTTTTATCAAGTATAATGTCAAGCATAAAGATTCGTAAGACATTTAAGAAAGCTAGCACAAAAATATACTACCTCATTTTTATCTGGAATATAGCTCACCTCCATTGGAATAGTTTTATTAGAAAACATGTCAATAATTTATCAAAAAATTCATTTAGTGATATTTAAAATTTATTTTAAAAATCATTAAACACTTAAAAAAAATTAAGAAGCCAAGCAATAAGGAAGGAAATCATGAAACGCTATCGCTACATTTTTAGATTGAAGGCAGCACACCTCAGAAGAGGGGGTTTATTATTAAATCATTAGCTTAGTGACCAAGAAACCTCTTTTATCTTATTCCTGCAATTCTCACGATTTTCATAGATGAATTTAATCTGAACTAAACTTGCATAATTAAAATTCTAAGGCAGTGAAATATTAATCTCACTATTGCATTACTTAAACTTAAAGGGCAAGGAGAGGGACCCTAACTTCAGGTGGATCCATCCGTCCACTCCAGATCTTGGTTCTTTCTAACTAAGAGCCACTGCTACTCCCCCACTGAGCATATACACTTTCACACACAGGCATGAACACCTATCCCCAATGCACGTATTCGCATGGACCATGAATACATGCCAGGGGACCCTTATGCATGTGCTTATATGAATACACTAGTCTCCACTCACCTGCACACACACTTTTCATATATGTACATAGGCACACCTAGCCCCATACACATATACCCACTGCCATGGATGAAAATACATGTAACAGGGGAATCTACATACATATATATACTTACTAAAGCATGCGCAGGAGAGTCACCTAGACTTTGGAGACTCAAAACCATGCCAAAAACTTCAACTCCGTAATAGATAAATACAAGGAACCTTAAAGCACAAAAAGAAACCAATTTAGGTAAGGTGAAACTAACTAGAGGCATTAAAGCCCTACCTCGGGTGTTGGCGAAAAACCGAAACAATGACATAACCACACCATAAAGCTCAATAGACTTCTAATGACAAACCAGGGACTCATAAACATCAAAAGTCCAAAATTTAACAAGTGCGAAACAAAGGAAAAGGTGAAGACCTTACCCCGAAACCAATCCAACGATTCGGAACCACTCGAACCGCTTCTCCTTCAGCGGTGGTTTCAAGAACTTGCATCCAGGGACCCCAAGAGAACTTTTACACCAACCTAAAAAAAGCTCAAGATGAAAATCGGATCACCTCCAAGCCCTAGGGTTCAGCAGCACCACACTGGGTGCCAATTAGGTTGAAAATAAGATAGAAACAGGGAGGGGAAGGGAGATGGTAGCTTATCATAGAGGATCAAGCTCAAAACCGGTAGAAATCCGAGGGAAGAAGGAGAAGAGGAGGAGGCCGTAGAGAGGAGGAGCTCATCGCGCGAAGGGGGGAGCCATCTCGATTGCTGGGTTGCGTGGCTCAGATGAGGGAGAAAGAGAGGTAGAGGGGCCGCCGCACAGTCCGACTACTGCGGGGTCGGCCGAGGGAGGAGGAGAGGGAGAGGTGGCCGCATGGTTCGGCTGCTGCAGAGTAGTTCGAGGGAGGATGAGAGGGAGAGGGGGGCCATGCTAAGGTTTCTGGTTGAGATCCCCCCTTACTAGAGAAAGAAGGGGGGGGGTGTCTCACCCCCCTCTTGTTTTCAAAAAATAAATCAATAAATCAATAAAATAAAATAAAATAAAACATAATATACTATAATTAATAATTTCAATTATATTATTATTATTATTCAATAAACATACTGTTTATATCATCTTACACAAAATTAAAATGGCTTCTTCATTAAATTATGAGACTCCCCATTTAAGATTCATTTGACCAATAAATTAAAATAATGATTCCACGTAAAAATATAAAGCTCCATAATAAATTTAAAACACTTCACTGACCAACTGAAACTCCCCATTAATTAAAATTTTCAACAAACATTTAATTATTTCAACGCATTAATTAATTCCCAATTAATTAATGCAAGGAAATTAATTAACTTACAAAATAATTAATTAAGTCCTGACACATTTTTAAATTAACAAATGATTAAATATATATGTTACACATATTTAATTAAATCCTCTTAAATATTAATTAATTAAATAAAAATCCAAATTTTAAATCCGGATAAACCGCACTTCTTGACTCGCACCGTTTGAAAAACAGTGCGCAACCGGCACGCCTGCTATCGGATACCCAGGGTATCTTGCATGGCTGACCCGCATGGTTAAACCTACCGCACACAATCCTATATCACCACTTAAAATGGTTCCAAAACATGGGACCTCATTCCGAAGCTCAGTTTTTAAAACCGACCCATTGATAAAAGAAAACGTTCAAAAATCATAATATTTTATCCAGTTCAAAACACGAGATGTGACAAACATCCCACCATAGAACTTCTTGTCCCCAATAAGCCTTCAGGAACAACGTAACCCTCACCCATCCTATGCAATTTAGGATGTCTTTCACAAAGGGGTCACGTAGCATCTCCAAACATCCAACACACGATCAAACATTGGTTAGGCAAGTGACACATAAGCCATTAAAATTTGATCCAACACTCATTTCCTAATTAAAACATCACAACGACACTTACTTGAGATTGTATAACATGCTAAAAAAGAGCTCTACATGATTCTCAAGACCAAAAAAGGTCATGGAAAACATGACCACATTTCCGAACAAATGTGTCAATATATTCTAGGGGATTATGACTAGGTACAACGACATGCAAGAGGTTCTAATCCAAAGTGACTCAAGGAGAAACTCAATCTACCCTATAAGAGGGTCTTAAATAGAGGACGTCACTATAGCTTCCACTTCCCAGCCCTTTATATTTAATCACATTTAATCGGTAATCCTTAAGGTGACCTACAAGGTTCCTATTAAGAAAACCCGATTTCATTATCATTCAACCCAATAACAATTTTCAAAAATTATTAAAAATAAAGCACCCAAATGGTTCATCACATAGAAACATTCCCCAACCAAACTACTTGGGTCCAATTGCAAATTAAATGATAATAATTTTGATTATAGATCAAAATTAAACATCTTTCACATTAATAAGCATTTCATACGGCATCACTATCACATTTAATTTGGGTTTCCATTTCCCAACTCATGAAGCAACCGTACACCTCATGGGTTAGAAGTTCGATTACACGGTTTACCCTTTTCCCATGTTATAAGGTGCCCATACACATTACAACTTGAAAACTAGTTATGTCATAATTGCAAATAATAAATTCAGTCAAATCAATTAATAATCTGTCGACAAGCAACTATGTCATTACAAGCAGCTAACACATAGCAACAGGCTGAAACTATTAAAAACATGCTATAGCACAGAAGAATGGAACAAAATCATGACATATTATCACCCAAGCCTATTAGATCTACTACTGAAAGATATTATCAAAAAGAGAATGGTAAAAAAATACAATACATGGCATATTCAAGGCACAAAATACAAATCAACAAGCATACTACTAATGAAACTACATGGCATGATATATATGCATGAAATGTGAATCTGTTAGTGTATATTATGTTTCATGAAATGATTTTTCTTTACCATAACAGGTTAATGGTTAAATACTATAATGGTCATAATCCATAAGCAGCAGAAATTACACCAATCACTCGAGGTGAAATCATATCAATTGTAATATCGAAAAGCATGTACAACAATCCCAGCCCTGGTCACTTGGTCATTTCCTGTATGTGGGGTGATCAGTCCCAAGCATGGATATTAACCCAAGTGCCGACACATTCCTATTATCCTCTCTACCAATCCCAAAAATAGAAGGACAAAGAAAAATGAGGGGAGCCTCTGATACCATTTTTTCACGAACCAACCTGGGTCGACCCTAAACTGGTCACCCAAGTCGGCCCGCGACATGACCTCAAGCGCGTCTCCCCTTACACCGGAGGCTACCAACTAGCAGTGAGGGTGTAAGGTAAGTCAGGGGGAGACTATACCCTCTAAATAAAGTGAAGAAAAGGGAGAAAATACAAAAACAGTGGATGCAGTGTAAATAATAAGAAAGAAGAAGAAAACATTTTTCATTTATAATCTTTGAAATTTTTTGGCAAACATCAGTTTATATAGAAGATGCATGAATGAAATGCTAATGATATAATGGAAGCAGTAAACCACGAAACATACATACTCATCAATTCAAGAAGAAAATAAACAGATAACTCAAGCCCGAGGATGATCTCCATAAGTATCCCAAGCCTTAGCTTGGTCCTTTTCTCCTAACTCCAAGTACAAGAAATAACAAAAAAATGGTCCTGCAACCAAATAGAATCTACTCAGGTACCCCAGTGCAATGGCGGCCCAAGTAGGGTGTGAGATATATATCTCAATAGGCCGGAACCACCGGGGTCTAGATCACTCTAGACAATGAAATATAATTCAACGGTGTGCTGGTATTTCCAAGAAATAACAAAATAATACAAACAATAAATGCCCATCCAGGTTCCAAAAATGACACCTGACGGCAATACCTGCCTCAGACCATAGCTGGAATAAGAACCTGTTTAAAACAACACAAGTATATTTGGTTCAAGCATAAAAATAATTTTTATCATTTTTCTCACTTACTCTATTTATTCACTTCTCATTTCAACTCAGGTTGGAAATCCATTCATTCGTACCTTTCATTATTTGATCACATTTCACTCGGGTTTTAATCACATCTCTCATTATTTTTATAAATTATTATTATCATTCATTTAGTGTTGAACACCATGTCATGAAACCCAATTCTCATTTGGTGTAGATCTCCATGTCTAACACCCCAAATCACATTTGGTGTTGATCTCCATGTCTAAAACCTAGATAATTATTCGGTGTAGATCACCATGTCAAACACCCTATATCACAAGCTTGGATAACCATTGGGAAGGAATAACATGTCCAAACCCAACTTTTAAATTGGTCTAGAATGCCATGTTTAGGACCCATAATCTCATTTATTCATTACCATTTATCAATTAATTAAATAGTCGACATAATTCCCATTTCATAATTAATTCTTCCCATTTAATTATCCAAATTTTTTCTCAACTTTTCCTAATTAGTTCTAATAATTAATTATCCTTAATCTAAATTCTGGAAGTTGCATGAGAAATAGAAGGTAAAAAAAAGTGTATGGCATAAACATGTATCAATGAGGGGTTATTAATGACATTAAATGGTACAAGATAACAAACTTTTTCAAGAAAGTCATTCAATTAAAACTATCGCGTTACATTTATATCTTAAAGAACCTGAAAAAAGGGGGGCGTTTAGTGGGACACACCCAAGGGGGTGGCCAAGAGACAAAGCGAGCACCCAGAATGGGCTTCACCATAAATGAAGGCCACAATGGGCATGACCGAACCACCCATGATTTTCAATAAGATTTAATGAGGAATAACCGAAAGGTTGCGACAAGAAGAACAAGATGTAGCATGACATAAGCACCGATGTAAAGGGTAGAGGGTAAACACCCTACACTAAAAGTTCTAATTACATGTTAAGCCATGAACTTTGGAGGTGTAATGGCTCATTTATTATTTTTCAAGAAGCAACATCATTTGAGGTAACTAGTAAGGTACATGTACAAGCATGTCATTTATCAAGTATAATGTCAAGAATAAAGAGTCATAAGACATTTAAGCAAGAAAGCAAAAAAATCTACTACCACATTTTTATCTTGAAGACAACTCACCTCCATTGGAAGAATTTTATTAGAAAACATGTCATTAATTTATCAAACAATTTATTTAGTGATATTTGACATTTATTTTAAAATTCATTCAACACTTAACAAAATTAGGAAGCCAAGAAATAAGGGAGTAAATAATGAAACGTTATCGCTACATTTTTAGATTGAAGGCAGTACACCTCGGAAGAGGGGTTTTATTATTAAATCGTTAGTTTAGTGACCAAGAAAACTCTTTTATCTTATTCCTGCAATTCACATGATTTTCCCTGAAGCATTTAATCAGAACTAAACTTTCATAATTAAAATGCTAAGGCTGTGCAATATTAATCTCACTATTACTTTACTTAAATTTAAAGGGCAAGGAGAGGAACCCAACCTCCAGGTGGATCTCTCCGTCCACTCTGGCTCTTGGTGATTTCTAACGAAGAGCCGCTGCTGCTCCCCCACTGAGAATATGCACATTCACACACATGAAATAAAACCTAGCCCCTATGCATGTATTCTCATGGCTTATGAATACATGCAAGGGGATCCTTACGCATGTGCTTATATGCATAAACTAGTCTCCACTCACCTGCACACGCACTTTTCATATAAGTACATAGGCACACCTAGCCCCATACACGTATACCCACTACGATGGATGAATATATGTGTAACGGGGGAACCTACATACATATATATACTTACCTATGCATGCGCAGGAGATTCGCCTAGACATTGGTGACTCAAAACCACGCCAAAACCTTCAACGCACTAACATATAAATACAAGGAACATTAAAACACAAAAAGAAATAAATTTAGGTAAGGAGAAAGTAACCAGATGCATTAAAGCCTTACCTAGGGTGTTGGTGACAAACCGAAATGAAGACTGAACCACACCGTGAAGCTCAACGGACTACCAAAGAAAAACCGAGGACTCATAAACATCCAAAGTCCCAAATTTAACAAGTGTGAAACAAAGGAAATGGTGAAGACCTTACCCTGAAACAAATCCGACAATCCAGAACCACTTGAACCACTTCGGCATCGGTGGAAGTTTCCAAAACACGCATCCAGGGACCCCAAGAGAACTTTTTCTCCAACCTAGAACAAGCGCAAGAAAAATATCAGATCACCTCCAAGCCCTAGGGTTCGTCCTCACCTCACTGAGTGCCAATTAGGTCAAAAAAAGATAGAAATAGGGAGGAGATGGGAGAGAGTAGCTTACCATGGAGGATCGAGTGCAAAACCAGTAGAAATCTGAGGGAAGAAGGAGAAGAGGAGGAGGACATATGGAGGGGGAGCTCGTCGCGTGAATGGGGGAGACCCCTCAGGTGCTATGTCACGTAGCTCAAATGATGGAGAAGGAGAGGGAGAGGGGTCGTCGCACGGTCTGGCTACTACAGGGTCAGCCGAGGGAGGAGGAGAGGGAGAGGGGGCCACGTGGTCTGGCTGCTACGGATTCGGCCAAGGGAGGATGAGAGGGAGAGGGGGGCTACGCTAAGGTTGTTGGTTGCGTGCCCCCCTTATGAGAGAAGGAGAGGGGAGGGGGGTCTCGCCCCTCTCTTATTTTCAAAAAAAATTAATTAATTAATAAAATAAAATAAAATAAAACATAATATACTATAATTAATAATTTCAATTATATTATTATTTTTATTCAATAAACATACCGTTAATATCATCTTACCCAAAATTAAAATGGCTTCTTCATTAAATTATGAGACTCCCCATTTAAGATTAATTGGACCAGTTAATTAAAATAATGATTCCATGTAAAAATATGAAGCTCCCTAATAAATTTAAAATAGTTCACTGACCAAGTAAAACTCCCCATTAGTTAAACATTTCAAAAAAAAATTAATTATTTCAAAGCATTAATTAATTCACAATTAATTAATGTAAAGCAATTAATTAACATAAAAAATAATTAATTAAGTCTTGACGCATGAATAAATTCGCAAAAGATTAAATATATACATTACACATATTTAATTAAATCCTTTTAAATTTTATTTAATTAAATAAAAATCTAAATTTTAAATCTGGATAAACCACACGTCTTGCCTTGCACCATATGAAAAACCATGCGCAGCCCACGCGCCTGCTACCGGATACCCGGGGTATCCCGCATGGCTGACCCGCACTGTTAGAACTATCGTGAGCAGTCCGATATCACTGCTTAAAATGGTTCGAAAACTCCAGACCTCGTTCCAAAGCTTGTTTTTTAAAAATGACCCATTGATAAAAGAACAAGTTTAAAAATATTCATATTTTATCCGGTTCAAAACATAGGATGTGACATTCAGTGTGTGCAAGGCAAGTACATAAGGAGATAAATATTTTGTGTGAATTGTGAGTTAAAAAACTGAAAAATCTACAAGTGTTATAAAAATATTCTTGTACATGCAATAAATCATGCATAAAGGTGAAAAATTTATGCATTTATATTATTTTACTTTTTATGTTGAGAAGTCCATGCTATGTACTATCTACATACATGAAGATTGAATAGTGCACATGCCATTTACATTGGATAATCAGTGTGATGATTTTGGAGACTAAGGCCTAGAAAATATTTCTTATAGTGATTCAATTGATTTTCGTATCTGAGTTTTTATTGTTTAGTGAGGCTGGGTCTTTGGTAGAAGAAATAATTTACCAAGTAGTGTCATACTAAGAAAACATATCTTTTAATGGAGATCAGATTTTATTTGAGAAATACCCTTATCAGTGTAAAGGGACATGAATTGTACACACTTCAATGTGTTCCAATGATCATGTGAAGAAGGACCTTCAAATGATATTTCTATAATGGATCAATTAGTTGAAGTTAAAGGATGAAGATGAGGGATCTAACTAGTTGATGAAGATTGTGATTGGGGGTCTAACCAATCTCTATAAATAAGGTACTATTGGGTTGTCTAACCAATTGTTGAAGGATGATTGAAATTAGGGGTTATAGCCAGTTTTTAATTGGGGGGGGGGGTCTAACCAATTACTTTTGAAATCACCTTATGATATATCAGAGAATACATGTTCGAGGTCTAAACAACATGAATATGTGTAGGGATTTTTCCCAAACCTTGTAAATTCTAGTGTGCTATGATTTATTTGTTATTATTTCTTGAAGGGTGAGGATGAGTATTGAAGATGAGGGATTGAGACTTTAATCAGTCACAATGGATGAATCAAATGTAAAATAATTGGTAAAAATAATATACAACTGATTCACCCCTCTCAATGGTATCTAACTGATTCTTTTCCACTTCAATTGGAATAATACTAATAAGATATCATGGTTTTAATAAGACTTAGTGTCATGTATAACATAATCATACTGAGGGTTTCATGTAGGGAAAGATTAACTTGGAGATTCATGTAATTCAAGTCTAACATGGGGTTTCATGTAACGCAATATATCAATTTAGTTTAATTTATATGAAAAAAATAATTCATAAAAAATACAAGGTGTTACATTTGACCCCCTTTAAAATGAATTTCTCCCTTACAATTCATCACTCAAATAAAAACAAATGAGGTTACTTCTACCTCATATTATCTAAAACCTCTCAAATAGCTTCCTCAAAATGGTGTTTTCACATTTTTAACCATATCAGTTGTCTTATTTCATAAAACATCCTATTTATGCTCATGAATCTCCACAGGTAGTTCCTCAAAAGGTAGATATTTCTCTAGTGGAATGAACTATCAGTTCAGTATATGTGGAGGGTCAAGTAAGTACTTACACAAGAGAGATACTTGGAACACATCATTGAATTGAGAGAGTTTTTTTGGAAATACAATGTTAACCTTTCTTCCCAAATATTATAAAATTTTAAATGGAGAAGTTAGTCGAAACACCATGTCTCCAAATTCAAATTCCAGATCATGATGATGATTATTAGCATAATATTTCTGCCAACTATATGATACCTTGACATGTTTCTGAATGGATCTGATCTGATATTCTATTTCATCAACTACATTAGGTCACAATATATTTATTTATCCAACTTAATTTCAGAATGTCAGATCTATACATTTCTTTCCATAGAGGGATTTATAAGGATCCATTTGAATGCATGAGTGAAAGATATTGTTTTCATAAAAATTAACTATAGGAAGGTGTTGGTCCCAAAAAAACTAAAATCCAATTAATAGTATCTCTAAACATATTCTAGGTTTTTCACTATTCGTTTTGACTGACCATCTGTTTGAGGATGATATGGAGTTATGAAACACAACTCCACACCTATATCTTGTCGATGAGTTCACCAAAAAATTGAGCTAAACCTTACATCCCAATCAGATAAAATTGAATGTGGCACTCCATAAAACCTTACCACTTCTATAATATATATCCTAGAATTTTGATTTATATTAAAGTATTCTAGGATAGTTATGAACTGTTATGACCTAGTAAGATGATTTACTATAACCCATATAGAATTATTCCCTTCATACATTTTTTGGAGTACACTAATAAAATCCAAAGTGATGTTTTTCCATTTTCATTATGGTATGGGAAATGGATGTATCTTACCCTTATAGTTTCTTATATCATTTTTAACTTGCTAATATACCAATCATCAAGATAAAAAATCTGAGATATACCTCTTAATGCCATCCCACTAGAAACACACTTTAAAATCTATATACATCTTCATACATCCATGATGAATATATAATGAAGAACTATTATCTTCATCTAACAAATCATTCTTCAATTCTATTATATTTGTTAAGTAAACATGACTTATTAACCTTATCATTCCATCATGATAACATTTAAACATAGGAACATTTATAACATTCTTTTCTAGATCTATATATTCCTTCTACACCTCTTCAATATTCACTTGGATACATTGATGAACATTCAATTGAGAAATATTTGATTTCCCCTTTCCCTCAATATTTATAGGTCCATCCTTTCCAAATCTAGAAATATTAGATATTTTCTAATCCTCATTATGGAGAAGATAGAATAATCCTTTCGACTCAAAGTGAAAACCACCATATTAAATTTCCCAGGGTATTAATGTATTGAGAAGTCATAATATTTAATCAGACCAAACATATTATTTAGAACATTTTCTTATCTATATATGTGAATATATAATTTTAAATTTTATTATTGGTCTATATATATATATATAACTTTTCTCCAAAAAGATAATGCTTCCACATATTTAATAAGAAAAACACCGCAAATAATTCCAAATCATTATTTGTGTAATTTTTCTCATGAATCATCAATTGTCTTAAAAAATAATCTATAACTATGTCATTCTTCATGAGAACAGACATCAATCCCTTTTTGCATGAACCACTATTTATTATAAACCTATATCTACTATACGGTAATGTAATCACATGTGAACTAACTAATATTCTCTTCGGTTCCTCTAAATTTTCTTTACATTTATTTGTCCAAAGAAACCTAGTTTCTTTATAAGTTAACCTAGTCAAAGGATTATTTAGTAATGATAAAATTTACAAAAACCATTGATGATATTAATATAAACCATGAAAACAATTTATCTAATTCACCATGGTTGGTTTGTTCCAACCTTAAATATCCCCCCATATTTTGTGGATCTACTAATGTACCCTATCATGAGATTATATATCCGAAAAATTATCCCTTTTTAGAAACAATTCAAACTTTATATATTTTTCATAGAGTTTCTCCTTCATTAGGGTCTTTAGAGAAATTACCAAGTTGTCTTCATTCTATTCCTTTTTCTTTGAATAGATAGGAATATCATCTATAAGGACTACCACAAATTGTTCTAGGTAATCTCTAAATACTCTAATCATCAAATCCATGAAGTGATTGTAGGAATTAGTAAGACCTAATAACATCACTATATAATCATAGTGTACATACCTGTTATGGAATGATGTCTTAGGTATATCCTCCTTCTTGACCCTCAATTGATGATATTAAGAAAGAATGTCTAAATAAGAAAATTATTGAGCTTTGCACAGTCGATCAAACATGTAATGAATATAGGGAATAAGATACTTGTTCTTAATTTTGATCTTATTAAACTCTTGATGATCAATATAGAGTTTCATTGATCCATATTTATCTTTTAAAAATAGAAAATTTCCACCCCTAAGAGGCACACTTTTCTGAATGAATCCCTTTTCATGGTTTTCAGGGAGTTTCTCCCTCAATTACATTAACTCAATCGAGAAAATTCTAGAGGGAGTCTATGAAATTGGTATGGAACCAGGTATGAGTTCTACTATGTACTCAAATTCACACTTTGGGGATAGAATAAGAAATTATTCTGGAAATATATTAATAAATTACCAAATAATAGGAATATCATCTATGTTATGTTTCTCACCAACCATATGAGATAAAAACTCTTGATTGGGAATCAAAACCCATATAATGGTTATAATCTTTATTTGAAGTTCATACTTATCATCACATTTATAGATGATCATAAGTTGGTTTGGAATATCAAATATGATTTAACTTCCCTAAAAATTGATGTGGGGTTGTTGTGGAGAGAGATAATCTATTCCCAAGATAACATCAAATTCTACCAGAAGAAGAATGAAAATATTTTAAGGAAGCACATTCCAACAAACTTCAAGAAGAGAGGAATCATAAACTTGAGATATGATCATCATAACATTAAGGGTTTTTACTTCTAATTCCATATCTAATCATTTGGGTAGAATATTTATTCACTTATAAAATTATTTAGATATGAATTAATGGTTATATTTATAGTCAAATAAGATATTAGTAGGTCTTGATTGGATATTAAGTGTACCTTTTAACATTTCATTGTCACAAACCTCATCAAAAAAATTAATCGTCTGATATTTTCCATTTTATATCATCTTAAGAGAATTTTAACATCAATCATCATCATTAAACATTATATTTGGTAACTTTTTTCTTATTTCACATATTTATTTCATGTAAGACACTAGATTGTGGGTGGTGTAGAGACCCGAAGCTTAATGTACATGGAAATTATATTACATTTGCGGAATACTTAGTACATAACAAAAACACACACATAAGGACCGTAATAGTTTAGTGTCTTTGGAAACTCGGAATATAATCTTCTAATCGTGGTGAAAGATCTTCAACATCTCCCATAAAGATCTTCCTTTTTTTATAACTAAAACCTTTCTTTATATCCTGGGGAAAAGAAAACATAAAAGGGTGAGATCAAATGCTCAGTAAGGGTAAACAAAAGAAATATCAATCACATCATATACATAAGAACAAAGCTTTTAGAAATCTTAACCTGCAAAAGATCTCATAATATCATAACATGGGATAAATCATAGAAGGAAAATGTAATCCCAATAATCATAACACAAAACATGAAACCTTGTGGCATACACACATAATCATAGAGAATCATTTCTTGTTAGTCAAGACTCATTGCCAAGACTATCTTAGTGGACAAAGTCTCTTTCTGAACCGAGTCACCCTCGTTTTAGTCCCGTTTCACTGTACCGGTATAACCTACTATTCCAGCCATGTCTACCTCATGAGATATAAAATCTTTACCCAATGCATTGGAGGGAGATATAGGTCCCACCCATCTCATAATTATACCATTCTTATGTGTTCCACAAAATCATAAATCATACATCATTGCATAACCCATGTAATACAAATGGGAATCTTAAACATCATGACATCATAAATCAATTCATATAAGATAAAGGAATTCATAAAAATAATTCCATCACAACATGATCAAATCAATGTAATAATAGGGATAAAAAAAACAGAAAACTTTATTATCTTAGATGGAAAATAATTTTGATAAAACACTTGAACTCCATTCTTGAGGAAAATATAATTTCTTCTTCAAAAACATTTTTCCTTTCTTAACAGGTCATACGACTTTAAACTAAAAGAAGATTGTAACACCCCGAGCTTCCACGATACGCTTCTCATTCAATAATGCAATAGCTTGCATTGTACGCAACTTCGAGTTCTAAAACATCGCGACAAATCAAAGTAGCCGTTATGAATAGTAATAACCACTTTTTAAAATTATAGAGATTTTATATTTCAAAATGGACTTCATTTTTGTATTCCTAATATTGAAATTAGCCTATGTTGAATTTTTTGTAATTTTCTGAGAACTTCAAAATTTTTATGAATAGTGAAAAATACTTAAAACAACTTTTTTAATAAAAATAATTTATAGTGATAAATTATAATATTTGGTGGTTTTAAAGCATAATTAGAATATATTTTTACCATTTTATCCAATGGTGGTCATTAGAATTAATTTAACATTGAAATTGGACATAAACAATTGCCAATCTTTTGATATAAATTGTTTCTAAAAAACACGCTATTTGTTGTGACAGCGGGAATTAATTATAAAATTAATTAATGCAACTAATATGTTTGGAATTTTGTAAAATAGACATCATTTTTGAATTCGGAATATCAATTATAGCTTAGGGTGAAATTTTGGCCTTATTCTGAAAAACTTCAATTTTTGATGAATAGTGAAACCACTAAGTGGTTGTTAAATAACTGATTTTTCGTTTAAATGAAATATTACCACTTCTGTGATTTGATTTTCAAAAATCCGACATACATGGTTGTCATTAAGAAGTAAAATGTGGTTCAATGGGATAAAAATAATTTTTTGGTGAATAGTAACTTATTAAGTTCTTAATCGCGATTAGTGGTAATTAGGGTAGTTTAAGGTATAAATAATACTTTAATAATATTAAATGACCTAGACACATGTCCCAACCTCATTGGTTGTGTCATGGCCGACCAAGACAAGCCATGGCCTAACTTGGGGACCCCATGGATCCACTTTTGTTGGGAAATAACATAAATTACTTTTTATTTAATGTTAAAGTGAAAATGACACTAACATAAAGTGTTTTACTAAAACAATTTTTAAGTAGGGTTACACAAGTCCAAATTTTGATTATAAATAGTCATTGGAAAGATAAAAAGATTTCCTATATCATAGTATTTTTTTTATAATTTTTAGACATTAAATAAATTTAATTATTTATGACATAATAATGATGCAGCGATGACATCATTATTTGACGATTTAAATAAAATGGAAAGATAATATAAAATCTATGAACTACACATGGCCAAAACCAATTGGATGAGTGGATTTCGATGCCTTATCACCTTATCCACGAATTATATCAATGTGGGACCTTTTAAAACCGAAACACATTTTCAAATAATGTAATGTTCCTTTACTTTCCAAAAGTGCCCCTCCTCTCCTCTTATAAAAGGCCCCCACCTCTACCTCATTTCACACTCTCTTCAAGCCATTGGCTCGGCCAACCCCTGCCCATTTGCTCTCTCCACATCCCTCTCCTCATCCTAGAGGATTCCCTTTGGGCAGAATCCTTTCAAAGGAAGCCTTTAGGCTCAACTCAAAAGGAGTTACACTTTTTAAGGTAATTCATTCTCTCATGTTCTTTGGTTTTATTTTGCTTCTCCAACCCCCTAAACTCTTTTTATTTACTTCTTTTGTAACAACACCAGTATCTTAAATATACTAGGATGTTGTTATAAGATTTATTTTAGCTACACTTCCACACAACTACATCAAATGGTTAAAGAACATAAGGTTTCCGTGGATGGCGAAATTCTGCCTCCCGAAACGATGATTGTTCAACACTCATTTAACACCTTCAAAGGTGGCCATTATGATGTCACTATTTTTATATATGATATATAATATGTTTATGTTTTCCTTAAGCTTCTGTTTTTTTTCATTTTGGGCATACCTTTATGGTTTCCATTATGGGTAAAACACGATATCTTCATTTTAGGAAGCGCGGACTACCGCCCCCTGAAAGTGATTTGATTCGTTAATACCATATGTGGGATGTGTGAAGGATAAAGTTAATGATATTATATATGTTATTATACTGGAATTATAATATACTCTCATATCATTATGATTCCATTCCAGAAAATATGAAATAGAAATGGAAGTAGCGTTCATGCGTACGTACGGCTTACCGTCTCCATGAACGGTGCATTTCATTTCTTACCTCTAAATGTGATGTAATATTATAAATGAATGTATGTACTGGATATATATGACATATATGATATCTACATCATGAATACCATTCTGGATATAATGAACCTTTGACCAAATTAACAACATGTAAGTGTAAGAAGCCTATTTTTGACTTAAGAACCAAATACCGACAAAATGAACATTATTAACTTAAATAATTACATAATGTTCATATCATTGTAATAAGTGATATAATAAGGATAATGAAGTTGAAAATGGTTCTTAATAAGGTATATATTAACTCTAGTTTATTATTCAGGAGGTTAAAGAACGGTTGAGTCAAGTCAGACACGAGGTAAGGGAACTTCTTAACCCAACTTCCATTCTTTGGGTTAATCTCCTACTTTCCAATTATGTCATGATATTATTATGTATTATTTTTTATTTTTACTTTATTTATGTGTACCTATAGTGAATACACATAATAGATCTATTTTATTTTAAAAATGATCTTTTTAAGGACTTCGTCTCAATCTCCTTTCATTGAGGCATATTTCGTTTTATACACAACTTTATTTTATACGGTGTATAAACCCCTTTGACTTTTACGTTTATTCAAAAGGAATCTTTTTTATACGAAGCGTTTTACTAAACGACAAAATGGGAATGTTTTTCTTTCCGTACTTATGCGGCGACAACGACTTCTCCGCCGCCGTGACCATTATTTGAGTTTCGGCTTCCTCTATAAGCCATCTTTTTTTTTCAATGAAAAATAAATACAAAGTTTTAACTTTCTTTTATTTTGGTATCGAAAATGGTTTTGAAAGCATTTTTATTATATCAATGTGCTATATTGATATCTTGTGATTGAAATGTGGAAATGTTATGTTTCCTTTATGCATGTTTTATGTGACACAATTATGTTATGGTTTATGATATGTTTGAACCTATTCATATGAGGAATGTATTGGACTTAATAAGTGACGGGTGGAGCCCGCTATAGCTCCTCGATGCATCGGCAGGTCTCATGAGACAACTAGACGTGGAATTGGCCGAGGCCCTTTCCCAATTTGATTTATGGTTTTGGCCGAGGCCTTAATCATTTTAGATGTCTTGGCCGAGGCCTTGACAAAATGTTTCAGAATGTCCGGCATTATACATTCCCTCATTATGAAAGTGGTTATTGTTATTGCATGTGATTATTCGACCAGTAGAATATCCATGTGAAGAAGTGAATGGCATTATCTCATTTTACTTTTGCCATATTATGTTGAAGTTCATGTTTAAAAGGCTTTTGTTTTATTTATACATTGCCTTAATTGTTAATGATTATTTATGAAAGCTTCCGCATTATTGTTATCCTTACTGAGCATCTGAGCTCACACCTTTCAATGTTTTAATATTTTCCAGGATGTGAAGAAGTATTTTATGAATGACCTGCAGGGATAGTCAGAAGAGGATATGAGTGTGGACTATGGAGACTTTGTTATTGTAGTTTTTCACTCTATGATGTAATGTAACGTTTACGAATGTATCTAGTGTTTCCAAGGCTACTAAACTAATCGGTCTTTCGAGACTTGATCTTTTGTGATCATGCCAATGTTACGAAGCAATGCACCGACTCTGGGTAGCTGGGGTCGGGGCGTTACAGTTGGTATCAGAGGCAGTTTAGTACTAACCTTGGAAGCTAGATTTAGATAAACTCTGATTAGAGCACGTAGACCTAAGATGAACTCTGAGGATTAGTATAAAAGAACTTCCTAGAATTTTGGTATTATAGAGATGTTATGACTTTTCCGAGCAATACATCCCTGTCTGGATACGAGCAGGTAGAGGCGGCTCTGGCACAGATGTACCTAGGGGTAAAACCCGAAAACACCGCTTTGAGCTAGACTCGAACGGGAACTGGTGCACGAAAACGGACCTTGCTGCACTCTTGGTTACGACACTCCCGGGGGATATGCTTAGGATAATTCTCATTTTACTTACAAACCACTATGAAGGGTTATGAGTACATACTTCCTCAAAGAAAACATTTCTTTTTATGATTATGGATTATATCCATAAATAGTTCAATTTATGTAAAGTGTTTTACAAGTATGGAATTATGTATTTTGATTCATAAACTAACCTAGTTTATGCCGTTGTATAGAAATGGCGCCCAGTAGAAGGAATGTGAACTCCAGCGGTACGTATGATCCAAAGAGTAAGAAGGATAGTATCTTTCACGGTATTAAGCCAACATTTCGAAGGGAAATAGTCTCCCATGTGTTCTCAACATATGAAGAAATAGTATCATGTGTTAATAGGATAAGTAAAGAATTCTCTGAGTCCTATGGCTTTGAAGCGAAGCAAGAGATGAAAGGGATGGAAGAGAGAATGATGGATAAAGGGATGAGGGGAAAGAAGAATTTTCCAATATGTGGTAATTGTGGGAAGAAACATCATGGAACTTGCCTAAAGGGAATGGGAGTTTGTTATAAGTGTAGAGAAAAAGGACACAAAGTGCGTGACTGCAAGGGTAAGAAAATGGTTTCAAATGTACAATGCTTCTTCTGCAAGGATTGGGGACACTACGCAAACCAATGTCCAAATCATCAGAGCATGCCCCAAATGATGTTATTGGATAATAATCAAGTTATGATACTACCACAGATGAGGAGTAATGATTAGAGTTCTTATGTTGTTATTAAAGATTTTTTTTTAATTTGAGTGTTGTATCAATGATGTACTGGTTATAATAATTATGGAGTATATAAGGATTGTACTGCAGTACTATTTCATCAAGGACTTGAGATTGTGTGGAACCAAGAAAAGTGACTCCACAGTAGGTTAAATTTTTGGAAAATATATGGTTGAGAGAAAGATAAACCATAATATGGTTTTGATACTGAGATTGTGATTTTGGAATAAGACGTGATTGATTTGGATAAATTATATTGGATATACTTAACTTCCTTGAAACTGATTGATGTTTTGTATACATTTTTGGATAGAAGGAGTATATCTAGTATTCTATAAGGAATAAGGGATCATGGTAATTCAGTATGTTTAAAAAGAATACATGATGAAGGTGCTCACATGTTGTTACGTGGGATAAAGGATCTTCATTATGTTTACCTTCCTTATAAAATTTGGACTGTGGGTTGGACAGATGTATTTTGGATAACTATTAAGGTTGGAATGGATTAAGTTGAACCATGGATAGTATTGTTTAAGGTTAAAAAATTTATGAAGATTATTTTTGGAATATTATGATACTATAGTTTTAGGAAAAGGACAACCTGCAGGGTGGGGCATAACCCGTCGCGTCGGACAAAGCTGCAGGAATCGAACCCACAATCATAGTGCGACAGGCCTTTATTTCCTACCACTAGCCTACAGGAAGTCCCCGGTTATTACAAAATAATTTTACTAATCTAAATGGTATGTGTTAACATTTGGAACCTTATACAATTAGGATAAGTATAATATTTTTGAGTTCTATTATCTTTTGAGTGAAAGATGAGTTGAAGGTTGAAACTCTAATGTCAAACACATATATATATATATACCTATCTCTTATTCAATGAATAAATTAATTCTTAAACTTTAGTAAAGGGATATTAAAACAAAAAAAAATGTGTTATCCTAATAACTTATGTTTTGTTGAACTGATGATATTTTAAATCAACATAGATTGAAGGCTTTGAGGCCCTCAATTTGACAGTTGATTGTGATTGATGACCTCAATCAATCCCTACAAATATTTACGTTTTTCCTCAAATTATATGTCTCTAATTGCCACCAATGTTCTCCTTATCGAGATCATGATTTGGTGGTGACTTTCTTATTTCCATTTCCCTCTTATTAAGACTAAATTCTATTAACCTTATTTCCGATGTGGGTTTTCCACAAAGGTATTTTCTATTTTCAACCTTTTATTTTCCAAGAAAAATTTCAAATTGCGAGGACGCAATTTATTGAAGGAGGGGAGAATGTAACACCCCGAGCTTCCACGATACGCTTCTCATTCAATAATGCAATAGCTTGCATTGTACGCAACTTCGAGTTCTAAAACATCGCGACAAATCAAAGTAGCCGTTATGAATAGTAATAACCACTTTTTAAAATTATAGAGATTTTATATTTCAAAATGGACTTCATTTTTGTATTCCTAATATTGAAATTAGCCTATGTTGAATTTTTTGTAATTTTCTGAGAACTTCAAAATTTTTATGAATAGTGAAAAATACTTAAAACAACTTTTTTAATAAAAATAATTTATAGTGATAAATTATAATATTTGGTGGTTTTAAAGCATAATTAGAATATATTTTTACCATTTTATCCAATGGTGGTCATTAGAATTAATTTAACATTGAAATTGGACATAAACAATTGCCAATCTTTTGATATAAATTGTTTCTAAAAAACACGCTATTTGTTGTGACAGCGGGAATTAATTATAAAATTAATTAATGCAACTAATATGTTTGGAATTTTGTAAAATAGACATCATTTTTGAATTCGGAATATCAATTATAGCTTAGGGTGAAATTTTGGCCTTATTCTGAAAAACTTCAATTTTTGATGAATAGTGAAACCACTAAGTGGTTGTTAAATAACTGATTTTTCGTTTAAATGAAATATTACCACTTCTGTGATTTGATTTTCAAAAATCCGACATACATGGTTGTCATTAAGAAGTAAAATGTGGTTCAATGGGATAAAAATAATTTTTTGGTGAATAGTAACTTATTAAGTTCTTAATCGCGATTAGTGGTAATTAGGGTAGTTTAAGGTATAAATAATACTTTAATAATATTAAATGACCTAGACACATGTCCCAACCTCATTGGTTGTGTCATGGCCGACCAAGACAAGCCATGGCCTAACTTGGGGACCCCATGGATCCACTTTTGTTGGGAAATAACATAAATTACTTTTTATTTAATGTTAAAGTGAAAATGACACTAACATAAAGTGTTTTACTAAAACAATTTTTAAGTAGGGTTACACAAGTCCACATTTTGATTATAAATAGTCATTGGAAAGATAAAAAGATTTCCTATATCATAGTATTTTTTTTATAATTTTTAGACATTAAATAAATTTAATTATTTATGACATAATAATGATGCAGCGATGACATCATTATTTGACGATTTAAATAAAATGGAAAGATAATATAAAATCTATGAACTACACATGGCCAAAACCAATTGGATGAGTGGATTTCGATGCCTTATCACCTTATCCACGAATTATATCAATGTGGGACCTTTTAAAACCGAAACACATTTTCAAATAATGTAATGTTCCTTTACTTTCCAAAAGTGCCCCTCCTCTCCTCTTATAAAAGGCCCCCACCTCTACCTCATTTCACACACTCTTCAAGCCATTGGCTCGGCCAACCCCTGCCCATTTGCCCTCTCCACATCCCTCTCCTCATCCTAGAGGATTCCCTTTGGGCAGAATCCTTTCAAAGGAAGCCTTTAGGCTCAACTCAAAAGGAGTTACACTTTTTAAGGTAATTCATTCTCTCATGTTCTTTGGTTTTATTTTGCTTCTCCAACCCCCTAAACTCTTTTTATTTACTTCTTTTGTAACAACACCAGTATCTTAAATATACTAGGATGTTGTTATAAGATTTATTTGAGCTACACTTCCACACAACTACATCAAATGGTTAAAGAACATAAGGTTTCCGTGGATGGCGAAATTCTGCCTCCCGAAACGATGATTGTTCAACACTCATTTAACACCTTCAAAGGTGGCCATTATGATGTCACTATTTTTATATATGATATATAATATGTTTATGTTTTCCTTAAGCTTCTGTTTTTTTTCATTTTGGGCATACCTTTATGGTTTCCATTATGGGTAAAACACGATATCTTCATTTTAGGAAGCGCGGACTACCGCCCCCTGAAAGTGATTTGATTCGTTAATACCATATGTGGGATGTGTGAAGGATAAAGTTAATGATATTATATATGTTATTATACTGGAATTATAATATACTCTCATATCATTATGATTCCATTCCAGAAAATATGAAATAGAAATGGAAGTAGCGTTCATGCGTACGTACGGCTTACCGTCTCCATGAACGGTGCATTTCATTTCTTACCTCTAAATGTGATGTAATATTATAAATGAATGTATGTACTGGATATATATGACATATATGATATCTACATCATGAATACCATTCTGGATATAATGAACCTTTGACCAAATTAACAACATGTAAGTGTAAGAAGCCTATTTTTGACTTAAGAACCAAATACCGACAAAATGAACATTATTAACTTAAATAATTACATAATGTTCATATCATTGTAATAAGTGATATAATAAGGATAATGAAGTTGAAAATGGTTCTTAATAAGGTATATATTAACTCTAGTTTATTATTCAGGAGGTTAAAGAACGGTTGAGTCAAGTCAGACACGAGGTAAGGGAACTTCTTAACCCAACTTCCATTCTTTGGGTTAATCTCCTACTTTCCAATTATGTCATGATATTATTATGTATTATTTTTTATTTTTACTTTATTTATGTGTACCTATAGTGAATACACATAATAGATCTATTTTATTTTAAAAATGATCTTTTTAAGGACTTCGTCTCAATCTCCTTTCATTGAGGCATATTTCGTTTTATACACAACTTTATTTTATACGGTGTATAAACCCCTTTGACTTTTACGTTTATTCAAAAGGAATCTTTTTTATACGAAGCGTTTTACTAAACGACAAAATGGGAATGTTTTTCTTTCCGTACTTATGCGGCGACAACGACTTCTCCGCCGCCGTGACCATTATTTGAGTTTCGGCTTCCTCTATAAGCCATCTTTTTTTTTCAATGAAAAATAAATACAAAGTTTTAACTTTCTTTTATTTTGGTATCGAAAATGGTTTTGAAAGCATTTTTATTATATCAATGTGCTATATTGATATCTTGTGATTGAAATGTGGAAATGTTATGTTTCCTTTATGCATGTTTTATGTGATACAATTATGTTATGGTTTATGATATGTTTGAACCTATTCATATGAGGAATGTATTGGACTTAATAAGTGACGGGTGGAGCCCGCTATAGCTCCTCGATGCATCGGCAGGTCTCATGAGACAACTAGACGTGGAATTGGCCGAGGCCCTTTCCCAATTTGATTTATGGTTTTGGCCGAGGCCTTAATCATTTTAGATGTCTTGGCCGAGGCCTTGACAAAATGTTTCAGAATGTCCGGCATTATACATTCCCTCATTATGAAAGTGGTTATTGTTATTGCATGTGATTATTCGACCAGTAGAATATCCATGTGAAGAAGTGAATGGCATTATCTCATTTTACTTTTGCCATATTATGTTGAAGTTCATGTTTAAAAGGCTTTTGTTTTATTTATACATTGCCTTAATTGTTAATGATTATTTATGAAAGCTTCCGCATTATTGTTATCCTTACTGAGCATCTGAGCTCACCCCTTTCAATGTTTTAATATTTTCCAGGATGTGAAGAAGTATTTTATGAATGACCTGCAGGGATAGTCAGAAGAGGATATGAGTGTGGACTATGGAGACTTTGTTATTGTAGTTTTTCACTCTATGATGTAATGTAACGTTTACGAATGTATCTAGTGTTTCCAAGGCTACTAAACTAATCGGTCTTTCGAGACTTGATCTTTTGTGATCATGCCAATGTTACGAAGCAATGCACCGACTCTGGGTAGCTGGGGTCGGGGCGTTACAAAGATGATTAAAAATAAACTTGAAAACTTGTAAAGGAAGCTTCTTGGAAATAATGTTTTAAAAATCCATTCATGCCGTATAAGTTAAAAAAATATTCTTCGTACTTTTTTCAGAAAAGTCAAAAAGTACCTCGTACGAAAAACGACAAAAGATTACTATCATATCTTTTACTAAATACTCACCGAAAGGTAAAATTGGATTTAAAAAATTTTAGATGGATGGAAATAACATTACATATTGAGGAAACATGGATGTGGATGATAAAATACACCCCAGTAATTATCAAAGTATAAACAATCTCGGATAAAAATGAGATTGTGATATTTCCCTTACCTTAGGTCCGATTTGCTTCGTAAGTGTCCGAACCTCCTGTATAATGATTTAAATAATGTCATTGACTTATTACAGAATCATATTCATTGTTATTATATCATATATGATTCACTTATGACTTTATATTATCCGTTCTTTTGTAAATTCATGTTAAAGTAGAGTTTTGGGTAAAATCGTCTCATTTGTCGTTCGTATTTTGACTTGTAATTATTCATATGATTACATAGATCATGATTAATTAATTCCAGAATATAAAACATGATTTATATATATATATATTCAGAATATACATATATATAATAAATCAGTAAATGGAAAGAAATACACCGTTCATGGAGATGGTAGTCCGTACGTACGCATGAACGTTGTTTTCCTTTCCTTATTGTCTTGGATGGAAGTAAGTAGATGACATATATATATACATAAATCCAGTAGATTTACTATGTCATATATTCAATTATTATTCATTATATATACTTTATAATCATTCTGGAATGGTTAACATGGATAATGAATCTCATCGCGTCGTGGAGACGGTAGTCCATACTTACGCATGAGCGATGATATCGTTCCCATGGTCATGGAATTGTGTTGAAGTGTATGTATACTATTTAAGTATCAATATCACTTTATAATAATCATATATAGTTACTCATTACACCATTATACCCATCCTATTAAGGTGGTGGCGGAAAATAGATTACACCATGGCGTGGAGACGGTATTCCGTACGTACGCATGCGCGATGATTTCATTTTCCGTAGGATGGATAGATGGTTAAATAGGGTTGTTTCATACTTATAATAACATATCAGTATATGAGTGATACTGATGTTATTACTTCATAATGAAACAACTAAAGAAGAATAAGTTGACGAAGAAAGAAATTGGAAAGAATCAGTAATGGATATTACCTCTTCTTTGAAGTGCGTCTTTGAGACCTCCTTTTAGGGCACTAAAATTGGCCTTTTAAGAAGACCAGGACCTCTAGGATGATACTATGAAAGTGGAGAAGAGCTTTTTCCAGGGGTTGGACGAGCTTGAATGATCAAATTGGTGTGAGAAGGAGAGGGAGGAGGTGCCCTTTTATAAGGGAGGAGAGGGGCACCTTTGGAATAACTAAAAATATTATTTTATTATAAAGCCAAATTCGGTTTTAAATAGCTCCAAATTGATTTAGTTAGAAGCTAAGGTGGGGATGGGTCGAAATCCTCTCATAAAATATAATTTAGATATGTTTAGGTTCCTATTTTAACCTTATCATTTAGATTTAACATTAAGTTAAATAATTTTACTTTTACCGTGTCTTCTTGTGTTCTTACACTATAAGGTTAATAAACTTACTATAAGAAGCCAAACGAACCCCAAATTGTTTATTATTAATATATATAACCTTATCTAAGTCATGTGGCCGAACCTTAGATTTTGAAGAATAAAATAACAATTAATAATATAATATTTGTTTTAAAAACTATTTTATGTCAATTTTGACACTATTTAGTAATTGATTTTTGTGAAAATCATAACAGAAAGGTAAGTTCAAAAAACGTTAATTAAATCAATACTAACATGTCATATTATCCTAGAAAATTAGTTTAATTCATAAAAAGTCTAAAATTATATTTATTTGGGTATTTATAACATCAATTATGTCAATATTTCATTAATAAGATAATTACGGCATCATCGTTGTGTCATAAATAAATTAAATTATTTAATGTCTAAAAAATACAAATAAAATACCATTATGTAGGAAATCTTTTTAGATTTATAATTAATATTTATAGTCGAATTTATCTTATGTATATCCCTATATTAAAAATGTGCTATTAAATAAATTTTGATTTTAACTCTTTTAACTCTTCTTTGAAATAAATAATAATAAATGTCCTAATCTAATTCAAGTGGGCCTAAATGGTCATATTTTATTTCTAATTTTGTTTTTGGTCGAAATACACTTGTCCAATAGGATTAGGACATGTGTTAGGGTAATATTAATATCATTTTTACCCTTAATTACCCTATATACTTTTAACCGTGGTAAATAAAAGAAAAAAGTTACTATTCACCAAAAATTATTTTCATCTCATTGAACCACATTTTACTTACTGAAATCAACCGTGTCTCTTGGATTTTTGAAATTCCATTCACAGAAGCAGTAAAATTAAGATTTATGAAAAAATTAATTTTTTTAACTACCACTTAGTAGTTTCACTATTCATAAAAAATCGAAGTTTTTCAGAAAAATGCCAAAATTTTACCCTAAGCTATAATTGATATTCCGAATTCAAAAATGATTTCTATTTTACAAAATTCACAAAATATAAGTTGCATTAATTAATTTTATAATTAATTTTTTCTGTCACAACAAATAGCGTGTTTTTAAGAGATAATAACTATCAAAAGATTAACACTTGTTTATGTCTGGTGTAAATGTGAAATTACATCCAATGACCAAAATTGTATTGAATTGTAAAAATATATTCTAAATTTAATTTAAAACCACTCAAATTAATAATTTATCACTATTAATTATTTTTATTAAAAAAGTTGTTTTTAATTATAATTTAGTAACATTCACTATTCATCAAAATATGAAAGTTATCCGAAAAGTACCTAAATTTCACCTTAGGCTAAATTCAATACTCCAAATCCAAAAATGAAGTCCATTTTGAGAGCTAAAATTTCTAAAATTTCAAAAGGTGGTTATTACTATTATTAACGGCTAGTTTTAATAATATTTTAATAGCATATCGTTGTTTAGTGAAACTCAGTATTACGTACTACACACGCTATCGAGGAAGGTCGCGATTGCGTGTAATGCAAGGCAAGTCAAGGATGTGTGTTGTGAAAGCTCCTTTTGGTGTAGCGTACAACACAATACATTAATAAAATTAAAAATAATATTTTTTATAAAATCTCGGGCTGTTACATTCTACCCCCCTTAAAATGAATTTCGCCCTCGAAATTCGTCTGGGTTATAAATGGTTTATTACTCGAAAGTTTGTTTAATAGAAACCCACATCGTAAAAAGGGAATACCAAAACCAATCTTTAAAAACAAAGGTATGAAACATAACGGTTACCCAAATAAATTAATCACTGGATTTCCACATAGGTGAAAATATGGATATGGAAGAGAAATATAATTATCATGTTCTGATGGAGAGTGGTAGAGAACATGGCTATGGAAAAGCTAGTAATCACAAATACATAGATTTGTGATGATATAAGGTACCATCTAATTTACCGGATATAAGGGAACTAGGAAAACATTTTTTGGTTTTCAAGATCATTTCCCTAAAGTTGAAGAATTTGAATTAGAATAAATACTTACTTTATTTTGGTACAATCTCACTGTTGTTCGTACTTTGAACAATTTCCACTTCATCTCTTAAATAAATGAAGTTGAATTTGTTATTCATGAAGTGTTAATTGATCATTTGATAGAATGATGGTTCATTCCATCTATCTCAAACAAAAGGTTAGAAAAGTTATCAAAAATACATAAGTCCATCTATAGTGAGATTAATCATATATGGTTCCTAAAATGGACTTATACTTCATATATCATACTGCTTAATAAAATAAAACTAGTTTCTACTAAACATGGACTTCCTGTAGGCCCGTGGTAGGTGATAAAGGCCAGTCGCACTTCGGTTGTGGGTTCGATTCCCACAGCCTTGTCCGACGCGATGGGATGTCGCCCGTCCTGCAGGTTTTCCTTTTTCTAAAACTACATTACTATAACATCCCATCAATAATATCGAAAATCTTCTATCCCTAAACAATACTAACTTATGTCCAACATAATCCATTCTAATCTTTAGGCTTATCCATAATACTGCAGTCCACTCTCATAATATAGTGAAAACGATTACCAGAGATTTAATACTGTCGTTGATCCGCATATATCATAAGATATGTCTTTTTGGTCACATTCCAAACATTCAAAGGCCTTAAACATGTACTCTCTTGAATACCCATTGAACCATAGTGAAAACTTGAATGCAGTTAAAAGTTAACTCTTTCCACATACCAAAATCCAAAAATTCTATATACTCAAACCATGATATATCCTTCTCCGTATATCAGTCATGAGCTCATGAATACAATCAAACACCTCATTATCTTATTATTCCTTTATTATGCGCATATCATCTACTTTCCAAAAAATATATGAATAACATTTCATGGTTACTAGTACCATTAATCATACACTTTAAAAACTCAGGAAAGAAAATAGTGTAACAATCCTTAGATGTCTCTTTATTCCATAGTACCATGAGATTACTTATACAACATTACACTTGATAAACATGTAATCATTCCACTACCTTCTTAAACCATTGACCGAGCTTCAACAATTCTTTCATCTCACATATCATTTGTAGTCTCTTCATTATCATCAACATAAATACTTCTCATACGACCGTACTGATTCTCTTCATGAGACTTTACCTTAGGGAATTGGTTTGCATAATGCCCGTACATTCCACATTTAAAACATTTAACCATTGTTGATGTCGTAGCAATACCATTATCCTCATCCATGGTGTTAACTGAAGCTTTTCCTTTTCACTTACTTGCTTTGTGTCCTTCTTTTCCACACCCAAAGCATCTTCCAGTTCCTTTGAAACATTCTCCTTGATGCCTCTTCCCACATGATTTACATAGGGGAAATTGAACTTTCTTTCCTCTATGATCATCATGAAACTCCATCTTTCTCTTATTAGTCGAGTCAGGAAACTTACCAAATTTTACATTATTGATCATATTATGAGATTGCTGATTCAGAATAATAATGATGTTTGGACTTCCAAATCCCATTTCATTATGAAGAATATCATTCCATTATCCATCATATCCTCCATTATCGTGAATCAACTTGTTTCCAGCCATTTTCTAAAACCCAAAAAGAATAGTGTGAGAGGCAAAAATCATGCTAGGGGAAAACAACATAATAAAGGGGGAGTACCTTAAATATCTAACATCTTAGGTTTAATTATATGATCGTTAGCGTAATTCTAGCACTATAACCTATACGTATACTTAACCTTAGGGACATCCCTAGACATACCTTATAAATATCTCTAGGGATTTCACTAACGTTTTCGCATCCTAGTTTCCAAAGTTTGAATAAACTTTTCCTCTGATACCAAATGTAGAGACCCTAATCTTGACTTACATGGACATTACATTACATTTGCGGAATACTTAGTACATAACAAAAAACACACACACAAGGACTTTAATAGTTTAGTGTCTTTGGAAACTCGGAATATAATCTTCTAATCGTGGTGAAAGATCTTCAACATCTCCCATAAAGATCATCCTTTTTTTATACCTAAAACCTTTCTTTATATCCTGGGGAAAAGAAAACATAAAAGGGTGATCTCAAATGCTTAGTAATGGTAAACAAAAGAAATATCAATCACATCATATACATAAGAACATAGCTTTTGGAAATCTTAACCTGCAAAAGAGCTCATAATATCATAACATGGGATAAATCATAGAAGTGAAATGTAATCCCAATAATCATAACATAAAACATGAAACTTTTTGTCATACACACATAATCATAGATAATCATTTCTTGTTAGTCAAGACTCATTGCCAAGACTATCTTAGTGGACAAAGTCCCTTTCTGAACCGAGTCACCCTCATTTCAGTCCTGTTTCACTGAATCGGTATAACCTACCATTCCAGCCATGTCTATCTCATGAGATATAAAATCTTTACCCAATGCATTGGAGGGAGATATAGGTCCCACCCATCTCATAATGATACCATTCTTATGTGTCCCACAAAATCATAAATCATACATCATTGCATAACCCATGTAATACAAATGGGAATCTTAAACATCATGACATCATAAATCAATTCTTATAAGATAAAGGAATTCATAAAAATAATTCCATCACAACATGATCAAATCAATTTAATAATAGGGATAAAAAAACAGAACCCTTTATTATCTTAGATGGAAAATAATTTTGATAAAACACTTGAAGTCCATTCTTGAGGAAAATATCCTTTCTTCTTCAAAAACATTTTTCCTTTCTTAACAGGTCATACGACTTTAAACTAAAAGAAGTTGATTAAAAATAAACTTGAAAACATGTAAAGGAAGCTTCTTGGAAATAATGTTTTAAAAATCCATCCATGCCGTATAAGTTAAAAAAAAACATTCTTCGTACTTTTGTCGGAAAAGTCAAAAAGTACCTCGTACCAAAAACGACAAAAGATTACTTTCATATATTTTACTAAAAACTCACCGAAAGGTAAAATTTGTATTTAAAAAATTTTATATGGATGGAAATAACATTACATATTGAGGAAACATGGATGTGGATGATAAAATACACCCCAGTAATTATCAAAGTATAAACAATCTCGAATAAAAATGAGATTGTGATATTTCCCTTACCATAGGTCTGATTTGCTTCGTAAGTGTCCGAACCTCCTATATAATGATTTAAATAATGTCATTGACTTATTACAGAATCATATTCATTGTTATTATATCATATATTATTCACTTATGACTTTATATTATCCGTTCTTTTGTAAATTCATGTTAAAGTATCATTTTGGGTAAAATCGTCTCATTTGTCGTTCGTGTTTTGACTTGTAATTATTCATAAGATTACTTAGATCATGATTAATTAATTCCAGAAAATAAAACATGATTTATATATATATATTCAGAATATACATATATATAATAAATCAGTAAATGGAAAGAAATACACCGTTCATGGAGACGGTAGTCCGTACGTACGCATGAACGCTGTTTTCCTTTCCTTATTGTCTTGGATGGAAGTAAGTAGATGACATATATATATGTACATAAATCAAGTAGATTTAACATGTAATATATTCCATTATTATTCATTATATATACTTTATAATCATTTTGGAATGGTTAACATGGATAATGAATCTCATCGCGTCGTGGAGACGGTAGTCCGTACGTACGCACGAGCGATGATATCGTTCTCATGGTCGTGGAATTGTATTGAAGTTTATGTATACTATTTCAGTATCAATATCACTTTATAATAATCATATATAGTTACTCATTACACCATTATACCCATCCTATTAAGGTGGTGGCAGAAAATAGATTACACCACAGCGTGGAGACGGTATTCTGTACGTATGCACGCGCGGTGATTTCATTTTCCGTAGGATGGATAGATGGATAAATAGGGTTGTTTCATACTTATAATAACATATCAGTATATGAGTGATACTTATGTTATTACTTCATAATGAAACAACTAAAGAAGAAGAAGTTGAAGAAGAAAGAAATTGGAAAGGATCGGTAATGGATATTACCTCTTCTTTGAAGTGCTTCTTTGAGACCTCCTTTTAGGGCACTAAAATTGGTCTTTTAAGAAGACCAGGACTTCTAGGATGATACTAGGGAAGTGGAGAATAGATTTTTTCAGGGGTTGTCCGAGCTTGAATGCTCAAATTGGTGTGAGGAGGAGAGGGAGGAGGTGCCCTTTTATAAGGGAGGAGAGGGGCACCTTTGGAATAACTAAAAATATTATTTTATTATAAAGCCAAATTCGGTTTTAAATAGCTCCAAATTGATTTATTTCGAAGCTAAGGTGGGTATGGGTCGAAATCCTCTAATCCAATATAATTTAGACAAGTTTAGGTTCCTATTTTAACCTTATCATTTAGATTTAACATTAAGTTAAATAATTTTACTTTTACCGTGTCTTCTTCTGTTCTTACACTATAAGGTTAAGAAACTTACTATAAGAAGCCAAACGAACCCCAAATTGTTTATTATAAATATATATAATTTTATCTAAGTAATTTGGCCGAACGTTAGATTTTTAGGAATAAAATAACAATTAATAATATAATATTTGTTTTAAAAACTATTTTATGTCAATTTTGACACTATTTAGTAATTGATTTTTGTGAAACTCATAACAGAATGATAAGTTCAAAAAATGTTAATTAAATCAATACTAACATGTCATATTAACCTAGAAAATTAGTGTAATTCATAAAAAGTATCAAATTATATTTATTTGGGTATTTATAACATCAATTATGTCAATATTTCATTAATAAGATAATTACTGCACCATCGTTGTGTCATAAATAAATTAACTTATTTAATGTCTAAAAATTAAAAATAAAATGTCATTATGTAGGAAAGATTTTTAGATTTCTAATGAATATTTATAGTCAAATTTATCTTATGTATAACCCTATATTAAAAATGTTCTATTAAATAAACATTGATTTTAACTCTTTTAACTCTTCTTTGAATTAAATAATAATAAATGTCCTAATCTAATTCAAGTGGGCCTAAATGGTCATATTTTATTCCTAAGTTTCTTTTTGGTCGAAATACACTTGTCCAATAGGATTAGGACATGTGTTAGGGTAATATTAATATCATTTTTACCCTTAATTACCCTATTTACTTTTAACCGTGGTAAATAAAAGTAAAAAGTTACTATTCACCAAAAATTATTTTCATCTCATTGAACCAAATTTTACTTATTGACATCAACCGTGTCTCTCAGATTTTTAAAATTCCATTCACAGAAGCGGTAAAATTAAGATTTATGAAAAAAATAATTTTTTTAACTACCACTTAGTAGTTTCACTATTCATCAAAAATTGAAGTTTTTCAGAAAAATGCCAAAATGTCACCCTAAGCTATAATTTATATCCCGAATTCAAAAATGATTTCTATTTTACAAAATTCCCAACATATAAGTTGCATTAATTAATTTTATAATTAATTTCCGTTGTCACAACAAATAGCGTGTTTTTAAGAGATAATAACTATCAAAAGATTAACACTTGTTTATGTCTGGTGTAAATGTGAAATTACATCCAATGACCAACATTGTATTGAATTGTAAAAATATATTCTAAATATATTTTAAAACCACTCAAATTAATAATTTTTCACTATTAATTATTTCGATTAATTTTTTTTTAATTATAATTTAGTAATTTTCACTATTCATTAAAATATGAAAGTTATCCGAAAAGTACCAAAATTTCACCTTAGGCAAAATTCGATACTCCGAATCCAAAAATGAAGTCCATTTTGAGAGATAAAATTTATAAAATTTTAAAAGGTGGTTATTACTATTCTTAACGGCTAGTTTTAATAATATTTTAATAGCATATCGTTGTTTAGTGAAAGTCAGTATTACGTACTACACACGCTATCAAGGAAGGTCACGATTGCGTGTAATGAAAGGCAAGTCAAGGATGTGTGTTGTGAAGCTCCTTTTGGTGTAGCGTACAACACAAGACATTAATAAAATTAAAAATAATATTTTTCATAAAATCTCGGGCTGTTACAGGTGGTGTATTTGGTGAAGATGTATCTCTATTTTCATCATTAGCAATCTGCTTACAATCACTTCAAAAATATATTCCCCATGAAACTTCCCCTAATACATAAAAACATTACTAGTCCCCTGAGGTTTATTTCCACCATTATTCTTCCCACACATTGAGTATAAAATAATTTTAAAAATTTACTCTCTATGATTCTTATATTTTACTTTGAATTCTATTTTTATCTTTTTATCCAAAGCATGATGCTGATTAGTAACTATAACCTTTATTTCCACATTGATTGTATATCAAAAAATTTATTCATATCTTTCAAAAAAAAATTTATGGATAAAGTCCTTCAGAGAATTGGTTTTAATACATTGAAGTATTAAAAAACCATACTTTTAGGTTAGATGATAATAACCAAATATTACCTCACAAATATTGTATAATTTGACTCATAGGTACCAACAGATTCAAAATACTTTTAATTTGACTCATGTATCTTCTTATCAATCATTTTATAAAGAATAAGTGGAAAGTCCATATTGAAAAATAAATTCTTAAACTCATCTTAATTCATGGAGTGAATTTCTTCATGTTACCCCATATTCTGGATAAGTGTCCACCATTGGACTGCTTTACCTTCCAAATGGTAGACAACCAAAATGAATATTTCATGTTCCAAACATCAAATAATGGAAAATGTCTTTTCAGTGTTACTGATCCATTTCTCAGTAACTAGAAGATAATTGGACTTACTAAAGGAATATAGGTGACGAATCATGAATGATTCAATGGAATGTTGTTACCTCCATTTTTTGGGAAATCTAGAATGATTCATAATATAAGAAAGTAGTTTGAGAATAAAAATGTTTTTTTTCATTCAATATAACATTAATTTTGGATTATATGGATGAAAATCATTTCATTTTCCATCACACTCATCATTAACATGTCTCCTTCAGGTTCCATCCATTTAATAAGAACAAAAAAAATTGTGTGAGAAACAATAACCATAATAGGGTACCACATAATCATGAAAATCACTTATAGGTTGTCTAAATAATGAAAGTATCATTAATCTATGACACCTTAGGTTTATCCTAGGTCATTCATAGGAATATTATATTTTAATTGTTTATGATGGTTTGTAATGAGTTTGTGAATTTCCAAATCATATACCCTACGAATGTCAAACTAGGAGTGTATGATTTTGGAAATGAGTTGGATGATGATGCTTTTGGATGCATGAAGTGTTTTATTTTGTTTTCAAGGAATTTTAAGAAGAAAGGAAATCAATTCACTTTGTATAAGTATGTGAGGAAAGACGTAAATGATTTAATATTTTACATGGTAAATTAGACAATGATTTTCTAATTTTTATTTAAAAAAGATCATAAGTTATTTAGAGAACCTGTAATTCAAGATTTATGAAGGAAAGAGGGAGAAAAGACACAGTCAATCAGTGTGGTTGGTCTTGCAGAAGAAGGTGTCAAAGATGGTGTAGTTTTCCATTGTTTTCCAAATTTTGGACCCCCAAATTTTGGATTTGGGATAGCATTGAGAAAAGTTTATTTCCATGAATATCTCACCAAAATATGGAAAAGGAATGAATTTCAAGAATGTGGGATTCATGAAGTAGATTTCGTGAAGACACAAAGGATGTTTCCGGTGTTCTTCACAATTACAATGAGCTTTGTGAAAAGATGTGGAAAGGAGAATTGCAGATGAGAATTATGGCAGTGTAGTTGAATAGAATTTTGGCAGTGCAAAGGAAGAATGAGAATTGTAGCGGCAAAAAGTATTTTATGGAATGATTCATGATTACGACGAGGTTTGTGAATACGAAAATAGCCGTGGTGTTTCGCGAAAGAGAGTGAATTTCTTCAAAATTTTATAAATCCTTTATTTGGTGTTGATGTAGAGATTTGGTGGCTGGAAGGTTTTGGAGTTTGTGGGAAACACCTATAAATAGGTCTCCATCCCTAAGAGAAAATTTGAGAGACTTAACAAGAATTTTAGAGCTGTGAAATTGTAAAGAAGGTTCACAGAGAAAGTAAGATATGTGAAGGCAGTGAGTTCTGTGAAGGAAAGAAACTTCGCGGTGAGTTTTTAAGCATTCAGAAAGAAGTAAACTTTGTAAACACCAATCTGTTCTCTAGAAAATAGTGAGCTCTATGATAAAGTGAGATTTTTTGAACTAGAGATCATTGTGAACTAGAGTGATCTGCAAACCTGGTAGCTTCGTGAAGGAGCTCTGCGAGCTGAATATTTGGGTACCCAATTTAAGTGAGAAGTACATTCATGTCGATTATGATATGACTGGGGTATATGACTAAGTATTATTAAAAAATCCAGGTATTTCCTATCATGTTTTGGATCGGTAATAGAAGAGTTTTTTTTTTCAAAGATCAGATTCGAGAAAGTTTTTCAAGAAACACAAAGATATTACTTTACCCTATTTGTGCTAAGATGGTGCACACCTACTTAAGGATTGTATCCCAAGTACTACACAAGTGAAAGGGAATATCCTACTAATTTTTTCCACCTCAAACGATTTTTAGTGGATTGTGTGGTACTGAATTATTTTTGTCCCATACCAAGGACATAGATACTCTTGTTGGGTAGTGAACCTTGTAAATATTTTGTTCTTATGGTTGTGTGCGTTCAGTTGGGAAAGAACTCTTAAATAGGAGGTGAAGGTTGTGTAAAAAGAAATAAAACATAAAAAGAATAAGATATAACTGATTCACCCCTCCCCCTCTCAGTGATACTTGGATCCTGAGTGGGATCTTCAATTGGTACCAGAGAGATTGGTTCCCTTCATTTGGTCTTTGGTAATGTTATGAAGAAATATTTTGATGGATAATATAAATTACATGAATAGTAAGGGGATTATGATATTTTATGGGAAGAATTATCATATATATAATGATATAATGATTCCTTATCTTATGTATCTTTGATATGAAGTTCTTGAAACTACAACAGATGGATTTCCTGCTATTGATGAAATGGTTCCTCTTACTACCACAGATAAGAAGAATCTTGATAATAATGGAAGAGATAAAAATGAATTACTCTCATATCTTTCTGAGAGTGAAATTTAAAGAGTGAAAGGAATCACTACAACCAAAGGAATCCGAGGAAAACTAAAAAACATATATGAAGGAAATAAAAAGGAAAAGAAAGAAAAAATAAAATATAGAGGCTAAATTATGAAGACTTAAAGATGGGTGAGCCTGAATTAGTTGAGGACTTATTTACTAAGATAAATTCCATTGTCATTATAATCAGATGTCTTGGTGGAAAGTTATAGGATTCTTCATTTGTTGTAAAGATCTTCAAAATTATTCCCTAAAAATTTGAAGCCTAAGTTTCATCATTAGAAGAAAAAGACCCTATAACATTATCTCTGGATGATTTTCATAGCAATCCTATCACATATGAAATGAAGAGGGAGAAGACTATGAAGAGAAAAGAAAAACCCGATAGTGAAATGTTTTTCAAGGATTCAATGAAATAGAAGTCGAAGAAAATTCTTATTGAAGAGGAAGCTGGTGAATATGACTTTGAAAATGAGGTATTTCAAAATATTGATGAAATTTTATCCTTGTTTTATAAAAATGTGAAAAGAGGAATATGGACATAAAATGGGAAACTCCCTTTTAAATGAATTGAATGTGGAGTTTTTTGCCACTTTGAGGCTAATTTCCTTCAAAAGGGAAAGATAAAGACAGCGATGAGGAAGACAAAATACCAAAAAGGTCATGGAAGAAACATGGTAACAAAGATAAATATTCTGGGAGAGGTAATGATAAAATGAAATTCAAATCAAAAAGTAGAATCTTTCTGTCAAAAAATGAATAAGATTTTGTAGTGATAATGAATTTGAAAAATCTTTTTCTCAGAATTCTATAGAGTGTACCTTTTTGGAAATAGTGAATAATAAATATTATGAGAGATCCGGTACTAATGAATAGGAATATCATCTTGAACAGTATCTGAAAGAAGAGTTGAAGTAATGTTTGATAAATATCAGAAGTCTTGAGAAGGAGAAAAATTAATTGATAAATAAAAACTCTTCATCAAATGTCCAAGAATGTTTTCCTGATAAGAATAAAAAATTAAAAAAAGAGATTGATGATTTGAAAAATTCTATTGGGAGTTAAAATAATTGTAATGATCATCTAGATGTAAAGATTAAGGAAAAAGTAGATGAGTTGGAACTTTCCCAACATGAAATTTCTAAATCTGTGGAAAAGGAACACAAGGTTCAAAAACTCTATTATAGAAGTTGGTGAATGGTCTTCTAAAATTGAACCCAAGAAGGATCCAAAAAATTTACCTTGAAGGGTTGAAAATTAATATTAAATTATTTCTCATAAGAAAAATGATGGGAAGGAAATGTATTTGGTTAAAGTTAGCAACACTGAAAAATCAAAAGCATCTAAAAATCCCAACTCGAGAAATATTACTACTACTCCTGGTCCTAGTAAGTCTTAACAGAAATATGAGCTAAAAAAGAATGTTACAATTGAAAATATAATTTTTGATGGTCATTAGAGTTCTGGTAAGAATATTTTTTAGAAGCATGTTCAAAACTCTGGTCAGTAGGGATGTTTCAGAGGGAAATATTCATTCTATTACTCTTACTAGTATTGCGGTGGATTCAGACACATGGAAAATATGTGTTGGTTTAACCCACAACATTATTACTATTATACAATCTTTTATAGAACAATATTGAGGGGAAGTCAATTTTTTAAAAATAAAATTCCTCAAAATAAATCTTATAACACATCTAAGAAGGTTGGTGTGAAAGTTGAGAATAGGTTCCAACCACTAGAAACTATTTGTGGAAGATGTGATCGACTTGGACATCTTGCTAAGGGTTTCCTGAATGTGTTACTAGAATAAGAAAAGTTTTTTTAAAAAAAATTCTTAGAAACCATAGATTTTAATTTCTAGGAAATAAAAATATTCTATTTCCGAAAAGAATGAGTGGTTGGTTGTCTAGCCGTAAAACATTGACTTGGCTAGTAAATTGTAGGAAGCAAAAAAAAAGTGGAAGAAAAGGATGAATTGAAAGCTCTTGTTGTTGAAACTTCTTTGGAAGCTATGAAATTAGAATGAACATGGAACCATGATATTGGTTATTCACCTAATATTATAGGAGACTTAAAATGTTAATGAATGTGAAAAATTTCAAAGACGGAACAATGACATTTGGAAACAATGAATCTATAAGGATAAAAGGTGTCGGATCAACCATACTTGTAAAAGAAAAGATGCAATTCAGGAAAACACTATAAGTTTATGGGCATAAACACAACTGGCTATGTGTTTCAAAACTCTTTGATGAGGGTAATACAGTTATCTATAGAAAAGATGCTTTTTTTGTGAAAAGTGAAATTGATGGCAATGTAGTTACAAGAGGCCAATGTAAAAAAATGGATTTTGTTCCAAGTATGTGAAGTACATAGCTCTTGTTACATGGGTGTGGTGGATGAAAATCAATTATGGAAAAAAAGGCTGAGACATATGTGTTAGAGAAATATTTTCATGTTATCAAAGTGAGACATTGTCTGAGCCATGCCTGATTTATCAAGAAGAAGATATTTGTGTTGCACTATTTTTTTGAAATGGAAGATTACAAAATCTATGTATAAGAGAGTGGACATTCAATCAAAACTACCCTTGTAACTTATACATTTTTATATCTATGAACTAATGATATATCAATCTACAAATGGAGATAATTACTTCATTACTTTCATTGAATGCTTTACTCAAATTACTCATGTTATGTATATGATACATAAGTCAGATACTCTAAAAATGTTTAAGAGTTTCATAACAAATGAAAAGATGGATTGTGAGTATTATATGAATAAGTTGAGAACTAATAATTGTGGTGAGTATAACAATGAAGAGTTTGAAATTTATCTTTAGAAGTATGGAATTTAACATGAGTTTAGTTCACCATACACACCTAAAAAATTGGAATTTCTAAAATAAAGAATATATGTCGGATGGAAATGGGGAGAACTATGTTACTTGAACATTATATTTCTCATTATTATTGGAGGACATCCATGATAACAATTGTTTAGATTAAGAACCAATGTTTATATAGGCTAAACTCATATATGAATCCATATGAAATGTTCTATGGAAAAACTCCATGTTTGAAACACTTAAGAGTTTTTGAGAGTCCATGCATTATAAAGAAGAATGGTGGAAACCTTGGAATGTTTGAGCAAAGAGAAGATGATGGAATTTTTCTTGGCCATGCTTCAGAAGGAAGAAGATATAGATGTATCCACAAAGAGACATGAAGAATTATTGATTCTGTAGATGTGAATGTTTTTGAAAATATTGAGAATGAAAATCATTCATATGGTGATATGGAAGATGAGAAAGATATAGAAGATTTTGTTAAAAATTATGATAATGCTGCAGATTGTGTTAATCCTACTCAAGAAGAGGAATCAATCCCTGTAATCTCATGTTATGAGGATGAAATTATACTAGATCATCCTAGGTTAAGGAAACAAGTGGAGGATCATAACATTATAGGAGATCAACATTATAGGGTTCAAATAAGAATAATAGTGAATGCAATTACACAGACTTCTCTCTGTTAGAATGTCAAATCGAATGATGCAAATAAAGCATTTGAGCATCTAGAATGGGTTTAGGAAATGAATGAAGATCTTGATAAGATAGAGAAGAATGATAAATGGGTACTTGTACCGAAATTAGACAACAATAACATTATTGGTACAAAGTGGGTTTTCCAAAACATGTAGAATGAAGAAGGTTAGGTGATAAGAAATAAACCAATATTGGTTTGTAAAGGGTATTCAAAAATTGAAGGCATTGATTTTGATGAAACATTTCTCCAGTGGCAAGGTTAAAAACAATCAGAATCTTTCTTTCTACTATTGCACAAAAAGGTTATAAAATCATCCAAATGGATATAAAATCTACATTCTTTAATGATGATCTTGACAAGTAATTTTACATTGATCAACATTCTATATTTGTTATGGTGAAGTATGAATGTTATGTGTATAGGTAGAAGAAGGATTTATATGGGATAAAAAAGGATATGAGGGCATGGTATTCTAAATTGGATACTTTCTTGAGGAAGATGGATTTTAAGAAAGGTAGATTTAACAACAATATTTACATCAAGGAGTGCCAGGAGTTTTCTCTAATCATAATTGTTTATGTCAATGGCATTATCATTACACGGAATGATAAAAGATCATGTGGAGGCTTTTATGAGGAGATGAAGATGTTATTTGAGATGTCCATGCTCGGAGAAATGAAATATGTTCTTGGGCTAAAATTTTCATAAAAGAAGAGTCACATTTTTCTGTCTCAAGAAAAGTATTCTAAGGAAATACTAAATATTTTTGGCATGGAAAATTCCAAAAAATAGTGTCCACACTGATTTCAGTTGGAACCAAGTATTCTAAAGATTGAGAATTCAAGGAAGTTGATTAGAAAGATTTTCTAAAGATGATTATAAGTCTCTTATATTTGACTACATAAATACCCTACATCGTCTATGTTGTTACCCTATGTGCAATATTTCAAAGCGTTCTTAAATAATCACATTTGATTACTGGAAAAAAATTATCAGATATTTCATAAGCACAACATATTTTGGAACTAGATATGATGGCTGAAATATTTTCATTTATTTGGGTATTTAAATGCTTATTGGGAAGGAAATGTTGATGGTAGAAGATTCACATCTGTTTGAGTTTTCTTTCTAGGGAAAAGTTGTGTTAGTTGTCCTACAATGTAGCCAAATTTAGTAACTCTTAGTTCAACTGAAGCTGAGTATGTTGATGTTACTAAAGATGCTACCCAAATCATATGGATGAAGACTTAGTTGGAAGATCTCCTTGTTGATGTAAATATACCCATGCTCTTAGGATGTGATAATCAAAGTTTAATAAATCTTACAAGGAATCCATTAAAACATTATCATTGAAAACATATTGACATAAATAACCACTTCATCAAAGAATAAGTGGAGGAGAATGAATTGAGGATTGAGTATGTTCCTACATTGAAACATGTTGCTGATATATTCACAAAAACTTTACTGATGGAACTATTTTCTAAATTTATGTTGAACATGGGTGTCCAAACTCCTTCTAATCATGGTTTAGGTACGTGTATTTGTATTATATTTCATATTACCTTTGGATAGTGTTTTCAAGAGGGATAATTTTTTCATAAATCTATCCTTATTGTTTCTTGAAGGGGGGGGGGGGGTAAGCTATGCATTCAGTATGTAAGTGTGTGTGAACTATTCTAACTATTTGTTGGAATGATTATAGAGTTACTGTAGGAATCATATTTTTTATTATTCCAGGGATGTTGACGAAGTGAAGAAGGATGAGGAGGAGAAAAGCTGATGCGATGTGGTTTCATAGCCACTAATTTTAGATAGCATGGTCTTTCGGTGAATAAGTCATGTTTCTTACAATTATTTAGCACACATAGACTTATAATTTTTGATAAGTGACCAATTTCTTGAGATTTAAAAGTTCATTGATTTATGAATCTTGGATGAAAACAAAATCCAAAAGGGGATATCGTTGGGACCAAGTTGTAAGAGAATTTTTTTGGATGCATGAAGTGTTGTCTTTTATTGTCAAGGATGTTTGATAAGAAAGGAAATTACATAACTTTGTATAAGTGGGTGGGGAAAGATAGGAAAGTTACAATACATTCCATGGTAAATAAAAATATTCATTGCTGATTCATATGTCACAGAGATCATAAGTTGGTTGGATAACTTTTGATTCAAGATTTATTAAGGAAAAGGGTAGAAAACATGCGTTCAGTCATTATGGTTGGTCTTGTAGATGCAGGTGTCAAATTTGTTCTAGAATTATGAGATGTTGATTTACCTAAAGATATATTCAAAATATTGAAAGGAATTAATTTCATTAATATGGGATTCATGAAGTAGATTTCGTGAAGACATGAAAAATATTGATGGTGTTCTTTCCAATTATGATGAGATTTGCGAATGGCCGAGGAAAGGAGCATTGTGGGTGATCATTGCAGCGGTAAAGGTGAAGAGAATTGTGGATAAGCAAAGGAATAATGAGAATCATGGAAGAAAAGAGGATTTTATGGAACACTTTGTAATTATAAAGAACTTTTGTAGTCTATAAAATAGACATGGTGGTTCATGAAATAGAGTGAATTTCAGTGAAATTTTAGAGCTTTGCGATTTGGTGTTGACATGGAGATGAGGTGGATAGAAGGTTTTGGAGTCGGTGGGAAATTCCTATAAATAGGCCTCCACCCCCTAGAGAAAATTATAGAGACTTAATGAGGATTTTAGAGCACTCAAATTTTAGAAAAGGTTTGCAACTAATGTGAGGTCTATGAAGGTAGTGAGATCTGGGATGGAAGGGAGAATCATGGAGAGCCATTAAGCTTTGAAAAAGAAGTGAACTTCGCAAAGACCAATACCTGATCTATGAAATTGTGATGTCTATAATCTAGTGAGCTTTCCGAACTTGAGAGATTTGTGAACTAGACTGCTCTGTGAAGCTGGGAGATTCATGAATGATCTCTGCGAGATAAATATTTGAGTATCCAAATTAAGTGAGAAGTACTTTCAAGTGGATCAAGATATGACTGGGGTATAAGACTAAGTGTTATTACAAAGTAAAAGTAGTTCCAATCAGCTTCTGGATAGGAAAGGGAATATTTGTTTTCCAAGACCATATTTGAGAAAGTTTGTATAGAAGCACAAATATATTGATTTACACTATTTGTGCTAAGAGGGTGCACACATACTTGAGGATTATCTCCCATATACTACATGGGTAAAAGAGACTATCCTACCTATTTTATTCCACATCAAAGAATTTTTTTCTAGTGGATTTTGTGGTACTCGATTATATCCGTACCATATGATGGGCATAACTACTCTTTCTGAGTAGTGGACCGTGTAAATATTATGTTCCTATGGGTGTGTGTGTTCAGTAGGGAAATAACTCTTTAACAACAGGAGAATTTTTTTTTAAAAATTATGGAAAACATAAAATGAAAAGATATCACTGATTCACCCCCTCCCCCTCTCAGTGATACTTGGATCAAGACTGGGAACTTCATAGAAGACCTGTTGTCAAGCACTAGGTGACAATCTAGACTAGATCAAAGCCCCTTTATGGAGTTATAACCCCTAGGTACCTCTACAGTATAGCTACATACACTTGTTTTATCTAGATAGGGATATAATTTCGTGGATTCCACTCACTCCATCCTTTACCAAAATTCATGGACATTTTCCTATACATTGACTCATCCTTAGACTTATTCTTAGACATGTCCTTAAGGATCTCACTAAAAGTTTATCATTAAAGTTTCCAACAGATAACTAAACCTATCCTCTGATACCATGAATATAAACCTTAGATTATCATTAATAGATGTTACATGTTTTTTTATGAATATTCAATACATTACAGAAATTCATTCCTGAGGACCATAATAGTTTAGTGACCTTGAATATTTAGATACATAAAAATCTGGTTCATATGTAAACCAAATCATCTCCCACTAATTTCTTCATATCTATCACCCTATATAGAAAAATAATACATAATAAATATCAACATTAATTAATGAAAATGAAATAGATAAAAGGGTGAGATCAAATGCTCAGTAAGGATAAACAATGGATATAAATAAGCATAATATGAAAAGAACGGTATAAGAACATGATCATAACATATGAAAACCATACCCTACATATAAAATATCATAATGTTGAGAAATTCCATAAATATTAAAATTTCACAAGATAAGAATCATATGGAAATCAAAGAACATGATCCATGAGAGCATTACATTGGCATAAGACATGTATTTATGGCATACACATATGAAAATAAAATAATTCCTATATTAGTCAAGGTTCATTACAAGGATATTATATTAGAATGGGTTCACCCACCAAACTATAATAATATTCATGGTTCGCCTACAAGATCATCGTAGCGGACAATTTAACTTTCTAAATTGGGTTTACTCCTCCATTCTAGTTTTATCTATCCCCTAAGATAAATCTTTACCCACTGTATTGGAGGGAGATATAAGTCCAACTCAACTCATAATGAAAAACATATTTAGGTATTTCATAAGATCATAATACATCCATAATATCATAACCCATGAATTAGAATGGATATCATAAACATTTAATCATATCAAAACCAATGGATAAGTGAGAGGTTTCATAATCATTACATCAAATCATAACCTGTGAAAAGAAGTGGAATTCAAAAGCATTACCTCATGGTATAACCCATGGAAGAGAAATGAGTTTCATAAAAATAATTCCATCATAAACATAATAAATTTAGTGAAATGATTAGAATGTTATCCTAGGATCTTACCCCACTAAGGAATAGTTAACAGCAATATATGAAATCAAAGAGAGAAAATTATTTTGATTAATCTATTAAAATATTTATTTTGGAAAATATCCTTTCCTCTTGGATAAATAATTTTTTAAAACAATTTTTTTACAAAATTTTTATTTGAAAATAACCATGAAAACCTATATTGATATATCCAAATAAAATAATGGTCTTCGGTACAAGATGCTTTTCTAATTCCACACATGTTTAAAAAAATATTCCTTTAACATTTTTATTCAAATCCAAATGGGCATTGTTTGTAAAAAGATATGAAGATTAATTTAAATTTTTATATCTAAAAATTCAAACATGGGTAAAAATTTCTTCTAAAAATTATAGGATAATAATAAAACATTTTTAAATTTGTTTTAGAAAACAATGTTTTTCAAGAAAACAGATTCCCAACTAAAGATATAAATAAATTTAGAATTGTATTTTTAAAATTCAATTATTTTATGTAACAAAGAGTTTAAAAATAGTAACATTACATGAAAATATAATGAATGATGGGAATATAATAAAATTCATGATTTTCTTGACTGATGAATCATAATATTTAATCATTGGATATATAATCATAAATAATCCCAATAAATGATGAGATTGTAACATAATATCATTACCACTTTGTTATCTTTGAGTCGTAATCCCCATGAAGGAAAAACATGAAATTTAAAATTAACATATAATGAGGATAAATAAATTCATGATAGTACATTTCAAAGGGGTTTTATATACAACTCATTAATTATTATAGGTGTATAATATAAGATACGTCTCAAAGAAGTAAAGCTCGGATTAAAATACCTTATTGATTTAGTAAATTTTGATCTGTAAAAACAATGAAAGAGAGATCCTAAAATGGATATTAAAATGAAAATAATTTTATTTATAATTATCATAAATATATTTATTGTTATATATACTCCATGTAAAATAATCATGTGGGGAATATGACATATGTCTCATAGAAAAACAAAAGTGAAATGAAAATCCCTTACCTTAAGTATTGCCTTATGTTGTCCATGTTCAAACCTCTAGTACAATAAATATAAGATTTTTTATATATAAAATATAGAAAAAATTTATATATTTCATACTATATATGATTTTATTTTTACCTTTTATTACCTTTTTGTTAACAATTCCCTACTAAAGCCACGTTTTAGGTAATAACCCCTTTATTTTCCGTATATGTTTTGATTTATTAATTTTGGTTCTCTTAATTTGATTATGGTTCCCTAATATCTATTTTTTTAACATGATATAAATATAATATATATTCATGATATATGTATTTATAATAATCAATATAATATTGTTATAGAAAATTCGATATATTATTCATGGAGATGGTAGGTCATACATATGCAGGAATATTATTTCCATTTTATTGATATATTGATAAAAATAAAATTAAATGGTATATTATAATTTAATAATAATTATAATTTCATATATATCACATAAGTTCATTAAAACCATGTATATTTCTTTCTATGTGAAACTTGAATGAATCACGTCACTTCACGAGGTGGTATTCCGTCGTACACACATGAGACATTATCATATTCCAAAAAAATGGATAGAATGAAGGTAGGTGTGATATAATAATTACATAATAATAATAATATCATAAATATCATACATTAACAAAATATCCATTGTTATTTCGAACTCTAAGAAGTAGTAATGGAAAAAGAATGATGTTGGTTCGTGAGGTGGTCATTCACCATAGTCATGAATGATGATTTTGTAACCCATTTAATGGAAGTGGAGATGGTTTTAGGTTGTTAAAATAAAACAAAAATAAATTAGTATATATAATATTCTGAGTTTCTTATATAACCATGGTATAATAGTAATTGGAGGAGGAGGAGGAAGAAATAAAACAAAAAACACTCTTTAATGAGTGTTACCTCTTCTTCAGGTATCCACTTTATGTTTGAACTAAAAGCCATCATAAGATGGATTTATCTCAAAATAATTATTGTAGTATGAGAGGATGGAATTTCGGAGGTTATTTGGGTAGGTTTTGGTTTATCAAATGGACTTGAATGTTGTGAGTAAGTGAGGGGGTGAGTGCTCTTTTATAATTGAGGAGGGGTGTCATTTTAGTAAATTCCCAAAAATATTCAATATTATGAGGTCACTATCATCTAAAATTACTCTAAAATAGATCAATAAAGTATTAGAGGGATTATTTGGGTGATAAACACATTCCCCACACAAAATAAAAATAGTTTTTTATCATGTTATTCTTTATTCTTTTGTTTACTCAAATTTACCATTTTAGTTTTTTACCACAGTTACTTGTATCTTTTTTTACCTAGGTAATTTATCTATTAAGAATAAAATTTAAATGGTATTTATTATATAATCTACACTTAATTATTGAAAATATTAAATATAATTAAATAAAAATCATCTGTATTTGTAAAATTAACTTTAATACAAAATCATGTAATGCGCAAAATCACATTTTAACCTTAATCACAGTAATTAATTTTAAGTATTTTCACTAATCATTAACATCAAAAATTAAATTAACAATATTATATAATAAAAATTATTTTTATTAGAAATATGGAATCCATTTTCCCAATTTCAATTCATTTATATGTTAGAATATAATTTGAATATAATCCCACAGACGTGATGATAATGTGGGTTTTCAAATAGAAAATGTTCAAAAGTTTAAAAAGTTTTTATATCAAAATTAAATTTGAAATTGATTAAAATGAACTAAATTAGAGTAATGGATTCTTAATTGAACTTATTTTATTATAAAACCAATTTATGTTTTTTAACTTTTTAAATAAACATAAAGAAAATGATTTTTTCAATTAAAATTCATTATTTTTTACTATTCATCAAAAATGAAACTTTTCAGAGAAAACCAAAAAGTTCTTCAACGATATTTTTTACATGATGAAATTAAATGATGTTTTTTAATAATTTTGTTTATTAAAAGTTTCAAAAATTAATTTTATATTTGGTCACAAAAAGAAAAAAATCATTTTTTTGGGAAAATAGTACTTTTGAAACTTATAAAGACTTTACAAAAAATTTAGTACTATTTATCTATATATTTCGTTTATATAAAACAGTTATATATAATATTTAAAAAATTTCTAAATATTCACACTAATATGTTTAACAACTAGTCTATAACATTATCATTTTAATAATATTAATAATATATCATCGTTTTGGTAAAACACTATATTATGTGAAACACAAGCTAACTAGTTGTTGCTTGTAGAAAAAGATTAACAGTTTGTTGCATGTAACTCAATCATAACTTGGAGTTGCATGTACCATAACATATCAAATAAATATAAATTATTTTAACAAAAATAATTCATAAAAACTATAGTTGTTATAACTAAAGAAATAAAATTATATCCTAAGGTGATATGGGTAGAATTACCTTACTCCATTAAGATTAGAAAGAAAAATTATGGTCTCATTACTTAGTTTTAATAAAGATTAATTCTATTTACCCATTATTGAGGTGATAAATTTTACTGTAGTTACAATTCATATTAACTAAGAACAAAATGTTACTTCATAAAAAATTTGATTCTCATGGTTCAAAATATGGAATTCATTTGATAAAAATAAATAACTATAGGTGGGAAAATTTATTTTAAATTTTTTTGCAAATTACGATGAAAACCAATTTTTTGAAATATATTGTTTTTAACCATAGAACTAGATTTATTCTTATACCATGACTATAAAAACATTATATTAATGTTAAAAACCTACTACAGGCATAAAAACAATTTTTCAAGAAAACATCATTTTACCTTTATTTTTTTTATAATAAATTTAAGCATGAAATAAATTTTAATGTACACAATCAGATTATTATAAATATAAGAGAAATAATTTTACATTGAAAAATTTTAAAACAAAATTGACCTTTGTACAAATAATTTTCAATAAAATCATTAATTTTTACTATTTATTAGAAAATCAGTCTTTTTAGAAAATTCTCAAAAAGTCATCCTAAGATAATTTTAAAATAATAATTTCAAAAATTATATTAATTTTATAAAATAATATTGAAAAATTATTAAATAATTAATCATAACATTTTTTCACAAAAATATAATAAAATAATGTTTTAAAGAAAATGAATTTTTATAGAATAAAAAGAATTTACTAAAAATAGAGTGATTAATTACTAAGAATTTATCAATAAATTTATATTCAATAGGATATATATATATATATCATAAATTAGTTAACCCTAGTCATACCTGCCAATTTAATAGCTATGTTATAACTATCACAGATAATACTATTTTAATATTATATCATTTATTGTTTAAACACAATGTTGCATGAAACACAAGCTATCAGAGAAATTATATTATTTTATAAGAAATATTTACTAAAATATTAGGGTTTAATATTATACCCTATTTAATAATTTTCATCCTCTCACTTTGAACTTATTCTTGAAAATAAATTTTTGATTTTTTAAAAAGACTTTATATAAACCGACATCCTAAAAAGGATTAATAAAGCATTACCTCAAAAGTGGGAAAGATAAATATGAAGGTCACCAAAAAAAATAGTCATTACATATAGGGTAACATAATTGTAATGTGAAAATATTTAAATGGAAGGGAAAAATAACACCCAATGACTAATAGTGAGTGATATAGGGCATTTTTAGGAGAAAGTTATCGACCAAGAAACCATGAACAAATAAGTGGTTAAATGGCCATAAATTCATAATAATTGAAACTTAAAAGAACACATTTTTGTCTCATGAACCCTTTCCTAGTGTTAAAGAATTGAATTTTATATATATACTTACACCGTGAATAAATATACTTACTTTATAAGTACAATTTCATCCTTTAATCAATTTTCACCATAATATAATCCATTTCTCCAAAATATGAGTATTAAAGATGGTTTTTTATTCATGATATCCTAAAATAATCTTCTAATGGATTTAAAAATTATATCAAGATATTCCATCTCTCTCAAGTAATTAACAAAATAATAAATGGTTAGAAAAATAAAATTCTCATAATTATTAAACCGCTATATGAATAAATACAACATTAATCTCTAAATGTATAATTACCTCAATAAACTCAATATTAAAGAATTTTTTAACAAAAAATTATATATCATACCCATTGACTTATATATTCAAAAAAAATTAATTTCAATCTTCCCAAATAGTATTTTAGGTTAAATCACTCATTATAACAAAGGGTTACACACACCTCAACCTAATGAAACATCTCCCAAATATCATTGTTGGAAACCTTACTTTAATGTTCATAAAATCAAGTTTGTTATGATATTAATGATTGTTATGTTTTAGGGTATTATTTTATAATATATGGAAGATTAGTGAAATTTTGGATAAGTGATGGAAATGACCAGCATTAAACTCTAAAAACCACCAAACGGGACTCAAATTTGAAGATAAATCACCGTGAGGATGAAAATTTTACAATGTTTTTAAAACACCTACCATCATATATGAGTCATCAATGAAACATTAAATTTGGCTACATATGGAAAAGAACTACCATCAAGAACGCATCGTTTATAAGATGAAAATTTAGATACATATGGAAAAGACTTACTATCAATAATGAGTCACCATCAGGGAAAAAATTTGGCTAAGTATGGTTAAGGCCCACTGCTAGTGGATTAAACACCATCGAGAATTTTTCACCTGCATATTTGGAAAATTTTTGAGATAAAATACCACCTGAGAAGACTCACCACTAAAATGAGTCAAAATTGGCATGAATCACCACCAACCTAAGTCACCGTCAGATTAGTATCACCATTAATAAGAGTCACATTCACTATTTCAATTTATTTTAAGTTAACTATATCTAAGGGCTATACTATCTAATTTAATGCTAGGAGTTATTTTAAGGATTGTTCTTAGACTGTTATAGGAATGCATTAAAGTTTGTGTCTATCATCCAGTATGAGGAGTAGAAGATATGAACGATTAACCTATCATAATAATGATATATTGGGAAGAAGACTCCCTTATGTGACCTATGAATTATATAGAGATACATAAATAGAGATATAGAACAAAAAAAGTGATCTGAACCCATATTTCAAGAACATGAAGAGAGCTAGTTGTTGTGATCTTATATGATGCATCTTACCTACACACGATTGTGAGAATTAGGATTTTAATGAACATACAAATGATTTCCTATGATCAAAACAAAATAGTTAATGGAAATATATTTAATTAATATTTTCAGAAGCTCGACTCAAGAACCTATTCAAGTTGAATCCAAAAGATTCTCAAGCTTCAAAGAACATTAGACTGAGATACACTATCTTCTATACATCTTTATTATATCTCTCTATTTATTATCATTAATTTTGTGAAGTGTGTGTCCTTTATGTATATTAAATAGACACAATTCAATCTATACATTAATCAGAAGATACTAGATATAGTCTCATGTCCTTTTACACATGTTTTACAACTTGTTTTGGAAGAGTTCCATGTGTGGCATTTGTAAGTTTTATTCCCATAGTTTTAGTGGAAGAGGTATTATATGGACTGAAAAAATGGTTAACTATCCTATAACCGGTTTAGGTTTTGGATCAAGTTTATTTTCTATAATCTTCTTGGAAGAATTTGATTGAAAATTAGAGATTATTAGGTCTCATCTTGAGAATAAAACTCTTGAATTTATTCCACTATTTGTTTTGTTTTGTTTTATTTATAAGATTTAAACTAATTTTTTTATTTGTAAATAAAATATCTAATCTGAAAGTTAGTCTTAATTAGTATTTATATAAGGTTTTTATTAATTAAATTATTTAAAAATTAAATGTAATATTCATATATTTATTTAAATGATAATTAATCACTCTTTTAGAAATCATATAAAAGATAATAACTTATATCAATATTTTATTCTCATTAATTGGGATGTTTTAAAATATAAGGGGATTTTATTTAAACCTAATTTAAACATTTTTTTTATTTATAACTGAATTCAGCTCCCATATTGAGATAATCACTTTGACTAATATTTTTTATCAAAGGTTTTTTAAATATTTTCTAATGTGATTTTAGTTGTGTTGTAAAGATGATAAATTTATATCAATTCTAAAATTAGTTATTTAAATGTATAATAAAAAGTAAGGTTCTAATACCAACATACCACATTATTTTATGTAAATAAATGTTGTAAATGAATAATAAAAAAGAAAATTAATGTGGAAAGTATGGGTTTTGAAATTAAGTATGCCATAAGGGATAAATATGAATTGCCCACAACTACTAGAGATACTTGTAATGATTCTACTAAACTTTCTTATAAAAATTGGAAATAAATGAATGAACTTTTCTATGATTTATGTTATGAAGAATTAAATAGGATATCTACTATTAAAAATACTTTTTAAATATTTGTTACATTATTAATTTATCATTAAGGAACTACTATTGTTAAGAAAATGCGATTAGAAATTTATACAATTAAATATGATACATTCATGATGAAAAATGATGTGAGTATTTCTGATATATATATCATGTTAAATGAGATAGTGAAAACAATGATCGCCTTGGGGAATCCGGTTTTAGGAAAAGATCAAATTATGTGGCTACTAAGATTTTTTCTAGAGAGATGGAGGGGGGAAACTGTTTCAATAAGAGAATATTATTCCATTAGTAAGATACCTATCAAGGAATTTATTGGGATGTTAATGATGTTTGAGGAATAGATTAAGGTTAATCATAAAGAGGATAATGAACATAATATGAAATATATTTCCATTATTATAGTTGCATCAAAAAAGAAAGAAAAATAAAAGGTTTAAGATGAAAGCTCTAATGAGGAGGAATAACCAGTCAATAGTGATGATGAAATAACCCAAATGCCTAGAAGGTTTAAGAAATTATATAAGAGAAAAAAATTATTTAGGAAACTATGGTTCCAGGTAAATATCGATAATATAGATAATTGAATAAATAACAAAAAAAGAGATGAAAATATAAATAATAAAATCAGTTATTAGTGTAAGAGAAAATGACATGTTAAGGATAACTGTCATAAGTTCTAGTATAAAGAGATGTATGAGGTTGAGGATAAACAAATATAAAATTCATGAAAGTCACATAGAGAGACTATGAAAATTTTTCAACTGACTCCGACTTAACTCATGAAGAAAATCCCGACATGTCAAATATGTTCTTCATGACAAATATATCTGAGGTACCTACTTTCTCTCATATACATAATTTTTATCATTATAAAAATGGAAAAAATGATGATGATATGTCAAATAAGAAATGTTTTAGAACAGAAATTTGATTCAAGATACTTCTAATAAATTCAGAGATAAATAAAAAGTTCTAAAGAAACAATATGTTTTATCTAATAATTATAAAAATGATATCACTATAGAGAAAGAAAAAAAGATCAAATATTAAAATAAAATTTTAAACTAAAATTTTAAAAGTAACAAATAAAGAAAGGCATTGATGGATTTAATTGTTTTTTAAAATATCTCACTAATACATTTGGAAAAAAATTTATTATAAATATATTACTAGTCTAGGTTACCAACCTGTACATAGAAGAGCTGTTAAGATTACTTTTTTTTTGGAATCCACTTCTGAAAATTTTGATGTAATTTTTTATTGAAGTGGACCTAAAAAAATTTTATATGAAAAAGGTTACAATCCTCTTATAGAAAAAATATCAAGAAAATATTCATTCCTAAGGCTATAATTACTATCATATCTGGACCCTAGAAAATTGGGGTTCCAAAACCATTCTTTGTATATAATTTGTTTTCGAGGATAATTTCTTGAAAAGATCCTATAGAATTTTTTTGTACTTGGACTATGGTTGTTCCATGCATATGAAAAGAGATTAATTGAGTTTCATGTACTTTATATGGTTGATGGTGGACAAGTCACCATTGGTGAAAATTCTAAATGAATGATCATTGGCCTTGTCCAAATCGTTAACACCAACTCCTTCTTAAATTCAAAATAAATTTTTTATGGTTTAAAATATAAACTACTTAACATATCACAATTATATTATAATGGTTTTCATGTAAAATTTTAAAATAATGCTTGTAATATTTTTAATTCTAAAAATACTTTATTATTTACTAAATTGAGATATATGAATTTCTATGCTATTAATTTTGATTATTTAATTTCAAAAAAAGGTTCTTGCTTGATTTCCTTTCATATAGAATCATGGAGTTGTTTTAGGAGACTATTCCTTTATAACATTCACTAACATTGAAATATTATAAGTAAAGGGTTAGTCAAAGATTTACTAAAACATGAATTCCTAAATAATAAACTCTTTAACCCTTTTCAAAAATGAAAAAACATAGAATATATTTATAATTAAATAATTAAGTTTGAACTTCTCAACCTCTTGAGTTGAATAACATGGACTATATTGGAAAATCTAGAGTTTCTAGTTTAAATGGGGAGCACTATGTTGATGTACTTCTAGATAAAATTTGTAGGCATACATGAGTATTATTTTTATCTCAAAAAGTGAATCTTGTTCCTATTTTACTAAGTATGATCAATCTATAGAAAACCTATGTGGACATAGAATTAATACCATAATAAGTGACCATGAATGAGAGTTTTAAAATTAAGACTTCGAATCTTTTTTTTAAAAATGGATAGTATTATAACTTATTTTCTCTTAAGACCCACTATGTAGAATGGATTCCTACAAAAATAAACAAAACACCCCAAGATATTTCATATACAATGTTTAATGAATATGTCTTACCTATCTACTTTTGGGAAGAGGCTGTGGAAAAAACAATCTATATAATTAATTGGGTTTTAATTTGATCTATTTTTAAAGAAAACCCCTTAGGAATCTAGAATAGTATAAAATATAAGGTTAATTATGTTATAGTTATTAGTTGATAAGTATTTATTTTTAACACTAACGATAATCTTGACACGTTTTCCACCAAAGGTGATGAAGTAATTTTCCAGGGTTATTCATATTATAGAAAATCCTATAGAGTTTTTAGCAAAAGAACCAAGAATGTGGAAGAGCTTGTCCATTTCAAATTTGATGACACAAATCCACATGAACCAAAATCCCTATTAGAAAAAATTTAGGATTATTTATAAACCTTTAACATATATTAAGAACCTTATGATTATGCTATAAAACATGAAGAAAAATTATCCTGTTTGAAGAAATTCTAGAACCTGATCCTACAGAATAACCTATGGTGACAGAACCATATTTTTATAGAGCTTTTAAGAATCATAAATACCATACTTTAGATGTTTTTTTGGAGACCTAGATAGAGGTATAAAAAATAGAGTTCCTATAAGAAACCAGGTTGAACATCAGGCTTTCTTGTCATATCTTGAACCTAATAATATCAATGATGCAACCAATGATGAATTCTTAGAAATGGATATGCGAGAATAACTTAATAAATTTTAAATAAATAATTTTTGGAAACTTTTTGATAGAACCAAAGTCACCTTGACTATATGTACTAAATAAATATTTAGAAACAAGGTTGATTAATTAGGTACAATAGTGAGAAATAATGATAGACTAGTTGTACATGAGTATAGTTTAGAAAAGGTTTAGACTATGAATTTACCTTTTCAACTATATCCATACTTAAAAATTAAAATACTTCTAGCGTATGCCGCACATCTAGATTTCAAACTCTATATAAAGGATTTCAAAAGTGCATGATTTAATGGATATATTGTTGAGGATGATTTGGTTGAAAACCCCCAAGTATTTCAAAACCCTTATTTTCAAAATCGTATTTTAAAGTTAAAATTGTCATTACATGGTTTGAAATAAGATCCTAGAGATTGGTATGATAAGATCACATCTTTTATTTTTTTTCAAAAGTACTTTGAAATGGTATACCTGATCCTATACTATTTATAAAAAGGATTTCAAAATATGTTTTATTTTTTAAAATCTATATATATGACATTAATTTTTGATCTTCTAAAATTTAATTATGTACTAAACATTCAAAAATGATGAAAAATGAAATTTAATTGAGTTTAATAGGTGAAGTGAAATTATATTGGTTTTTAGATATTTTATAATAAATAAGGAATTATTTTAAATCAAAGTAAATACATTAAATATAATTTAAATTTTTTTAGTCTGGATAACACTACTAGTAGTGAAACTCTAATGAGTACCACTTGTAAAATAGACCTTTATGAAATTGGGAAATCAGTGGATCAAACTAGTTACATAGGTATGCTTGTTAGTATTCTATATTTCACTTCTAGATGACCATAAATTATGTTTACTATGTGTTTGTGTCTGCATTTAAAAAAAATCTAGAAGAGGTCCACTCATTTGTCGTAACCTTTTTTAAATACCTCAAGTATACCACCAATTTAGGACTATTTTACCCTAGAGAACAAGAATTTTAACTAGCTAGTTATTTAGATTCTGATTTTTGTGGTTGTAAGTTAGATATGAAAAGAACCATAGGAACATGTCACATTTTGGGAAATGAAGCTTTCTTATTGGTGAGGTATGAAACAAAATTCAGTTGCATTGTTAACTACTGAATCTGAATACATAGCTTCAGGTAGCTGCTATTCAGAAACATTGTGTACAAAACACACTTTTCTGGAATATAAATGATAACTAAAAAATATTATAATAAATTTTGGAAACATAAGTGCTTTAAACATATCTAACAACCTTATATCTCACTCTAGAACAAAACAAATTCATCTGAGAAATCACTTTTTCCATGATCATTTTCAAAATGGTGATATAACTCTTGAATAAATTGGAACTAAACATCAACTTGCAGATATTTTCACTAAGACATTTAATTCTAAGAGAATGAATTATATTAAACATGAATTAGGGATGATTAATTTCGGTTATGTTTATTTTTCTACTACCCATTATTAAAGATTACCCAGAATTGAGGTTTTCCTACCGTTTGAGTTTATCCACTATTGTTGGAGTTTACCCACCATTAGAGTTTTATGCACCATTGGAGTTTTACCTATAATTGTTGTTTAATAACCATAGTGTTTACCCACAATAAGTCATTAATCCACTAATCTCATTTTTATTTAGGAATTATCTATGTAATTGTTTATATGATTTGAATTTTTTTTTTTTTTGATTTCATAACCCTTAAATATCTAACTAATATCAATTAGATACTTGTGTAATTTAAATGTTCTCTCCATCACTCCTTTCTCTTGATCCTTGTTGAAACCTTTTCTACCCAGACATTGGACTTTTCTCTCTTTCATCCACACCTTCTAAGATGATCTCCATGTTTAGAGTTATGAGAGCCACTAAATATTATCCATATGATTGGTTTCCTTTAATGAAGTAGAAATGAGTGTCAAGTCATTCTTCTGTTGATCCGGTAAACATGGATATTTTGAAGATAATTTTGGTACTGAATAAATAAGATCTTGATGAGTGATTGGTGTCAATAAAGACTTTGGTTATTGAAGTTTTGAAAGACTAGGAATGGGGTTGATTGGTTCTTTGAAATTGGGGTAATGTTTTATCCTTGGATAGTGAATCCATTCAATCAATATATCAAGTTCATATTTGAGGAAGAAGGAGACCAGGTAAGAAGAAGAATTAATGAGTGTAATGTTGTTTTCTCTTCAATGAAATGGAAAAGATGTTTAAAAGCACGAATGAATCTATCTCAAATGACTATCTTGGAACTTTTCCAAGTGATAGTGGGAGATTTGTATATGAGTATTCCTGAGTAGAATTAACTAGATATGGGACAGTGATAAGACCATCTTATACTGAGCTTGGTGGTGAATGCCATTTAGTTTTTATGTTAATTTAATATATTTTTTCCAAAATAAATGTGATTTCTCTATAATGAGGTATCAAGATCCATGTATTTTGTGTCTTACAAAAAGAGTGGAAAATATCCATTTTTGAATATACCTAATGACTCACATGATGGGGATGTGAAATCCCTCTTCTAGATCAAATTCGCTAATTTATCTGATGTTCATCCTGACCATGCAAGAGGAAAAGAAATTAGTTAATTAAGGATAAGAATCTATTGTAGAATTTGGAAGATATTGTATTATAAGGGTAATTTGAAAAATAATGAAGATAATTTGGAACCCCTGGAAGAATAAGTGGGTTGATGATGGTGAAAGGATCTTTGAGGATTTTAATCTTGTTGATTATCCATCTAGACTAAAGAATCTTGTTGATCTTTGCGTAGATCCAGATGAAGTGGATGAATATTCAGATGAGGAAACAAGGAGACTTCTTCCTATGGTGATGAGGAACATGAATTCTTATTAGATAAAGGAAGTGAACTATACCTACCTCAATGTTGTCTTGAAATTACTTTTGGTCCTCCTATCCCACATAGATCTCTCTCTACTTGAGAGTCTCTTTTTAAAGAAGCCAGTGAGGAAGACTAAATAAAAGTTAATATTGATGAACTATTTAAGACCATTTCTATATCCTCTGAATAAAATTGAGCAAATGGTGTGAATGGTGATGAAAAATAAGGAGGATAATATTAGGTAAATGTAAATGGATATGGAAAATAAAATTATGGTGGTTCTGACCATGATGGTCCTAGTGGCCGCATTGGTGGTTAGGATGTTGAGATACCTAAGGAACTTATTTGTTCTCACAGTTTATTAATTTCCTCTAGATCTGAAGTGAGACCCAGCTTAGTTCAAGATATGAATATTTATTATATATTTTAAAAGTAAGAATATGTTGTGGGGTGGGATCCCCAAGCCTAGATAATCACCTGATTGATCCTGCTGTTAGAGACCTTGGTGTGCCTGTGGATGTTGTGCCAACATCTTATATATATAGGGTTTATAAGAAGATAGTTGGTGAACTATCAATTTATAAGTATATGGAATTCATGAACACTATTTTTGAGTCTATTTGTACTGAAACTATATTTCTTTATACCTAATGTAAGTCTTATCCAATTTCATGAGATCCAACTCTTGAGGGATAAGATAAGTTTGTAGTGTATGTTTGACTTGGTCGAGAAAAATCAGATTCAAATAATGAAAGACCTGATATTCTATATGAGATTTACCCTAAGGGATCTTTGGTAGATTATATTGTTGATCAAGGGGAGTCACATTGATTTTCATTTGATTCACCTACACCTAATTCTACATCAGTGCTAGTTGATACCTTTTCTAGGGATAACATTTAATTTTTTAGAGAAAGGATGCTTTATTTTTTTAGTTTTTTATTGAGGAATCAGGCACATTATGTCACTAATTTGAGTGTGAGAGATGAAATTTATCTATTTTAGCTTTTGATTCATTATATATTGCATAAGATAATTCATCATGAAGTGAAAATAGAGAAAAAAGGTTATCCAATGAGTTGTAGACATTTATATCTATGATAGATGAGATGAGATCTTCCTTTGATGATTCTATGGATTATTTTCTAGAGAGGCTGGAAAACCTTTTTCTATGGACTCTACTTCAAATACTCCACCACCAACTCTTTATGTTTAGTTGATTAGGATAATTATTAAAGAGAAGCTTCATAATGTCTCAGGTTATGTAGATGGACTACTTAGGAAAGTTTGAAGAAAATCTAACATAACACTAATCATATGAATATGAAGGTTAGATAATATATAAAGGATATGTAATATGATTGAGTGAATATTACAAATGATATAATGTATTATCTTTATAGGATTTATAATAATCATGAGTTGAACTATTATTTCAATTACCTTACTAAGAACCTTAGAATGTGTCCATTCACTCAAGCCTTTAAAGGGAAAGTCAATCAATTAATGGTGATTAATAAAGTGATAAAGTTGTTTATGGAAGAGGAAAATGACTTTTAAAGTGTTATAGAAAGGGTAGGGAACATTATTATGGAATTAATAAATCTCATGGAGCCCTTTCATCATGTTTGTAGAACAATAGTGGTGGATCATGATTCCATTCAAATCACTTCTCATCTCACCCCTCCAATTTCTACTCTAGGGTTCTTCAAAGAATGTTTAACCATAGATCCAAATGAACCCTTACCTGCTCATTTTCATCCTTTAAATATGACTCTCAAATAAGTTGTTCAATATCTCAGGCCTACCATTATCCTAAAGAATCCCTATCAACCTACTATCCCTACAACCATTCCTATATCTACCACAAGTTCTGATGCAATGAATTCTTCTGATTCTCCTGGATCTAACAATGGAAATGGAAAGGCTCCACTTGTTCCTCCTTACCTTCTCAAATAGCATGGATATTATAATTTTGAGTATTTTATAGGTAACTTTTTCATGATGTTTATTTTATATTTATTTTGACCTTTCCTTGATTTTGTAAATAGAAATACTCTAATTATTCATATTCCGTTCCTTTACATTTCATATTTTATTCTCAATTTTTGACAATAAAAAAAGGGGTAGAATGAATCTATAGAATTTATTTATTTATTTTAAAACTCATTTTACAGTGAAGTTTTTTTGATACCATTCGTTATTGTGTGTTTGACTATTTATTTGGTAATCCTCTAACTTTAATACTATATTTAGATACCTTCATTAATGATATTTATTTTGATGGAATATGTGTTTAGTGTATTTATTCCATATCTTATTTCCATTGATTCAATTTTATTTTAACTACATCTGATTGTGTTTACTATTTTAATACCTTTGGTACGATATGTTTTTCATTATTTATTATCTATTATACCATTTTCTACTGAATATCTTTGATACCTTTACAATATTTTAATGTGATAAGATGATCTATTTCAAAGACTTAGTATATTATATACATGGTTTATAGTAATTCCATTAGATTTTATCATCAAAATGGGAGATATTATTGGATCCATTATTTTAATGATAAAAAATCATGTTTCTTTTATATTAATGAGTTTTATGTTTTATGGTAGAATTTAATAATATAAGGTTGATTAGTTAAATTTTAGCTAAGTGCTATAAAGACCCACCATCAAAATCTAATCATCGCCAGAAATAACTCACGATTAGGGAAGACTCGCTATTAGGATGAGAGTTTTACTGAGTATTGAAAACACATACTATAAGATATGTCCCACCCCTGAACCATGAAAATTCAGATAAGTATAGAAAAGTCATACCTTCTGGGATGAGTCACCATGTGGTCAAAAATTTAGCTATGTAGGTAAAAGACCTACCATTAGTAATGAGTATCTATTAGGATGGAAATTTGGATATGTATGGGAAAGACCCATAGCCATAGGATGACTCACCCTCCGGACATAGTCACCTCAATATTTTAAAAAGTGTTGAGATCACCAACTACCTGAGAAGAATCGCTATTGCGATGAGTCAACATTTCCCTGACTCACAACCAGCCTAACTCACCGCCAAAGTTGTCTCACCATTTATAAGATTCACCATGACTATGTATAAATATTTTTAATTAACTATTTCTAATGTTTATATTATCGAATTTAATTCTGAGAGTTTCTTTAATGGTTTTTCATAAACAATGTTAGGAATATATTTTAGTTTGTGTCAGTCTTCCAGTATGAGGTGTAGAGGATCTGAATGATTCTCTTTGTATGGTACTAATATATTGGGAATCACACACCCTTATTGGGTATAGGACTCACATAGATATAAAAAAAGAGAGATACAGAACACAAAAAGATAGATGAAACTATATTTCATGAAATAGAAGAGAGACACATTCTGTAATCTTACATGATGCATCTCAGAAACACATGATTGTGAGAAATTGGGGTATAATGAGCATAAAATTCCTTTCTTATTGTCTAAAAAATATATTTAATGACACACTATTTTGCAGAGATTTTCTAAAACATGGCTTGACCTTCTGTTCAAAATGCATCCAAATAATCTCAAAGTTCAAAGAACATTAGACCAAGAAACGATATCTTCTATACATTTTAATTGTATCTTTCTTTTTATTATATTTACCTTTTGATAGGAGTTTGTTTTATATGTATATTAATTATACACTCTATCTTAAATAATTTAACTGGGCGATATAATATATTTTCTCAACTCCTTTTACACTTGTTTTCCCATGATTCATGGGAGTGTCTCCACTATAGAATACATTTGTTTTATTTCTTCAGTTGTATTGGAAGAGTTCCTATGTGGCCCTGATAACTGGTTTAATATTATCTACCCATTTTAGGTTGCATACCAAGATTTTTTTATATAACCTTCCTAGAATTTGGTGATTTTCAAGTGGAGAGGATTGGGTCTCATCTTGAGACTGATCCACTTGAATTGATTCCCTTATGCGTTATTTTTTTTATTTTTACGATTTAAATGAAATTTTTTTAAACTATAAATAATCCCACTACTTTGATAGTTAGTCATAATTAGTGTTTATATAAGGTTTTTCATTAATAAATTTATTTTAAAAGTTAAATTGATATTCATAATTTTTTAACTGTGAATTAATCACTCATTGAAAAAAACCTAAATATTAAGATCTTATACCAATATGAAATTTTTATTAAATGTGTTGTTTTAATTATTTGGGGGATTTTATTTGACCTGATTTTGAATAAAAAGATTTATTGGGAACTCAATTCACCCTTATTGAGATACTCACTCCAACCAAAAATAATTAATAATCATGATAATTTACTATATAAACTTGTATTTTAGTGAAGTTCAACAAAATACCATGAATCAAATTTAAATACTATCCTAAAAGGAAATCCTTAACATATAAATAAATATATCTAAAAATATTATTGTATCAATGAATTATTTTTCAAACATAAATATTATATCAATATTACAGTCTATTATACCATAATTAAAATAACATTAAATCATATACCAACCCCAAAGGGTATTTAAACCATAATAGAGTATCAAAATCCAATCACAAAAAAAATTAATAGTGTGTGATGATTCATTTTAACTTATAATAAACCTTTAACTTATAAACATATGTTGATATCCATAATATTTAATTTAACCTTAATTGAAAATAGTTCTGCTTCCAAAATTTACATAATCCTTATTCCTTAAATAATTTCACAACTATTGAATATATTCCATAAATAAAAAAATTCAATAAAAATCATCAAAGATGACCTAAATCACATTTTTATGAATCACCAATCAATTTTAAGGTTACCAATACTATCAGTGTCTATCATTTTTTTATCCAAACTAGTCATTATTAAATGAAAATTAGTTATATATTAAGGTTTATTATCTTACCAATGAATCAATTTTCTTGGTTATTAGTACCATAAAAACATGTATTCTAATCCTTCAATTAAAAAACTATGAAACAATACATATATGTTTCATGATTTTTTATGACCATAATACCAGTATAATAACACTTATAAAACATAATTGTTAAATCCAAATACAAAAACACCTCAATCACCCCACTTCCTTTATAAACAATTAATTGGAATTTATTATCTTATTCATAATAACTTATTTCCAAAAACATGAAACATTAATCATGACTTAAGATTCATCAACCTAATTTTAATTATTCTTCTAACCTTTAACCAAATAAATATTGTTAAAAATCTATAACTTCTATACCTTATTCGCAGTCTCTTCAATATCATTAGTAAAACCATTACTTATAAAACATTGCTGATTATTTTCTTAATATTTCCCCCCTCGGTCATCAATTTTTATAATTCCCATACATTCCACATTTAAAAAATTCAATCATGATGAATATATTGGGAACACTATTATTCTTATACAATTCATTAGTTGAAATTTTCATTTTTACTTGAATATTAATTGATTTTTTTACTTATTTTACACACTCAAAACATCTTCCATTTCCTATTAGACATTATCTTAAGTTATTATTCCCTATTTCTAGACAGGTTTGAAGCTGAATCTTCTTCCCTTTATTATATTTAAGAAATTCCATCTTTATCTTTTTTGGTGTTTCTGGAAACTCACCGAATTTGATATCGATAATCATATAATGAGATTGATGATTTGGAATAACCATAATGTTTAACATTACATCTCTTATTTTACTTTTTTTATCATAATTAATATAATTTCATTATACATTATGTTTATTATTAACATGATTCATTAAATTTCTAGAAAAAAACAAAAATTCATAGTGTGAGTGACAATAATCATAGTGGGAAACCACATAATCAAGAAAAATTAATTATATGATGTCTAAATCATGACAACATATATTAAACCTTAGTTTAACCTAGGAAATTCATGATTGTTACCAAAAATGTATTGTGTTATCCAATATTAAAACATATCTTCATGGTTCTCACTAATGTTTTCTCATACAAGTTTCTAAAGGCTAAATAAAAATTTCTCTGATACCAACTATAACGACCGAAAAATTTCATACATAAATATAAAATCTTATTAGATGAATATTCATTTCATAAAATGAATATCCCTTCTAGAATCATAAATGTATAGTTCCTTTTAAAACATGGATACATAAACAATTAGTTCCTAAGTTAACTACATCAACTCATACAAATTTCTTCATAACTAGAATCTTTCTTAGACATATCATAAACAATACCTTTCTTCAAAACCTCTGAAAATTAAATATAATAAAGTGGGAGATATAATTCTTAGTAAAGGGAAAAGGGATATATCTATGTTTAAATAAACATAGCATGATCATAAGGGTATGAGAACATGGGTGTAATATTTATAATCCATTCAATTCATATCATAGATCATTATCTTGAGTCATGGCATAAGTATTTGAAGTTTATAAGACATGATTCATAATGGAATCAAAGAACATGATGCATTGGAGAATAACATTTCAATAATACATGTGATTGTTTTAAACATATAAACATAGAATCTCGTATGTTATTTATACCCACATATACATTCATAACATGTTAGGCTTAGACTAACCATTCCTTTACCTACTTTGGGATTATGATAGCCTCATGTGCACCCTATATTGGGCTTGGGATAACCTCTTGTATAACCTTGTAGTTCATAAAATTTTAATCATTACCCAGTGAATTGGTGGTATATATAGGTACCTCCATACACATAATCAAAATCATAAATATGTGTGCCAAAAGATCAAAAATATTCATCATATTGGAACCCATGAGAAGAAATGTGGTTCATAAACATTTTCTCATAGCACAACCCATGGAACATGAATAATTTTTATGTAAATATTATCATCATAAACATAAAACATAGAGAGAATGAATAAGGATTTTATCATTGGATCTTTACCCCATAAGGCTTTAGTAACATTAAATAATCTCATCTTAGAAGGAAAATTATTTTGAAAGAACACATGGAACATTTCTTGGGGAACATAACCATTCCATTTTGAAATAAATTCATTGAAATATAAAAAGTATTATAATATTATAGAAAAAAATTTCTTTTAAAATGAAAATTGAGGCTATTAAAGGGATATTCAAAGTAGTAAGAGTTCATGATTTTGATAAGTTATGTTCATTCCATATAAATTAAAGAAAAATATTCCTAAACACTTTTGTAAAAAGTGTCATAATATAATTATTTTTTAAAACAAAAATAAGATCCATTTTGGAAAAATTGTTTTAAAGTTATACATGTGTATAAATTAAATTAAAAAAACATAGTATAATATAAAATTAGTTCATTAATTGTTTTTTGAAAACATATATATGGAAGAAATATTTTTTGACTAAAGAGATAAATTAATTCAATTTCAATGAAAATAATATTTTTGGTATACTTGGATATTATGGTGATGAAAATGAATGATAATATTTAATAATTAAATATAGGTAAATAAAATCCATAAGTTTCTTAATAGTTATATCATAATATTTTGTCATCGAAAACTTAATCATAAATAATCTCAATAAACAATAGGATTATAACATAAAACCCTTACCATGTTGGTAAATTTGAATCATAAGCCCCATGAAATAAATAGGTTTATATAGATATGTAAATCCCCAAATTTTTCATAAGAATCATCATAAAATACATTCATGGGAATTATATAGACCTCAAAAAATAAACAACTAACGTATAAGGTATGTGCCCCAAAGAGATAAAAGTTAGACAAAAATCACTTACCTTGAGTTACACTTGCTTGGAAAGTGTTATAACCTCTTGTATAATAAATTTAAATTGAATATAATTTATATAATAATCACATAAATTCTTATTATATCATATATATTCATTATATAAACATATTTTTAGTCACCCTTAACGGTATAGATAGAAAATTAAATTCAATGTTCATTGAGAGGTTAAATCGAACATACACATGAACAATGTGTTCATTTTTTAAGAGATGGAATGAAACAATGGTGAAAAATAATTTCAATTTAAATAATTTTTATTATATAATATAAATCATATATATTCATCAGATCCATCCTCCTTTCTATCTAAGTAAATGAGGAATGATAAAACAAATCACATCTCGTTATGGAGGTGGTAGTCCACATGTACACACAAGAAACATTATTGTTTTTCCATAGGATTGGAATGTAATAATGTTGACATTAAATTATCATTATATATGAATACTTATTTCATAAATATAATAAATATACATTAAAATTATTGTAATAATAATCCATGAAATATGGTGATGCAAAATGAATCATACCGCTACGTGGAGACAGTAAACTGCATGTATGCATGAGGGATACTTTCACTTTCCATTTGATGTAAAAGGATGAATAATTGTAGTTACATTATCATAATAAAATTATGAAATATTTATGATACTAAAGTTATTATTTTTTATAAAAAACAATTTTTTAGTGGAAGTGAAAGAAGAAATAAATTAAATATGGTTGGGTAAGATAACTAACTATCATTCAAGAGACTTCCTTTAGATCCTTGGTTAAGGAACTCTGGGTTGGTAATTTTGGGATATAGGCCCCTCCAAAAAAAGTCTAAGGGTGTTTAGTATACAATTTATAATGGTATTTTCAAGTTATATGGTACAAAATTGGTGTGTAGAATAGAAATAAGGGGTGTTCATTTATAAGGGAGGGAGATGACACAATCATAATTTCATAAAAGATTAAATTACAATAAAGTCATCTCAATCCAAATGGTTTCAAATGTTCATTTACTCACTAAAATAGCATTACTTTTAAAAATTATAAAAGCATTTATTATATTTTCTTATTCATTTGAGAAATACTTCCTCAGTGTTGCATAAGCATTTAAGGCCATTATATAATTAATAAAAACTAAAAATAAACTTTTATCTTGAAATTAATTTCATTAAGCTTAAAATTACTATAAAGATTTTCTCAAAAATAGTTTTTTCTATATATTAAAAAAATATATATTTAAAATGAAGAGGGTGACATGTTGTATCTTTTTTTATTTAAATATTATATAAGAAATTTTAATAGGTAGGTGGACACTAAAAAATAAAATTCAATATTAAGGTTACAAGGAAAGATCTCAATTCATCAAATATTAATTTGGATAAAAATTAAAGTCCCTATAAATTAGTTTTTAACAAAATTAACCTATTTTACTAATTAATTAGGTGATAAATCTTAACATAGTTATTATTCAGGGTTTTAAATATTTATTTCATTTTCTAAAAAAAGTGTAAAAATTGTAAGTAAAACCATTTTTTAGAAAAATATATATTTTAGAATGAAAATGGATTTATTCATATCCCATGCCTAGAAAATTTTTAGATCAAAAAATATTGAGTATATAATATATAAATTTCATGAAAGTTGCTCACTAATAGTATTTAATTTAATTTTTTAAGATAAAAAACCATTTTGAGAATTACAACATTTTTGGAAAATTCCTTTTTATCTATAAAAATTATTTATACTAAATTCAAGCATAAAATTGATTCTAATTAAAGAAATTGGATTATAGACAATATAAATAAATTAAATTTTAAACCATTTTAAAACAAAATGGAATGTGTACAAACAATTTTTATTAAAATCAACATTTGTTATTATTCACTATAAAATCAATCATTTCTGTAAATTATAAAAAAATAATCCTAATATATTTTTAATATGATGATTTTAAAAAATGATGTTAATTTTATAAAATAATATTTCTAAATGTTTATGAAATTAATCATAAAAGTTTCTCACAAAAATAAATAGAAAACTTTTTTGAAGAAAACATATTTTTTGAAGAAGAAAATGAATTTACAAAAAAATGAGTGACAATTTACAAAGCATTTATCAAAACAATTATATTGAGTTGGGAATATATATATATATATATATGTATATATATATATATCATATAGTAATTACTCTTATTTATACCCAAAAATTTAATGGCTACGTTATAAATTTCTTAGATAATCAAATTTTTATAGTATATCATGGTTTTTTAAACACATTGTTGAAAGTAAAAAAAATATATAAGAGAAATTAAATTTTTTTGAGAAATATTTTAAAAAATCTAGGGTGATAAAATTCAACTCTTGGAGGCTCTTGAATTATATCTCCATGGCTTCTATGGAGTCTTTGTGATGATATTCCCATGTAAACATATTAGTAACCGGGGGTTGATAGTGCTAGGTTAGTGATAATGTATGTCTAGGTTAGGGGACCCAAGCTTTTATCCCAACCAAGGCACATGTTTAGTATTTTTATTGGTTATACATAATAGTATGTTGTGTTATGTGGTTTCCATAATCCTATATAGGTATTTTTCATGCGAAAAATGTATTCATGGATTGTATCTAGATGCATCAGATGATTCTAAAAGTAATAATTGAATAATAAAAAATAATAAACTCATATGTGAAGATCATAATGACGATTCCATGGTCATTTCATCTCTTTTTTAGGTAAATTATTTTATTTCGTGTTCAAAATTTATTTACCCCATATACTCTATTCCTATTGGCAGAGAGTTGATAAATACATACATTAAAAATAATGATGATTATTGGGACATGACAATGACACTTTGGATAGAGCATTGGTCGAGGGGATGAAATCTTGGATAATTTGTTAAGGGTTTTTATAACCTAGTCTTAGATTATATTATTGACTTAAGATGTACTCATGAGTTAAATTGAATAAATGAAAAAAGTTACCATGGTCTTTAGTGTTATTGTCCATTACTATGCATCTATGTAAACATCACTATGTATAAGAGGTTCACTATATTTAATTTATTAATTAATTATTCTATTGATAAAATACACACAACTAAAAGCCCTAGAATTTGTCACCATTCAGGAAGGAAGTATGTGTTGTAGAGTTCATATTAGTCATTTTATAGGGGCTTCTTAGATAACCCTATTAATGGAATCAGAACCTTTATAGTTCTGTTATATTTAACATTCCACATCATACGTTTTAATTTCATGATACAAGGACCATTATGGTGCCTTTTAAGGTTATACTACCACTTCCAAATGATGTTCCTTTTAATATCATGAGTCCAGGACTTAATAAATCACCTTTTATATCCATATGCCCATTATTAATGTGGTTCCATCTAATTTAATGCATATATGACCAAATGAAATGTATTTTAAAGATAATTTGTCTATGATGTAATCAAGTTTCTTTTAAGGCCATGTGTCTTGGAGCAGTGTGGTTACCGTTATGGTTATGATATCATGATCTATTTCTAGATGTTTAACATCCTAAATAATGTAATATATTTTATGTATTTTAAATTCATTAAAACATAACACTTCATGAAAAGGTTCCCATTGATTGTTAGTGTAACAGCCCAAGATTTTATGAAAAATATTCTTTTAATTTTATTAATGCCTTGTGTTGTACTCTACACCAAAAGGAGCTTTCACAACACACATCCTTGACTTTCCTTGCACGCAATCGCGAACTTCCTCGATAGCGTGTGTAGTACGCAATACCGAGTTTCACTAAACAACAATATGCTATTAAAATATTATTATAACTAGCCGTTATGAATAGTAATAACCAATTTTTAAAATTTTAGAAATTTTAGCTCTCAAAATGGACTTCATTTTTGGATTCGTAGTATCGAATTTAGCCTAAGGTGAAATTTTGGTACTTTTCAGATAACTTTCATATTCTGATGAATAGTGAAAATTACTAAATTTTAATTAAAAACAAATTTTTTAATCCAAATAATTAATAGTGATAACTTATTAATTTGAGTGGTTTTAAAGTATATTTAGAATATATTTTTTCAATTCAATACAATCTTGGTCATTGGATGTAATTTCACATTTACACCAGACATAAACGAGTGTTAATATTTTGATAGTTATTATCTCTTAAAAACACGCTATTTGTTGTGACAGTGGAAATTAATTATAAAATTAATTAATGCAACTTATATTTTGGGAATTTTGTAAAATATAAATCATTTTTTAATTTAGAATATCAATTATAGCTTAGGGTGAAATTTTGGCATTTTTCTGAAAAACTTCAATTTTTGATGAATAGTGAAACTACTAAGTGGAAGTTAAAAAAATTATTTTTTTCATAAATCTTAATTTTACCGCTTCTGTGAATGGAATTTCAAAAATCCGAGAGACGCGGTTGATTTTAGTAAGTAAAATGTGGTTCAATGGGATGAAAATAACTTTTGGTGAATAGTAACTTTTTACTTTTTTTCCCACGGTTAAAAGTAAATAGGGTAATTAAGGGTAACAAATGATATTAATATTACCCTAACACATTTCCTAATCCTATTGGACAAGTGTATCTGGACCAAAAACAACTTTAAGGGTAAAATATTATCATTTAGGCCCACTTGGATTAGATTAGGACATTTATTATTATTTAATTCAAAGAAGAGTTAAAAGAGTTAAAATCAAAGTTTATTTACTAAAACATTTGTAATATGGGGTTATACATTAGATAAATTCGACTATAAATATTCATTAGAAAGATAAAAACATTTCCTAAATAATGGTATTTTATTTGTAATTTTTAGACTTTAAATAATTTAATTTATTTATGACACAACAATGATACAATAATTACCTTTTTAAGAAAAATTAACATAATTAATGTTATAAATGCACAAATAAATGTAATTTGAGACTTTTTATGACTTAAACTAATTTTCTAAGTTAATATGACATGTTATTGTGGATGTAAGGAACTTTTTTTGAACTTATCATTCTGTTATGAATTTCATAAAAATCATGTACTAAATAGTGTCAAAATTGACATAAATTAGTTTTTAAAACAAATATTATATTATCAATTGTTATTTAATTCCTAAAAATAAAATGTTCATCCAAATGACTTAGATAAGGGCATATATATTAATAATAAACAACTTGGGGTTCGTTTGGCTTGTTATGGTAAGTTTATTAACCATATAGTGTACGAAAACAAAAAGACACGGTAAAAGTTAATTATTTAACTTAGAGTTAAATCTAATTGATAAGGTTAAAATAATAACCTAAACTTGTCTAAATCCTATTGTATGAGAGGCTTTCGACCCATCCCCAACTTAGCCTCGAAATAAATCAATTTTTAACTATTTAAAACTGAATTTGTCTTTATAATAAAATAATATTTTTTGTTATTCCAAAGGTGCCCCTCTCCTCCCTTATAAAATGGCACCTACTCCCTCTCTTCCTCACACAACTTTGAGACTTCAAGCTCGGCAAAACCCTGACAAAATCTCTTCTCCACTTCCCTAGTATCATCCTAGAGGTCCTGGTCTTCTTCAAAGTCCATCCTTAGTTATTTAAGTGGAGGTTAAGAAAAGGCGCGTCAAAAAGAGGTAATATCCATTACCGATCTTTTTCAATTTCTTTCTACTTCAACTTCTTCTTCTTTAGTTGTTTCATGATAAAGTAATAACATCAGTATTTATTATATACTGATATGTTATTATAAATATGAAAGAACTCTAATTAACCTTCTATCCATCCTAGAAAAAAAGGAAATCACCACGCGTGCGTACGTACGGAATACCGTCTCCACGCCGTCGTGTAATCTATTTTCCGACACCACCTTAATTGGATGGGTATAATGGTGTAAGGAGTAACTATATATGATTATTATAGAGTGATATTGATACTGAAATAGTATACATACACTTCAACACAATTCCACGACCATGGGAATGATATCATCGCTCGTGCGTACGTACGGACTACCGTCTCCACGACGCGATGAGATTCATTCTCAATGATTAACCATTCATGAATGATTATAAAGCATATATAATAAGTACTAATGAAATATATGACATAATAATGATACTGGATTTATGTATATTTATATGTATGTCATCTACTTAATTCCATTCAATTCAATAAGGAAACGAAAACAGCGTTCATGTGTACGTACGGACTACCGTCTCCATGAACGGTGTATTTCTTTCCATTTACTGATTTATTATATATATGTATATTCTAAATATATATATATATAAATCATGTTTTATATTCTGGAATTAAGTAATCTTGTTCTATGTAATCATATGAATAATTACAAGTCAAAACACGGACGACAAATGAAACAATTTTACCCAAAACGCTCTTTAACATGGAATTTACAAAATAACGGGTAATATAAAGTCATAAGTGAACCATATATGATATCATTACAATGAATATGATTCTTTAATAAGTCAATGACATTATTTAAATCATTATACAGGAGTTTCAGACACTTACGAAGCAAATCAGACCTAAGGTAAGGGAAATATCACAATCTCATTTTTATCCGAGATTGTTTATACTTTAGTATTTACTGGGGTGTATTTTATCATCCACATCCATGTTTCCTAAATATGTAATATTATTTCCATCCACCTACAATTGTTTAAATCCAATTTTACCCTTCTATGAGTTTTTAGTAAAGTATATGAAAGGAATCTTTTGTCATTATTCGTACGAGGTACTTTTTGTCTATTCCGATAAAAGTACGAAGAATGTTTTTTTAAATTATACGGAATGAATGGATTTTTAAAAAATTATTTCCAAGGAGCTTACTTTATAAGTTTTCAATTTTATTTTTAATCAACTTCTTTTAGTTTAAAATTTTATGACATGATAAGAAATGAAATTTTTTTTGAAGTTGAAAGGATATTTTCCTCAAGAATGGAGTTCAAGTGTTTTATCAAAATTATTTTCCATCTAAGATAATATAGGGTTCTGTTTATATCTCTATTATTACATGGATTTAATTATGTTGTGATGGAAATATTTTTATGAATTCTTTTATCCTATATGAATTGTTTTATGATGTCATGTTTTTTTAAGAATCCCATTTTTATTACATGGGTTGTGTAATGATGTATGATTTAAGATTTTGTGGCACATGTAAGAATTGTATCATTATGAGATGGGTGGGACCTATATCTCCCTCCAATGCATTGGGTAAAGATTTTATATCTCATGAGATAGACATGGCTAGAACGGTAGGTTATACCGGTTCAGTGAAACAGGACTAGAATGAGGGTGACTCGGTTCAGAAAGGGACTTTGTCCACTAAGATAGTCTTGGAAATGAGTCTTGAATAACAAGAAATGATTCTCTATGATTATTTGTGTATGCCAAAAAGTTTCATGTTTTATGTTATGATTATTGTGATTACATTTCACTGCCATGATTTATCCCATGTTATGAAATTATGATCTCTTTTACAGGTTAATATTTCCAAAAGTTATGTGCTTATGTATATGATGTGATTGATATTTTTTACCCTTAAAGAGAATTTGAGCTCACCCTTTTATGTTTTATTTTCCCCAGGATATAAAGAAAGGTTTTAGGTATATAAAAAAAGAAGATATTTATGGGATATGTTGAAGATCTTTCACCAGGATTAGAAGATTTTATTTCGAGTTTCCAAAGACACTAAACTATTACGATCCTTGTGTGTGTGTGTTTTATTATGTACTAAGTATTCCGCAAAAGTAATGTAATCTCAATGTACATCAAGATTCGGGTCTCTAAAATTGGTATCAGAGGAAAAGGAGGTAAGAATGTATCCGATCCTTGGGAACTCTCACATGTGAGCGTTGGACGAAGCATGGCTCTCCGCCCAAGGGCTTCATGTGGAAATGGATGCCATTGGGGATAGTGGTGTGTCCCGCCCAGGGGGTGTAGCCACCCATGGAGTGCCCTGATAGGTATCAACTATAGTCCACTAGAAGTAATTCCAGACCGCTACAGTTGGTATCAGAGGAAAGGTTTAGTCAACCTTTGGAAACTAGGATGCGAAAACGTTAGTGAGATCCCTGGAGATATTTCTAAGGTATGTCTAGGGATGTCCCTAAGGTTAAGTTTACGTATAGGTTATAGTTCTAGAATTATGCTAACGATCATAGAATTAAACCTAAGATGTTAGATATTGAAGGTACTCCCCCTTTATTATGTTGTTTTACCTAGCATGATTTTTTCCTCTCACACTATTCTTTTTGAGTTTTAGACGATAGCTTGAACCCGAAGGAACCGTGTTGATCAATGCAATGGACAATGCAGTGATTGTCCTCCTGAACAAAAAAAATGTTATGGGAGATGGAGTGCAAAATCTTATTGCTATACTTACACAAGCTATGAATCATTCTGGACTTCCAAATGAGCAGAGAAGGGAACAATATTCTATTGAGTCCTTCATGAGGCAATGTCCACCTTCTTTCAGTGGGTCTTCTGATCCACTTGTTGCTGAACAATGGATCTGTACTACTGAAAAGATATTTTCAGTTCTTCAATGTTCTGAACATGATAAAGTCATCTTAGCAGTATATCGTTTGGAAGGTGAAGCTGATCAATGGTGGAATTTATCAAGAATACGAGGCCAAGAGATGAAATTGAGTCCATGGAATGGGACGAGTTCAAGAACTTGTTTTTCAGAAAGTACTTCCCTCGTATTCTTCGAAAAAAGATGGAAAAGGAGTTTCTTGAGCTGAAGCAGAAGGATGATGAATCTGTTGGTATATACGAAGCAAATTTTACAAGACTTGCAAGGTATGCATCTGGAATTATCATCCAACCTGAAAGTAAAGTTGATCGATTTTTCAGTGGCTTAAAACCAAGTCTTCGATGGGCATTATCTATTAGAGACTTCAGTAGCTATGAAGAAATTGTGCATTGTTCTATCATGGTAGAAATTGAAGTTGGTGTTTCATATCCGTCTCATGGTTTTGACAAGAAACGAAAGATGGAGTTCAAGGAGAAATCTCAGAATAATGGTGAAAAGAAGATGAATGTTTCCTTATGCACAAAGTGTGGAAAGAAGCATGGTGGAGATTGTTTTAAAGGGACTAGAAAATGTTATAAGTGTGGAAAAGAAGATCATCGAGCAGCTGAGTGTCGAAGTAATGGAAAAAGGGTTTCTAATGATGTAAATAAAGCAAACACTGCAGAGAACTCACCACAAACACTTCAATGCTTCAAGTGCAAGGAAATGGGGCATTATGCTAATAAATGCCCTAATCCAAGGGTTAGTGATGATCAACATGAGCAACCACTGAAGGCAAAGGACAAAGGGAAGTCACATGCGATCACTATTGGCGATGTTGAATATGACAACGATGTGGTGGAATGATTAAGTGTTTATGTAATGGGATTCCAAAATAATATTTTATCATGGAGTATTGGAATATTTATGTATTGGTCTAATGTGGTATTCAAAGTGATTGAGATATTTTTGGAAATAAGATGATATGCGCATAATGAAGGGAAAACAAGAAAATGAAATCTTTAACAGTATTCATGATCTCATGATTGATATAAGGACTAAGTGATATCATGGTTTGAGTATATAGAATTTTGAGGATTTTGGTATGTGGAAAGTGTTAAATTTTAACTGCATTCATGTTTTCACTAAGGTATTCAAGAGAATACATGATTAAGGACTTTGAATGTTTGGAATGTGACCAACAAAACATATCTTATGATATATGGGGATCGACGATGGTGTTAAATCTCTGGTAATCGTTTTCACTATGTTATGAGACTGGACTGCAGTATTATGGATAAGCCTAAAGATTGGAATGGATTATGTTGGACATAAGTTAGTATTGTTTAAGGATAGAATATTTTTTCGATATTATTGATGGGATTTTATAGTAATATAGTTTTATAAAAAGGACAACCTGCAGGATGGGCGACAACCCATCTTGTCGGACAAGGCTGTGGAAATCGAACCCACAACTGAAGTGCGACTGGCCTTTATCGCCTACCACTGGCCTACAGGAAGTCCCTGTTTAGTAGAAACTAGTTTTATTATATTAAGCAGTATGATATATGATGTATAAGTCCATTTTAGGAACCATATATGATTAATCTCACTATAGATTGATTTATGTATATAATTTTTGCTAACCTTCTGTTTGAGACAGATGGAATGTCCCGTCATTCTATCACATGATCTGCTAACACTTCACGAATAACAAATTCAACTTCATTTATTTAAGAGATGAAGTGGAAATTGTTCAAGGCACGAACAACAGTGAGATTGTACCAAAATAAAGTAAGTATTTATTCTAATTCAAATTTTCAAATTTAGGGAAATGATCTTGAAAACCAAAAATGTTGTCCTAGTGATCTTATACCTGATGAATCAGATGGTACCTTAGATCGTCACAAATTTATGGATTTGTGATTACTGACTTTTCCATAGCCATTTTCTCTACCACTCTCCATCAGAACATGATGGTTAGATTTCTCTTCCATATCCATATTTTCACCTATGTGGAAACCCAGTGATTAGTTTATTTGGGTAATCGTTACATTTCATACTTTAGTTTTTAAGCAATGTTTTGTTATTCCTTTTTACGATGTGGGTTTCTATTAAAGAAACTTTTGAATAGTAAACCATTTATAACCCCGACGAATTTCGAGGGTGAAATTCATTTTAAGGGGGGTAGAATGTAACAGCCTGAAATTTTATGAAAAATATTCTTTTAATTTTATTAATGCCTTGTGTTGTACGCTACACCAAAAGGAGCTTGTACAACACACATCCTTGACTTGCCTTGCACGCAATCACGAACTTCCTCGATAGCGTGTGTAGTACGCAATACCGAGTTTCACAAAACAACGATATGCTATTAAAATATTATTATAACTAGCTGTTATGAATAGTAATAACCACGTTTTAAAATTTTAGAAATTTTAGCTCTCAAAATGGACTTCATTTTGGGATTCGTAGTATCGAATTTAGCCTATGGTGAAATTTTGGTACTTTTCGGATAACTTTCATATTCTGATGAATAGTGAAAATTACTAAATTTTAATTAAAAAAACTTTTTTAATCGAAATAATTAATAGTGATAAATTATTAATTTGAGTGGTTTTAAAGTATATTTAGAATATATTTTTACAATTTAATACAATGTTGATCATTGGATGTAATTTCACATTTACACCAGACATAAACGAGTGTTTATATTTTGATAGTTATTATCTCTTAAAAACACGCTATTTGTTGTGACAGTGGAAATTAATTATAAAATTAATTAATGCAACTTATATGTTGGAAATTTTGTAAAATAGAAATCATTTTTGAATTTGGAATATCAATTATAGATTAGGGTGAAATTTTGGCATTTTTCTGAAAAACTTCAATTTTTGATGAATAGTGAAACTACTAAGTGGAAGTTAAAAAAATTATTTTTTTCATAAATCTTAATTTTAAAACTTATGTGAATGGAATTTCAAAAATCCAAGAGACACGGTTGATGTCAGTAAGTAAAATGTGGTTCAATGAGATGAAAATAATTTTTGGTGAATAGTAACTTTTTACTTTTTTTACCACGGTTAAAAGTAAATAGGGTAATTAAGGGTAAAAAATGATATTAATATTACCCTAACACATGTCCTAATCCTATTTGACAAGTGTATCTCGACCAAAAACAACCTTATGTGTAAAATATTATCATTTAGGCCCACTTGGATTAGATTAGGACATTTATTATTATTTAACTCAAAGAAGAGTTAAAAGAGTTAAAATCAAAGTATATTTACTAAAACATTTTTAATATGAGGTTATACATAAGATAAATTCGACAATAAATATTAATTATAACGATAAAAAGATTTCATACATAATGGTATTTTATTTGTAATTTTTAGACTTTAAATAATTTAAATTATTTATGACACAACAATGATACAATAATTACCTTTTTAAGAAAAATTAACATAATTAATGTTATAAATGCCCAAATAAATGTTATTTGAGACTTTTTATGACTTAAACTAATTTTATAGGTTAATATGACATGTTATGGTTTATTTAAGGAACTTGGTTCGAACTTATCATTCTGTTATGAATTTCATAAAAATCATGTATCAAATAGTGTCAAAATTGACACAAATTAGTTTTTAAAACAAATATTATATTATCAATTGTTATTTAATTTCTAAAAATATAATGTTCAGTTAAATTACTTAGATAAGGATATATATATTAATAATAAACAACTTGGGGTTCGTTTGGCTTGTTATGGTATGTTTATTAACCATATAGTGTAAGAAAACAAAAGACACGGTAAAAGTTAAATTATTTAACTTAGAGTTAAATCTAATCGATAAGGTTTCAATAATAACCTAAACTTGTCTAAATCCTATTGGATGAGAGGATTTCGACCCATCCCCACCTTATCCTCGAAATAAATCAATTTGGAGCTATTTAAAACCGAATTTGGCTTTATTATAAAATAATATTTTTCGTTATTTCAAAGGTGCCCCTCTCCTCCCTTATAAAAGGGCACCTCCTCCCTCTCTTCCTCACACAACATTGAGCCTTCAATCTAGGCCAAACCCTGCCAAAATCTCTTCTCCACTTCCCTAGTATCATCCTAGAGGTAATTGTCTTCTTCAAAGTCCATCCTTAGTTCTTTATGTGGAGGTTAAGAAAAGGCGTGTCAAAAAGAGGTAATATCCATTACCGATCTTTTTCAATTTCTTTCTTCTTCAACTTCTTCTTCTTTAGTTGTTTCATGATAAAGTAATAACATCAGTATTTCTTATATACTGATATGTTATTATAAATATGAAACAACTCTAATTAATCTTCTATACATCCTACGGAAAAAGGAAATCACCGCGCGTGCGTACGTACAGAATACCGTCTCCACGCCGTGGTGTAATCTATTTTCCGCCACCACCTTAATTGGATGGGTATAATGGGGTAAGGAGTAACTATATATGATTATTATAGAGTGATATTGATAATGAAATAGTATACATACACTTCAACATAATTCCACGACCATGGGAATGATATCATCGCTCGTGCGTACGTACGGACTACCGTCTCCACGACGCGATGAGATTCATTATCAATGATTAAACATTCATGAATGATTATAAAGTATATATAATAAGTAATAATGAAATATATGACATAATAATGATACTGGATTTATGTATATTTATATGTATGTCATCTACTTAATTTCATTCAATTCAATAAGGAAACGAAAACAGCATTCATGCGTACGTACGGACTATCGTCTCCATGAACGGTGTATTTCTTTCCATTTACTGATTTATTATATATATGTATATTATAAATAAATATATATATAAATCATGTTTTATATTCTGGAATTAAGTAATCATGATCTAAGTAATCATATGAATAATTAAAAGTCAAAACACGGACGACAAATGAAACAATTTTACCCAAAACTATCTTTAACATGGAATTTACAAAATTACGGGTAATATAAAGTCATAAGTGAACCATATATGATATCATAACAATGAATATGATTATGTAATAAGTCAATGACATTATTTAAATCATTATACAGGAGGTTCGGACACTTACAAAGAAAATCAGACCTAAGGTAAGGGAAATATCACAATCTCATTTTATCCGAGATTGTTTATACTTTAGTATTTACTAGGGTGTATTTTATCATCCACATCCATGTTTCCTCAATATGTAATATTATTTCCATCAACCTACAATTGTTTAAATCTAATTTTACCCTTTTATGAGTTTTTAGTAAAGGATATGAAAGGAATCTTTTGTCGTTTTTCGTACGAGGTACTTTTTGACTATTCCGACAAAAGTACGAAGAATGTTTTTTTTAACTTATACTGAATGAATGGATTTTTAAAAAATTATTTCCAAGAAGCTTCCTTTATAAGTTTTCAAGTTTATTTTTAATCAACTTCTTTTAGTTTAAATTTTTATGACATGATAAGAAATGAAAAATGTTTTTGAAGTTGAAAGGATATTTTCCTCAAGAATGGAGTTAAAGTGTTTTATCAAAATTATTTTACATCTAAGATAATATAGGGTTCTGTTTCTATCCCTATTATTAAATGGATTTAATTATGTTGTGATGGAAATATTTTTATGAATTCCTTTATCCTATATGAATTGTTTTATGATGTCATGTTGTTTAAGAATCCCATTTTTATTACATGGGTTATGCAATGATGTATGATTTAATATTTTGTGGCACACATAAAAATGGTATCATTATGAGATGAGTGGGACCTATATCTACCTCCAATGCATTGGGTAAAGAAGTTATATCTCATGAGATAGACATGTCTGGAACGGTAGGATATACCGGTTCAGTGAAACAGGACTGGAACGCGGGTGACTCCGTTCAGAAAGGGACTTTGTCCACTAAGATAGTCTTGGCAATGAGTCTTGACTAAGAAGAAATGATTCTCTATGATTATTTGTGTATTCCACAATGTTTCATGTTTTATGTTATGATTATTGTGATTACATTTCACTGCCATGATTTATCCCATGTTATGAAATTATGATCTCTTTTACAGGTTAAGATTTCCAAAAGTTATGTGCTTATGTATATGATGTGATTGATATTTTTTACCCTTACTGAGAATTTGAGATCACCCTTTTATGTTTTATTTTCCCCAGGATATATAGAAAGTTTTTAGGTATAAAAAAAGAAGATCTTTATGGGAGATGTTGAAGATCTTTCACCATGACTAGAAGATTTTATTCCGAGTTTCCAAAGACACTAAACTATTACAATCCTTGTGTGTGTGTGTTTTGTTATGTACTAAGTATTCCGCAAAAGTAATGTAATCTCAATGTACGTCAAGATTCGGGTCTCTACAGTTGGCATCATAGTCAAAGGAGGTAGGAATGTATGCGATCCTTGGGAACTCTCACATGTGAGCGTTGGATGAAGCATGGCTCTCTGCCCAAGGGCTTCATGTGGAAATGGCTGCCACTGGGGATGGTGGTGTGTCCCGCCCAGGGGGTGTAGCCGCCCATGGAGTGCCCTGATAGGTATCAACTATAGTCCACTGGAAGTAATTCCAGACCGCTACAGTTAGTGTGGGACATAAGTAAACGGTTCCCTTTCTACTTAAACTAGGTTGGTAAATCATTTAAATATAGGTTTGGAGAGTACACCATGCTACTGTCCCATGATATATTTGTCTAATTTTTGGGGAATGAAGATGAGATCTTCATATAGGATATGGACATAGATTATATCTGAAATGCGGACAAAGTATGCATGTCCATCTTCATTGTGTTTTTAACTATATGTGGAGTAAAAACAATATTTATGGGTTATATTACCCAATAAATAAGTGTTGGGATATATGTAGGATTATGGGGTAAAAATATTAATTCCTTTCTCTTTTATATTAGAAATTAGGTGACGAGGGGAGAATGGAATCATGGTTAATATGAAGCATTGAAGAAGGTTTGGAACACACATTGAATTAGAGACCAATAAAATTCACTAAAATCATAAACAATATGAATTTATAACTTTATTTTGATTGGATGGCTTATATGGGGGAATCGAGATGAAAATATTGAGGCATATAATATTCCACTTGTTATTTGATGATAAAGACCTTTATTATAGAAGAAATACATTATTGTTAAATCATTTAGGGTCTTATCAGTTGGGGTGAACACCCTATTGAGGGTCACCCATGGGATACCTAATCTAATATACCAAAGGAATACATAATCGAATGAGATCAATGTAGTATGAAAAACCTAATCATGTATTCTAAGAGGACATTGAGGGGGCCCGTATGGAGGGAAACCCATGTATATAACCCGGGTTGATGGGTTTACCAAGTTGGGGACCTAGGATAATGGGTACCCAATTAGTTGAACAATGTTAATGAGAACTGAGGTAGAACATTTCAGGGAATATAATTCTCATGTAGCTGATCTAGATGAAAGGTTCAACTATATATGTGATCTTGGTGAATAGGGAACACAATTTGTTGACCTCATCATTGACCCATAGGGAGGACTTGCATGTTTCAGTATTGAGGGAGGACTTGGTACCAGGTGAAGGTGGGATCAAAGGTTAAATGTTGTAATTATTTAGATAATTATGTTAATGGGTAAACATTTGTGTGAACTCATAAATTTGTTCAAGGTCCTTTAAAATAACATTGGTTGTATCCCCATTAGGGGTAATAGGGAGCTAATGTGGGACACCATGGTCTCTAGGGAGCACCTCTTAAAATGGTTCTTATCCCCAGGTCAGAGTGATAACTTGGGTGAAGTGTTATTATAAAGGTGGAAACTAGTAAATGACACAAATATAATTCCCTTTGACCATTTCCCCTATTTTGAAGTCAAAACTCACCTATAGTGGAGATTAGAGGAGCTAGTCTTGAAATTCATGCATTCAAGTGCTACTAGAGCTATTCTTTCTCACTCAATTCTTGATCCTTCAATTTTGGTTCCTAAATTGAGGGCATGGGGGTACTTATACTGGAAATAGGGGTGGTGATCCAAAATAAAAGGTGGTAATGACTAAGGGAACACATATCCTTTATGTAGGGAACACAACATGGGTTTGAGAAGAGCTTCACATACAGTGTAGTGCCATACTAAATTATAAAGGGAATGTGGGTACCATGTTTGAAGGGTATAAAAATAACCTCTGAACCTAGGCATGAGATGATTTGAGAAGATAAATGGATTCATTCTCCCCTTTAAAAATATTTATCCATCTCATATAATTGGCAGAAATATTCCATTGAATAAATCGGAGTCCCAACACACACATATTTTTTTTTATTATTTTTATTTCTTATAAACCACTAATCACCTCAAGTAATACAACTGAATATGAAATAAGAACTTCAATTTTGGGTGTACTTATAACATCTAGGTGATATGGATGGAATATTAACCCCCTCAAAATATTTTATTCAAAAAATAGTATTAGTGGTTATAGCCTAAAGATATTATATATATATATATACACCCACATATATACATATATATATATATATATATATATAATTTTTTGGATCAATGGTTATGATTTGTATTGATGTGGTGATGATGATAAGGTAATTTGGTTTTGTGGAAGTGATGTAGTTATGTGGATGTAGTTATGCGACTATGGTTGTGTTTATGAGGTCATCAATATGGTTATGTGGTCTTAGTTGCGATGAGGTATGTGGAATGTGATCAAATGATATGTAAGATATGAGATATCTTAGAAATATTATGTTTGGGTGTGAGGGATAATATTTTAGGGGGTATGTGAATATGGGTTACCTTTAGTTTTATATTATTTTTATTACCATGATATTTCTATATGGATATAGTGAGTGAGATTTTGTTTTGGTTGGGAGGATTGTTGATCAAATATAGGTGATGATTTGGAATCATAGTTAATTCACTATAAGTTTATTATGATTCATACATGTTTGAATGAGTTTTTATATGGTGGATCATAGTGATTAAAATTTTATTTCCACTAAAGTGTTCATAATATGTATTACCAAATTATTCTAATGGTGTTGGTGATCAAGCTAGAAATGTCTAACTCATGACTCAGAGTAGGAAAGTGTTCATGTAGTCACTACAATAGGATTTTCACATTTGAGGTATTAATTCAAATAATTTTCTTATTTACACAACTAAATACATCATTATATTGTTTTAATTTTATAACCTTGGTGGTAGTCATAAACATGATTCATATTGCGGGGAATATAAGCTAAAACTCATCTACACTAGGGCTTAGGAGTGTTTTTCTAAAGGATAGTTCACGAATGGGTTGTATTAGTGATATGGTGAGAGTTAAGATAGAGTTTTGAGTTAGTCAATGGTGATAATTGTAATGGTATATAAGGAAAAAACATAATGAAAATATAGCACGTGATGTTTGAATGATATATTTGATAGGAAATATCAATTATATCCCATGTGATCTAATATAAGGACCTTAATCATTCTGAATGAATTAAAATGTGATGATTTTTATTATAGGGTATATACCTAGATGTGTAAAATGCATCATTATTCTTCTCATGTGTGATTAAATTACGAAAATATAGAGAAATTAAAATAAACTTAATTACATATTTTAAATGATATCAGTATTTTAGGGTGTTAGAGTTACTTTTTCTTTCATAGACATGACTGGAGGAAGGTCTCCATATGTGTTTTATGTTGGAAATGTGCACTATGATAACTTATCTAATCATTTCACTATTGATTTTGAGGTGCATGAATATTGGAAAAAGGTGTATTTTTATTTTTAATGTTAAAAATTTCATATGTTTAAGGGGATTTTCTTCAATCAGGTGATAGAGAGGTGGTTAAATGCGATTTAGATTTCTTTTATTATGATCCTGATTAAAAGTGTTATTCAATTCCATTGGTTATTATTTAACATATGGTATTTTATCATTAATTATGATATTTTTAACGATTTTGAGGGGTTATAAATATTTTGGGAGGAATTACATATTTAGTTTTACACTAAGTTTCTTTCCTAATATTAAAGGAAACACAAAAGTAGGAGTCATTCTCTCTTAAAAAATAGAGTATGAGTATGTGGGATCATGGGATTTGGTTGAAAAAATTTTCTTCTATATGTGGAAGTTAGGGTGAATTTTTTTAGGGGGAATTGAATATATAGGTTCAGTGTTAGGGGACCCTATTTATGTTCTTAAATATCATTTGGTACAAGTGAAGGCCCATATAATTAATAAGTTATTGACAGAAAATAGTTTATCTCAAGAGGGAACAAAACATAAATTCTCGATGAATTGAGATATAAATAGAGGTTATTTTTTATCTATGAAGTTAAGGCTTTAACCTGATGGAAGTGAGTTATAGTCTTCCCCTTATAGTTTCTTTAGGATTGGTTGTTCTTAAGACTCTTCCAAGATCTATAATCTATTTTACTTTTCTTATAGTGGACATTTCCATCACTAGTATTAGTGCCCAAATATTCTATATGGTTAGCATTGGATTGGAATTTAGTTTCACAAAATCCTCAATAATAGTCACCACTATGGTCTTATGAACAACAAAAATGTCAATAGAACTTCATAAAATAGAGAAAATTTTAAGATAGTATTGGAAAACACCATTATTTTACTAATCCTATATGATACAGGGATTAACATTCCTGTGGAGTGGAAAATATATAGGTTAGTGAGGTTGAGGTAGATAACATAGTCATATGTATTTCATGTAATTCCCAATGGTCGGAGAATCAAACCTTGTTTGATGTACAAGTTGTTTATCTTCTCTATTGTTTATTTTTGGATTCATGACTTCTTAGTCTTGTATTTCTCCTACCTCAGTTTGTGGTTTATGACTCAAGGTGAAGAGACTTATAGAAACCTTGTGGTTGCTTACTTTAGTTTAAGGTTATTATTTATTATTAATGGTGTGTTAGGGTTGTGAATTGACTATAGGTTATATCAATTTGTTGGGGAGTTTTTCTTATTTCATATGAAAAAATAATATGTCATCCTTATAATGGAATAATTTTTTAGTGTTGGACTTTATTGGTTTATTATGAGTTATTTTCAATTATTTTTTTTGATGTAATCATATAGTAACCTTTAAAGGGTGATATTATTCACTTGATAATTTTATTCTGAATCTTGTCTGGGTATCCATGAGATTGTGACTCAGTAATGAGTTCCAAGATTTTCATTCCATTTAGTTTGTTAACCATTGTCTAGACCCATATCACGTTCATTGTGATATATTTTTTTAATTGAATTATATTTTCCATTTTGGTGATGTGGGATTTAATTGACTTGGGTGATCTTTATTGGTGTAAAATTGGAATATTATTGAGTTATGATATTATTTTTTATTTGATTTAGTCTCACAGTGGTTGTATATGGTTGATAGTGTTGGTATTTACTTTAATTGTTATTTATGGAATCGAATTAGCTTAGGTGATCCTCTCTTTTATGGATTCATTAATAGGTTTTCAAATATTTACACAACCTTAGATGAATTATAAATGTTTGGGAGACATAGATAATGTTTTTTTCATGGGTGGTTTTCAAAAATTGGTGAGGATCTAATTTTTTATTAGGGATGTTTATGGATATTGAGGATTTAGTTTTTCTATTTTGCAGAAATGACCGTGTGAGGGTTTTTCCTTATTTTTCATTATTTTTTATTATGAAATAATATTTAATTATATTTAATTTTTTGTATTGTTTCATATGAAATGTTGATTTTTTTAAATTTTTCCTCTATGTGTAGTTTTATATGGTTATGATATGGGTGGATAAACCATAAAGCTTATCATTTCATGGGAATTTCCTTGAGTACATGGTTTTTCTACAAGAAATAAGTGAAACTATGTGATGAAACCGACATAGACATAAATGTAGTGTCTTTACTATTTCATTTTTTTTATCATTTTTGGTTTTCCTACCATGAGTGGAACATGGGTTGTGGGTCTCATAGTTAAAATAGTCTGACCTTACCTTTACATAGGGGGTTTTCTAGATCACACATATTATAAAACAAGCTTCTAAACTAGGTGAGTGGTTATTTCCTAGAAAAGGGAAGAAACAGAGTTGAAATTTTTTTTAGTATAACTTATGTCCAAGTTGTTTGGTCTACCAATGTTTCATTAAAAAGGTGGAAATAATCTTTTCACCACTTAATAAATATGTTTACTTCCCCATTTTGTTCTTCTTTCTTATTTATCCAACCTAGGATCTCTATTGGAGCTCCAATCCCTTATTATTTTTTGTCATAAAATTTTGAGAATCATTAATGCTCAAATCAAGGGTATTATTTCTAAAAACCCCTAATTTGTCTCATTTTCCATCCTCTTCCCTCTTTATTAATTTTTTCTTGGCTTGGTTATTTCTCGTGAACCATATAACGAATTTTCATACAACTATCGAGTTTGGGGAGGGTATTAATGAGATTTAATGGATGTTAAGGAATATAAAGGGAGTGTTCTTGATTGGATGAGAATTATAATATATATGCGTTGTAATTTGAAATTATATTGAAAATAATAATCTTGATTCAAGGTAGGTGTTTTTATTAATTACCTATAAATTTCATGCCATCAAATATGTGGTTGTTCAAAATTCTATGTTTCATTAAACTAATACAATATGTGATTATATTGGTAAATTTTGATATTTTTTTTGAGGCACACATTAAATAATGGATTGAAATGGGTTTTCTTGGTTTAAAAAGTTTCTTTTAATTACACAGTGTTTTTCAATTTACAATATCAAATGTTTTAATTGATATAAATTTTTAGTTGTTTAAACTATTTGGTGTCTTAAATTGGGTAACAAAAGTATGTTTACTTCAAATATATTTAAAATGGATGAAATTTAGATAGTTTCTCAAATTTATTTCCAAATACATTTTTAATTGTATCAAATATAGAAAGGTTAATTTGAAATGACATTTTAAATGGATTAACAATATAGATGACATAAATTGAAATTCCAAGAATATTTCTATATTCCATTTTTCAATTTTTATAGGTTTTCTTAAGGTTGTGAATCCCTCAATTGAGATCCTTTATTTGAGATTTTTAATAAAAATTATGTATCCCAAAGGGGGAAATGTTTAACCTAACTGAAATTTTTAATTCTTATACAATGAAAAATGGGGACATTTCTAGTGAGTGCGAGGGAGAGGATAATAGATGTACTAAAATTATTTTAATTAGATAAAATAATGATTTTTTATAGTTATCATTTTCTGAACTCTGCATTGACTTTTCATTGGAATCATGATATCCTGTATAAGTTATTTATATGTGTTGTGATAACCTAGTTATCATAAACATGCTCATTCCATAGGATATTAGCATGATCCTAGAGGTTGGTATTGGGTTTTCATGAAGAAAACATGATGTAAATACCTCATGGAACATATTGTATGGTGATATATAAAATCCCAAAAACGTTTATAACAAGTTCAAGTAGCATTATAGATAGATCCATAAGAGTTTCAAATGATGCCTAAATCCATTTTAGGATGACATACGAGACTATATTATGAAAATTAATTTTTATCCCTTACTCATTGATTGTTTATCAGCACTATTTATATAGATACCTAGGCATAATATATATGGATATTATATCATTTTGGATGAATATTCTATATATTACAAAAATACATGCCCAATGACCATAATAGTTTGGTGTCTTTGGAATCTAGGAATAAAATCTTCTATCCTTGTGAATGATCTTAAAAATATCCCATAAATATCTCCACTACTAGTACTCCTACATAAAACCCTTCTTCATAACTTGGGAAAAAGGAAACATAAGAAAGGGGTGAGCTCAAATACCAAGTAAGGGTATATAAGGGAGACATGCAAGCATAATTATGAGCATAAGGGTATGAGAACATGATCATGAAAATAGAAGATCATACCCTCCATATCAAATATCATGTACATGAATACTAGAATAAATCATGTCAGTTCATAAGACATGAATCATAAGGAAATAAATAACATAAGCCATGAAATCATAACATAGGAATAAAACATAGGATTATGTCAGACACATAATCATATAATATTCTTTCTATATTAGAAATGGAATTATAACCAGCACCATATTAGTATTATACCTTCACTCCCCATACAATCTTGGAAGTCATGGTCCACTCATAGGGCCATCTTAGTTGCATGATTTTAATCCTTATACCATCTTAGTAGTCATGGTTAACTCCTATGGCCATCTTAGTAACATGAGTTCACTCCACATTCCATATTGGTAGTCATGGTTCACTACTATGTCCATATTAGTAGTCATGTCTTACTCCCAAGACCATCTTAGTCTATCTCATGTGATATAAATATTTACCCAATACATTGAAGGGAGATATAGGTCCCACACATCACATAGTAAAATCATACATACATGTGACACAAAATCATAAATAATCATATCTTAACCCTTTTAATTAAATGGGTATCATAAACATGTAAACATATCATAACATGTGTAAGAGATACATGTTTCGTAATCATTTCATCAAAATAATTACTTATGAAAGAGAAATAGATTTCATAAACATATAAAATGTGAAAGAGAAATGGTTTTATAAACATAAAACCCATGAAATAGAAATGAGATTTATAAAGACCATGAAATTAATAATAACATACTCAAAAAATGGATAGGAATGGAACATTTATATCTTTTCCTAAAATGGCATGAGTAACATCATCAGATTCTATCTTATATGGAAAATATATTTTATTCTTTTTAAAAAAGGATTTTTAATACATAAAAACATACGATAATCATTTTCATAGAAAATAACTTTAAAACATATAAAAAATACTTTAAGTCATTTGAAAACCTTTTTCCTTGACAATTTATAAAACAAGGTTCAAAACATTTTAAAAATCTTTTTCATCAATGACACTTTTAAAAATTATAAAGAAATCTTGAATTTTTTTGAAAATAATTTCATTTAAAATACTTTTAAAATATATAAATAGTCCTTGAAAACGTTTTGAAATAAATTATCCATGAAATTAGTTTCCTAACCTATAAATAAATCTCAAAAACATTTTGAAAATTATTTTCCATTAAAATACATTAAAAGTTTATAAATAAATTTTATAAGCTATTTGAAAACCATTTTCCATGAAAATACTATGATAAATTATAAATAAAGTTAGAAAACATTTTTGAAGCCATTTCCTTGAAAAATTATAAACTAATCTTGAAATTTTTTTGAAAACTATTTTCCTTGAAAAATTATATACAAACTTGAAATCGTTTTGAAAAACATTTTTCCTAAAAACTTATAAAAGAAGATTGAAAATGTATTGAAAACCATTTTCATTGAAAATATATTTTTAAAAAATTTCATAAAAAATAACCTTTAAGAATTGAAAGAAATATTCAAAGGATTGATGGAGGATAATGTCGTACATGTTATACAGGGTAAAAATAACATTCTCTTTTAAAAAAAGGTAAAAAGAACATTCCTTTTTTCATGGTAAAAAGGATAATACATTACCTTTTTTAGAAGGAGACATGATTATTCCTTTGAAAAAAATGATAAAAGTCAAAAAGGGTTAAAATTAATTTTAATGATCATAGGATAATAGTATAATATTTTTGGAAAACCTTTTTAGAAAATAGGGTTTTGAAAGAAAATATATTTTAGATGAAACACAGGGTAAAGTCAAGCTTTCATAAAAACACTTTCTTAACTATATAATGTACCAATGAGTATAAACTGGTACCACTAGATATGTATATCATGAATAAATATATGATAATTAAAAAATTTAATTTCATGAGAGGATGATCATAATAATTCATCCAAGGAATCATAAACGTAAACAATATTGAAAAGTAATGAGATTGTCTCAAAAAACTCTTATAACTTGGTAACATGGGATCAAACTCTCCATGTATGAAAAGGAAATAACATGAATCTTAAAATATCGTTAAAATTATTATATTCATGATATAATATTGAAAATGTAAGTATATACAGCTCAAAAAAGAGTTTAGGTGCACAACAAAACATTAGTCTCAAAGATGGAAAATTGAGACAAAACATTTTTGTCGATTTGGTAAATTTTTAAAGCTAAAACCCAAGAATGAATTTTCATAAAAATGATATGTTAATCTCACAAATTTTGTTACAAGGCACATAGAATACAATCAGGGGTAGTTATTACACCTAAAAAAGGAAATATTAGTGAGCATAGTAAGTATCTCATGGGAATAAAAACTGAGATGAAATCCACTAACCTTGTGTATTCACTCTCGTTGTACACGTTCAAACCACCTGTATAAAAAATACGATTTTATCATAATTTTTTACAAAACCATATTATTATAGCTAATACCATATATTGTTTTATTATGATCTTATATTACCCTCTTTTTTAAGAATCATATGTTTAGGTTTTAATTCAGGTAATTTTTGCTTTATTAATCACATGTGTCGTAATTTTTTTTATATTTTATATTTATAATTTATATCATGTTTAAATAATTTAAACCATTATATAAAAATAACTTATTTACATTATATTTTTTATAATAACAATATATAAAATATACTAGTATGAAACGGAATACACCATTCATGGAGATGGTAAGCTATACGTACACAAGAATGCTCTTCATGTTTAATTATCGCATTGATAGAATATATATATATATATGTATTTAATTATTACAATAGATTTATTATATCATATATATCGTATATATTAAATAAAACAATTTTAATACAATCCATGTGGTGTATGAAGGAATAATATCGCTTTGAGGGGGTGGTAGTCAGCACTTCCTCCAATGAAAATACCTTATTAACAAAAAAGGAAAGTAAAAAATATATGTTGTGTAAAAAGGAATACAGATGATTAAATAAGTAAAAAATTTAATATATTACATAAAAATATTTTTCACCATAATGGCCAACATGGTAGGTGGTAATGGAAAAATGAACAATCATCGTTTTGTGAGGCAGTAGTTGGTTGTACAAAGAAACAATATGTTCTTTACCCATTAGATAGAGGTGTGAGTAAGTGTAGGTCAAACCATTTACATAAAAATATCCTAGTAAATTTGGGATATTATTTTTTAGAAAAGAATATAATAAATATAGTTGGAGGGGTTGGAGTAGGAAAATAAATTAAAGGACTTGAGAGAAAATGTTACCTCTTAATCATGTAACTCCTTTTGGTTTGAGAAAAAAAATTCCTTGGATTTTATTATGCCCAAGGGAAGGATTATATGAGGAAGGGATGATTTTTGGGAAATGTATTGGGTAGGTATTGAATGGTCTTAAATTTTTTGAGAGAGGTGAAGAAGAGTGAGTGGTGGTGGACATTTATAGGGAAGAAAAATGACTGACAAAAAAATTTTGAGAACAAGTTAGGTGTAAAAATTTAATTACCTAATAAAATTCATAACAGAAAAAAATAAATCAACAATATAAGGGTTGTGTCCAAAATATAGATAACTAATGGGGTTTGGACAAGTGAATATTGGATCAAAATATAGATGTAATTGTATATGAGATGGAACAATACAAGAGGGGGTGAATTTTATGTTTTAAAACATTGTATTAAAACTCTTAAGATGGAACTTAGTTTAATACGTCTTAAACTAACACAACTCAAAACCAATACAACTGATTGAACTGGTATTGGATCAATTTGATATGATACGATATAATATATTAAGTAATTAAGAACAATTTTATTTTAATTGAATACAATGATCAGAGAAAAACCAATGTAAATGATTCTGACATACAATGTATAAAATCTATTAATATAATATGTTGTGAATGTATCATAATTGAAGAAATTACAAAAGAAAAGAATATGAATAGAAATAATAAACAAAATTATTCCATTTATATTACAAATATCAACAAAAAAATTAAGGTTTTACAATTATTATTTCCCAAAGAGTAGGGAATCCTTTCACCTAGGATAGGTGTTCTGTGTTACCACCACTCAGGTAACCCCCTGATACGATGATGGACACATTTTTCTTCCTACCCATAGAATCCCTTGATGAAGAAGGTAATAATCACCTTTATATTTCAAATACTTGAAATCCTTCGATACAATGATCAGAATCATTGTATTCCTATCCCCAGAAGACCTCGATTGTTATCACAATGATTGGTCCCTCAAAGAAAAACAAAGAACCTATTGAATTACAAAAACTAAGTACCAGCCATTCACATTTTATAATTTCTGGGATTTCACACAAGGAAAGAGATATGTCATACAGTCTTTATATGGAATTTAGAAGATGAAAAAGTTATTTCTCTGGTTTGAATGACCTCTAATTTATAGGCCACATGTTCCAGTAGTCACATTTCATCCAACAGTCATATTTCTCTTGAAAATTAGGAGGGAATTGGACACCTGACATTATAACAGTCAAAACAAATAGAATACATTAAATATTTTTTATTAGTATATAACTAACTTCATGACATAATTTTGGTTAAAATATAGTAAATACAAAATAATGAAGGAATGAGTATGAGAAACATGTAAACGGTATTAGAGTAAGACATGAGTACAATGCATTACATGAGTACGATACATAACATGGTTACGATTATTAACATGGTTATGATGCTTTATATGGTTACAATGCATATCGTGGTTATAATTAATATTGTTACTATTATACATAACACATTTATGATTCTAAACATGGTTACGATTCATATCATGGTTTCGATGCATATTGTGGTTACGATGCATACTATGGGTATAATGCATATCGTGATTATGATTCGTAACACGGTTAAGATGATTAGCATGGATATAATGCATGGTTATGGTACATAGTTACAATGCATGGTTATGATGCCTGGTTATGATGCATTGGATGAAGATGATGCATAACGTAATTATGATACACATGGTTATGAAAACATCATATATGATTATGATTGGAAAACAACATATATAGTTACGATGAAGAACAACAGTATATGATTATGATATATGTGATTATGATGAGAAAACAAAATATATAATTACGATGGAAAGTAATATATAATTTTTTTATTTCAAAAACAAATGATGAATAAGAAAGTCTAAACACATTTTGACTCAATAATCTCCCCCTTTTTGGAAATCACAAAACAAAACAAATAATAAAGACTTATCTTCCCCTGAGTTTAGTAACTATTCTGAAAGTAATAGTGAAAATGGAAAATTCTACCCTAGGATAAAAATATATCAATGTATTTTATTCTCTTTAATTTTACTTGTGAGTTGTCCCACTTAATAAGGTTTTCATCCGTTTTCATTCTTATGAAAAAACATCTGTATAAAACAAATTATTCTTTTCAAAATTATTCTCTCCTGTTTTGATTTCCAAAAATAATATTAGAAAATATTCATGTCCTACAAAGATACAGAGAAAAAATATGTGAAAAAATAGGAAATACTTGAAATAGAACAAGTTTTAATTAAAAAAAGAGTTCAGAAATCATTATTTCCTCTTTTTTTAAAAGAGGTTTAACATAGAAATCTTCATCTTCTTTAATTATTTTATATCCTCTAGAAATGTTTCAAGGGTTTCTTGATGAGACTTCAGCTTCACATCCTACTTAGCAATAATCCTTTATTACTTCTGGAGCCTATATTCATGAAGCTGATTGATTTATTACTGTGCTTTAAGAAAAACTTCATAAGCATTGATATCATCCACTCCGAGTCTTTATGCCTTCTATAGGATTACAACTCTATTTTATAGAAAAACATCCTCATTACATTCCTTCTCCAAATTTTCCAATATATGATGAAAATATTGAGATACAATTCAGATAAAATTGTTCTTAATTACTTAAGGTATCATATAATATCAAATCCATTAGATCCAAGACCTGTTTGATTATTTTTATTGGTTGTGAATTGTATTATTTTAAGACCTCTTAAACTAAGATCCTTCTTAAGAGTTGAAATACAATGTTTTTAAACCTAAAATTCACCCCTCTTATATTGTGCCACCTCTTATAAATTTTCATATATATTTTTATCCAACAATGTATTTCTCATTTTGGAGCCTAATTTGAAGATATAGTCCTAATTAGGATTCATTTGACCATAATAATAGTGATTAATTTCAATCAATTTACTAAATTTTTTGTCCAAAAATGATTTTGATATTATTAGACAGTAAATATTATACTGGTTACAATGGTTAATGTCAGATTTTTAAAATTCCATTCATAGTTGTGAAAAAATTTAGATTATTTCTAATTGAATAGAGTGGATGAAATTATAGGATTATAAAGTAGAAAAATTATCAAAAGTTTGAAATGTTTTTATATTCAATTTCAAAGTGAAATTGTTTAAAATGAATTAAACATTATTAATAGATTTAAAATTGATCTAATGTGACCTTAAAGAATATTTAATGTATAATATAACATTAATAATTATTTATACTAAAAAGGTGGTTTTAACTAAAATGCAGTAGTTTTCACTATTCACCAAAAAAATATTGTTTCTTAGAAAAGACAAAAAATCTACCCTAGAATAATTTTGACATTTAGAATTCAAAAATGAAGTTTATTTTATCAAAATTAAATTTCTAAAAGAGTCTAAAATTAGTTTTATTGTTTTCCACAAATGGACATGAAAATTCGTTCCTTTTAGAAAATAGTATTTTTTAAACAATATAAAAACTTAACAAAAAATTATTCAATAAATTATCAATATGTACTATTTATATAAAACCATTACAAAAATATTTTAGAAATAGTTATTGATATTCATATTACTAGTTTTTAACTTCTAGGGTATAACTAACTCATTTATATAATTGGAATAATTAAACGCTGTTTCGAAGAAACTTGGTATTCTATGTAACATATGCAGATTTGATGTTCCACATGAACAGATTGATTGAATTATTTCATTGCAAGACATAGATGAAAAATTAATTCATTAGGGTAAAACAACTTTGTGGACATCATAATATATTCTTTTATATTCAATCAGTTTTCATATTTATTTATAATTAATTGATAACCCATGAATTCATATTATATTTTATAAACTATAAATTTTCATAAATTAGTTACTACTTTTCATAACTTCTTGTTTAATATCAAGGATTTATCTTATTATATTAAATATTAAGATTTTAAAAATATATTATTGTTCGGTAAACCTCAATATTGTGTGTTATACAAGTCATCACGGAAAGTCATTGCTCTATATAACACAAGACAACCTCAGTGTTCCTTATAGAGTAGGGAAAATTTTATATTGCGTATAGGGAATAATTAACTTGGTGTTGTGAATGACATAATTTGAACATAGTAATTTAATATAAAATGAACTATCTTTAGTATTTCATGGAAAAAAAAATATTAAAAAGGTTAAATTAATTTGAGAAAATCACAAAATCTCAAGGTGTTACATTTTACCCTTTTGAAATGAATTTCACACTAGAAATTCAATTATGTTATAAAAGGTTTAATAATTTAATGTTTCATTTATAGACACAAATATTTTAAAAATTAATACTAAAAATTCCCAAAAAATGTAAATTTTTAATTTCAATGGTGAACCACTATAACATATAATTGGGTTTCCACATAGGATAACATAGGATGGGAGTCAATATTGGACATTGAAGAAAAGTGTAAATATTTATAGGGAGAGAACGTGGTCATAAATAAAAATAAATAGAATGATCAAAGAAAATTGGAGGGCCTCAAAGTTATAAATCTATGATTATTTCAAAATCCATCAGTTCAACAAAATTTATGCTATTAAGACAATATTATTTGTTTATCAATTTAAGAATGTTGATTAATTTTTGAAATATTTCTATAAACAAAATTTTATTCCACTTTTTTTCTTTAATAAATTTATAATACATCCATTACCTTAAGGAATGAATGTACATTAATTAAATTTGATGAAGAAGGCACTAAAATAAACTTTTAACAGATCTTAAGGCCCGTAAAAGAATGCAAATTATAACTATTTATTTCTTAAAAATCAATTTGCATTAATATATAAATATAAAATGTTACACTACTAATTAATCATTAATATTTATTCATAAAAAATAATAATAAATTAATATGTTCATCACGTAGGGAAATGGTAGGCATGAAACCCTTATCATAATCCAGTCATGGGTTCAAGACCCATGGACTTGCCAAATTTGATTGGTTTTCACCCAACATACATGGAAACCTTATGTAAAACCACAATAATGTAATTTAAAAAATAAATATGATGGAAATCCTTGAGATAAGGTTAATCACTAAATAACCTTTTATCAAAGGTTATTAATACAAACTCAATACATAAATACCTCCTCAGAAGTTTAACTTAATTTTTTCATGAGTGGTTAACCTTATAACCTTTCTGAATGATGGAAATCCAAAGCCTTAGAAAGAAATTCATGAAATCAAATTAAAATTGATCCCAAAAATATTACAAAGTACCACTTGTTTTTCACATTCCAAACTTGTTAATACCCTTATTGTATATTCCCTTGAAAAATGGCAATAACCACAATTACCATAAATCCTTTTAGAAAATAATATATTATTCTTTATTCCAATGTATAATGGATATATTCCTTAAATCAAGAAATCCTATAAACATCATCAATGATAGAATAACCCACCTATTAACAAGTCCTTACTTATTTCCATGGTAAGAAGTGTCATCGAATTTACATATTTATAACAACATTATCTCAACGTAAAGGATATATTAAGGGTTACCTTCCCTTAGTCATAACATCACATTGTCATGAAATCACTCCACCTGTCTATTAGAAATATTTCCTATAAACATGTCAGTTATAAGAAAAATACATAATTAGAACAACCCTTGTATATATCATCATTAACATAACTTAATTTTTTAATCAAAATATGTATAAAGATTTATTATTAAACTTCATCCTTATGCCATTAACAAGGATACATCATCCTATTACAAAAAAACTCTTTCCTTTTGCATTTCATATTTAGTCTCATCATCATCAACAATGTAACCATTACTCATACCACCTTGATGATCCTATTTAGGAGCTTTATTATAGGGACATTGAGTTGCATAATGACCATTTATTCCACATTTAAAACAATTAAACATCAATGAGGTCTTAGGGAGTCCAACATTCTCATCTATTCCGCTAATCAAACTCTTTATTTTTACAGTCCAATTACCTGCTTTGTGTCCTTATTTTCCACAGTCTATACTTCTTCCTATTCCTATAATACATTCAAATAGGTGATTATTTCCAAATTTTTGATACAATGGAAACATAACCTTTATTTCTCCATGGTTTCCATTACCCAAACTCTCGACAAACTCATTCCTTCTCTTCCTTGGTTTGTCCGAGAGTTGGTTAAGATAACCCTTTTAAATCATATTCCTTTAAAACTGACCAGGCATGATCACAAAAACATTCACTGTAGAGATCAACCCACTTGACTACTCAACAGAAAATCTTCCATCATGTTCAACATTAATCCAGTTCCTTGTGGTTTCTATCATTGACTAAAACTAGAAGCATAGTGTGGTCATTAGTTATCATAGTAAAACCCCATATATTCCTGAAAATATTTAATTATAGGATATCTAAATCATGAAACCATATTTAATCTATGACACACTAGGTTCATCCTAGGTTATTCATAGCAAACATATAGCTAAATCCTTCATGATGGTTTGTGAAGAGTTTCTGAATTTCAAAAGCATATCCTCTGGGAGTGTCAAACCAGGTGTGAAGAAAGACCTATTGTTGTGTACCAAATAACACATAGTCATGCCCAAAACATATATTCATAGTTTCTACACCTAGGAACGTCAGTTCCATAGAGACATCCACTTATATTATCTATACAAGGATTTATTTCTAGGAAACCACTCAGTCTCCCCTTTACAAAAAATTCGAAGAAATTTTCCTAAATATTGACTCATACTTATACTTATCCTTAAATACATCCCTAGACATAACCTTAAAAATATATAGAGGGATATCACTAATATTTTCTCATCATCGTTTATAATGGTTGACTACACCTTTCCATTGATACCAACTATAGAGACCCATGCTTAACATACTTGGATATTACATCATTTTAGATTAATATTCTACACATTACGAAAATATACGCATGATCACTGTAATAGTTTAGTGTATTTGGAAACTTGGAAACAAAATATTCTATCCTGGTGACTAACCTTCAATATCTCTTACAAAGGTATCCACTATTACTAATCCTACATTTAGACATTCTTTATAACATGTGGAAATAAAGCATAAGACAGGGGTGATCGCAAATGCTCAGTAAGGGAAAATAAGGGAGATATGTAAGCATAATTATGAGCATAAGGATATGAGAACATGATCATGAAAATAAAATATCATACCCTACATTTCATCAATCATTTAAATGAATAATTTCATAAATAATGGTTGTTAATAAGACATTAATCATTAGGAAATAAAGAATATAAGCCATGAAATAATAACTTAAGAATAAACATGGGATTACAGTAAACACATAATCATACAATATTATTTCCATTGTAGCTAATGAATTGAAACCAAAACCATATTGGTAGTATGGGTTCACTTCCCAAACCATCTTGGTATTCATGGTTCACTCCCATAGAAATCATAGAAGCAGGAGTTCACCACTCATTCCATCATGGTAGTCAGGGATTACTCCAATGGCCATTTTAGTAGCATGAGTTCACTCCTAATACTATCTTCCTAGACATGGTTCACTTCCATGGCCATCTTAGTAGTCATTTTTTAATAGCAAGTACATATTATTCTAGATACTGAGATATATATCATTATCCAATGCATTGGAGGGAGATATAGGTCCCACCCGTCTCATAGTGAAATCATACATACATATTCCAAAAAATAAACAAAAATCATATCTTAACCCATGAAATTAAATGGGTATCATAAATAGATAAACATATCATAACATATGGAAAATATACAAGTTTCATAATCATTTCATCAAAATTATAACTCGTGAAAGAGAAATGGATTTCATAAAAATATAACCTATAAAAGAGAAACAGACTTCATAAACATAAATCCTGGTAAAGAGAAATAGGTTTCAGAAATACCATGAAAATAAGAACAAACCAGTCATAGAATGAATATTTAATGAAACCTTTAGATCATTTACTTGAAGGGAATGAGTAACAACAATGTATTACTTCTTAGATGGAAAATAATTTTAAATAATCTTTCAAAAACTTTTCTTGAGGAAAATATATTTAATTATTTGAAAAATGATTTTTAATACATAAAAGCATTTTATAATCATTTAAAAATGAAATACCTTTAAAACTTATAAATAGTACTTGAAATAATTTAAAAACATTTTTCCTTGAAAACATATAAAATATGCTTCAAAAAAATTTAAAAATTCTTTCTTCAAAAAAACATTGAAATCTTATAAAATTTTTAGTTCACGCTTGGCATGTGTGCCCTGTTGGTTTTCATTGTTTTCAATGTGTCATTGTAATGGGTTTATCCTTTTCTTAGTCTTCTAAAGGATATCTTTCATTTTTTAATAAAATGGGGTTTCCACTAAACTTTTATAAAAAAACTTATCAATAAATATTGAAAACTTTTTGAAAATAATTTATTTACGTTTAATTTAAAAACTTATAAATTTATCTTGAAAACGTTTTGAAAACTATTTTCCTTCAAAATACTATGAAAAATTATAAATAAATCTTGAAAATGTTTTGAAAAAAACATTCCTTGAAAATACCTTCAAAACCTATAAATAAATATTAAAAATGTTTTGAAAACCATTTTCCTTGAAAATATATTAAATAATTACCAATAAATATTAAAAACGTTTTGAATTCCATTTTTCTAGAAAATATTTTAAAAACCATTTTCCTTCAAAAATATAAAATATTTTTTATATTTTTTTTGAAAACCATATTCTTTGAAAACATATAAAAGAAAATTCAAAACGTTTTAAAAACTATTTTTTCTAAAATATATATTAAAACCATTTTCATAAAAATCCTTTAATCATGAAATGAAATCATTAATGGATTGATGTATGATAAATGCATACATGTCATACAAGGTAAAAAGAACATTCCTTTTACACTATAAAAAGGATAGAACATTGCCTCATTTGGAAAAAAACAAGAAGATTCCTTTGAAAAAATTATCAAAAGAAAATTAGGGTGAAAATTTATTTTTATTATCATTGGTTATTAGTGTAATAATCATGGAAACAGTTTTTAAAATACATTATTTTAAAGGAACATAGATTTCCAACTGAATAGAGGGTAAAGTTGGGCTTTCATAATAACACATTCATAACTATCTTATGTACCAAAGAGTAAAAACTAGAACCACTACATTAATATATCATGAATAAAAATTGGATAATAAAATTCATGAATGTATTTATAGGTTTAACATAATAATTCATTAAAGGAAGCATAAACATAAACAATCTCTAAAATCGATAAGATTGTAGCAATAAGCTCTTATAACTTGGGGACATGGAATCATACTTTCCATGTAAGAAAATTAAATCACATGAAGCTTAAAATACATTGAAAATAAATATATTCATGATATAAAATGTAAAAATATAGTATATACACCTCAATAAATATTTTAGGTTCTTAACAAAACATTATTCTCAAAGAGGGAAAATTGAGAAAAATAAATTTTACCAATTTGGTAACTATTGAAACATAAAACCCATGAATGAAAGTTCATAAAAATGATATGTTAATAACCAAAAATTTATTTATAATAGACATATAATACAATCAAGTTCCATACTTACACCACACAAAAGGAAAGAGTGGCGAACATAGCATGTATCTCACAGGAATAAAAAGTGAGATGAGATACCCTTACCTTGTGCCTTGAGTATCATTGTACATGTTCAAAACAATGGTATAATAAATATAAATTTATTAAAAATATTTTATAGAATAGTATTATTATATTTAATACCATATATGGTTTGATTCTGATATTATATTACCCTCTTTTAAACAACCGTATGTTAAGGTTTCACTTTGGGTAATATTCTCTTTACTATTCATATTTATGTTAATTTGTTATATCTTTGGTGTTAATACATTATATGATGATTTACAGAATTTAAAAAATGATATAAATATCATAGGTATATATTATGTGTGTTTTATAATATTATATAGAATAAATAAGTATGAAAAAAAATACACCATTCATGGAGATGGTACGTCATATGTATGCATGAACGTTATTTCTGTTTAATTATCATATTGATAGAATGAAAGTAAAAGATATATATGTATATATATGTATGTTAAATAATTATTAAAATAAATTTATTATATCATATATATCTTATATATTCACCAAAATAATCCTTAATACAATTCATGTGGTTTATTAAGGAATAATATCACTTTGAGGTGGAAGTAGTCTACACTTCCTAAAATGAAATTATCATATTAATAGAAAATTAAAAGTAAAACAGATATGTTTTTTAAAATTAAATACATAAGAATAAGGAAAAAGTAAATTTAATATATTAAAAAAACATATTTCCCTCATAATTTATACCATGGTAGGTGGTAATGGAAAAATTAACAATCGTCGTTTCATGTGGCAGCAGTTTGTTGTACACAGAAACAATATGATCATTACCCATTATATGGAGGTGTGTGTAATTTTAGGTATAAATATTTACACAAAAAAATCATAGTATATTGGGGATACTAGTGTTGGTATATAAGTATGTAACAAATATAGTTGTATGGCGTGGAGAAGGAAAATAAAATAAAGGACTTGAGAGAAGATATTACCTCTTAATCGATAGCTCCTTTTGGTTTGTGCCCAAAAGATTTCTGGAATTTTATTATTCCCAAGGTAAGTCTAAGAGGAGGATTTGAGGATTTCTAGGAAGTGTATTTAGTAGTTTTTGGATTAAATTAATATGTTTTAGAGGTGTGAAGAAGAGGGAGAATTGGTAGCCTTTTATAGAAAAGGAAAATGACTCACTTGGAATTTTTGAAAACAAGTTAGGTGTACAGAAGTACTTACCAAAAATAATTCATAAAAAACCATCCTAAATCAATAATGGAAGTTAGTTGGCCGAAATAAGGACATACCATTGTTTTTTACAAGTATATAGGTCATTTGGGCCCTTAATATTAATGTTTAGTCCCTAATTAAGCTTAATTTGTCTGTAATCACTTTGATTAATTTTAATCACTTTTATTTATATTTTTGGTAAAAAATTAAGTTGATATTATTAGACTCTAAATATTATACTGATTAAAATTTTTTCAATACATTTTTCAAAATTCAATTCACAATAGCGGGAAAATTATGATTAATGCTAATCCTGCAGACGTGATAGAATTACAAGTTTCCAATGTTGACAAATGTTCAAAAGTTTGTTCCGTTTTCATATTCAAATTCAAAGGTAAGTTGTTTATAATAATCTAAATTTTAATAATAGATGTATAATTTATATAATTTCAACTTATAAATAATTTAATTTATAACAAAACATTAATAATTATTAAAAAAAGCTGTTTTTAACTAAAGCGCAATAGTTTTCACTATTCATTAAAAAATTATGTTTCTCAGAAAAATCAAAAAATTTACCTTAGTATAATTTCAACATTGTGGATTCCGAAATAAAGTTTATTTTATAAAATTAAATTTATAATAGTCTCTAAAATTATTTATATTTCTTTTTAAAGATGGACATGAGATGATGTTCTTTTGAGAAAAATAGTATTTTTTAATTATATAAAGGCTTTACTCAAAATTATATTCTTCATTATAAATACTTATTATTTATATAAAACCTTTTTAAAAATATTTTATATGTAGTTATTACTATTTATATTTTTATGTTTTAATTGATATGTTATAACTAACTTGTTTTAATAATTATAACAATAAGAAGATATTTCTAAGAGACTCGGTATTACGTGTAACATATGCCGTGTCAATATTCCTTGTGAATGGAATGTTGGAATTAGTTCATTTTAAGACATAAATTAAAATTATGTTCATTATGGTAAAAAAACATTGTGACCATATTAATATTTCCTTTTATATTTAATAGGTTTTTATATTAATTTATTATTAATTGGTAACCTATGAATTCATAATATATTTTATAAACCATATAATTTCATAAATTAATTAATAATATTCATAACCTATAATTCAAGGTAATGGTTTTATCTTATTATATTAAATAATCATATTTTAGTAATATATTATTATTCGATAAACCACGCTCTGGCGTGTTACAGAAGTAATCATGGAAAGTTGTTGATACGTATAATGCAAGCTAAACTCTATTTTCCCTGTAGGGAAGGATACAATCTATGTTGCATGTAGTGCACGATTATCCTGGTTTTGTATAAAAATCAAGGAAAACAAAGGGCTTTAATATGGAATGAACTATCTTCAGTTTTACATGAAATGAAAAATATCAGAAAGGTTAAATTAATTTGAAATAAATTCACAAAACCTTTGGGTGTTATATTTTCTATATTTGGGTACTTTGGCATGTTTTATTTATTTTTTAGTTCCATTTTTCGTTATTGATCATTTTATTTAAGGCTTTGGTTCAAAATAAAATAGAATTTTAAAATGTTTTTAAATGTTTACTTTAAACTACATGTGTTGTGTGTTTCATTTAAAGAAAGTGTTTTATAAATGTAATTGTGGAATAATGTATATTTTATCTTGATTTTATAGGGAAAACATATTTTCCATTTATATTGAAACCGGAATAAATGAAATGGTATTTTTATTTTAAATTAAATTAAATAATTGTTAAAATCATATTGGACATTTTTTTTCACACCCTACACAAATAATTCAATTTTTATAGATCATATATTTTCTGTCATGTTACTAGGTCAAATATTTGTGCTAGTTATGACCCTTATAGACCATTTATGGTACATTTTGGGGTGTTTTGAGTGTCCATGGGTAACAAGGAGGTAGTTGATAATATATTGGTTTTGTTTCCATTTAATTTGGGATCATTATGTATCGAAATTATAAACCCAATCATCTCCTTTTATTTATTTTATATATGGATCTCAGTTCCATTTTTAGTTTAATAATGGATTTATTTTATGAATTATTTTAATATTAATAAATCTAATCAATTTAATTTAACACTTCTAAATATTTATTTTTTCATTTTGAGATGGTGGGTGTCTAACACATGGATGGGACATGCTTGATTTTTAGGTAGGATCTTTGCTCTAGTAAATTTTATTTAGAGGGTGAATTCATTCCTGTGGTTTGTTAATTGTACCCAGGAACTAGTTTTCATCTAATAGAGACTAATAATTTCATTTTATCCTTGTGGCAAGATAACTAGGTGATAAGTTAGGACCACCAGGTTTGGTTAATTAAAACATAAAAGTCTTATGGAACTTTAATTTATGATTCTACTTTTATTTAATTTAATGAATTGTGTGTGATTATTTTTAGGGGATCTTGGTTTTTATTAAATGGAATGTAACTAACTTGTGGTTATAATCTTATCTTGTTTCCTTAATTTCATATATGTGGTTGAACTGTACTCATTTTTTATACCCTTTGCGATAGTCACCAACCGATGGTCTGTTAGAGGGGGATTTGAAGTCCACACTCCCTATTCATTACTGTCGAATTAGGTGTACCAATGGAGGGGGTTTCTTTAAATATTAAGGTTAAACATGTATTTTAACACTAGAACATTCATATTATTTTCACCAACATCTATGAGACCACTACTCCACAACTCTTGACTATAAAACATCATTTCCATGGTAATTACATCTCTATCCAATTTCAGGTTACATAAAATTTCTCATCCATTACTCCTTCTGCATCCACAATAGATCTTTGAGACACAAACAAAATTTTATTAGAAAATAATTTCCCATAGCCCACCTTATAAACATGTATTATATAAATTAAATTTATTTGTATCCCCATGATGCGTCTCACTTATTTTAGTTTTAAGAAGCATCCATTAATTATCAAAATATAAATATCACAATTACTTATGATTTTTAAAGCATTTTCATTCAAAAAATATACCACTTCTTATATTCATAACACATAGTTTACACTAAACCACTTACTTTTCTATAGGGTGGAATGATTACCCCAAGTCATCCACCAATTACTCTATAAGACCATTAACTATATATATATATATATATCATATTTTTACATCCATATTCTTTAACCAATTTATTTAGACTTATAATAGATGATGCCCTCACATAATATGCTCTATGGTTTAAATTATTCCTCTATTTATGTAATTTAATCCAATAATACTATCCAATAGGCCCAAGATTAGCTTATAATTCCCATATCATCATTTAAAACCATTCTTTAAATTGTTTCATCTAACATATTATCTTGGGTGGTGATTATCTTACATCAGTATTAACTGAAATTATGGTTGATGCATGTAATTAAATTTTTCTATATTCTTATTTTATAATTATATTCCTGAAATCCTCAAACATCAAGTTTTTTTCTATAAGAACTTAAAAATTTTATTTCCAACACATCCCATGACTCCAGTAGTAAATATAGTATTAGTCGAAACCAATAATCAAATGTGAACTTTAACATCATTGATTCCTAAAAACCATTGATAATATTTATGTAATTTATGTGATCCTCCATAGGTCTACCTTCCAATATCATCATGATCGATAAATTGAAAATCCATAACAATTTATTAAATTTAATCATATTTTGATATATGCATTCCATGGAATTTATTAACCCAACTATATTATTAACCTACATAAAACTAATGTCTATATTCCATGAAATTAACATTTGGATCAAACACATAAATTTCATATCAAAAAATTCCCATTCAACCTTTTTTTTCATCTCTAGTTTGACTCCACAAAATGAACAATTCAGGTCATTTTTAGTAGGATTATTCTCCATCAACATTATTCATAATAAAAATGTTTCTCATAAAACATATCTGTCCAATCATCACCATCATCTAATTCCATACAATCAGATGATAGTATCCTCCAACTAATATCAATAAAAAAACATGGAAATATTATGATTGTCACTAGAAAAGCCTTAGAGTGTGTTGATGAGTGAGAACTGATATATAAGATCTGATACCACTTGATGAGAATCTAAAAATTTATAAATAACTATATTCAATCAAAATGGTTGTACATATAGTAAAATAAGATCCTTTATAGGGATCCCACTACTTAGTGTATTGAATGATAATAATTCTCATCACCCAACTCAACGTATCATGTTGACCCCAAGCATGCTTATTAAAACTCTTAATTCGCAAATCATTCAACGTTTTTGGAAATTAGACACATCAATAATATTAAACACTATTGTTATATATGGTTTATACATGCATCCTAAATCCATAATAAAAACATTTTCATCTTTCCATCGCAATTATAAGATACAAGAATTTCAATCACTAAGACTATTCAAAATAATAGATAACTAATAACCAATAATTTTTCAATCGAAATCCTTAATATTTATTTATGGTCCAAATTAATTAAAATAATTACCAACCAATGATCTAGTTTTACCACCATCTGATGATCACAAATCGTCTTCCATTTAACCATTTTTAGTGTCTAGCTCTTATTGAAATCGATATATGAATACTATAATTGATGACCATGGAAACATTATTCATCGCATAGCCTATACCATATGTGGAATCCTTTATTACTTTCATGGAGCATCATTCGATCAATTAATACATGAAATTATATATTACCATTGAATAATTTCATCATCTTACCAATATCTCTTCCATTGGAGATCCCCCACTGCCACTACATTGTATAAGTCACTAAATATTGATAATTTGTACTTCCAATCCTAAAATTGAAAAATACAACATGTTTAACATTTCTAATATTTTTTTCCTTTTACCTATTAAAAATAGTTATATAGAAATACTATTCTTAAGACATTATGAATTATTTTATTGTGAGAAATTATTTAATAAAATGGGTATATTTTAATGGAACACATATAATATAGACATATATTATTCATTCCTTAGTTGTTTGTCTCTTTGATATATAATTTATTTGATTTTCAACTATTAAAAATTTATTTTTATTTTATTAAATAGTTATTTAAAATTGATATGATAAAATTTTTATTTTTTCATAATATTGTAAAATAGAAAAAATTAGGGATATGAATTTCAAGAATTGATTTTTGGATATTGAAATGTTGGAATTTTATTTTTAGAAATTATTTCAATTTTAGGAAAATAAGGAATTTTTTGAAAATTGGTCAATGGAGTTTCTATCTTATATATTGTATTTTTATAGTCTTTAAAATAAATATTGAATTAAAATATTTTAAAACATAATAATTTAATTATGAATATTAAAAAATGTTGGACAGTGTGAAAACATATAATATAGTTCAGTGGGTATGTGTTGGTATTGTCGATTATGTGGAATGAAATTTTAGATTATATTTTGGTGAAAATATAAGGATAGGGATTTTTTATCATTATTAGGAATAATTTTTATTATTATTTATATAGATTTAAATAAACCTTACGATTAATTTTTTTGGTATAATGGTTAGACTTAAAGTTTTTCCTCTAATTAACATGAATTACCGATTTAATAGAATTTTTTAAATTAAATTATTTTATTTATTTCTGAATAACATGTTTATATAATTTTTTTACAAATCATAACGGTAATGGATGTGAGTGATTTTGGTAAACACTACTATGTATTATGTTACTCATTATTATTAAAACATCATTGCACATATGTAAATGACTTTTACTATGATGCCAAAATGGAAAGAGGTTATCTTGTATGGTGATGTAGAATCGTAAGAATTATGTAGATAAATAGATTCTAAAATATTTATTCATTTTTAATAATAGAATCTTTAAAATTCATTATACATAGTTTCTATTAATATAACATTCCCTATTTTTTGAGTGGGTTGTCTGGTTTTTTCTCATTATTATAATTGAATTTGTCAATGCTTTCTTTGAATTTTTTTATTTATTTTCTTCATTTTTTAAAAACATATTGTGGCTTTAATTTTAATATGAATGAAAATAATTCCATATTATTTATTTTATATCTATTAAAACAAGTTTCGAACCTTTAGATATCAGGGAAATGATCCAGATTTCAAATGCCACTCTGTTTTGGGTTCCAGGTTTTGTGGTTTTGTACTGGGCTATTATACACCCCATTATACATTCAATTTAAATAAGGTAATGTGACATGGATAAAGATAAATCCCATATTTGTGTGTGGTTTTTATTTTTTATTTTATATTCCATTGTTTTTATATATGACAATTGAAGTTCCTTAATCAAATCTTACCACTCCTTTTAAATATCTTATGATTCCATTATCTATGATATCCTATATTCAGAACATTTTTTCAATCCCATAAATAAATAATCTTTTGTAAACCTTATATTACCTTATTTCTCTAATAATAAAAATCATTACCTACATACTCACATATAACATCATATAATATTCCCAAACCCATTAAAAGAATGGGGTTTTAAAATCTTTTTTTTAAATGCTAATAAAGTGAAATATTTGTAGGTGATGTTTTGAATACATTTTTTACATCATTTATATTAACCTAAATAAAAAACATACTTGCACACTGGTTATTAGAATAAAAAATATTGAAAACCCTCTGAAAATGAAAAATCAACACTTTTCATGTCCATTTTAAAGTAAATGACATGGATATTCTCTTTGAACATCATTTATTTAAATTAACCAATGTGAAAAAAATATATTTTATAAATAAATTTAGTTAAATATATTATAATAAAATTTAAAATATAAGAAAACTATAATATAATAGTATAAAATTCTTATATTTTTATAGCATCAAACTATAACTACAAAAATTTATAAATTTCATAGTTAATATAAAATCTTTATATAATATATATAAAGAGTTGAAAATAAATCTAAATAAAATATATGAAATAATTATCCCATAATACCAAAATATTATTTATCTCATTCCCACTATTTGGGTGAGGATTATCAAATAAATAAAAATTTATAAAAAATATTTTTTCATTAAATATCAATATAATTTAATAGAACTAAATGGAAAGTGGTAATAAAATTTAACCTCATTTAATGTACTAATTTTCCTTATTTTAATTATTTCATACAAAAATATCATCACATAATACCCATATTCCTCTCCCCCTTGTTGATGATTAATATTCTATATTAAAATATGTTATCAATTTAAAATACAATTTTAATTTTCATATAAATTATAACATTTATAATATAAGTCACCTTTTCACACACATAATAGACATTTTATTCCCTTATTTGTATTGATTGGTGATATTGCTTCAATGTCATATTTTAAAATGGTAAGTATAATGATATAGAAAATATTGTCTTTATAATATATAAAAATTAAAATAGTTTAATAGACATATATAATAATACATTATAATTGTATTACATGTCACGATGTATATAAAATAACAAATAATTGGTGTTTTCTTATGGGTAAAAATACAGAATACCAAATGGATATTAATACACCAAATAATAATTTGATTGGTAATTTTATTCTAGGAAATTCCATTATAGTGAAAAATATGTCTCTTATCTATCATGATATGGAATCATCCAAAACATAATTTATTTATTAATAAATAATGGATAAATATATTCATTTTTTCAATATCATGAATATTTCACATTTTTAGAGAAATTATGATGGGTCCATGAATGTATACAATATAAATAAATTATATTTAATATAAATTATATAATTATACTAAATAAAAAACAAAAATAGGTTGTATGTCACATTGAATTAATATAATCGAATGAAACATGATAATAAACTAAATGGAATATACTTTCATCCCTATAATTTTGAATATATCTACAACTATAACATCCTAAATATCCTTCCTATAAATCATCATCACACAATATTACTAAAAATACCAATCATTTTTATATTATAAATATCCAACAACATAAATGCATAATATAATAATTTATAAAATCATATAGATAATGTAGTATGAAAACTTGAAAGGGACTCAATCTATTTTTTCCTTCAATACAACATGTATTTACCTTTAAGGCATTCTTAGAATATAAATAAAATTAAAACTGAAAATAAATTCTTAAAAATAATAATATTAAAGAAATAATATTTTCAAACCTCAGTAGTATGTTTTTTGTAAAATTCTAAATAGTAATAGTAAAAATCGTCTGATACTCTGTCTAATTGTAGAAACATTATCATTCAGGGAAGGTATTGTAGCCAATTCATCTTTAATATTTTGTACCAATACCATATGCTGATCCATGTTCCACTATTGATTATTTTATGTTCCCCAATATAATGTATGATCCCTATGTTAAAATATTATACTAGAGACCCTCAATGTGTAACTCCTCATAAATTGGAAACTATGCAAGTATAGGTGGTGGAGTGGGATCTATAGGGACAAATAGTCAACCCAATTATTCAAAAATTAACTATATGGACAATCTAACCTTATCATCTATTTTCTCATGCATCTCTTAATATTTAGATTCTCAAGATTTTTTCCCCTTATAATTGTATTCCCTTTAAGAAGTTCCTAGAGGAAACTATGGTTTAAAGTAGATACACTCATTACAAATCATTATAAGTGTCAGAGGTTTTTATATTCTCTTAATAGATTAACCATAATATCGTTCCTAAGATTGAGTATGAGGAACCTTGTGTTCCCTACTCCTCAAGGTATTTATATAAACAATATAGGAAAACATTATAAAAGATTCAAAATGTAATGATTTTAGAAATAATGTAAAATGATTCTTTTAATTTTCTATGTTATAAATTTTGAATCTTCTATAAGATATTTTCTTATTTTCCATATCCAAGACCTTTTATGTTTTACTTGATGAGATCAAAATAATGTGGGGAAAGATCTATAAAGCATGAAGATTCATCTCTTAATTTTTTAGCATCACAACCATCATTTTTTCTTCATGTAACTAATATAGTCTATGATATAAAGCATGAGGGTATATATTAATGGAATAGATATCATAATAATATCTCATTAGTTCTTTTTATTTATGGGAAAACCAACCAGTATTATGATTATTTTTAGAACTTATATAAAAAAATCACTTTAAATAGATGACATTGCATTTAAAAAAAATGATTCCTACAATATACATTTAGCAATCTTCCTCTATGTAGATTTTTCTAAAATATCATATAATTAGAAATGATTTTTATAAATTTTATTTGAAAAAAAAATTAAATATAATTTTTTCTTTAAATTAGAATCCCTATATCTCTATAAAAAAAGATAAGAATCTTCGTAAACATTTATTAGGGTTAGGTATATCATATTTTATCTGAATGTCAGAAGAAAAAAAAAATTACATACAAAAATAGGTCCTAAAAAATAAGCTAATAATAAATTTGATTTATTAAATAGCCTTCTATAACCTTGTTTATTTCATTAGGATAATAATTCAAAAAATAAAATCTAAAAAACTTCACACATTATAAATACTTTCTATCCATAAAACATTTATTTTTTAAAAAACATATTTGATATTTAGTATTAATATTTCCACCAAACTCAGTAGGTGTCTACTATTACCTATTATGGGAAAGTGATAATTTATATAATCATATTCTACCATATCTACCAAACATTCAATCCTTTCATATACAAGTATAAGGCTTCTGTTTAGATGCATAATGGAGCTTCTTATCCAAATTATGTAGAGGATCCTCCATAGAAGATTATGATAAGTCATATTATTTATCTAACATATTTATTCAAATAAAATAATATAATTTTTCTAACAGATGGTGCAAATCCAAAAACATTTAAATAAATTGTATAAAAAGGAAAAATAGTATAGAAAAAATTAAACTATAAAAACTTTCTATCATATCTAATTTAGTAGTTATCTAGAATGCTAAAAAAATTGAAAAAATATATGAAACATGAAATTATATAAATAAAGGGAGAAAATATATGTAATATTTTTAATGATAAGTAGAAAAAACTATGATATTAATATGTATTGCTTTTTCTCATATCAAACAACTAATTTTTCATATTTTTTTTAAATATATGAATTAAAAAAATTAAATTATAAATAAAATAGATCAATTTTTTTTAAATTTGAAATGATATATAGGAAGTAAATATATTGTACATGAAATAATAAGAGATTAATAAAGGTTTGTTTTCTAATTTTCCTTCATCTGGATAATTCCATATGCAATAAATCATATATATTCCATATTAATCCATATCCTATGTTAATATATAAATAGTGAGTGGGATTTTAAATAAGTAATCATCGTCATCAACATTATTAAAACTAAAATACTATTTATCTTCACTAAAATGATAGACTTCTAAATATTTGATGGGTGATTAAAATTGGAATTATCTTTGTTTCTGGTTCCATTATAAAATGATCATTTATGTATCTAATATTATGAGAACTCCACGAATGATTCCAAATTCATCATGTTTGGAACTAATATTGACAATAAATAATTTATATTAGAACACTGGAACATAAAATAAAATATAATCAACCTCCATTTAATTTTTAATAACTCTATAATATGAACATGATGTGGAGATTGGGGGTTTTTTATTTTACACTAACAAAAGTAATTTCACTTTTGAAAATTTTTTCCTTACTATTCTTAACAAAATTTTTTATTGTCTAAATCATTGGTATATAATGTATATCGATTAATTTCATACCAATACCATGTTATCAAATTTATACTTTGGTTGACTCCTAACGATATCAATGATTCTTACACATCTGATCCATTATGCACAGTCTCTTTATATTGCGTTAATTTTTTTATTATACACATTTAGTATACATATATCCTTTTTCCTAATATAACATTGTTTGTAACATTAATATGAAATTTCGTATATGAATAAGTGTCATATTTGTTATCTCAGATATATCAATGTAACAACCTGAGATTTTATAAGATATATATTCTTTTTAATTTCTTTCATATATTCTATTGTATGCTACACCAATATTATCTTGCGCTATACGCAACACCATATTAGCTTACAGTATATGCAACACTATTCTTGGATTGTGTTACACACAATTCCAAGTTTTTTTGATAGTTGTTATTCTACGTAACATTGAGTGTGTGTATATATATATATATATATATTCAATTTATAAATGAAATATGGTTGTATTTTGTTACACGCAACAAAAAAAAAGTCATTCACTACACACAACCCTAACTTGGCATGCATTACACGCAATCACGACCTTCCTTGATAGCGTGTGTTGTACGCAATACCGGGTTTCACTAAAGTTAGATATATTTTTATAATATTATTATGAACTAGAAGTTATGAATATTAGTATCTACATTTTTAATTTTATAACATTATAATTTATCTTACACAATTTATAGAACATGGTATGAGAACAAAATAATTTTTTCGGGTAAAATATATATTTTTCAAAAATTGTAGTTTTGCCGCCTTTTGATGGTGCACCCAAATTAAATTTAGTTTTTGAAATTTTTATAAGTTAAATTTGAAAAAATAAAATTCCTCTTTTTAATCAGGATTTAAAAATTCACTTTGGATAAATGTTTCATATTATTCTGATAACATTCATATTTTAATGAATAGTAAAAACACGTTATATTTTAATTAAAAACAAATTTTTTCATCGTAATAATTTATATGGTTAAATTATAATATTGAATGATTTTATTGCATAAATAGAATATATTTTTACCATTTAATATATTGTATGTAATTATCATTAATTTTACATTGAATTCATAGGTAAAATCATTTCAATCTTTTGCAATGTTTTAACTTTTAAAACCCATTTGCTTAACAATAGGATTAATTTTAAATTAATTACTGAAACTTCTGTGTTTTTAATTTTGAAAAATTGATTCCATATTTGAATTTAGTGGGTCCAAATTATGTTAATAGGTTACTTTTTTTTGATATTATGAATAGTAACTAAGATAATTTTTATTTACCGCAGTTAATGGTAAATCAGGTAATTAAGGGTAAAAATAAGATTATAAAATTACCCTAACAAATGCCAAAATTATATTTTATGACTAAAGGTCGACCCATATCAGCTAAGAGTCAGATTAGATTCATTTTATGGAATTTTGACAATGAAAATAATTTAATTATTATTTAAACCAAAGAAAGTGATAACATGTCACTCTCTAAAATATTATAAGTATAATAATTTTAATTTAGTGATAAACTTCATGAAACTTCGAACATGAATAGTCTCAAGAAAGATAATAAAATTATATACATAATGTAAATTTATTTAGAATTTTTAGGGATTAAATAATCGTCATTAATGGTGATACAATAGTAACTCAAAAATTGTTTATTTAGCGAAAAATGAATAATATTGTTTTTATTAAAATGACAATACCTATAAAAAATTCTAGAAACATGACCAAACCTTATTGGTCGAGTATATATATACCCTAATCATCCAAGGGTCGATTTTTGTACCATTTGGAGCCTTATAAAACAAATTAAGACATTTATATTATTTTATTTTAAATGATGTCAAAGATGTCACCTTCATTATTTAATAAATATAAAAATTTAAATACTGTGATTTTAAGAAGATAAATTCGAGTAAAAATATTATTATGAAAGGTATTATATTTATATTCATCATAGTAGTTTAGTTTTAATTATTATACAACGAATAAGTATATTACATTATTATACAAAAATGATGTAATAATTTTTTTTATTAAGATAAATATCAAATAAATGATTTTAAATGTATTAAAATAAATATTATATGAACTATTTAATGTTATCCACTAATATTTTAGATAAATATGGCATTTTATGAATTTATTATATCTTTTATTTTGAATATATCTTCTGTGTAAATTTTGTTTAAATTCAAATAGATGAATAATGTCAAAATTGACACTATTGTTATTTTATAAAAATTACATATTATAAAATCGTTTAAAAATCACAAAAATATTTAAAAGTTATTAATTAAAATTTTTATGGTAGAAAATTTTATAAAGTATAAAATTATGTACAATTCAAAACACATAAGAAATTATTTATAGTGATTTAAAATTTAGAATATTATTACCACAAATAAAATTAAATAGATTATATAAGGATAAATCATTTGATAATGTTTAAAATAAATTACCAACTTGTATAAATTTTATTGGTTGATGAGATTACAACCATATCTCATCTAATATTCATTTTTGAGTCATTTTGGAGGTTTATAAGTGGGGTTGGAGTTTATTATAAATTAATATTTCTTATAATTCCAAAGGTGCCCCTCTCCTCCCTTATAAACGGGAACCTCCTGCCTCTTCTCCTCACGCCATATTGTGCCTTGTTGCTCGGCCAAACTCTGACAATTACATTTCCCCACTTCCCTAGAAACCTTATAGAGGTATTTTTCTTCTCAAAAGACCAACTCTAGTGCCCTAGGAGGAAGTTCAAAGGAGGCACTTCGAGAAAGACGTAATACCTTCTACCGATTCATTCAAGTTTCATTCTTCCTATACTTTCAATTATTTAGTGGTTTAATCTTGATGTAATAACATACGTATCCCTAATATACTGATATATTATTATAAATATTAAACCACACTATTCCACCTTCTATCCATCCTAAGGAAAATGAAATCACCGCGCGTGCGTACGTATGGAATACCGTCTCCACATGGTGGTGTAATCTTTTTTTCAACCACCACCTTACTTGGATGGGTATAATTGTGTAAAGAATATCTACATATGGTTATTATAACATCATACTGATTCTAATATATTATATCATTCACTCCTATTCCATTCAATAAATATGGGAATGATATCATCGCTCGTGCGTACGTACGGATTACCGTCTCCACGATGCGATGAGATTCATTTTCCTTGTTAACAATTCAAGAATGATTATATAGTATATATAATAAGTAATCATGAAATATATGAAATAATAATTATACTGGATTTATATATATATATATATATATATATATTTATTTCATCTACTTAATTCCATTCAATTCAATAAGGAAACAAAAACAATGTTCATGCGTACGTACGGCCTACCGTCTCTATGAACGGTGTATTTCTTTCCATTTATCGATCTATTATATATATGTATATTCTGAATATATATTATTTATAAATAATTTTTTATATACTGGAATTAATTAATCATGATCTAAGTAATCATATTAATAATTACAAGTCAAAACACGGACGATAAATGAAACGATGTTACCCAAAACGCAACTTTAACATGAATTTAAAAAAGAACGGGTAATATAAAGTCATAAGTGAACCATATATGATATCATAAAAATAAATATGATTCTATAATAACTCAATGACATTATTTAAATCATTATACAGGAGGTTCGGATAAGTATGAAGCATATTGGACCTAAGGTAAGGGAAAATCTCGCAATCTCATCTTTATCCGAGATTGTTTATACTTCATAATTTACTGGGGAATATTTATCATCCACATCCATGTTTCCTCAATATGTAATATTATTTCCATCCTCCTATGATTTTTTAAATCCAATTTTACCCATTGGTGAGTTTTTAGTAAAAGATATTAAAGTAATCTTTTGTCGTTTTTAGTACGAGGTACTTTTTGACATTTCCGGCCAAAGTACGAGAAGAATGTTTTTTAACTTATACGGCATGAATAGATTTTTATGATTTCATAGAAAATTATTTCCATGAAGCTTACTTTATAAGTTTTCAAGTTTATTTTTAATCAACTTCTTTTAGTTTAAAATTATATGACATGTTAAGGAAGGAAAAATGTTTTTGAAGTAGAAAGGATATTTTCCTCAAGAATGGAGTTCAAGTGTTTTATCAAAATTATTTTGCATTTAAGATAATATAGGGTTCTTGTTTCTATCCCTATTTTTACATTGATTTGATTATGTTATGATGGAATTAATATTATGATGTCCTTTTAACTTATATGGATTATTTTTTGATGGCATGATGTTTAAGAATTCCATTTTTATTACATGGGTTATGCTATGATGTATGATTTATGATTTTGTGGCACACAAAAGAATGGTTTCATTATGAGATGGGTGGGAGCTATATATCCCTCCAATGCAATGGGTAAAGATTTATTTCTCATGAGATAGAAAAGGATAGAATGGAAAGTAAATCTGGTTCAGTAATACAGGGATGGAATGAGAAGTAAACCTGGTTCAGTAAGGGACTTTGTCCACTAAGAAGGTCTTGGCAGCAATGCCTTGGCTACTATGGAAATCATAACATGTGCTTAATGGTTTACAAAATTACATGTTTTATTCCCATTCCATTTTATCATGATTGATGTTCCATTATGATCTATTCCTTATGTACTTCCATGTTTTATGTCATTGCTCAAGATTTTGTTGTTTAAACATTATGTTCATGTTTTTTTAAGTTCAAATGTATATGATTTGTTTTAGTTTCTCCATGCTTACCCTTACTAAGCATTTGATCACACCCTTTATATGTTTTCTTTTCCCCAAGATTGAAAGAAAGGTTTTAGGTAAGATAACAAAAGTGGAAGATCTTTATGGGAGATGTTGAAGATCTTTCACCACGATTAGAAGATTATATTCCGAGTTTCTAGAGACACTAAACTATTATGGTCCTTGTGTGTCTGTTTTTGTTATGTATTAAGTATTCTGAAATATTAATGTAACGTACATGTACGTCAAGCTATGGGTCTCTATAATCAATGTGACTACATTATTTACTCACATTTTAGTGACTATATTTCAATCTACGGATCCCCTTTCCCAAAAAACTAACTCATTCATGGTGCGATATAGTAAAATAGACTACCTATATAGTAGAAATGTAGTCTATATAGAACTCTTCCACCTTTTTATAATTATACTTCTCAATAAAAAATTCTTCCAATTGATGAGGATTCTTAACATTCCTCTTTTGTAAATTTCTATAATTTTTTAAAGGACACATCTATCATAAGTAGAGATGACCATATGTATTAATTTTTCACAAAAAAAATTGAATATACCATTATATAAAAAACTATTATTGAATGTACATTTATACTTGGTAAAGTATATTAGTTGGTTCTTTCTATAAATTTTACAAGGAAATTAGATCCATCACTTGAATAAATAACATACCTCAATAATTTTCAATCTAACATGGATTTAATGAATTCCAATTAATGAAACTCATAGGTGTTATTTCATCAATACATTATTTTCATATGATTTCAAACCTATTAACTGAAAATAATTTAGTGATATACAATTGTTATCATTTGAGTAATAACCCTGAGTCACCATGACGCCATGGAGGCACTAATAAAATTGATATTAACCCTCCTAGATAATCTATTAAATGAAGTACGCATGTATGCTCATTATTTTTAATAGTCAGAGAAAAATACTACCATATCCGAGTATATAATATATCCAATATTGAATTAGAAGCTACCTTATTCATTCATCAAATATATATCAATGATCTATCAAAATCTCAAAGATATTAATCTAAACATTCATCACATCATTCTTATGATTTACTTCAGGATACCAATAATATATAATATTGAAAAATTTATCATCACTTCCATATATGTTTTTTCATTATGTGTTCTGTATTTCTATCTAAAAGTGACATCAATATCTTTCACCCTCCCAAATTAATATTTCGCTGAAAAAGGATTTGTAGAAATATTAAATTTTTATGAGCCTTGTAATTCCTTATAAAATATTTGATAATAGTTATAAGTACATAAAAACTATCTAAGATTCATATGAAATATTTTTCTCCCATGTTGTAGTATATATAATGAAATCCATTCTTGAAAATTTTAGAAATATTTATTCCCCATATAATTTTATATAGAAAGATTTCCAAATACTCAGAAATAATTAATATTGAATATAAAAATTTCATGTAACTGGAAATATTCATTTTTATATGAATCTTACACTCTAATAACTTTATCCCATAAGAGTTTCAAATCATCTATTATTGGTGATATGTAAACATCAATATAATTTCAAGGATTTTTTTGGCAAAAATCATTAAACTCAAGATGATATATTTTTAATTCCTAATACTTTTAGATATATGATATATATCACTATAAAAATTATCCATGAAATATGTTTTTTACTACAAATATGATATAAATTCATTCCATTTATGCATAATCCAGGTCTAATATTTCGGACATCATTACTAAATGTTGGAAATTGTTGATCTATTTTCTTCAGTTGTGGAAAATTATTAGGAAAACATAATTTATTGTCACATATTCACTAATCTGTATAGTACAATATCCATTATATATGGAATTAATTTAAAAATAAATGTTTGAAATTGAGAATTATATGAAGATAAAAAATTTATGTAGTATTATTCTTGGAACCTTTAATAATATTTAATGATATCTATCATTTTTCATTATAATTATATAATGATGCCCCATTTAGGACACTCTAATAGTCCTTTTTATTATATCCCAAATATTATATAATCATTGGGGTATGCATGTATCTTCTTATACCCCAATCCTGTTGGGTGATATTTTTCATATAATTATTTTGACATGAAGGATAATTGATTTAATAAAATAACAATTTTAATAGTTTTTTGAATTATTTAAATATAATGTCACTCTAGGTATTCCTATCTTTTAGCTATTTAAAAATTCCTAAATTTAATAAAACTGGGATACATTGGTATTTCACCATCACCATATAATAAATAAATCTCTAGTGTTTTATTAAATTTTTACTCTTTTGTTTCATAAATATTTTATTTAATTTTTTTAGAATTAATATCTTGAAATTACCTATACTCATTAGATATTGAAGTCTTCATAATTTAACTATACAATATAAATAGACCATGATATTGACTAAAAAATTTAAAAATCAAATTTTAATTGTTTATTACTTTAAAAAAAATTATTTTTAAACACATGATGCTTGGATAGATAAATAGAACATTATTCATAACATTTCATATGAAAAATTACAAATAGAATATCAAATTATTCCTTATATTTATCACTTGTTTCTTAAGAAGTAATTATAGTAAAATTAATTATCACATAAATAATAATTTAAATACTAAATGATACTATGTTTTGAAATTTAAATATAATTTAACTTTTTTATAATAGTTTAATATCATAATTTTCATAAAAACAATAATAATAATAATAATAATAATCATATTCATAATCATAATCCTAAATAGGATTCCTGGGAGTAAAATCTCAGACCAAAATAAATAAATTTATAAAAGTCTATTGATAATTATTTTACATCTCTTTCCACTATATCATGTAAATTCCCTATAACTGTTTCTATTTTTACCATTGAAAAATATCCCAAAATTTTATTATAAAGATAATAAACTACTAAATTTGTCCCCAAAAAGGTGTGGGTGATGACTATATTAAATTAATATATATTTTCTAACAATTATTCTAATTATAGAAGGTATTTTTAAAATAGACAGGTCTATTTTGTTCTTGATCTATTGACCAACCCAATTGAACTCTCATTCCATCCATAGTCACCTCCATTCATACTTCTTATGAAATAAAATATCCTTGATAACACAATGCTTATCTGTTTCATGTCCATATGTGTTTCCAAAAATATCAAGGCATCATCCAATAAAATATCTATTGTTATCAGTAAATGTAATACTATGACTAGCCACTTATGGGTTCCCAGAAAATTATCCATCAATTTTAACCTTCAATCATCTAGGTGTTAGAGTTTTCTATGAAATGATAATTTTTCCATTTACTTTCTTGTAATTTTTTTTGAATGCTACTATAGAAAAAAAAAATCGGATTTAGTTGTCTACAAAACCATTCTACATTTGCATTGGTTCTCTATTAATGAATGTATCATATAACATCGCCTCACAATATGATGTAGCTTCTAGATCATTTAATATAAAGTTACCACATTTCAAAATGTAAGAACATCCCTAAATTATTTTTTTGTATAAAATATTCATAGGTTCCATAAAACTAAATCATATCTAGGAAGCATCACACACACCTCTAGGATACATATCTAGATTCTATAAAAATTTAATAGATTATATATGATTATCCAAATAGTTTATAAAATTTTAATTTCAAACGTATGTTATCTTCATCATCTACTCTTTACATGTAACAAAAAAAATATCATTAAAAGACATTATGTTCTTTATTTTCCTTGGTAGGAATTATTCTAAGAAAACTAATCCATTTGATATATGATCTATAAGTACTAATAAATTAGGTTTTCTAATTCATTAACTAGTCCCTATAAGTAATAACACTACTTGCATTAAAGTGACAATGCATATTTCTATGAACAACCCCAACCATGACCGGATAATAAAGGATTATATCCTCTATTGGAATAACTGAATAATTTGTAATGACCTATAAACTTATAAGGGGTAAAAACTTAATTCATATCACTGTGTAATCCATTATGATGATATATAGATCAATAATTAATAAGTTGATATCAACCAAATTTATTATAGGAAATCCAATCCAATGATCAATCAAAAACATGATTGTAGATTCCCTTAAAACACTCCATCATGAGTGTATCATTATTCTTGAAAAACCCACCATATGGGTCATCTATATAGTGGAATCAAAATAATAAATATTACCATTATTATGTATTTTTGGGGAATCTACCATTAGTAAAACAAATATTCGTATATTTTTCATTCAAGATATTCCACACAATGTGGGACTAAAGTGAAAGGTTGAACATATTTAGACAATTTATTTTAAATCCATTTGATCTTATTGGCTTTTAATAACCCTCCCAAGAAAAAGTAACAACTTTCTTTTAGGAAATATAGCCACTCCAATTCTTTTTATATCTGTAGTAAATCTATTTAGAAGAAATGTTTCCCACTTATAAATAAAGAAAATGAATAAAAATTTAGAAAAAATTAGTGCCTTAAAAAATATACTATTCCAACCATCAATATATATTTACCATTCAATTTTGAAAATTTTCATTTAATAAAGTAGATACAAATTTACCGGGCACCATATAGCTCTTCACGGGTCAATGATATCTTATCATAAATGTGAGGTGGAGATATAGCTTCCTTCAATGATGTAGATGATAGGGAGGGATAGTTATAGTGTTTTAGTTGGTCCTTTAGGACATGTATTGGGCATTGTGCCTCTGGGTCTTTAGATCATGTACTGGGAATTATTCTATTAGGCCTATAGGTCATATAAGGGTTCCCTCTCATCCCAGTTACAAATGGGATTATCCAATTAAAAATCAAGGGATTTAGTCCTTTTAGGAAGAAGTATATAAAATTAGATAAATACCTCATTTCAGTCCTTCCCGAGAACAATATAATACCCAAACACACAATAGTCAAAGCACTATTCTAAATACAATGAGAACTTTTAGTTAAGTATTTCCTTTATATATAACAATGATTATAATGTAAATATATGATTTATCCCAATATATAAATTACATTGATATCTCCTTATAAGGTTTCAAAATGACCTTTATCATTTAATATTACTTTATCACCAAAACAGATTAGAAGATTATTATTACGTTTGTATAAATTATTGAGAGATACATGGCCTCTTATTTCTAAGAATACATTAATATTCCCATCATTATGAATTTTAGTAATATATAAATGGAGATAATACTTAATAACACTAAATATGATATAAAAAAGAGGATCACATTTTCCAACACTATGGTTGCATTAAAAGTATCACTTTATCACGACATTTAAGAGCATAAAAATCAAAATTGAGGAGAACGGGGTTCTCACGTGATTATTGATGTCATCCAAAAAAATTATACTTGCTTAAGAGATGAATGGTAAAATTATCATTTATATTATTGAAATCCTTCTTAACATCTAACTTCATGGTAATCATTTCTACTATTTTTAGAATCCAAAATAAGTTTAATAAATTTTGAAGAAGTGATGATAAAATCAGGAATGATCCTACTCTTAATAAATCCAATTTGGAATAATGATACAATCTCCATGGATATCAGTGAATGTAATTTTTAAATCACCTTTATAATAATCTATCAATGTTCATTTGAATGATCCATGGGTCAAGATAGATGAATATATATTATATTTTATTCATTGGAAATAAGGGTTCACCTCTTTGAAGGAAGACATTATATAAGAAACATAATTTAATCTGTCAACATCAGGGTGATTAATGTCCCAAAACTAGTGAAAAAAAGATTTTAGTAGATTTATTAGGCCTTGGAGAAATTTTTTCTTTGAGGATAAAGATAATATACTAAATATTACAATCATATGGCATTTTATAAATATAACTATTTTCTAACTCATCAAGGACTAGTATGATCACAACGTTTTCCACTTACTGATTTTCTTCTTCCATTTTCATCATACTGTTATAATGAGTGACAATGTAGTTAGAAATATTCCTTTTATATAATAATATTTTCCCCAACCTAGAGTTGAGATATTGGTTTGTCGACCAATATTTCATTATATAGATAATTTTTGAAAGATCTATTTTGATAAACTTATTGAACCAGAAGACCCTATATTGTTATTTTTGAATATCATGATTAGTATTTAATATAATGTAGAGTTTTTAAGTCATATTAATTTCCCTATGAAAATCTATTTCATCAAATTTCTTGATAGTGTTTATTTTTCAAAATTCATGCTAAATATAAGGACTAGAACTTAAAAATTATATAATATTGAGATTCTATTCATTGATTCATTATTTTACCTCTGAGGATATTGGTTTTTTTAGTTTTTAGGGAATTATTTTATCACCATTATATAAATTAATATTAGATCAAAAAGTGGAAACTTCTAGTTACTATCCATTTTTACAAAAAAAAATAATTTTATGATATACCATGTTTTATTTTAAGGGAAAATCTTCACAATTATCATCTTGACCTCATCGTTATCCCTAATAATCTTTAAAAAACTATGAAAAACATTTTAACATGTGTTATGAGTAAAAATATCTTAGTAATAGATATAAAAATAAAAAAATAAAATCATTTTTCAACGAACACATATAAAAAAATTTCATTTTCAAAATAATGATGGGTTCGAAATAAAAGTTTTGTTGAAAAAGAAATAAACTTTTATTCTTAAATATTTTTATCAAACATTTCCTTAGAAATATTAGAGGAAAAATAATACCCATAAACTATTATTTGATAACATGATCAATTCATGAAACTTTTTTCACAATGTTATAATTTTCTCCCTAAAGATGTATAAAATACATTATTTTAAACATATAATTAATATCTTTACTTATAAATTCATTATATTTATTTAAAAATAATATATGGAATAAATAAATCACATTGGCAATTGGGAAATAATTATCCACATCACTCTTACAAGTGGAATAATCAATATAGTCAACATCAATAATTATTTGAAGAACCTAATGAATTGTAGGGCTATAACGGACCCACATATCCTTAGTTTGTAACATAGCCACCCATCCTTTCATAACAACATAATAACATATACATAATTTATAATGCTACCACCCATAATCATAATTTTTTTAAGATCCAAAAAATATTCTCAAAACATGAAAAATTTTATTTTCATCATTGCACTCTTAAAAATATGCTTTCCTCTCACAAAGACACATTTTCCAATATTATAATATCAATTACTTCTAAAACCCTATTAAAAAGTTTCCATAACATACATAAGGTGTGTTATTATTTCAATAAAACAAGAAATATAATAAATGATGAAAAAATTAAAATAATGGTCATTGTAGTTGGAAAAACCATTGAATCCATAAATATTAAAATGGAACAATTCGTTATCTTTTGTAAAGAAATTCAATATATACAAAACACATTCTTTAAACATTTGATATAAAGTCAAATAGGACATAAAATTTTCTTTATAATTTATTTATTTCAATATAAATTCATCCATAAAAAATTAAATAACATTCATAAGGAGGAAACATATATAAAAAATTAATCTTTAAAAAATTTAAAATGGGAGTTTTAAAGTAATGTGTCCCTTAAAACAAGTCTCACTCATCACATATGTTTTTTATCTTCCAGAATAATAAAATTATGTTAATTATTTACATTATTATTAATTTTTTTAATATTTATAATTCCTTTTATTTTTTCTATTACAACATTATATTTAATTACTAAATCAATCAAGTTCATTTGGGACATTTTTATGATATTTGGATTGTATGTTAAAAATGACACTGGTGGGTTGACTATAGTCAAAATAGATCATTATTCCAGAATCTTGAGAATAATAAAATATATGCTGATAAGTATAAAAAGTGTGAAAATCCTTTCACACTTATGGTAAATAAATGGAATGTCCAAGAAAAGAGCTTTAAGGGTCTCCCATCACTGGTGAATTGGAGGGGGAGTCTTGAGTGCTACCTTCCAATGTAATCTCCCCCTACCCCTTCTCTTCCTTTTGTATCTTCACTCCCTCATCCTCCTCGATATCTTCCTCTTCAGTGTGTTGCCTTGCTTCTTAATCTACATTAGCACCTCTATCTTCCACAAGGTGTTCTATGGGTCCTCTCTTTCTTTCATTGGTGTCTGGTTTGTCTTTTATCCTTCTTCGATGTGGCTTCTTCTTCTTATTTTAGGGCATTTAAATGTAAACCACCACTGCTCTAATGAGCATATATTTCATATCTAGCTCCATTCTGGTCTAGTTTAGTGTTTTTCATAGTTTTTTGGGATGTTCTTGCGGCTTGGAGTCATGGTTTTTAGCTAAGTTCATGTCAGACTCTACCTCTATTCTTATGATCTCTTCATATTTTGGTTTGGTGGGTCATTGTTTTTCATCCTCAATGATGAATTTTTCATTTGGTGATTTTGAGTTTTCTCATGGGACATAGTGTATTATTTTTCTTGTTATGTTCATTTTGGATAGATTTGTTTTTGGTTATGTATTTCCACAATGTTTGACTCCATGTTATTCTCTTTGTACGCTCAACTCTTTTATGTATTTGAGTTTCATTGCTACTGTCTGAGTTTGTATGGTGTGATGGTTATAAGAAGGTTTTTGGGGTGTTGTTCAAGAGACCGATGAATTTACATGAGGTGCTTTGGAATGGTTATTCTTATCCCTCAATGATGATTTGTTTCTATTTTTATGGTGGTTTCTCTAGGTTGGGTTGGTTCTCAGAGACATTATGCAAGTGGAATTGTTGGGTTCCTAGTGATTCTTTTTATGATGTGTGTTTTTCAACGATGATGGTGGTGGTCAACAATGATCATGGTGGATTCCATTGGCTTCCTCCATAGTGATGTGGTACGACGATAGGCTGGTTTTTCATCAAGGTACTTTTCATGGGGTGAGACGCGGTCAGAGGCATGATGATATTGTTGCTTGAATTTGGAATATGGAAATTTGACTTTGAATTTTGAATATATCTTTTTGGATTATGAATTGTTGTAAAAGGTGTTGTTTGGTTACCACATAACCATATAATGGTTTATGAAAAAAAATAAAAAAATGAAATTTGAGGATAGAATAATAAAAATTATATAATTATCATATTTATATATCCAATAATTTTTTTACCTAAACCATGAATTATGGTTATGAAAATTAACTATGTTACAATCATGGATATGAGAGGTCGTGCCTATAGAAGAGTGACATTTCATTTTTTCAATGATTTCCAAGGAAAAACGTACGAGTGATATTAAATTTAAATAATGATAACTATATCATAAATATAATTTTAAATATTTAAATAAACATATATATATCATCTATTTTATATGGTGATAAAAAACTAATCACATTGGTTTATGGAGGTGGTAGTCTACACATATGCACAAATGAAGTTATAGTTTTTAATGAATGGAAATTTAAGAAAGTAGATGATAAATCATATTTACATATTGATAAATATTTTATGAATAATATATATATAAAAATAAATAATAAATACATCATTATATCTGCCCGTGAGAGGTGGTGATGGAAATACAATTACACCGATTCACGTGGTGGTAGCCCATTATAAATATGAATTATGCTTTCTTTTCCCATATGATGGAACAAAGATATTGATATAGGTTATGTAATTAAAATTATTTCATATAATTATATGGTAGATACTGATTTTATTGTTCCAATATGGGTGAACAAATTTTTTTTAAAACAAGAAATAGAAATAGGATTACTGGTTAAGGGCCATACCTCTTACACATACAAAATTTTATTATTTTCAGAAAAATATTTACTAGGATTGTTTTATAATTACAAACGGTCTCTAAGATGTTTGTAGGGATTCATCTAATGTATTTTTAGGTATTGAATAAACATAAAGGTTGTTCAACTAATATGAAAATATTAGAAGATGTTTCCTTTTATAAGAAAGGGGAGTGGAACTCTTGGAATCACATAATGTATTAAATTAATAGAAATTAATTTTAACGAAATAATGACTCAAAAATAATATATTTAGAATATATGATTGGTATAGGTCTAAATAGTTACATTAAATATTTTTTTACATGTTTAGACTATGTTTTCACCCTTACCTTTTCATTTTAATCACCCATTAATCCTTTTGTCAATTATGGTGATAACACGTGTTTTACTATTTAAGGGCCAAGAGAGTTAATCTAAAAGGAAAATTGACCCATAAATAGACCATGGATGAAATTTCCAACCATATAACTTTCAATTTGATAAAAATAATATTTTAAATATTTTTCAAAAATTAAAAAAAGTATTATTTAACCAAAAATATCATCAATTTCATTTTACAATGGTAATTTATTTTGACTTTAAAAACATTAAGAAAAGTATAGAAATAAAATAGAAATCATTAACATAAGCAAAATAAGTTATTGTTATATATAAAATCCATAACACATTATAAATCACTAAAATTGTACAACATTTATTATATTTAAAATCATTTAATTAATTTTTATATTAATTGAATAAATATTGTGTCAGCGTTGAATAAGAGTTTACGATAATTATTTTATTTCTAAAATATAAAAACAAATTATATTGATAAAAATAATAATTTATCGTTTATATAACCATTTATAAAAGAGCATAAGTATTTTTCATCAATGTTATAAAATGTTAGAGACATTTAAATGGAGAATGTGACACTTTTGACTTTATCTTTCACTAAAATATTATAAAGGTAAAAATTAAATAAATATGACAAAAATATGAAATATTTTTGAATTTTTTTTGGAAATATGAAAACAAACTCATTAAATAGTATAAATATAAGTGTTAGCATCATTTTAAGTCTGTATCATATTATTTTAACCTCAATTTTCTTATTTACCCTTATTGAGGTGAAATTAATTTACTAAGGTTACTATACGTGATAAAAAATGAAGGGAAATATTTAAAATTTTTGAACTTCTTGATTAAAAATATGGAATATATTTCTCAATAATAAGTTTATAGAATTTCCATGATTTAATTTAAAATTAAACTCATGAAACATGATGAAAAATATTTTTTCAGAAAAAATCATTCTAAGTATAAATTTTTTATAAACCAAATTCAATTATAAAATACTTTAAAAATAATATAATTATACTATTATTTATATTGAGGAACTAATTAAATATAAAAAATAATCCAAAGTATAATCATTATTCGTAACACTACACAAAAAATTATTTATTACCATGCTTCCCCTACCACCGTTTACTAACACTGTGGAAATAGGTTTTGTACTCCCATAGTTTATTTTAAACCTAGTGAAAAAGATATCCCCTTAATTGAATTACTCCCTGAACTATCCCTCTCATAGTACATCCCTCCCATATCCCCTCACGGTCAAACCCAACTTTTCTATATATTCTACCCTCTTATGCTTCCCAACCTCATATGTGCTTCAAATGATCCTCCTCCTCTGACATAGGTAGGCCACCTCCTTTCCAGTGTGGCACCAACGTAGCCACCCCACCTCCATGATGATGCATCCCTAAAGATTAATATCTATCTTCCCATGATCCAAATCCTCCAATGAGGCTCTAACGTGGCTTCAGCATGGCCACCACACCGTCCCCAAACCTCTACAACTTCTCAATCACGATTTAAATCTCCCCGTTCAACATGGGTTTTCTATGTGTCAAGTGCCATCAAATGAAAGTTATATTTACCCAAACCTTATCATCTCATCATTTCTCATTTCTCTAAAACAACAAAATATTTTTTATATTCCTATAAGAAGATTAGTTACCCCTCATATAATTTTAAAATATTAATCAAACTACACATTTAATATTTATTTCTCACTAAAGCCTCTCAAGGTGAGCATTTAAAATCAGTTAACACAACCTAAAAACTCATGATATTCTTTGCAACATAAGTATCACTATGTTTAACCTATAATATCTCAAAATTTAATCCTAGAAAAAACTATAGGTTAGTTCCCTTTATTTCACTCCTTATGCTGTGTAATCTCCATTTATTAAGAGTTTAACATCTTAGTCCCAAACATATTCCACTGATGGACCATCAAAGTCAATAGAACGGGTAATAAAAAAACTAATTGATTATGAAATTTAATGATATTATAGATTCATTCACATGTTACTAGTGTGTTTTTATGTGATATTTTTAATCTTGAATATTTATGTGGGGATTATCTTTGGTTGAAGGTCTCCATATTTTGATAGAATCTTGTTGTTTTCTATAGTCTTACTTCTAATATTTTTAAATCTGACTAATACTCTTGAAGATTTGTTAGCACAATGTTACGAGGCTTAGTACATTTATTTATAAGGAAATTTTTTATTCTAATAAATTTTATATTAAAATTTTTTTATATTTTTTTATATTTTGTTATTTAATTTTTTTAAAGATATGGTCTATTTTAATTTGCTTTCATGCCTGATTTTATACAATTATTTTCAAACTTTTATTTTGTTAAATAATCATAGAATACATTGATCAATTACAATATATAATATTAAAAGATAAAAATTGATCAATATTCATACATTATTGAGATTTTAGATACTATAAGGAAATTTATATAGTATTCATTTTTATGTTTTTTGGTCAGCATAATTATAGAATAATCTATTTAAATGGAAATTTTATTCTCCCCAAATGCATAAAAAAATAGAAATTTTTCATTTTTAATTATAATATGAAATTAATTTTTCTTAATATATACTCAATAAGTTAATCAATTTAAATACAATTTATTTTTAGTTACTTAAAATCTCCACTATTTCCCATTGGAATTTCCTTACAATGTTTTGGTCAATCTTGGCATCCAATTCAACAATATTTCAGTATTCTATAATGAATCCCTTAAAGACCTCAGAAATTGTTTGTGATCCTCACTAGGATCCCGATCTTACTGACCTGTCAAAATACCCCCTTTATTTACCACCTGAGTTGTGATCCTAGCTAATATATCAAACAAAAATTCTAAAATCAACTTTCCTTATTTAGATGTTTTTTTCTTTTAATAAATTTTATTCATGGAATCATAATGAAAAAAAATAATTTATGAATTTAAATTTATTATTTTTATTATTTTCCTAAATTTATGTCAATATTTATTTCTTTTTAGTTTATCATTGATGCCATAGTTCATTTATATTATTCTAATAGTTCTAGAAATATTTCTATATAGATAACTAATTTGATATATTTATTATTATTATACATTATTAATACCTTTTAATTACTAACTCCATATTCCCAATATAGATTAGTCGGTTAGCATCATGCATCTGTAGTATAAAAAATAGTGATTAACGGACTATCTTACAATGGATTTAGTTAAACTTTTTTCATTTCATCAATGAAATGTTTTGTTTTCAAAAATTATGGAAAACTAAAAAAAATTATTAGGAAGAACCATTTAATGTTATGGTTATTTTTTTTATTTTATACTATAAATAACCATTTAAATGGATAAATGTTTGTATTTAGAATTTTTTTGAGTAATAATATGGGTTTTTATAAGATTATTTAGTCTAAACACTCTTTGTTTCTACAATGAAAATGGTTACTGTATATAGGAATATGTGACCAAACTAAAAAGTATATGTATTCAAATTTATTACTTTAAAAGATTGAATTTTTTCCCCATTATAATTCTAGACATTATTATTATTTTAATACTTTTTAACTTATAGAGTGACTTTTAATATATTTGGAGGATCTTGATTATATTTGACTTCCATATTAGTGGAAATAGAAATTAGTGGCATGATGAATCCCAAAATTGTGAATCACTATGAAAATGTATATATATATTTTTCATGAAAGTATCATATTAATGAATATAATTGTAGCATAATTATTTTTAAATATCTATTATTAAATATTTATTATAAATGTACTAATTAATCCAGACCACATGATGGTAGATAGATGCTATTCCTTGAAAGGTTTAGAAGCTATTTATTTCAAATGGAGCCTCACATCTATCCAGAGTCCAATTATAACAATATATTAATATAAAAAATGGATGAATAACAGAAGGATTGTTCTTCATATTTCAATCTAAAAGAAAATTCCTCATTGACATGTATTTCATTTTTTCCATTTTAGATTATTTATAGAGAAAGAAGGATTTTAAGATAGAGGATGTTAGCTTATGTTTAAGGTTTTGAGGTGAACAAGAAAAAAAAATTAGTTGAGTATGGATAATTGAATTTATTTTTTTATTTTTCAAGATTAATTTCCATAATATAGTTTCATTTTAGTTTTATATTTATTCCCTTTATAATTAAAATACATATCACAATGACATCTTAAATTAAAAATTGAAAAAAATTAAATAAGTTTATTGATAGATTCTTTACAAATTGAAATGTTTTTACATGAGGGAAGATAATATTATGGATTCCTGGTTTGAAACCCCCACTAACGGAAAAAATCATTCATTTTTGAAAATTCTGAATACCACACTAATTCATCTTGTATACTTATATGCCTGATTCTCATGATAAATAAATGTTTCAATTTGAGTGATTCTGTGTTAGTGATAAATAAGAGTATTTATTGAATATAATAACTACAAGTTATTATATTCATTTATCAATTCTTCAGAGGTTTAAATATGTAAATATATGTGAACCTGCTACTTAGCACTCAAGATGCCACATTGTGCAGGGATATTGATTTCTCTCTTGATGGGATTTAGGTTTGTTTAAAACCTTTTATTGAAAAATTTAGATTATAGATTATTTACATGAACGTATTCCATGGTATTCAATAATAATTATAGATAATTGTTTTTATTATCGATGATTATGATGCACATAATTGTTCACATGATTCATCACATTTTATTCTTATATATTTTATCACTTGTATTGCACATTTTATAAAACTAGTGGTACTAGTTCTAATTCTAAGAAAATTTACATAAATTCTACAGGAAAACAAAATAATTAATTTGAAAAATTCATTTATTCAATAAAAAATCTAGAAACCTATTAAAAATTCATTTATCAAAAGTGATAAGTATAAAAAAAACCATTTAGTTTCATCAAAATATTCCAATGATCATCTTCTCCCAAAGATTTCCTTCTAACACTATCAAGCCATTGACGATCTCTCAATTCACCATATCATTGTTTACATTTCTATAATTCTGTTCTTTCTTGCATATAAATTTATAGCCTAAAAATATACTCATTGTTTATATTAGAATTTTAAAGTTTGATACATCAGAAAACATTTTTTACATTAACTTTCACACATAATGTAATGTCGAAATAATTTTTTTTTCACAAAAATTTTCTTGCAAAAAAGTGTAGTTCATTCCTCTTTTTCTCTAACTAGTCATTAAGAGTGTGTTGGATTACTAACCAATTTTGTCGATACACCTTCCATTCCATTCTCCCCTTTTTGATCACATATATATAAGAAGTATTTAAATCTCAGTTCTTTTGAAATTATTTCCTTACAACTTGTTTCTTATGATGAGGCCGATTCAATCCACTTTCATCGAATACAGTGAGTTTGATACTATATTTGGGTAAGGTTTCTTCTATTTTTATTCTTTGACCCAATTTAAATTAGAATTTTTCATTTTTGGGTTCTCTATATTCTTTTAGTTCATTTTTATCTCTTTGAAAACATATAACCTTATTGATATACCCATATTCTTGTTTGGAAAATGTGAAATGGAATATCAAATGATGATCAAGATTAAGATTACATTTTTTATTTTCAACTCCAAGATAATGTTGACTCTTCTCTATTCTTAACATGTAAATATTACATTTCTTAGGAATTAATGTTATGGAATTATGAGAATGTGCATGCTTTATGGCTTGTTGATATGATATCTAGTATATCATTGAGATTAATTTATACATTTTTATGTTGATAAGAATGATTATTGGCATACTATATTTATACATGAAGCATGATAATTCATCTGTATTTCATGTGAAATATAGAATGGTTATGTGAATATTTTTCCTAGTAAATATAAATTGTTAAAGTGGGTTATTCAAATATTGACATACCTGTATATTATATGGGATAGTTTTCTTGAGCCCCGATTGAGTATACACCTTACCCTATTCCACTAGATGGTTATTGGCCCTAATTTTATGCACACTTTCCCCTTTCCATGCAGATTACATGTATCATTAATCTATAATTTCACCTAGGTGGGATAGGCAACAAGACAACCCAATCCCCAACCTGGATTGGTCAAACTCAACGATTGACCAACCTTCAACTTGATTTTGATTTCTGGCATTTCAAATTCATGTATGGTTAGGTGAGTTTAGGTATAAACCAAAGTGGTGTATTATTATAATTTATTATTCCTTGCATTATTTACTAAGAATAATTAGAATTGAGGGAAATTGACCCATTTTGGAATTACCCAATTATTTATATATTCGCATACTAACTCCATGAGTTAATATATGTTGTTGTGATATTTACCAAGGATTACGTTTTCACTCACTATAAATAACACCTTTTGTGTCTACAAATGGAATGCATTATGTTTCTAGTAATTTAATATGCCCTTTCTAATTGAGTTTTAATATCTAGAGATATTTTCAGGCCTAATCTTCTACTTACATATTATTATGAAGTGTATTTTCCACACGGTATGTAATAATTTATTTCATGTATTAATTACATCTATATTAAAATCCAATTAAAAGACATTCCTTTAATTTTGTATTTATTTATAGTTATTGATGTTTTAGTGATTCTATTTCAAATTATTTCTTAAAAATATGAGTTTATTTTTTAATATTTGGGCATCATATTCTAGGATGGACATCCTGATTGAGTTGAAGATAATTTTAAACTAGCCAAAAAATAATCTGGGAACCAAAACTTTTCAATAACTTCAAACATAATGTTCCAATTTATAGAGTAAAATGATTTTTAAACCTCCATTTGAATAGAAATTCCACCACTATTAGGAAGAATTCCATTTCTGAATAAAATATAAATCATTTTTAATAAATCATATATATATATATAACTACTATGAAATCCATTGCGATATTCCTAGATTGTTTTCATTTCATTAAATGAACCTCTTAATCATTGGTTCATTCTTGTGAATCATGATGCCTACCATAAGCATGAGAACATTATTGAATTCCACATTTTTTTTCATTTTGAATATAATTTATTTGACTTGAATCACTAGACTCATTTTGAATAATTTGATTTTTTTATTAGATTTTGTGTGTGTCTATGGATTCAGGAATTTCTACTATGTGTGTGTGTATTTAGAAACTTATAGGTAAAAATAATTAGCTTTTTCCTTCCCCAAACCACAAAAACACTTGACTCATATAATTATAATTATGAATACTAGAATTATCCTTTGAATATACTTTATACCTTTGTATGTGAACCTACATTACTATAAATAAGGCACTGTAGTTTCCCTCTATAAGGCATAAGTATTCAATTTTAGGCTTTGATGAATATTATGAACTTCAACTCCTCCAAAAATCTAAGAATTCCCTTCATCGCTACATTGTTTTTATCTTCTATGATTCTGGATTCTCTAACTACCTACATCTATCTTTTTCCATTAATTTTAAAAATATAGTATTCTGCAGACTATAGGTGTGTTCCATTTTATAACATATACAAATGTTTCACATTCCATCTTCGAAAACTGTACAACAGCTATTAATCAATTAAAGGTCTGAATATGCTTCAAACATTAAATATTTAATCTTGTGACTTTTTTATTTAGTATATTGAACTGAATATGATTTTACTTTCAATATGTATAAAATTATATTTCTTTAATTTATATTTTGTTCTTCAAAATGTATGTTACCTTATTTCATGCATATACTAGTAGTTTTTGCACTAAAAAATTTCATTATGATGTCTTCAAAACCATTTCTTTTATTGACTTAATATATGTGTAGTTTGCTAAGTGTATTCAGTGTTATTAAATTTGAATTAAGAATTTAGTTTCATTCACATAATATAAGAATTCTATTTTAATTACATAATATACGAATTAATTTTTATTATTTGAATTTGTTACTAATTCAATTTAATTAATACAATTATACATTTTTAATTATCAATATTTAAATTATTTTATATTGAAAAAATATGAAATTTAAATAACTTAATATTAATTTCATTTAAATATTTGATTTTCATGTTGTCTATATTATAGTTTATATTATTATACATGTTGTTTCCATTTCCATACATCATTGTGATCAGAATAAACAATTTATATTACATTATAATTCATTTTAAATTGAAATTTGATATTATAATACATATTGTACTGAAATTTGAGGTTATATTTCAATTTATATTTCCATTTAAAATAAACATTATGTTGTAGTTTATCTTGATGTTTATATTGAATTATCATGTAATTAATTTTAAATTTTCTTATAGTTTGCACTATACATTTATTAATATACTTGTTATTTCCTTGGGTAAAGTCAAAGTATTTATTTATGCATTATAATGTTATGAAAGTGGAGTTTATATTAAATAAACATGCAATTTCATTTAATTATTATACAAGATATTTTTGTAAATTCATGCAGTTCCTTTTACTAAACATGCGAGCAGTATTTCTGGGCTCATTTTCTTACAACACATAATAAGACAATACTTTGTAATTATGTAATCATTTATAATCAATTGAAGTATGTTATCAACTATAATATCACCAAACTACATTAAAGGTTGTGATTGGGTTTCAAATTGATTTATTTTACATTTCTCTATAATTCAGTGCATGGGAAAGGTTCTACCTTAGGAAGAGATGGTGAAATTATGAAGACACCACTAGATAAGATTATGTCTCCCTCCACACCTCCCCCATTATTTCAAACAGTCACAGTCCTTTCATGAAAATATATTCCTCTAGAGTAATTTAATTATTTTAAATAGTAGACAATCCATAATTTCCCTATAAGAGGAAGGGTAGATATATTAAACAATTAATGAAAACCACTATAAATCAATGGGAACAGGTAAATAAGAAGATTAGTTAAATCTAGTTTAATTAATTTTTCATCACAAGATTGATATAGATTAGTTCAGTTCATAAAATCCTTTATATACTTAACAATTTTCATAAATTAGAACAACTTTAGTGATAGAAAATGTTTCTATATTCAGTTTTCAAATGATGTTATGAAAATTTAATTTGAATATATTTTATCTACATATTCATAAAATTTTACGTTGTATATTTTTAAAAATATATAGATCCATACATTTATCATATTTTTTTCTAATTATTTCTTCCATATATATTTTTATTATTCATTAAATCCTATATTTATTTAAAAAAATATCATAGTTTATTACAACAATAATGATTATAATTTTTCTTAATTATAGTTTAAAAATGGTTTATCATCTTATTTAGTATTAAAATTATCATCGTCTTATAAGGTCTATAATCACTATTATGGTTGAGAATGTTAAATATGCAAAATGTTCATCACCTCTTCATCATTTATGCACACTATGATCATAGAGATTGAAAAAATGATATGTTGTACCACTATAGATTACAAATACATTTAACATATTTACTAATTCAATCATGTGTTTCTAGTTATTGAATATCACTTTGATAGTATTTCACATTCCCTACCAAACAATGCATAATAATTGCATTCTCTTCAACTATAGAAGCTTGGATCGAGTTGTTTGCATTTTTTTATCATAATTAATTTCATTACATTTACTTCTGCATTAGATTGAATAGATAAAACTAAAAAGTAAAAAATAAGTTATATGATAAGTAAATAGAACATGATTTTATTTTTTCACATCCTTTATGAATTAGATAAACAAAAGAGAGTGATTTATTTATTTTTGGTTTACATTTAGGGATGGAAATTTTTTCATTCCATGAATTCAATTAGGGACATAGGAACTTGGAAACAATGAACATATTGTGTAATTTTCTTGAAGACATTACAAGGATGTGGTTCTAATCTTTGAAAAGGTACTACCAACAATAAACATCATGCAATAAGATATGATTTTACTTATTATGGAGATATCTAATTTATGTATTGGTGATTTGAGACTGAATGACCTGAGACGATCAAGGTTGACATGAATTGCCAAACATCTTCTCCACCGTACAATTTCAGGAAGGCATGTATATGGGAGGATGTTTGGGGATAAAATAAAATGTAATTTCTCTATTTTCCTTTCTTTATATATTGACACATCCATTTAATAGTTTTAGAATGCTTTTAATTAATTTTCTGCTGACTTTAATATGTTCACAGACCTGGCTCTTTTTGTATGTTCCACTAGTTACGTGTGATTTATACTACCAATAGGTTTTCAATGAGTTCCTGAAGATGGAAAATGTTCTTTCAAATTGATCCTTTCTTTCCATATTCATTTACTATAGGTTGTGTGTTAATAGCATACTGCAATTGGTTATGAATATTTTATCTCTACTGGTTTTTTGTTGACAAGGGGTCATGTCACCTTCATTTTTGTGTTATGTTATCCATTACTACAGTGTTTAAAGATGGATGTTTATATTTTTTATCTAAAATAAATCAATTTTTTAAGTTTGGGTGCATGTGGATTTTGGTATTTTTTGGAAAAAAAATTAGTTTCTTATACCACATAAAGGATATATCTACAGTTTTAACAATGGAAGTATCCTCTAATTACCACATTTAAATCATTGATATATAAAAGAATAGCCATAGTAAAAACCATGGAAGTAGGTCCTCTATTTCAATAGATTTTACCATAGAAATATTTCATAATTACCCCAGTTAGACCATGAAAGTAGGTGACATATTTTGAAGGTTAATACTATTAGAATATGTAAGACACATTGTAATGGCTCTATCAGCCAAAGTTTTAGAAAACTATTTCCATTGGCTATTACCACGGGTTTTTAGCCGACAACCAAGATTCCAAACTGTGTTCATAGGTGTATTCTCCAGTAGCATAAATATGTGAAAAGAAAACTCTTCTTTCAATAAAAATAAGTATTATTCAATATTCACTGAAAATTAAAACTTCTTATAAAATTATAAAAAATTCAACCTATAATTATTTTGAAATAATGAATTTATAAATTAATACATTTTTTTAAAAAAATATTCTATAAATTTTAAATAAATCCATATAATACATGAGGTCTTAATTTTTTTAAAAATATTCTTTTACTTATGACTAAAAAATTAACTGATACTATTTTAATGAATATAACCCTATAAAATATAATTATTGAATATTTAAAACTGAATTATTTTTACATCAACGAGGCAATTATATGATATCCCAATTATGGAAATTATAGCCTTATAATTTTAATCATTACATAAAAAATTTCTTATATGTTTCCATCATAGAATTTTCTCATTCCCATGTTGCTTGTTTAATTATATAGGATTTCCTCAACACATTAACCTGGTGAATCACATTACTCTATAAAAGATACTCTTAATAGTTAATAATCTAAATAGTATATTCCTAATAAGAAAGGTTCTCTTCCAAATAAACTATCTCATGTATAAAAACATGAGATTCATCAGACACATATTTCCATAACAACGAACCATGAAAAATATCATGTACTTGAGATAACCTCAAAGGCAATTCAACTCTGTAAGAAACTATTCCATATTTCTCTAAGATTTCATATGATCTAATAAACCACTTATAAAATATTCCCTTTTAATAAAATTTCATAACTCTTCTCCATGGATATAATATAAGAAAAAAATAATCTCTTGCCTTAAATGAAATATCTCTCTTCCAATTATCCAAATAACTTTTTTTCTTTCTCTAAGCCATCCTCACATGTTATTAAATCACCTTCACTTTTTCAAAAACTTATTCTACCAGTTATGGTAATAATAAATTAATTTCTCTAACTTCATCATATCAAGATAGAATCTAACATAAATTTCTATATAAAGCCTCAAAATGTGTTATTTTTATACTCGAATAAAAAATGTTATTATAATGAAAAATCAACTAAATCAAAATGTTGATTTATTATTCTATTATACTCCATTAAAAAGAAAAAATAATATCCTATAAATACTAGATCATTACCTCTGACTTTTTATTAGATTGAGTTTGAAAATATGTAATGAAATTTAATTTAGTCCCTCAGACCTCTGAAGAATTTTGTAAAATTAGATGTAAACCTAGGGTCATGATGTAATAGAATGGAAATATGGACTACAATTAATCTAATTTTCTCTTTAATACAAAATTGATAAAGTTGATCTGATAATATATTATCTTTAATGGGATGAAAATGAGAATATTTGGTTAACTAATCAACAATTACACAAACCACATTATTACCTCAATATTTATTTTCTAAACCTGCAATGAAATCAAGAGACATATTCTACGATTTCCATTCTGGCACAGGAAAAAGGTGAAACGTCCGCTTCATTAATTTTCATTGAACTTTATGAGTTTGAAATTTCAAATATTTTGAAGTAAAATTAGTAATATATTTCTTCATTCCATCCCATAAAATGTTTTCCCAAATGACTCTATACCTTTATGTGATCCCAAAATGACCAAAAATTTTTTTGAACTATAAGCCTCACTCAATGGTTCTTTATTCAACTAGGGGTCATATTAAATACATAAAATTTATTTGAATCCTAAAACACCTTCTTCTTCAGCATTAAATTCAGGAAAATTATCGTTCTTAATTGATTTTTTCTTTTCTTGTTATTTACAATCCTCTGTCAAAGCTGTATTAATCATTCATAGGAAACAAAAATTTATTGGTAGCTAAAAAAATACAGGGAGTTCGTACATGCAGAATTTATCATCCATCATTATTCAAATCATTAAACCAAAGTTCTCATTTTAGAAATAACATAGTTATTGATGTATTATCTTTCTGACTCAAAGCATCGTCCACTCTGTTTATATTTCTTGGATGGTAAGTAATTATGAAATCATAATCCTTTATTAATTACATCCATATACTCCATATCAGGTTCAACTCTTTCTTAGTGAATATATACTTCAAAATTTTATGATTATTATATATTTCACTCATAACATCATATACAGGATATCACTAATTTTTAAAGAAAACACTCTAGCTGTGATTTTTGGTTCTTTCATAGGATAATTTTTATCAAATGGTTTTAAATTATGTGAATCATACGAAATTATTTATTTATTTTTCGATAAAACAAAACCCAATACTTTTAATAAATAAATTTTTTGGATTACAAATTCACCATATCTAGATGACAGTGTTAAAACTGTAGTTTTCACTAATCTTATTTTAAAATACTGAAAATATTCATCACATTCCATTCAAAAATAAATATAACACCATTTCCTATTAACATGGTTAGTGGGATAGATAAACAATATAGATTTTTAAAAAAACACTCATAATAACTTTCTAATCTAAGGAAACTATGAATATAAGTAACATTTGTCCGTATTAACCACTCATCAACCACATTAGTTTTAGTAGAATCAATAATTATCACATATTTATTTAAGATATGTCTAAGGAAAACAATTATAAAAAAACCTCCATTGAATTTTTTTTTATATAAATTATTTTCATTCAAGGTTTTCATAATAATACTTATATTTTTCCATGATCCCCATAATGTTTTGAATATAAAAAAATATTATCAATAAATACAACCACAATATTATCAAAATATTAATGGAAAACTATATTATTATGATCTATAAATATAGTTGGATCATTCTTTAACCCATAGGAGATAACCAAAAATTAACAATTCCCATACCTAGTACGGAATTATATTTTTGGAATTTATCCAAATTTTCTCTCTACTAAAAATACATAAATCATAATTTAATTTTTAAAAAATATTGAGTTTAAAATATTTGTTACCACTTTGTTTCATAGAAAAACATTTACTAGAGTTGTTTGATAGTGATTTTACCTCACCTTTCTACTTATAGTATTGTTTTATCCCATCATTCTTGATATTATTTATACATGCCTTCACATAATGAACCATTTAGTTTCATTTAAAACACCTTACTGTAAGCTTATCAAAATGGGTCTTACCAATAACAAGATCATTATATTTGTAATCACAATCCATATGATCAAACTTACCATATTTGATTCACTTACTAAACTTCATCCAACATTACCTAGGGTGATCTTTGACACACCTATAAAAATTGAAAACATGATTTTCTTACCTTCATAAATTTTGATTGATTTTCCCCATTACCTTCTATCAAGAACTATTCTTCTTATTTATTTCATAGAAAACATGGTAATCATAAAATTATATTTACAGCTTATCATCACATAATAATGTCTATCATAACATTTAAATTCATGGAAATAAAATTACTTTTGATGTTGTTTCTTCAATAATTAGTAAAACAGTTAATTTTACTACAAAGATATCGTATAAAATTTGGTGTGTACCTTGCCAGTCAGATGAAGTTTACTTCTTACTCACACACACTGGATATTTCTCATTTCATACAACTCAAAGAATTGATTTTCCATCGAAATTCAAACCACCTTATGAAAATATTAATCAAGGAACATATTTTTAAATTTATCCCCTTCCAAGTCATCAATCACTTCCCATTTAATAATATTCTTAACCATTGAACAGAACTATTTTTTTCACCTTCATATGGGTAAATTGAAAGGATTCAATTTGATGATACGAACAACCCATGATATCAAATATATTTTCTAGGTCATTAATACATCTATAAGAAAACACTAAGTAAAAAAACATATATTCAATTTGGGAGGTTTTTTTCTTGTATGATTCTATACTATTGACATGTTCCTCTATGGATGATTTAGATTCTCGTAAGAATGGATTCCAGAAAAATTTATAGTACACAAAAACTAATTAATCATATCAAAAACCTAATAATCTCTAATTCTGATCATTCCAATGTGTTTATTTGGTAGGATATATTCCTCTTCGTGTCTTCCTATTATAGCATCCATGTCTCCTAAGTGGAAAACCTCTCTGAAAAAAAAACTAGTTTGGATGAAGAAATAAATAAATATTCAAATTTTATATCCTGATAACAATAAATTAGAATCACTTAATGGTACATACTTGTTTTATACTAACCTCTAATATTATCTAAACATTTCCTATGAAACCAACTATAAGGAAATGAGTATAAACATTACATAATCTTGAGTTTTTAGTCAAGAATTCATTCTCTTCAATTTTAAGATAGTTACATTTTATACTTTTATAGAATTTTCACATCACCCTTATGTAAATAAATATTATATCCCAAAGAGTACAAACCATATTAGTATCTATTTTTACGATAAAATAAAACTTTTAACATATAAAATGTTGTCTTTTCCTAAAGCAACTTCAAAATTTTTATCTTGATATAAAAATTTCCCTACTCATTTTAAAAAAAATATTAAAAACAATTTGAAACATCGAATGAGACCAAAAATATTAGTAGGGTGTGTAAAAATAAATAATAATCCCATTATTTCATGATCACTCATTAATTTTTTCATTTTAAAAAAAATGTTAGTCTCAAAATAATCATTTTCTTACTCCGGAAATAAAATTTTATGTCCAAATATTTTTCTAAAATATTTCATTATATGTATTAATATAAAAAAAACCCATATAGGTTTATTTTAATAAAAAATTAACCCACGAATTGTTTTTACAATGTCATACATTTTTCTATTAAAAATTAAAAAATACTTTCCTATAAACATAAGATCATTATCATACCTTGTTAAATCGTGAGATTTTTAATAAAAACCACATAGTGTAAATTAATCATGTTGTTATTTTAGAATATCATTTTCTACAACACCCATACAAATGGAATAACCAATTAGGTCTACATTCATAATTCTCTAAATAGTGCAATGCATTGGATAGATGTAACGAACCCACCTATCCTTGGTTTATAATGTAACCACCCACCAATGGTTAATAACAGAAGCACCCATCATTAGTTTATAATGAGACTGCCTATCAAAAAAATCAATTATCATGAACCATAATATAATCATAAAACATTAAATATTTAATTTTCATTATTACACTCATAAAAATATACTTTTCACCCATTAAGAAACATTTTCCGACATTGAAATATATATTAATTTAAATTCGCCTTTCTAAAATAACCTGCAAATTAGAGGGAGAGTAAAAATTTTCATAAATAATGAAATATTATAATGGAATCCAAAAAAATAAAATAAGTGTTAAAGTGGTGGACAAAGTGATTGACACATAATATATTGAAATATAACATTCTTTTTAGACTTTTATAAGGAAAATCAACAATTAAAAAAATTACTCTTTTTGAAAAACATTGAAGTAATATAAAAGGAGACATAAAATTCCATTTTTAAATAATTAATATTTATATATATACATAAATAAGTAATTTTTATTTTTATGTACATGGAAGACAATTTTCTAAAAAATAAATATTTATAACATTTAAAACGAGGTTTTAAAAGTAAAGTGTCCCTTACCATGAGTCAGAATCCTTATTTAAATTATTTATCTTCTAGATTAATAAGATTATGTTAATTAGATACTTTATTAAGAAATTTTTTCAATTTTACTATTGCAATCACATTATATATTACAGATTTAAATTTAATTACTCAATCAATTAAGTTCGTAATATACATTTTTAATATATTTGGATCTTTTGTCCAAAATGAATTCGGTAAGTTGACTATGGTCATAGAAGTCATTATTTAATAATATAAAGAATAATAATCATGATATAATTACCATATTTATGAAAAAAAATTAGTTTTATAACCAACCACAAAATATGGTTTTTAAATGAACTACATTAGAGTCAAAGAGATGATAGTCCATACATATGAATGGGTAATGTTTCCATTTTTCAACGATCGTGATATAAAAAGGTAACTGATATTTTTCTTTAAATAAAGATAAATATAACATATATATAATATTATCACTTTAAATAAACTTTTATATATCATCCATATGATGTGATTATGAAAATATGAGTCACGTCTCTTCTCGGAGGTGATAGTCCACCAGGAAAAAACTTACGATGTTATCATTTTTAATGAATGAAATGGTAAGAAAGTATATGATATATTATGTTTCTAGAATGATAAATTTTTAATTAATATAATATATATATATACATTAAATCCATCGTTATTTCCGACAGTAAGTTTCAGTGATGGGAAACGAATTATAATGGATCACTAGGTGGTAATCCACCTTACACATGAAATATGGTTTTTCCCCATTTGATGGAAGAATAAGAAGGATTTATGTTATGAAAATAAAATAATAAAATCTAAAAATATGGTACATATTTAATATATCATATCAACTTGGTTGAAGAAGTTACTAAGATGGTAGAACAAGTAATATAATTAAAACGCTCAACTAAGAACTATACCTCTTTTTGGAAAACCTCTTAAGGTTGGCACCAAAGCATTCATAGGATAGTTTTCTCATAAAACGAATGTCTCTATGAAATTGGTAGGGATTAAAGTAATGGATTTTTTAATAGACTTGTAGAACCAAAAGGTTTTTGATCTATGAATAAAATAGGAGAATCTGTTCCCTTTTATAAGAGAGGGGAGTGGAACTCTATGAAGTACTTAAATTCATAAATTAATAAAAACTTGTTTTCAATTTTATTTTCTAAAAAATGATATATTTAAAATAAATTATTAATTTCAGTAAAAAATATTCTTCAAATAAAATTTTGAAATGTTTAAACTATGTTTTATTCTTATATTTTCATTTAACCCCTGTTAACCCTTTTGAAAATGACACTAATAATAATGTTTTTACTCTTTATGGGTCAAGAATGTTAATATAAAAGGAAAAGTGAACCTTAAATAGACCATAGTAGATATTTAATCCATATGTTATTCACATGGAAAAATAAAGTATTTTTTTTTAAATTTTGAATAATTTAATAAATTATTAAATAATGTTAAATATCATTAATGTCATTCGTGACACTATTCAATTAATTTGACATTAAAAACCAAAAAAATAAAGATTTAATTCCAATATAAAACGTTAACAAGCCCCAAATATACAATAATTATCTAAATAATTTGTAGAACACTATAAATCACTCATGATTTATTATTTTAAATTTTTTTAAATCATTTATTTAGTTTTTATATAAATTGATTAAATATTATGTCATCCTTATATAAGAACAATAGAGAATTATTTAATCTGTAAAACTTATAAATAAATTCCCATGATAAGATGAAAATAATTTTACTTTCATATAACCATTTAGAAACTAGCATATGTTTTATTCATCCCTATCATAAAATATTACAGTTATCAAAATCATGAAGATGACATTTTTAAGTTTAACTTTCAGTTAAATATTATAATGTTCAAAATCAAAGAAATGTTGCCCCAAAATTCCAGATTATCAAATCATGGGTGAAAATGGATGAAATAAACCCATCAAATAAGAATAATGTATGTTTTATGGTCATTTTAAGTAATCATCTTGTTATTTTTAACCTTAATTATATAATTTAACCTTACCATGTTGAAATTTTTTTTAACTTTAATTTTGATAATGAGAACAAATAAATGGGAACTATTGTTTATTAAGGAAACTTCTTGAATTAATCATTTTTATAATGATATTTCATGATAATATTTTGATATCATAAGACCAAAAATTGATCTTTTTTAATGGAATCATTTTTCCCTTTATTGGAAAAAGTTATTTCTTAATAAAATATATTTCAGGGGTTATCATGTTTTCTATGAAACCATCATGATTTTGATTTTGTGTAAGATTCCATATTTTTAAAAGTGCATGCAACATTTATTTTTAATTGGACCTATTTTTTGGGGTATCCTTCTCTTTTGACCAAGGTAGTCGAGTCTCATTCCGAGACAGAGAGATTTGTTGAGAAAAATGACCGTAATTTCAGTGATTTATGTTTTTTGAATTAATGGAGTCCATTTATAAACATTATATTTGGTCTTATGAGGGTTTTCCATGAGTTTATAAGAGTTTAAAGTTTTTTCAGGTTCATTTTTCATTAGATGGGATTAATGATGTTTTCAGGGTATTTACACACCCTGTAAATTCATTCCATGACATGTAACTTCCACTAATAAAGACATGAATTTATTTATGACATTAAAAGGTTACACATCATGAATTAACATAAAATAACATGTATTTTCATAGTAATGGTTAAATTCACCGAATGTGACATGATTTTTTGTGTACTCATAAATTGAGAATTATATACCCTATAATACGTTTACATTCCATGTATTTATTGTGATAGGAGATTTTAAAGACATAAGTAATTATTTACTAATTTCACCCACATGAATCCTCTCATCTATCTAGTCCTAGGTGATTTCAAATAGATTTTGGTGTCTACCTTCCCTGATGGATGTCCTGTTCTAGCCATTAATCTCTAGTGAGTTATTTTTCATAGGTTTTCCTAGATAATATGTTGTTCTCCTATTGTGGTTGTGGAAACTATTGATTGTGGTTGGTTTGGGTGTTGATCTTTCTATTGTTTGATATAGGTTTCTTATTTGATCTCCTTATTCTTTATTATTATTGGAAATTGCTGATTAGAAGCATTGTGTTAATCACTATTTATAGTTAGGTTGTCTCCAACCTAACCCTATAGTATTTTAATTTTCAATTATGTAAAATATATGGATTACAATGACACAACATGAACATTAATTAATTTAATTATTAATTTAGATAAATCATGGAATGGATTATTCCCCAGGTTTGTTTTGATTCAGTGGTTTTACGACTTGGCTTGTGGCTACCCTTTGGGTGAGTGATCCCTTGAATAATATTTAATTGGCAAATGGGATTATGTGTGTCTTCCATGATAGATATCTCATGTGATTTACTGATATATAATCACCTTGGTAATTATTTTTTGTTTTTAAAATGTCTATGTTGATGTCATATGATTGGGTAAGAACAAAAATGTTATTATTTTTAGACCCACATGATAAATGGAATGGATAATTGATTAAGAAATGATATTTTATAGCATTAACCATTACGACCAATGACATGATATTGTGATAACATTTCTATTATGAAATGTGTTTTATTTCATTTTTTAATTCTTATATAGAGGGTTTTATCTAGTTACATGTATTAATTCTTATATAGAAATCATGTATTAGTTTCATGCTGTAATGTTTATATAGAGGTCTCGGTATAGGATGTTGAACTGATTATATAGAGGGTTTTTCCTAAGATGCTGAAATGAAAATATATATGGATCTTCTTAGATGCTAACATGCATATATAGAGTGATTTTCTTGTTTTTTTATTATTCCATGGTTTTTTGTTATGGTTGGAATAGTTTTTCTAAATTGATAGAGATATTATGACATGGTTTCTAAGTACTTTGATTATTGTACGATATTATTTTGATTAATTAATACACTTGTTTATGACTTTATTTCATGAACTTATTTATTATATTGGATTTTTATAAAATTTGGTTTCGACTAACTGATTATTACTGACACCCTATTCAGGTCGTCATTTAGTACCTAAGGAGATTACATGGATGTTGGTCTGGATAAGGGAAAGAGACCTTGTGGCTGATAATTGTTTAATGGATGGCTAGAGTTCGGAGAGAGAACTGACATGGGGTTTGGGACTAGAGTCTTCTATGTTTATTTTTGTTTCCTATTTCAATTATTTGTATTTAATTCAGTTTGTAATTAATTAATATTTCTTCCTATCATTGCATGATTTATTATTATTGGTCCATTCATTCCTCCTTTTACTTCATAGTTTTGTATTTCACTGTTTCCAATATTTTATGATACTCTAATATTTATTTATACTGTCTAATTCCATTTTTTATAACTCTAAATTAGGGGGTATAGTCTTCCCACTAACATCATCACACCCCCACTTCTAGTTCGAATCCTCTAGCATATGGGGTGGCATGGTTGAGGTCTCCAAACTAACCATATTTGGAAATGTGCAGAGTGTCAAATTGTGGGGTATGGTATAGTGGTATCATTGGTAGGTTTTTATTTTCTGTTTATTTACTATTTGATAATGTTATAAAGGTTACTAGGATGCATCAAGAATTGGTAATGATCTTGTTCATGGGAGTAGTTGACCCATGTAAGAGGAAAAGTATGAGTTCCCAGAGATGTGATTGTTGTTCATGATTTTTTCTTATGTAAAATGATGTTATTTAAGCTTTGGTGATTCACATATTATGTGATAATATTTATTAAGATTTCTCCACATGGTCAGGAATGACATGCAATGAGTATGCATGAATAATAATAAACCCAAAGGGCTATATATTGACATGCCTTTTTCATGATAGGAACATAGTTATAACATGCAATGTATTTGCATATATTAACTATGAAATGATATGACTATTATATATAATAAATGGAATAAAAAAATTATCATTCCATGCTAAAAAACATTAAATCCTTGTTTAGAGATAACATGATCTAATGGTTCTCTTTTGAAATCATAGGTTCAGGCTGACCTTGTTGTTTGCTAGTGTCTTAACGGGAGATTTTTTCTTGTAGAAAATATTATTAATCATTATCTTTTTATTGGTTGTTTTGAGAGTATCAATCTTCATAACCATAATTTAGTTCATTCAGATCATCTTGTAGATATTTAGGATTAGATGGATGTTCAAATTCTTAATGGATTATACAGGGTCATGCAATCCATGGAAATGTAAATTTTTTACATTGTTCTTTAAATGTATGAGTTGAAGATAGGTTTTCATCTATAGTATTTGTATAGGTTTACTAGGGTGGTAGGCCCCCGAGTATATGAGTTTTATAACTAGTATGTCCTGATGATCTTATAACACCTTGAGACACCCCCATATAGGAGGGAAAATCTTACTTCATACATCCTTCATAGACCTGCCAAGAATTGATGGGACATCCTAGAGAAACCTGGGTAGATAGAGGAGTTTATTGAAAGGAAATCAAGGATAATTTTCTTATCCAATTATATCCCGAAATGTTGAGGGATGAATAAGGACCTCCTTTTTGGTGGAAATAAGTGATACTATGATAGTTGGAACCAAGGAATCAATGGAAAAAGAAGTAAGGGAAGTGGGAATCCCTCTTAGAACAATATTCTATTATAGTTTTATCAATATGTAATTTTGGGATATAATCGGTCACAATGTCCATAACACACATTGGAGTTCCATGATTATTATTGGATGGGTCACCTGAAGAGGTTTTTTAAGATCACGCATCAATGGAGTAGTTTTAGATGATTATGATAGTTACCATATTTTTAGAAGGAGTCAACTACCCTTAGCATATTGGTAGCTAGAGTTCCACTAGATGTTCAAGTCGAGGAAGGGGATGTGGTACCCCAATACAAGAATGAAATTACTAGGAAGATGTAAAAACATAGGGGAATCATACTTTAGCACAAGTTAATGGGAATAGTAATCTAAATTCTATGAAGGCCACTCTGTCTATTGTGGATGTAGGACCGTCAACCATCAGAGTCATGATTCTTATTTAATCTCCCCTTACTTTTTTTGTTATAGAAGAATCACATTCCTTTTTTATCTACTATTTTTTAAATGGTTTGACATTGGTTGGGGATATTTTGATAGTTTCTTCACTGTCAACACACCATTGGGAGTGCGAGAAGAGAATATAAAACATTTTAAGGCATGTTCTCTTGAAATTGATGCCTACCATTTCTTTTGGGAATAGTTTGTGACGTAAATGACAGGTTTTTATTTGATTCATGGTTTCTATTGGATAGTTATATACAAGGTTCATATCAAATTTTACCACCATAGTCTTAAATTTCTATCTCCACAAGGAGGATGCTATTTTCACTCGGGTGGTTAGGATCTTTTGGTTGGTCATGCTAGACCAATTTTGTTTAGATTTGATTATATCATGGCTCTGATAGCTGTCCTTATTTTGGATGATGATGTAATGTTGCAAGATACTTCTACTACTATGCTTGACCATTTTTAGGATGTATTCCATGATGATCTGTATGACTCACTACCCGATTGATATATTGAGTTCATGACCCTATTAGTAATAGGCTAAAATCCAATTTTATTCATGCCTTATAGGATGGAACAAGATGAGCTTCCTGAATTAAATGTATTGTTATAAGATCTAGAATATAAAGGTTTCATACGACCAATTATATATCCCATGGTTCCCCAATTCATTTTTCAAAGTCGTTTGATAGGAATTTTTGTTTATGTGTGGATTATAATATATTTAACTAGATCATGGTTAAGAACCAGTATCCACTTCCATGCATCAACGAAATATTTAGTCATCTTAGAGGTTCTAATATATTATCCATGATAAATTTTGGATTTGGATACCAAAAGTTGAGGGTGAGAATTACAGACATAACTCAGACAAAATTTAGGAGTTGGTGTTACTTTTATGAGTTCGTAGTGATTATATTTGGTTTGTTGAACGCACCAGTGATATTCATGGAACAGATGAACTAGATTTCTCATCCTTTTTTGGATTAGTTTTTGGTGGTTTTGTCCAATTAAATCATAAAGTAATCCTAGTTAGTGTATGATCATTCACAAAATCTTAACACCCTCTTGAGTAAATTGAGGGAGAATCAGTTTTATGTCAATATAACCAAAATCAGTTTCTAGATTGATAAAGATCACTTATTTGTTCGTGTAATCCCAGGGGAATGAGTGTTAGTGGAACTAATGAATGTTGAATCCATGTTATCTTGGGAGTGAACCAATAATGTCTTTTATATTTGATTATTTTTGGGTTTAGATTGTTATTATAAGAATTTTATCTAGTTATTATCTCATTTGGTAGCACTGATGTTTGGGATGACCATGAAAGGAGGGATGTTTTTTCAGTCAGAATATTATGACTGAGAATTTTAAGAGATGAGTAGTAGGTAGAACTCAGCATGTATCATCACTTTACCTATGTTGATTAAAAGTAATATAATGTTTTTTGATACATCCATAGTTAAAATTAGAGAAATTATATTGCTGGAGGATCAAGTGGTTTCTTTTGGATCCTAAAAGATAATACTGCAAGAGAAGAATTATCCTACTCAGGATCTGGATTTGGCTATGGTGGTGAATTCCATGAGATGTTGAATACATTATATTTTGTGTGAGTGGTTTGTGGTGGACAAACACTAAAAGTGGCTCAGGTAAATATTTTCTCAGAGATCTCTAATTCTTTGGTATAGGTAGTAGGTTGAGTATCTTATGTATTTTGAATTTGAGTTTTTTTTGCAAAGGTTGGGGGAAAGCCCCTTTATTTTGAATTTGAGTTGTATTATACAATGAGATAGGGAAATGTGTTTTCCAATAATATCATCTAGAGGAATAAAACAGATGTAGTGTGGTAGTTTTTCCATGATTAGACGATGGTGGAACTCTTTTTATACATGCATGTAGATGTTCATATGTCATATGGATCAGTAGAATTGACTTTCACATCTATTATACCTATTCTTCTTGACAAAAATAATACGGATTAGTGATCTAATACATTAGGGTTAGTTTAAAGAGATGACTTATATAGTAGTGAGAAACCAATAGGGTAGCTTCTTGGCATCAACATTCCTCTTCTTTTCTTTGGGTGAGTGTGGTTTACAATAGGATTATGTCAGGAGATTATGAGATATTTTCATACCTCTTTTTGGGAAGTATATCCTGGTTGGATAAATATGTATCATGAAATCCATAAAATGTAATGATGTTCTAGAATGAATAATGTGGTAGAAATTATTTTTCCAATATGTTTCATCTGTTAGTAGGTGAGTGCCAATCATTATAGGCCTATTGGGAAGTTTCATCTTCTACCCATTTTAGAGAGTAAATGGGATGATGTCACTATAAATTTTTTTGATTGGATTATCCTATAAAATAATTAACAATGATGCATTATTAGTGATCTTGGATTGATTGTTGAAGTTATATAACTTCGTTACTATTAGGGATACCTTCATCATTGATTATTTTAGAAGTATATACATGTGTGAGATAGTTTGGTTTCATGGTGTTTTAAGGAGTGTTGTTTTTTATAGAGATACTATTTTCATGTCACCATTCTAGTAGGGTATTCATAAGGCTATAGGATAGTAGTTCCTTCTGATAATATCCTTTAATCCTTAGACTGATGTCTAATCTGAGTGGACTATTCAGATTCTAGAGAAAATGTTACTTGTTTGTATATTGGATTTTTATGGTTTTTTGGAAGTAGTGCATGGAACTCATAGAGTATTCATATAATAACAACTTCCAAGAATCAATCCAAATGGATCCTTTTGTAGATTTTTATGTATGTTCTTGTTGTTTGACTCATTTATTTAGAGATAGGTGCGTCAACTCTTTTTTGACATCGTCACATGAAGGAGATTTTTTATCAGGTTTACTTGATTAGGAGGTAGTCAGAGACTATATAGAGTATGAAAAAAAATTCACTGAATGTCACAAACAACCTCTATAGTTTTAGGATAATCATAATGTTTTTCATTCAATGTCTCTTAGGTTGAGGAAATTCCATATCAATAAAAATGGAACGCCTACACCTTGGTTTTCAGGCTAATAGAGATAGCAGAAAGGGTCAATCTAGTGGCACACCGATTAACACTTCCATAGTGCTACATTTCCACGCACAATGTGTTTCTTGTGTCATGGATTCATATATAATATCATGACATATATCATGTGGTATATTTCAATAAATTATATATTTCTATTGATGCATAATTTGAGGATCATCTGATATAGATTTTGGGAAGTAGTAAGATGTATATATAGGGTAAGACTATACCTATAGTTTGAGTACAGTGATAGCATGGGCACGTTCCATAGGATACCGAGGAGTGGGAGTCTAATATGTGTGCACAATGGACATACATTTCTGTCAACACCCACAATGAAACTTGGAGTTTCTCGGGGATGAGATGTTATACGGTGTATAGGTTTGAAGATCCATTCACTTTCTAGGTATATCTATCTGAATTTTCACTGGACCTATTTTGTTTGTGGTTTCCTTTTATTTAAACCTTGGTGGTCAATTATCGTTCAAAGATAGAGATATTTATTGAGATAAATTACCTAAAGATCATGGATTTATATTTATTTTAATTAATGTAGTTTGAGTATAAACATGTTATTTTGTATTATAAGGGTTTCCCTGGAGTTTGGAAGGCTTCAGAGGTGGTTTAGGAACTTTTGAAGAAGATGGGATTAAAGTTGTTAGTAGGGTATTTACATTCCATGTAAATTCATGACATTATGTTTAACTATCATTGAGAGGGTTGTTAATTGATTCATGATGTGAATTAGTTACAACCCATGAATCAAAATTTCATGATGTGTAACGTCTTGGTAGGGTTAAATTCACCTATGGTGAAATGATTTTTAGCTAACTAATAAATTGATAATTACACATCATGTAATACATTTACAAATCATGTATTTATCAAGATATACTATCTTAAATTCATGATCACTTTTTATTTCATTATAATCATGTGAAACCTATCCTTTCAAAAATCCTAGGTGATTTCCATGTTATTTTGAAGTCTCATCTTCTCTTTTAGCCATCCTATTCAAGTGATAAATCTTTGTTGATTTTCTTTTCTTATGTTTTCCCATGACATTTCATTGTTATTCAGTTGTGGTGGTGGAAAATTTACCCAATATTGGATTGTGTGTTAACCTTGATCTTGTTTGATTTAATTTCCACCTTTGATATTATTCACCTTTATTATTATTGGGTTTACAATTTAAAAATATTGGATTGATCACCGATTAATGGAAAGTGGTCTAAAAACCAACCCTATGGTATTTTAATTGTCATGTATGTTCAAAATTGAAATTTAACCGAAACAAACTTCATAATAATTAATTGAATAAATAATAATCATCAATCATGTGTTGGATTATTCCTTGGGTCCCTTTGTATTAAATGGTGTTTCAATCATGATTGTGGCTACTCATTGGTGAGTGAAACCTTGAATAATAATAATGTGGATAAAGTCTTAAAGTGTGTTTAGAATAACATGATATCTAAAGTGATTTTTCGATATAAAATCACAATGGTAATGGATTGTTTTTATTAAAATATCTATAGTTATATTATATGATTGTGTGCAAAAATATATTTTTTTCATCTAAGACCCACATGATAAATGGAATGTGTAATTGAAAAAAATTGTAATTTATAGAATTAACCATTGAGGATGGTGATTTTGAATTGTGATATCCTTACTGTTATGACATGTGTTTTGTTTCTTATTGTAATTCATATATAATGATATTGAACCAATTTCATGTTTGAATGGTTATATAGAAGTCTTGGATGTGTTTCATGTTATAATGCTTATATATAAGGCTTCGCTCGGGATACTAAAAGTCTTATGTAGAGGTATATGCTTGAGAAGATGAGATTCTCATATAGTGGAATTGTCCTGAATGATGAAATTATTATATAGAGGTATTTTACCAATTGTTTTATTGTTTCATGGTTTGTTGTTATGGTTGTAATGGTTGTGATACATGCATAGAGATATTCCAGTATTGTTCCTAAGATGGTTGATTACTATAGTATATTACATCGATTAATTAATACACATGTTTATTGCTTTATTTCATCGACTTATTTATTAGACTTATTTTGATTAGATATAGTTGTTTCAACCTAAATAGTTTTACTCACAACCTATATGGTCTGACTTTTGGTACCCAAGAAGATTTCATGGATGTAGGTTTGGACAAGGGAAAGGGACCTTGAAGATTTTTGTTGATTATTGGATGGGATGGACTTTGGAGAGAAGACCAACACGGGGTTCATGACTGGTGTATTTGATTTTTTTGTGTCATCCATTTCATTTATTTTTATTACATTTAGATTTTCATTTAGGTAATTTTCTATTTTTTAATACATGATTTATTATTTTTGGTTTATTAGTTCATGCTTTTACATACTAGTTATAAACTGCATAGTTTTTACTATTTTTCACTACTATAATGCTTATTTATACTCTTTATTTACACTATATTATTAATATAAACTAGTGGTTATAGTCTCCCCATTATACTCATCACCCCCACTACTAGTCCTCTGCCTCTAGTGTATGGGTAGGAGTGATTGAGGTCTCACAACCAACCTGATTTGGCCATGTGAGAGAGTGAAAAATAGGGGAATGTTATATTTTTCATTAATATTTTCAGATATTTTTTTGAAATAATCTATGCATTAAATATGATTTCCTGTGTATGTAAATGATTATATGAGAATAATTTTTATTATATTTATGTCAGACTCTCCTATAGGATCTCATCATTTTAAAATAGACTAACATGATTCTTTCTTCATTTTTGTGTGTCCCTTACAAACCATTTGGTGCTCATCCCACATCATAAAATGTATTTTAAATGTTGTAAAGATGAGTAGGATCAATGAAAAATTCAATTTGAAAGTCCTGATTATATTTCATAAAATGATAATTCGATTCATTATAAATGTATTTGATTGTGAAAAAATAGATACAAAGATGAAATGTTCAATGTGAAATTTATGGTTCTGTTATATAACAGTTATAAAATAAATCTATAAAACTCTAATCTAATTTTTTTTGGGAATGAAATAAAATTAATTGTTCTTATAAAATTAAACTATGGTCTGAATAACAATAATTTCCTTATAGTTGGTATCAATTAATGTGTTTAGATCAATTTTTTAGGTTAGTATATTATTTTAGAATAAGTTAAAATTCCACTATAAGCATAGAGTATAGTATGTAATGGAAAATTATGGTTATTTTTTATAATTAAAATGATTTTAACATAATATGACATACTTAGAGATATATTAGTGTTTTTCTACTCAAACTATGGTTTCTTAGGATTTTATTTGATATACTCAAAGTAACTATTTTCATTTTATAAAATGTTTGGAACTAGTAGGAAAAAAAATAAAAATAAATTTTAAGGATAATGGGGTTATTTCTTTAATGAGAAACCAAATGCAATTTGAAATGTAGTGAAATATTTTATTCTTATTCTTAACAAGTTATCAAGATTTATGATTAGAAACTCAAACATAGGTGAGTTTCATAACTTAAAAAATATGAGAAAATAGATTTTTATGTATGATTAGTTTATAAAGAATTCAAGGGAAAAAATATTCAATTTCCAAGTGTCATGAATATGGAAAGAAGAACACAAGTAAATTTATTGAGGGAAAATTTTCTTTTTGTATCTGGTAGAGACAAGAAATAAATAAACTTCCATAGAAAATGGTGTAGTTTGGTTAACACCATGAAGGGAAATAAAATTCTTCCTTAGGATTAAATTGAATTCATTAATTGTGGGGTAGTATAGGTATTATTAAAATCAATTTAATAAAGGAAATTTATATAAGGAGATCAGAAATACATTACATATAAAGGTTTCAAAATGTTCAATTCTATATTAGCTGAAGATGAGGAAACAATGAATGACATATAATAGGCATAGATTATATTTTGGGTTATTTTTTTATATTTATAAATCATAGGACATGGTTAATATGTTTGATTATTAGAAGTAAATATTCATGAAAAAAATGTATAATTTTGTTAAATTGATTATAAAGTGTTTTGAATGATTGAGGTGTCTATATATAGGAAATCAAGAGTTATGATATAGAGATAAATTTAAGGATGATCGTATATTTTAAGTTATTAAGACGTGTAAAATTTTATGTGATGGAGGTAAATTTGGGGACATTAATGAATCTGTGGCACCGGTGTCTGACCAGAAAAACACACCTGATGTCCTGTTGCAGGTCAATCATCATGCACTGTTAAATTGTTCTACAAACAGATTTGAAGTGTTGGTTGATGATGGATCAAATGAGGTAATGGAGCTTGAAGTGGCAGAGGAAATGATAGATAACGATGACCATGGTTTTCTGGACAGAATGACAGATGAATGCAAAATCCCCTATGCTGATGACCCAAGCAAGAAACCTCTTCTGGAAGGCGGGAATGATGGCAGGGTCGGCCCTCCTATGGCCCATAAAAAGAAGTGGGGGGATAGATCTGATTGTGAAGAGGAGCTCCGCAGTCACAAAACATCCTATAGTGATGCTGTTAGGAATAGAAATCATGAGACCCTGAGCAAGGAAGTGGAAGAAAAATCTCATAGCAGGAGGAAGCCACAGAGGGACTATTCGGACCTTCCCAAACCAATGAGGACAAGGTTAGCATACAAGAACGTTGGGACCCAAGGAAATGTATTTTCAAATGGGGACAGTGGCTAGCAAAGGGAAGGGTCACCTAATATAGATAAAGGGCCCAATGGGAAACGACCAATCAAGGAGAAAATGTCTGCAGAAATGCTTAGAAAGAAAAACATGTATCTTGAGATGATGCGGAAGTACGAGTCTTATGAATGGGAGTCAATTGATCCTGGTGATGAGTTATATGATGATGGGGAAAGGTATGCATATGGTTTTGATGTAATGTAACGTTTATTTTTTCTACTGTCTTTACTTGCACTTTTACTTCAATAAATTTGCGGGACTAGGCTTTTGCCTGGTTCAGACTTTCCTGGTATAGTGATTCAGGTTATTTATGAAAATTATTATCATGCTTTAATGATTATATGATTAGTACATATATATTTTTTAGTATATAACTTTATGAGAGTCAAATATTGATTGAAGATAAATTTTATATTGTCCTCAAAGGAATATGTGACCAATTCATTAAGAATTTTGGATTTTGAAATTGGTTAGGAATATTTTAATGAATTTTAAGGTTACTTATTTTTAGAGTGTTTAAAGTGTAACTTTGGACGTTGTTGTTCAGGATTTTATGATTAATGTATTATTTCTTCATATTGCATAACATCTTAACTTATGCTAAACATTTCGGTTTATGTTAGTATCTAAAGGTATAATGGAAACCGTATTATCTTTTTATGAATCATGTGATCTATTATAAATTGATTTTAGTACTTTTGACATGAAAAAATCATTTTGAATATTCACTTATTGGAGTTATAGATGTGATAAAAGTGGAAATTGATTTGATTATAACCAAAGGAAGAAATTATTCTATTTAAAAGAAAATAAATCAATAAAGTATATTTTCTAATGCGCTCTCTCATAATGGTGAAAGAATAATTCAACTATAGCAAAAAGATCCTAAAATAAAAATTCTATCCATTTATGATCGTTTTTGATGAATTTATGGTATCTTCTCTTAAAAAAATAATGCTACATATTATATGGATTTTCTTTTCTAGTTCATGTATTCAATTCCCACCACATTTATTTTTATATAAAAATCTAGTTTTGTGTTATTATAGATGAAATTCAAATTTACATTTCCCATTTTCTAAAATGGGGTTTTAATAACACTTTTTACAATTTAGGTTTTTAGAAAAGCTATTTTTAATTATTAAAAAATATTCCTTTTACAATATTATTTTTTACCTTAAACTCCCAACAATTATTTTTAACCAGAGTGAGATAAAATTTGAAGGGTAAAATTTCTTTAACTAGGGTAGACTAAAATCCCTCTAATTTTAGAATTTATTTTCTTTGTGTATTATATTTGATATATTATGGTATGCAAAACAATAAGCTTAAAGAAACCGTGATATACTATTGTATATTAATTATTACATTATTGTTGGTTTTGTGGGAATTAATATGAAATATATATAGAATTTTTTTACCTAAATAAAATTAATTATCAAATATCCTTTTATTATAATTTATCTAGAAATGATGATAAATTCATTTTAAGGTAATATTAATTTTTTTATAAAACTATTTTTTTGTGTGAAATGTATTTTTATATTGATATATTAAATTTTTCACTGTTGATAATTGATTATATGATAAAATGAGATTATATAACAAACTTTAATTAACTAACATTCATTTAATTATGGTAATTAGAAAAATAATGAGAATAAATTCATTTTATATCATAAAAGTTAATTTTCGCCAAAAATTGTTTTTATATCATTTTGCCTGTAGATGTTATAATTAATTTATACCTATTTTATCAATTATATTTTTCAAAATTGATATAATTTTTTAATCCAAAATACCAAAATTCACTTATGGTTAGTTTTTTTATTTTTAGTTTTTAAATATTTATTTCATTGAATAGTTAAAAAATACCAATTTTATCAAGAACTGTATTTTATTTTTATATATTTATGTATTCTAAGTTTTTTTAACTAAATTTAATATTAAATTAGTTGTTTATTATTATAAATAATACAACATATGTGGTTAGAAAAAAATTTACAATTTAATTTTATTTAAAATCATTTTTATATTTAGAAAGGGTATTTTCTAAAAAATTTCTTTTCATCATGTTTTGTGTAGATAAAAATAAGAAGTTCATCCAAAGAATATGTATAATTCTTAATCATGTATTTTCATTTCATTCCTTCTTATATATCCTTAAAATGTTATTAAAAAATATTAAATAATAACACCAGTATCTTCCAAAAATTATATTGTTATTATGTTTATTTTATAACCCTTTTCATCAACATAACCATCTAAAGAAAAACAAAAATAGAACTTTTGTATATGTACAAACTAAAAACCTCACAAGGCAAGGTATTTCATTTTTCATCAATAACTCTTATTCTTAGTCATTATGATGGATAAAAATTAAATAATGTAATATATATGAAATAAATTTCATTACATAAGAGTAATTAATATTTTTATTCTTTCGTTACCATCTAACCAAAAATTAAAAACATCAGTCTTGTGTACATAGAGACTACTACCTCACAGACCAATACATTATATATTTCATTATTTCCTCACTTTTATTGTATATATAGGTTGATTTAAATAATAAATAAAATATTTATGATAGACTTTTAATTTAATAAATATTAAATAATACTTATCTTTATTCCCTCATGTTCATTGAAAATTGAAACATTAATCATCCGTACTTATGACCCACCATCTTCATGATTAGAAAAAAAATCATTTTTTATAACCACATAAATTTATTTTGTAAAAAAATTATAAAAAATTTATAAAAATGAAAATAATAACATGATAACATATTCTTAAAATGATATAATCAATATCCATTAGACCACACTCAACCCACCCAAGCAATTTCAGACATATAATTTGAATGTTCTTAGTACATACAACATGAACTTAATCAATTAAATTTTGAATTTTAACTTGGATATAAGTGAAATAATTAGAATAATAAAATCGAAAAAACTTATTAATAAATTAAATAATTAACAGAAGTTAATTATTTTGGAAGATAAATCTTATTCATGAAAAGTCAGACTCAAGGTAAGGGAAACATTACCTTTAAAATGAATGTTTAAATGGTTGATTTTTTAAAATATTGTTTTACAAATATATACAAAAAATTATTTTATTGATGTACTTTTATTTATATAAATTAATTATAGAGAAATTGTATTTCAGTTTTTAATGTCATTCAATGGATTTTGAGTAGAACCTTATTTAGTATTTTTTCTAAATATTTTGTCCTTATATATAAAAGTCTAAAGGAATTTTACTTACCAACATATATAAAATATATGGGGTTTCCACTTCATTAAATGTTATTTTATATTTTTATTTCCATATTATATTCAATATTTTCCTCAAAAAAACCGTCCATAAATTTGTTTTAAATTTTGTAGTTTTGAAAATTGGGTTTTAAAGGAAATAAATATATTGATATTATAAAATAATTTTCATATGGGTTAAAAAGTATATTTTAATTTTTTAGATTATGTAAATGGAATATTTTAGGTGTTTACTATATGTTATGGTACTTATAATTTATTTTTGATTATGTTTGACCCTGATATAACTCTATCTAGTGGAAAAAATTTTAACACATCGTTATTTTTCATGTCGGTTCTATATAACCAACGTGAAAAGATGTAAAAATAGATTTATCACATAGATTATTTTATAACCGATGTGATAAATCGATGAGAATTACGCCTGTTATTTTATAGCAGACCTAATAAAAATTTAGATTTGCCTTATGATGTCAGTTATTTTATAACAGACATGATATATCGAATCTTGGCGCTTTATCATTTCAATTATAAAATAAAGTGATAAAGCTAATCTCGGCAATTTACCACGTCAGTTATCAATAGAACTAATGTGATAATGTGACATTTATCAGGTTGGTTATTTTATATCAAACGTGATAAATTCTTTTATACATCGGTTATTAAATAACCGATGTTATAAACATTAAAAAATAGTTTACCACGTCAGTTATTAAATAACTAGAAATTATTCTTCGAAGGAATGACCTCCAGCCTCATTTTGCCAACATCATTTTTCATATTAATTGTCATTAGATCTATCTGGTCAACTCGCCACACTCAAGTAAGCCTCACATAGCTCGGTTTCAGTTTTTATTTTCTTGCAATTCCCTAAAATAATTTTTGGAGATGTAATTTTTCTTGGTTCTTTCTTTCATGGTAATTTTCATAGTGTTCATTTATACCATGCTAAATTCCTTTCTAGTAAAATAAACCTATGGAAGTTATATCATTTATGTTTATGATTTTTGTGTGATCTATCATATGTGTGTGCTTGTACAGGGGGTTTCTAAGGGGGTGGGAGGCTGTGCAAGTGGGTGGGGTGTATAGAGGGGTTGGCGGGGTTGTTCAGTGGGGTGGGGGTGTCCATGGGTTGTCAAAAGTGGTGGGGTGGTGTCTAGTGGGGTACTGGGGCTGTCCAAGGGGGTTGGGGGTGTCGAAGGGGTTTGGGGTGGTGTCCAGGGGTGACAGGGCTGTCCAAGGGGGTAGGGGTGTCTAGGGGTGTGGGGGTTTTGTTTCCCGGGGGGTGAGTGGGTTGTCCAAGGGGGTAGGGGTGTCCAGGGGGTGGGGGTGTCAATGGGGGGGATTTTTGGGGGGATGGGGGGCTGTCCATGGGGTGGGGGTGGGGGGGGGGGGGTTGTCCAGAGGGTGGGGTTGCTGTCCAGGGGGTGTCCAAAGGGGTGGGGGTTATCCAAGGGGGTGGAGGTGTCCAGGGGGTGTCTAAGGGGTGGGGTTTGTGTCCAGTGGGTGAGGGGCTATCCAAGGGGGTAGGGGTGTCCAAGGGTGGGGGGGGGGGTTCTGAGGGGGGGGGGGGTGTCCAGGGGTGCCCAAGGGGGTGGGGGTGTGTCCACGGGGTGAGGGGTCTTTACAATGGGGTAGTGGTGTCTAGGGAGTGGGGGTGGTGTCGTAGGGGGGGGGGGTGAGGGGTTGTCCAAGGGGTGGGGTGTCCATGGGGGTAGGGGGTGGGGGTGGTGTCCCGGGCTATGAGTGGGCTATCTAGAGTGGGTATGGGGTGTCCAGGGGGTGGGGGTTGTCTAGAGGGGTTGGTGGCTGTCCAGGGGTTGGGGGGCTATCCATGGGGGTGGTGGTGTCCAAGGGTTGTCCAAGGGGGTGGCGGTGGTGTCCTGGGGGGGGGGGTTGAGGGTGCTTTACAAGGGGGTTGGGGTGTCCAAAGGGTGATGGGGCAGTCTAGGGGGTGGGGTTGTCTGGGGGGTGTGGGGGTGTCTAGGGGGTGTCCAATGGGGTAGCGGGTGGGGGTGGTGTCCATGGTGTGAGTGGGATTTCCAATGGGGTAGGGGTTTCCAGGGGTGGGGGTGATGTCGATGGGGGTTAGGGTGCGGTCCATGTGGGTGGGGGTGTCCAAGGGGGTGTCCAAGTAGGCAGGCAGTGGGGGGTGGTGTCCAGTGCGGTGAGTAGGTTGTCTAAGGGGTTAGGGGGTATCTAGGTGGTGGAGGTTTCCAAGGGGGTTGATGGATTCCATAGGGGTCGTGGTGCTGTTTAGGGGGTGGGGGTGTCCAGGAGGTGTTTCCTAACCGTGTGCAGTGCCCGAGTTCTTTAAAAAATGTATTTTTTACCATTTCCCCTATTGATTATTTGATACACCTAGGATCACCCCCATTTTAGACATAACATGGTAACCTATAATTGTTAGTGGATTATTTTATAATTCTTACTGCACTAGTTTAACATTATTCTATGGATAATTTTCCCCTAGTATAAACACGCTATGCTTTGGGGATGGTTCCCCTTATGCTTTAGGGATGTTTGATTGCATCAGGCACACCAAAAGGATGTAATAGGTTACAATATGTTCCAGATTTTCCCCTAAGATCCTTGGTATTAACATGTTCTCTGACACTTGTTTATTGTCGAAGGATAATCTAGGTTCATCATCTGGTAGGGTTACCTGAATATTGTTTACCCATTGCCCTCGTTATGTCATTTCTGATTATGCTCCCTAATTGTGGTGTGTCTCTTTGGTAAAATTTATTTATTGGTTTTAAATTTTTTCTTGAGGATTATTTTTAGAAAAAATATCTTTATTTTCCAGTATTTAAAATATCAGTAAATGAATATTTTATTTAAATGAAATCCAAAGGGACAACCCCTACCCCCTGGACACCCCCTACCCACTAGGACACCTTGGACAACCCCTACCACCATGGATAGTCCTTAAGCCCTTGGATATCCCCCACCAACACCTTGGACACCCCCTTGGTATATATATATCCCAACAGTTTCATTGAAACCATTGGAATATCTTAACTTCAGGTAGTCTATACCAATAGTTCTTGTAGAATCATTGGTGTAGGGCTATTGCAACGACCATCATGCCAACAGTGTGTGAAATCGTTGCGGGTATTCTATCCCAATGGTTTCAAGGGCTATCCAAATTGTTTCAAATCATTGGGATATGTGTGATTTTCAATAGTGAATGTATATATATTTTAATATTTACAATTCATATTTCTTATTTACAGAAGGGTGAATTTGGAATCCAGTTCCATCAGGATGTATTCTTTTTGTACCTTAAGAAGAAATGATCCAAGATGAATTTTAAATTTTTATATCTAACTGTGTTTTCTTTTTAAAATCATTTTCATGCATATATTTTTCTAATACGCAAGGATTTGTTTTATGTTTTAATATTTTTTACATTCAAATTATGATATTTTTCATATAAATATATATTTTTATTATCTTAACAAATATATAATTTTGATATTTGTTATAGGTAATAATGATTTTATGTTGGGTTATGGAACATCAAATGAGTATTGAATATGAGGAAGGTGTTGATGCCTTTTTGGAATTTTCTAAATAAATTGTTTTAAGGAGTGACATTTTTTCTTGTCCATGCCTGAGATGTTTGAATATGAAGAAGTTGAAAAGTAGAGATATAAAAGATCATCTAATTTTTCATGGTTTTAATCTGAGGTATAAGCCTTGGATTAGTCATGGTGAAACTGGATAGAATGTCAAATCTACTAATGATGATGATTTAAAAGATGGTAACTCTGATGGAATAGAAGAAATGATCCGTGATATTCTAGCATAACAAATTAAGATAGAACTGATAGTTGCATGTCTATATGGTGATGCTGAAAAACCATTTTATCCTAGTTATATAGATCTCACGTTTTTTTGGCAGTGTTAAGATTGATTAACCTGAAATTGAAACATGTATGCAGTGACATAAGTTTTATAGAGCTGCTACAATTGTTTAAATACATACTTCCAAAAGACAATGATCTTCCATATTCACATTATAAGGACAAGAAAATATTATGCCTAATGGGATTGGGATACGAGAAAATACATGCATGTCCGAATGACAGTATGATATATAGAAAGGAATATGAATTTTTGTCAGAGTGTCCTAAATGTGGGACATCACGGTGTAAGTTGAAGGAAAAATCATAGGCTAATATAGAGATTACAAAGATCCCTTCCATGTTATATTGGAATATTCCTATAATTCATCATTTGAAATGTTTATTTTCTCATTCACATGATGAAAAAATGTTAAGATGACATGCTGATGAGTGGATATGTGATGAAAAAATACTTCATCCAATTGATTGTCCACAATGGATGAAAATTTATGAGAATTATCCTTCATTTGGAAATGAAATTAGAAATATCAGACTAGGGTTGTGCATAGATGGAATGAATCCAAACCAAACCCTCATTAGCACACGTAGTTCATGGATTATTTTATTGGTAATTTACAATCTCTCTCCTAAAGATTGTATGATGTGAAAATATTTCTTGTTGAGTATAATGATCTCTTGTTTGAAGCAGCTCGGAAATGATATTTATGTTTTTGTCACCATTGATTGATGATTTGAAACTTCTATGGGAAGATGGTATTAGGGTGAATGATTCTTATAAAATGGAATATTTTCAGATGCATGCAATGCTTATGTTCACTATAAATGACTACCCAGCATATGGACATTTGTCTAGATACAGTGTTAAGAGGCATAAAGCATGTCCAATTTTAGAACAACATACTTCATATTTGTCAATTTCATCATGGGAGGAAAAAAGTGTACATAGGTCATAAATGGTTTTTTCTTATGGATCACTCTTATAGAAGACTAAATAATTAATTTAATGGCTCACAAGAATTTCATATTTCTCCAAAAACATTATCCCCTGATGAGTATTTTGAGAGGTGGAAAACCTTGATGTGACATTGGGAAAGACACATAAGTCTGGTAATGATAGACATATTTGGAAGAAACGGTCAATATTTTTTGAGCTACCATATTAGGGATATCATGAAGTGAAACATAATATTGATTTCATGCACGTGGAAAAGAATATATGCCACAATTTGATTAGAACATTGCTAGATATTAATGGAAAGACAGAAGATGGGTTGAATGCAAGATTAGACTTACTATCGATGGGAATACATTTGGATTTAGCTCCCACTCCTAATGTAAGATAAACCTTTCTTCCCTAAGATTTTCATACATTATTCAAGAGGGAGAAAATTAGCTTTTGTTAGTGTCTTCATAATATCAAAGTTCCTAAGGTTATTCTTCAAATGTAAAAAAAATTCTCTTTGAAAGATTTGAAATTGATAGTTATGAAATATCATGATCATCACATCATGATGCAACAACTTCTACTAGTTGCATTGTGTGGAATATTTCCCATGTGTCAGAAATACTATAATGATGTTTTGTTGTTTTTTCAATTCAATTTTTAATAAGGAGATTGATGTGAATGCTTTGTACATTTTGGAAAAGGATGCAATTTCTACACTTTGTCAATTGGAAATGTATTTTACTTCATATTTTTTTTGATATAATGGTGCATTTAATGATTCATCTGGTTGAGAAATAAAGCTTTGTGGACCTTCATATATTCATTGGATGTATCCTTTTAATAGGTATTGGAAAATATTGAAGGGGTGTGTTAGGAATCCATATCGACCTGAAGCCTCCATTATGGAATATTACATTTCCGAGGAGGTTGTAGAGTTTTGTATGAGCTACTTGGTTGTGGCAGAGCACATAGGTTTGCCTCCATCTTTCCATGAACAAGTTAATAATGATGGAAAGGGGATTCATGTCTTGAAAGTAAAATCATTGTCAGCTGAACAGATGAAGAAGTTCGAATTATACATCTTGAATAACATAGCTGATGCTCAACCGTATATCACATTTCATATTAATGAGTAGAAACAACTTCATCCAAAGAAGAAATAAATAAAGATTTTGAATGAGAACAATAAAATATTTTTTTTATGGTTTTAAAAGACCTTTCTTGGTAGATCAGATGTATGAGAGACATTAAGATGGTTAGTGGGTGGTCCATGTTTAAATGTGATAATATGGTCCGGTTATGACATTAATAGATATACATTTCATAAGAAAGCTCAGGACAATAGATGTGCAGTTCAGAATAGTGGTGTATTGGTGTTTACAGAAGTTATGCACTTTTTGAGTTCTAAAGAAAAAAACCCGATTTCTACATCAATTTCATATTATGGATTCATTGAAGAAATATTAGAGGTTGATTACTTTAAAATTAATGTTCTTGTTTTTAACTGAAAATGGTTTATCGGTTACAAATGTGCCAGAAAAAATGAATTTGGAATGACAGTTGTTAATCTGAATAGATTGGAAGACACAACAGATTCTTTTATAATGGAGACACATGGAAAAAAATATTTTCAATGTAGTTGATAAATTAGATTTATAGTGGTCTATTTTTTACAAGGGAAAAACAATATGTTTGGAGAATCAACTTGATAAAGATGCTGATTTATGTGAGATCCCAACTTCCATAGAATGATTAGCAAAACATAATGATGAGAATGTTGAAGACATGGTTTTTGACATAAGTAATGATCAGGATAAATGAATTTGAGAAAACAATCCATTTGTACATTCTGAATATTACAGGTAACATATGTTTATTTATTGTTTACATTTATTATTTTCAAAAAAAAATTAGATATTGAATTTTTTTCTTCATTAAAATTCCTATTAAAACAAATAAGTAGATGTTTTTGATCATTTTATTTTTGTTTAGTTTTGTTTATCATGTTTACCATTACGTGAATTATCAATGATTTATTTTTGTTGAATGAAAATTACTTTACCATGATTACCATGTTTACCATATCTATCATGTCCACCATTTCCGCCATTTCTACCATGTTTACCATTTTTACCATGCTTACCATAGTTTACCATATGTTAGATTTACATAACATATATATTTATTGATTTTTTTGAATGAAAATTACTCTACCATGTTTACTATAGTATACCATTCGTACCATTGTTTAACATGCTTACCATATTAACCATGTTCACTATTATGTAACTTAGTTTAATTTTCCATTATTTGATTAAATTTGTATTATAGTATTTGAATTTTTATATTTGTGAACTAAGGATTGTTTTTTTTAATTGAATGATAATGACAGATCAATCAGATGATCAACTATATGATTATGGAGAGGAGAATAATCATCATACCTCTGGGGAAGAACATTCACATGCTCTTCTTGATGTTCCCCAATTTCCTCATGTGCTCCCATGATGACCAAGAAGAGTTCAAGAGTTGGTAAATGTAGGTGCACACATTTACCAAAATTATCACTTTCTCGTACGTAGGACCAAAGGATATCATTGAGATTGATGAGAATGATATTCCTAGAGGTCTAAATGCAGAATATTTTAAGAGTTTTGTAACATCTCAGGGTAAGAGAAAAGTAAGCATTTTGTATGATGATTGGAGAAGTGTGGAAAAAGCGATATTATCTCAGTTTTGGGAGACAATTTTGGTAAGATAATTTTCTATTGTTTTTCTATTATTTAAATGTTTCTATTATAATGTGTTTTACCTCTTCTTTATCTGATGACATTTGATATTCCTAACACTAGAGGAGTTAGGAAGATATTCTTATCGATGGCTGCTAGGAGATGGAGAGATTTCAAATCAACCCTCACATCTGATTTCATTTTTGGTCATAAGAGTTATGAAAATCTATGTCATATATATCATTTCATAAATGAAGAAACATGGACATATTTTGTTTAAAGTAGAAGAAAATATTCATTTTTTGTTAGGGACATGTACACTTTTAAAATATTTCATATATAAATGATCTTATTAATGTTTTGTTAATGATTTAATATTCTTAATTTATAAAAAACAAGGACATCTCATTTATAGATCCAATCCAAAAATGTATACCCACATAGTTTATCTCGGGGAGGGTATACATTAATGGAAGAAAAAATGATGGTGGAAAATTACAAAAACTAAGAGTTGAGTCTTCAATCTCTGGAGAGGTTTCCCCTCCTCCCCTCTATCTAGACATGAAAAATGGAAGAGAGCTCAGATGGGAAAAAAGGGCAATATCTTTTAGAAGATTCAAGAATCATAGCTGAGAGGAGTGTAAGATAATTATTTTCTTTATTTAAGTTAACAATATTCTTTATATAATTTGAATCAATAAAAAATGTTCGATGAATCAATACAAGATTCTCTTGAGGAGTAGATCTCATAGAGGGCATTAACAGTTTTTGGGAGGTAAGATATTTTATCTGAAGCATTGGTAATGCCAGAACATCCTGGTCGTGTATGAGTATATCTAACGGGTGTATCAGTAAGAAAAGTGATGCCATGTTCTTCAACTTCTTACGTTGAAGGTGTTTAAAAAAATTGAATCCTTGGAGGCTAAATTTCATAATATTAATGCGATGATAGAGGAAAATATTAGAGTGTTGGTACAGTCTATGTTTGCAGACATGCATAGACAATTTCAGAATGCATCTCCCAATCCTCCACCTCCCCCTGCAGACCACATTATTTATCCTCCACCTCCAACAGTAGCTCCCACTCCCCCACCTTAGTGTGCAGACCCCATTTTTTATTCTTGTCCTCCATCACAGCTTCCTATTTATTTCAACTTGAATGTTGATGATCCTCAACATCATATAGTTTCATATGGGCTTGTATATTGTATAGGAAATACAGTTCGTCATCAATAGTTAAAGGTAGAGCATCATAGGGACACTGTACAAGATATTATAGATAGATCAGTTCGAGTACCATTACCTACAGATGAGGCGATGACAGTTGGACATAGTATCATACATTTTTTAATTTTTCTATCCAGACTTCTGTGACTCATTACCATAGAGGTATGTATGTTATATCATCTATTTTATTTTTTTTAATAATTTTTTTTAACATTTGAAAACTAATATATTTTTCTATTTATTTTTACACAAATACTACAAAGGTAAAGAAATACTGTATAAACAATGAAGACAAATGGCTCTGACATCAGATACAGATTCTAGTAGTCTTGATAGATTGTCAAGATATTCAAATTTTTTGGTGGATCAGTATGAGTTTCTAATGGAAGATCATTTTTGTGGATGTGCAATAAATGTGGGGATTCTAAAAAATGATATCATGTAGCTCATTACTAGATATAAGTTGGGAATCAATGTGGTGAAAATTTTTTCCATGTAAGCTTTAACACCTTTTCCCTGCGTTATATTTATTAAAAATGTATACTTATGTCTGTATTGTATTAGGTATCTTTATAACACATGTGAGAATAATGAGCGGTCAGATGTATATAGATTCATGGACCCACATTTGATTTCCCCTGAAGCACATGGATTGAATGAGGAACATATAATGATTTGTATTGTAGAAATATTTGAATAGAATATAATCACACAATGTTGGATGATGCCTTTTTTTAAGAGGTACAAAAAATATCTTTGGAAAAGAGATTATTATATTTTATCATAAAAAATCACTAACCTTAAATTTTATTTTATCACTGATCATTAGATGCTAGTTTTTTCCCAAGGGAGAAAACACTTTATTGGATATGCTCTATCCATGGAGATGTGTGGGAAGGTTTTAAAAATATGTTGGAAAATAATGTTTCAATTTATTCATAGTTTTATATATTATAATTCATTTTAAATTTTTCCCATTCGTATTATTTTCCAACAGGGGACGGGTCTACTTTAGAAAAAACACAAAGAAAAGGAGTTATAAGATAAAATATGTAAAAGTAAAGGTAAATATCCATTTATAATTTTTACTTTTTGATGTTTCACGTGAAAATAATATTTTGAATTTACGCTCATTTAAACAGAATTGCAATGAACAATAAGGCGTTGTCGAAGGCAGATATTATATGTTAAGATTTATGTATGAAAAAATTAAAACTAGAACACTTGTGCACTTTGACATGGTAATAATTGCTTTTAAACTTTCCCATAATATCTCATTTGATTTATTCATTATACATGTTAAATAATATATTTTTTACTTTGTAGCTATTTTATGAACCTCAACCCTATACTGCTCAAGATTTCAAAAACGTACAAGTGGAATGGTTAAATTATTTTACAGGTTTGATAGGATTTTAGTTTGTTAGTAGTGTAAAATGTAATTTTGAATATTGTAATTATAATTGTGTATTTGTTATTATTTTAGGTTGGATTTAGGATTTTTTTAGTTGACATTGTAAGTTTTGAATGTTATATATGTGAATGTTAAATTTTGATCTACTTCTTATTTTGATCTAGTTCCGATGGTTTTTCTGGTATGGATTCTGGTCTTAGGGGTGGGGGGGGTGTCCAGGGGTGTGAGGGTGTCCAGTGGGGTGGGGGGGGGGGGGGTTCTAAAGGTGTGGGAGGGAATTCCAGTGGGGTGGGGGGTGTCCAGGGTGTCCATGGGGGTGGGAGGGTGTCCAGGATTATGGGATGGTTATCTAGGCAAGTGGGGGCTATCCAAGACGGGTGAGGGGGGGTCTATGGGGTATCCAAGGGTGTGTGGGGTGTCTAGTGGGGTGGGGTTGGGGTGTTTGGGGTGTCCATGGGGGTGGGAGGGTGTCCGGAAAGGTGAGGGGATGTCCAAGATGGTGGGGGCTGTCTAGGGGGTGTCTAGGGGTTGGGAGGGGGTGTCTAGTGGGGGGGGGGGTTCTTGGGCTGTGGGAGGGATATCTAGTGGGGTGGGGTGTCCAGGGTGTCGATGGGGTGGGAGGGAGTCCATGGGAGTAGGAGGGTGTCTAGGAGGGTGGGGGTTGTCCATGGGGTGTGAAGAAGTGTCCAGTGGTTTGTGTGTGTGTGGGGGGGGGGGGGGGCTAGCCAGTGGGGGTGAGTGGGTGTTCAGGAGGGTGGGAGGGCTTTCCAGGGGAGTGAGAGTTGTTTAGGAGGGGTTGGGGGGTTGTCCAGGGGGTATCCAGGGTTGTGCGGGGTGTCTAGTGGGGGGGGGGGGGGGGTTCAATGGTGTGGGAGGGGTCCAGTGGGGTGGGGGTGTCTATGGGGGATGGGAGGGTGTCCAAGAGGGTGGGGGCTATCCAAAAGTGTGGGGGCTGTCTAGGGGGTGACTAGGGGTGGGCGTGTTTAGTGGGGTGGGTGGGGTGTTTTTAGGGGTGTGGGAGGGCTGTCTAGTGGGGTGGGTGGTGTCCAGGGTGTTGATGGGGGTGGGAGGGTTTCCATGGGGGTGGGATGGTGTTCAGTAGGGTGCGTGCTATTTAGTGGGGTGTGGGGGTGTCCAGGGGGTGTCCAGGGGTGCGGGGCGGTGTCCAATGGGGTGGGGGGTTTCCAGGGGTGTGGGAGGGTTGTCCAGTGGGATGGGGGTGTCTAGGGTGTCCATGAGGGGTGAGAGGGTGTCAAAAGGGGGGAGGATTGTCTAGGGGAGTGGGGGATTGTCCAGGAGGTGTGGGGATTTCCATGGGGTATCTAGGGGTGTGTGGGGGTTTCTAGTGGTTGGGGTTTCCAGGGGTGTGGGAGGGTTGTCTAGTAGGGTGGGGGCTGTCTAAAAGGGTGGGTGATGTCCAGGGGTGTGTGGGGGGGTGTCCAGTGGGGTGGGACGGTTTTGTTCAGGATTTGTTCTATTGTTGGTCTATTTTTGGTCTTTTTTAGGTTTTCTTATGTAGGGAATAGTTATGGTTGAATGGTTTTTAAAAAAAATTGTTTTTTAATCTGTTATTTTATAACCGAATTATAAAATGCATGTTTATGGATTTCAATGTTGGTTATTTGAAAACCGATGTAACAAATGCATGGGAATTGATATTTACATCGGTTATTTCATATCCGACATAATAAATGGAGCGAAAAATAAATTTTTACATCAGTTATTTTATAACTGAGATAACAAATGGAATGAAATAGGTTTTTGATGTCCGTTATTTAATAGCCGATGTAGTATATATTTTTTCATGTTGGTTATCATTTAACCGACGTAAAAAATCCTAGTCAGACTTGTTTATCACATCGGTTATGAACATAATAGAGGTGATAAAATCTTTGAGGGAACTTTTTATTATGTCAGTCATTCTATATCAGATGTGAAAAAGTAGATACCACGTCGGTTATTTAAAGCCCTCTATAATAAATCATGACTTCGAAGCATTTTCTATGTCGGTTTTTGATGAACTAACATGAAAAACCCTTCAGATTATTATTTTTTAAATCGGTTTTAAAATAACCACCACAAAAAACAATATTTATAATGTCTCCTATAATAACGTAGGCCAAAATCCGATGTAAAAAATAAAAAATAACTATTGTAAAAAACATTTTTTTCACTAGTGTCTATTATTCATTAGATAATGATTATGTCCCAAGGATAATTATGATGTAAATATGAGAGTATGTTCTTCCATATTAAGATTTATTATAAGGCTTAATGTAAGGGTTCGTTGATGATGATGTCCCAAGAAACCTACATGAATTTTATATGTTTTCGAACGAGTTGTCATGGTAATATTTTGATTTCATTATGTAAGATAATAAACTTTTATTTAAGGGGATTTTTATTAATTTTAATGGAAATGGTATATTTTTTATAAAATTTTCTCATGGAATGTCATATTTTCTATAAAATCATCATGATTATGATTTTTCTATTATTTTTTCACTGAAATTTTTTATGAATTTTTTTTGTTAGAAAATATGATTTTATATGTATGTAATCGATTAGTTGAGCATAAAGTTTATTATATTAATGGAAAAGTATCTTTATAAGATCTCATGGCTTTCAAATGTACTAACAGGTTTATTTATTCTTTTGTATATAAACCTTACTAAACTATTTGTTCACATACCATGTTTTAAAATGTTTTTCAAATGGTTTCAATATGCGTAGAAACAATCATGAAGTCATGATGAAATTAGTAAAGATTTTTCATGAATACAAAAAATTATTCATTTTAACAGTATTATACTGGGAAAAAATAGAAACTAATTGGATGTGTTCAACTAGTAATGCATGGTTTAGTTACTTAAGACTAATGAATTAAATTTCTAAAACTCTAAACATGAAAATATCTTTATGAATGAATGAAAAATATTTCGTATTTTAAAATGAAATTATGGTTTAAATAATGAAAATGTTCTTATAGTAGTAATTCAAAATATTAGTGCATAATTTAATGAAATATATTGTTTCTATCGATTCATACAAAAAATATTTTTGTTTAAGAGTTATCGAACCACCACTGGTGTGGATATTTGAATTTTACCTAGTAATCCACCTTGTAATGTTTTTTATTGTTCTTTTGATCTTTGTATGTAGTGATTATACCTTGAAATAGTTTTGGGGAATTCTTGAGTGATTTTATTTTCAATAGAAATTAAATATTAATTGATTAAATGAATAATTATCCAATGGGAGATGATTCATAGATATCCTAAAGGGAGCATTGGATAGAAAATTTTACATCTTGATTGTGTTAAAAATGGGAAATTGATCCCCTGAAAGGTCTAAATTATATGCTGGTCCATTAGTTCCTAAACTACATACTTTCATGTCTTAATTAGAATAATTATAATCATAATTATTAAAAAATTATTTTCTTTCTATCTAGGGTTAGACTTTTTTATAATGTTGTAACCTTAGAGGTGGAGATTTATAATGATTGGAGATATTATTTTGGAAGGTACCGAATGAATGTGATTGAAAGACATTAAATTTAAGGAATGCGGTTGGATCTTTGATGATGTTCTCAATCAGATCACGAGCTAGTGAAGAATAAAACCATGTAATCAAGAATGGATTGTAGAAAATTTCATAGTTATTTGTTTTAGAAATTATTTCATTAAATTATTCCTCATTCATTATGATAGCATTTCTCAGATCATGAGATTTATTTATTAAATTACAATATACAATGTTTCTCCTTGAACAACACTATATATTTTTCCTTTTTAGTGATCCTCTATTTTCTTCTTATCTTGAAATGTATAGTGAAATAAATTCTTAGATGGTCGTTATTTTCACTGACCATCATTATTTAGTCTATCTCTATCTTACATATGAAAAGGAACTTTTATCATAATTTTGTTTGTCTTGTTTTTTCTCTTGGGGTTCAACAAAATGGTTAGTTATCAGTTTTTGGTAGAGATAACCACAATCTTGTGATGGTAGTGGGAAAAGACTATTTCAGGTGGAAATAATGAAGATTTAGGCATGAAAAACACAAACAATCTAAAATTGGAAGAATGATAATGATGGATTGATTACATGGAAGGACCCCAGATGTCCTTGATGATGTTGGATAGTGTTACGATGCATCTAGAGGTAGAATACGCTTGTGAAATCCTGAAAATTATAACATTCTTCTATATTGGGTGAAAAATGTGACTACAAACCATGTAATTTAGAGAAATACATCACAAATATTTACCTTGAAACATTTCATGGGTTCTAGTAATATATATTTTACATGATGGGTGGTTTTGACAACATAATATGTAAATTTAGTTTTGTAAATAATTACACACAAATCTACACCACATGTTGTTTTGGTACACATTATGTATGTCCTATATGATATAACCTGGTAAAAAGTACATTACTAGGGGGTAAATCATTGACCACACATTATGTATCATCTCAAAAATGTTTGTGTAGTTAGTGGCTACATGCCTTGGTGAGTTGGAAGAACAAACTGTGTACCCATGTGGGAGTCATTCATCATGTAACAATTTATACACACTATATACCCCCAGATAGTAGGAACCCATGTGTTAGAGATAAACATCGAGTCTTCTGGTGGTCCCACATTCCATGTACCCCATAGTATGTGATGTGTAGGTTGACTTAAAATGTCATGTGGATAGTAATAAAAGATTAGGTATCCCATTAGAGGCTATACAATATGTAACCCTACTATATTTGTAATGAATCAATTCAATATTTAGTGTCTTTTCATATATTTACACAGGGGACTCAAATTTTTAATCATGGGTTTTCAATCCAGATTATTTATCCTCGTTGAACTTGATAGTGCACTTATCTTTATAATTAGACATGTAACGTGAAGTGATATGATTATTTTATTGATCATATATTAATACCCTACAACATACATTTGGAATTGGTGATCCAGGTTAGGCATGCGGTTGGAACTCCCATTCCAACATATAGGTGTAATTTCCACCAGAAACTAATTGATTTCCGTACCTCCCAACACAATCTAATCATCAATTGTTTATACATGGGGTTTTATAATCACCTTTCAATTTTTTTACACACTATGAGGTATGAATATTCCATTTTAGATTATAAGATGAATGTAGTTTTCCATTCCTAGATTTTTATGATAACAGAGATTATTAATCCCTTGACTATGATATAATACTGGAGAAGCAATGGGTTCCCTAATGGTATTTTCAAATGCAGAATCTATTATAGTGGTTATCAAGGTGTTTTTTCCCATGACTATCATATAGAAATTAGCGAGAAATGGGTCAAATTTTATGGTTTCCATTTATGTTGTAAAAGACAGGGAGATTGAGTAGATTAGATGCTTGGAGACATATGATTCCATAGACACCAGTTGGTTTCAATAACAGTATGATATACATATGGGATGTCAAATTAATACATTATGATATTATCAGTACTCTCATAATCCTTATTTTAATAGAATATATAACCTTTGAGGACTGATTATGAGATTAAAAGGGCATTTTAATATCTAAAATGCTTCTTGGTGAAAAGAATATCTAGATATTTCCTGGTATTACTCATATTTACTACCACATTATAATTATTTTGAAATTTTTGGTTTCTATGTCTTTCATTTATGGTCTAATGGATTCATACTATGTATTTTATTAATCTCCCATGCATGAGTTTTATAATCACATGTGTTTTGTTTGTGTATCTGATGAATAATTCCTAAATGGTATTAGTGTATATAGATTTTATGTGGCTTATTTGGAGAATTTGAATAGTGAATCTTGGTAATATACAGTAGATCATCATTTTTCATGATGGTGGGGGTGAATGTTGTAGCTATAGATCAATCCAAGAGCACACCTAGTGAGTAGGATCATTCCAGTTCCTTAAGTCTCTCAAATTTAGAGAATTTAAGATATACAACTCCATTTATATTTTATTTTGTGTTGTTTTGATTTTTTTGTCTCATGCATGTATTATACAATGTTCAGTTATATATATATATATATATTCTAAAATTTACTAGTTATTTTTTGTATTGAAAATGGGTTAATATAAGCTAAGTCCACACATATTATGTTAGAACCATACTTGGTTCTAGTCTTTATCCTATGGCTTATTTTAGGTGGGGTGAGATGGAACAAATCATGGTGATTTTATCATGAATCCCTGATCAAATAATTATCACCTATATTATATATTATACCAGTAAAATATTTTAATATTGGAAATGTTGAAGAAATTTTTACAAATAATCACTTTTTTTGTAAATAATATCTAAATTGTGGAATTTAAAGAGTTTGGAATAAATTTTAAAATAAAAAAAGTAAACAAAAAGATGAAATTAGATTATTTTAAATAAAATAGTGAAATTGGATTGGAAAGGAGTGTGAAACTAAATTTTAAAGAGAATAAAAGTTTACATGTATTGATCATTTAGAAACTCTATCCTCTATGTTTAATTAGATTATCTAATTAGGTCTCTCAATTATTACCCATGTACCTTATATAGAACAGCTATATCTTCTTAATTAATTTAACAAGATCGATGTATGTGTGTATATACTCCAATAAAAGTGATTCAAAATCTCAAATAACCCAAAGTTATTGAACATGTCTGAACTCAATATGATCAAAGTAATGTCATCAACATTGGAGTTAAAAACATAGACAACAAAAAATTTACTTTCATAAATTAAAAATAAATATGAAAATTTTTAGATGAAAAAGATCATGAGAATTATAATTACCCTCTCCATTCAAAAATATAGTTTCCAGAGAATCATGAAATCATATAACAACATACACAATCTCTAAAAAGACTATCCTTATATCTCCACTTCTAAAAGCACCTAGGAGTTTATCCAAGGATGGTAAAATCAAATCATATACTCTTTTACCTCTCTCTACTACAATATATCATTGTCAATCCAAAAGTATGACACAACACCGTGAATCACACATGTTTCACCCCAATTTTTCATTTACAAGATGATTCATAATCCTTACTTATCCATGAAATAGATGAAAAATATTTGAAATAATTTTCAGCCTTTAATCACTCTAAAGAAACCATCACTCACAAATAGTATCCCATACAAGATAACATCCTAAGGGGATACAACCACAATTTTTAAATTCATAGTAATGAGTAGAAATTTATAATATTCCCCAAGCCTTTTATTCTTCTTTTAATACTCTAATGAACATTTAATCTTGGTTTTATTATTAAATAGAATCACATGAACTACTAGAAACTCAATAAAATATAATCCCCATAGGTTATAAGATCTTGACCTTAGTTTAGTGTAAATTCTAAAGGCATTTTAAAAATCCTACAAATACCATGAAATGGTTTTCTCTAAGACATCATTTTTATTGAGATTTTTTTATTTTTAATCATAATTCCAACTATGCCCATTAAATTTAAATGATTTCATTCATGAATCTATTTTTTATATAGGTATAAATCCAGGAAAAACCCCAATTATACTGACTATGGTGATGTAATCAAGATATTTTGTTTGTTCCATAGATCACACCATCTTTCTCTAGAACAAATTTCTTCCAGAATATGGAATAATTTATTACCAATTTTCTTAAAATTAAATATTTTTTGGGATCCCCATGTTTCATAGGTAGTTTTATAATTTTAAAGTCAATCCAAAATCACCATCTTGAAACCACATAGGAATTTTAATCATTCGAAAATAAAATAGCAACCACGATATTCTAAGGATTTGAATGGTTTCTTTTGAAATATCATAAATAATCATATGAAATTTATACTTTTCACATGAAATCATACATTTTTTAGGAATCCAATGAAAAACATATCAATTTGGTTTTTTATGAATTATTTTATTTATTAAAACTTTCCATAAATAGTAGGAATTCTCTAAAAAATATGACTTTAAAACACTAATTATATCAAATTACAAAAACCATATGACTTCATGGAAAACCATATGACTTTGAAATTAAAATATATGACTTAAGAAAAATCTTATGACTTTAAGAAATTGAAATTTTTTCCATCAAGTTCCTTTAAATAAAAATGAATGACTTTCCTTTTTGAAAATTTCATATCACAAAATTAAACATTCAAAATAATTCGTAATGATAAAAAAAACAAAATATTTTCTAAATTTGTTATATCCAAAAAAGAATAAATATAATAAAATAGTGAAATTTTTCTATATACATCATTATTTACAAATTGTACTTGACAACAAAAAAATATCCAATATCAATCACAAAATGATAAATAGTGTGGATTCTTTTATTTAAATATAAGGAAAAATAATGAAAATTAATGCACTGTAAATCTTCCCATAATTATTTCATTGAAACCTGATTAAGTAAGCATAAAGAAGAAATAAAAATAAATTTTAAAACCCATGAAAATTATATTCACTAATTTAAGAAAGTGTAACCTTAAATAATAATAGCAATTTAATAACATCGATTTAAAATTATAAAATTAGTTCATTTATCCATTCCAACATTATTTATTCTCTCATGAATCAAAACCACTTACTCATATTAATTTTCTCTCATCAAATTGATATGAATTTTACACAAGTATATAATAATACCAAAACATTTATGGATCACCATAGTTTTGATAAGTTCTTTAATCTCCACCAAAATAATTCAAGGACATGAGTCGATAAATAGGACTTTTAGTGATGTTTTGGGGATTAAGGTAGATAGGTTTTGGATGTTAGAAAATATGAGGTATAATAAGAACGTTTGAAACTTTCTAAAGTGAAATAGTGTTAATCCATTTTATACTCTAGAAATGGTCTCATCCTTACTCATATTTTCCATAAACATACTTGAAACATCATGAAAATCTTTATATACCATTCACACATTTTTCATTTATATGAAAATTTTTATCCACTCAATTATCAACAAATAATTGTTTTCTAAACATATCTAGAGAATATTTTTTAATTCAATGAAAGATTCTTTAAGATTAAAATATCCAATTTGACTTCTGGACATTCTTTATATTGATTTTACTTATTTTCATGCCTCCAAAATAAATTTTAATTTATTTTATGGAAACTCTTTCATAATAGGTTCAAAATAATAATTTATGTTTTCAAATCCTTCTCATAAAAATTTTCATAATAATATTATAAAATATATCAAATAATAATTTTATAAATAATAAGACTTTCGCGGAATCCCAAATGATGCATAAAACCCCACGAAACACCCACAAACATGAGTTTGACTAGAACATATAATTTAACTTCCATAGAAATATGCTTAAGAAAAATTAACTTTTAATTTCCTATAAAAAAACTTGTTCATGGATTTATAAAACCAAACATGGTTTATATTCAAAGGAAAGTAATGTATAAAAACTATCTTTTGAATAATGGGTTTTGAAATCAAGCATATTACCTAAATAAACTCAACAAAAATTCCTTTAACACTCATGTTTTGAAAGAAGTATAGCGTGCTATGGTTATGAATGCCTGACTTTTTTCTCTCTAAATAATTAATATAAAAGTAAATAATATATTAAATTTGTATCATATTCTTCAAATTTCAGTCATTTAAAAATTATAAATGAAATGTTGAATGAGATCTAGATTTTTTGAGGTTTTTTTTGAAATAAAGAATCTTGAACAAAGATATTTTATTGTCAATTTAATTTAATTTTCATGGGTCATAGTATTTCATTTATTGGAATAGGATGAAGAAATTTTCGTGGTAATTTATTTTTAACATGCATTATTAATAAAAATTATAGATAAACATACAAAATTTGAAAGAAAAATGTTCCCAGATTTCTAAAAAGATTGGAAGTAAAAATAAATAAATAAATGACAAAAAATAATAATTTTGGAAAGTATGCTCTATACATACTTTTTTTTGTGAAATTTCATCATTTTTATATAATTTATGTGAGTAATTAACATCATTGACTCCAAGAAGACTAAAAAATTGTTATCAATGTTGGAAAAACAAGGTCTTCAGTTGTTCTAAGCTTCGTGATTGTAAATCACCTTTAATGTAGGATGTTGAATATTATTTATATGCATATTTAATCTATTTATATTGTTTTTGATTGTTTTTTATGTAGTTGGTTCTTAAGTCATCATAGCTCTAAATGGAAAAATAGGATTAATAATGAATGGTATAAACCATTTAGAACGACATTCACCACATAAAAGATTCAGTATGGGAGTTAAATAGAAGCACATTGTATACTTCATTAAATTCATCTTTAGGATAATTTATTTCTGAAGAGATTTGGTTTTAACTATATATAAACTTATGTTTTCATATATATTATTTTAGATTTCATCCAACTCCTGTTAGAAATTTTTTCCCTTTCCTATACAATAAAATTCATATTTTGTGTTTTAAAAACCTATGAAGGTGTTGGTACAATATCTAGAGTTAGTTGAAATGATATTACATAAACTAATATAAAAGTTATAAATTTATTTAGTTTTTAAATGAATTCCTATAATAAAAAATGGGATCATATAATATCAAAAACAAATCTTTTCTATTTTGTGCAATGTTTTTTTTAAAACACTTTTTATTTCATAGTTTGATCACTTATCCATTACATTTCCCATATATTGGTAGTGTGTATAAACCATATGATTCATTACATAATAATTCAAACAAAATTCCATTGTTCTACAATAATAGTATGTACCTTGATCAGTGATTATGAAATTTGGTAAAACAAATATGTAAAATCTGTTTCCTTCCATAAATTTTGTAATAACATTGGTAACATCACATATAGGGGTAACTCATTCTACCCACAATGACACATAATCCAAAATAATAAATTTTTAATATTATAGAAATTAATTTTTAAATGGTCCCATTGAAATCATACACCATGCATAAGACACATCAATAAAAAAAACAAGGTTTTTTGGTAATCTCATTACTTTTAGAAAATTTACCTTGAAATATGAAAGTTTCAAAATATTAAAATAATCCTATGTAATATCTACAATAGTTGGACAATATAAACCATTATCATGAAATTTTATAGTTTTTATTTGAGATCCAAAGTGACCTATATAGATAATGTTGGGACAAAAAATTAAGGATTTATTGAAATTAATATTTTTTAATAAATCTCCTATATGTAACAAACCAAAATTTTATCTAGGGAATTTCCCTTATTATAATTGTGTTATATTTTATAATATATTATAAATAACACTCACTACATGATTAAACAAAAAATAATCATATTATATTAATTTCAAAATTAAATTTAAATAATAAAAATTTACATGAGAATTGGAAATATTTTAATGGGATAAAAAATAGAAAATAATATAACTACAATATGAAAATATGGATTTTTTAGATCCATCAAAATTACATAAATCACGAACAACACTGTAGTAATAAAAAATAATGGTAGTAATATAATATTTGTCTTTTAATTGAAAATAAATAACCTTGAGAGAAAATAATTTGAATGAATAATGAAGGAAACATGATGTATTTATATAAAATAGGGAACCAATATGACCATTACAAATTTGAAAACTAGTATAGTAATCCAACCATTGGAATAGTAACATGACCATTGGAGTGGACATCTGACTATTAGAAATAGTAATCTGACCATTAAAATAGTATCCTTAGCTATGGAAGTTCAATATAATATTTATTTATATTATAAATTGGAAATATGTTATACTTATATCATGATACAACTATTTAAATACTTTTATAATTATTTAATAAGAGTTTATATTTTTGGAAAACATAAATGTTTTAATTTCACATTTATAATAAGAATAATGTTTTAAATAAATGTATATTTTAAGTAAATTTATTTTTAAACTAATATTAAGTTTTATTATGATGGTAAGAAAATTTTATCTTACCATAAGAAATTTATCAAAGGGACATAAATTGGGAAGAATATTTAAAATGGTATTTCTCACATGAAAGATGATTTTATTTAAAAATTAAAATTCTCATATCAAGAAAATTATTTTCATAAAATTAATTTTATTTTTGAAATGTAAACATTAAAAATTAGTTAAGTTTAATTTTATGTATTTTTCTTTAATTGATTAATTTTTGGAGAATAGTGAAACACAATAAATTATGGTATTTTACATTATATGCTAAATACTCTATTTTTTTATTTATGGATGTTGTAATAATTCATTAGTTCTGAATCACATACACCATTTATGGTATATAGTCACAATAATCCATACCATTGATAGACTTTATTCAAAATAATAAACTCATGAATATAATATTCAAAACACCCCTCTCCTCCACTTATAAATACCACCCCTTACAACCCCTTCCATTCATAGCCTCTAATCCATGGATATTGCCAATATTATTCCCAATTCCCTTTATAATCCAAAATCCCATGTTCTAGTGTTTATTGTCCCAATAAAAGGGAAATTCCAATTTCCTTAAAGACTATTACAATGATACAACATTTAATAGGAAATGATCTCAACATACATCTTTTAAATTCTTTTCGTCATATACTTTATCCTAAAAACCCTCATCCAACATGAATTAATGAATCTAGTATCATATATTGTGTAATATACCCTTATACATAACTCTCTCACATGAATTAATAGGGTTTGTTACTATACCTCAAGAGCGCCTCCCTGTATGACAGAAGGTGGTGATAAGTTGAGGGGCTGTAAAGAACATTGTGGGGAGACTATACCCCATGCGGAAGTGTTGAAATGTAGTAGAGATAAAAATTATAAATGGAATAAAAATAGTAGAAATATTACATCATAAGACTAGTAGAATAAATATGAACCATGTAAACTAAATAATAACATACAATGTAATGTTAGACTGAAATGTAACAAAATGACTTGTTGGAAGAAATATAACTAAAATATACAAACACAAATAAACTCAAAATACCCCAGTATAAAATCCCCGGTCGGTCTCAAGTCCAAGATCCAAACCATTCTTCAAGGAAATAAAACAAGGTCCCTTTTCCTCTTCCAAACCATTATCCATGTAATTCACTCGGGAAGAAAATGATGCCCCAAATAGGGTGTGACTAAAACTCAAAAGGTCAACACCACCATGTCTAAAAAACAATTCTAATAATAATTTCATGAAATAATATTATAATTAAAATAATTCATTAATCAATTAATGTGATACAATAATCAACATGTTTTATCACCATGCAAGATTATCTTTGAGTATGTTTCATAACAATGCCAACCATATCCACAAATCCATGATATAATCAGGCAACCTAGTTAAGCCCTATAAGAATTATATAATAACTTGTAAAAGACCATTATATAATCATTTCAGTATAATAGGGAAATTTCCTTTAGATAATCATTTCAGAATTACTAGGAAAAGTCCATTATATAATCATTTCATCATCATTGGGTGTAGCACCCCCAGGTTTCATAGTAAGTTATCTTATTAAGGTAATTCAATAGCTTGTGCTACACGCAACGCTGAGTTGGAGCACACCAAAAATTACCAAAATAACCTTTAAAAAAGTCGTTATTAATATTATTAACAGCATTTTGAATCTTATATAATCTATATAATTTTAACATCTGTATTATTTGTTTTTTAAACATAATATAAAAACAAATTCATTTTTCTGATAAAATAAGTATTTTTCAAAAAATGTTATTTTACCTCTTTTTAAAGGAGAACCCTTTTTAAAACCAATATTTCACACTTTTATATATTAAATTTAATGAAATTAAATTCTTCTTTATAATGGGGACATAAAAATTTAGTTTGGATAAATTTTTGGTACTTTTTAGATAACTTTCATATTTTGATGAATAGTGAAAAATACTACGTTTTAATTGAAAAAAACTTCTTTTAATCAAAAAATATATAGTATTAAATTATGAATTTGAATTAATTTTAAGTATAATTTGATTATATCTTTATCATTTAATAAAATTTATGTAATTATAAGTACTTTTACATTTAATGTTTACATAAAAACATGACAATCTTTTGATAGTTTTTACTTTTTAAAAACTTGCCTTTTGGTTTTAACAATGGGAATTAATTTTAAATTAATAAATGAAACTTCTATGTTGTGAATTTAGTAAAATATTAATCATTTTTGAATACAGAATATCAAAATTAGCTTAAGTTAATGTTTTGGTATTCTTTTGAAAACATTCAACTTTTGATTAATAGTGAAAAACAATGCGTTATTATTTAAAACTAACTTTTTTATGCAAATAATTGTTTATTTAATTAAATTTATTTTAAGTAAAAATATATATATAATACCTATTTATGTTAAATTTAATTCATTGGAATAATTTTTTAATAAAATTAGATGTATAAAATTTTATTGAACTTTTTAACCTCGTTTACCGACCTTCTACGTCCATTTAGAAATTTGCATAAAACTTAATTTTACTGCTTCTATGAATTGAATGTCAAAAATTCAATAGAATCGGTTGAAATCAGTATGTAAAATTTGGTTCAATAAGATCAATATTTTTTGGTTAATAGTAACTTTTGACTTTTATTTACCACATTTAAAAGTAAATAGGGTAATTTTGGGTAAAAATGATATTATAATTACCCTAACACATGTCCTAATTCTATTGGATAAGTGTAATTCGACCAAAAACATCCTTAGGAATAAAATATGATCCTATTTGGTCCACTTGGATTAGATTATGATTATTATTATTATTTTATTTAAAGAAGAGTTAAAAGTGTGAAATTCAAAGTTTAATAACTAAAACATTTTTAACATAGGGTTATACATATGATAAATTCAACTATAAATATTAATTAGATATATAAATATATTTCAGACTTCATGGTATTTTATTTATAATTTTTAGATATTAAATAATTTAGAATATTTATGACATAATGATGAAGCATTAATTTCCTTATTAATGAAAGAATCAAGTAAATGATATTATAAATATTAAAATAAATATAATTTTAATGTTTTTGTGACATCCACGAAATTTCTAGGTGAATATGAAATTTTATGGTTGATTCAATGTATCTCTTTATAAGTAATAAGTTTGTTATGACTTTCACAAAAACCAAATACTAAATAGTGTCAAAAATGACATAAATGAGTTTTTAAAAAAATATTATATTATTAAATTATATAATATTCATAAAAATATATTGTTTAGAAAAAGGTCTTAAATAATATTAAATATGTCATTAATGAACCACATTAGTTTTTATTGGAAGTTTAGAGTGAGTTTATTAACTATATAGTGTAAGAATAGAAGAAGACATGGTAAAAGTTAAAATATTTAACTAAGAGTTAAATTTAAATGATATGGTTAATATGGTGACCTAAACCTATCTAAAACCTATTGGTTGAGTGTTTTTCGACCCATCCCCACCTTATCTTCTAAAAAATTTAATTTGGGTCCATTATAAACTGAAAATTATTTTATAATAAAATAATATTTAAAACTATTCCTAATGTGACCCTCACCTCTCTTATAAAAGGTTACTTCCCCTTCTCTCAAAATCACACCTCCAAAGAAATTTGTCTCGGCCAAAACTTGAACAAATATCATCCCAAATTCCCTAAAATCAACCAATAGTTCTTAATTTTACCAGAAATCCAACCTATGGAGCCCTTTTGATCAACCCAAAAGGAAACACCCGAATAAGAAGTAATAATTTCACCACCCACTTTCAAGTTCTTTTCTTCTTCCACATACTCTTTATTTGTTGTTTCCTTACCAAAAATAATAACTCTTATAATTCCTACATACTGTGATGTTATTATAAATATAGTAAAACCATATTCATTATTCTATCCATCCTATAAATGACAATGTCACCATATGTGCATTTGTAAGGCTTACTGTCTCCACGCTGTGGTGTAATTTTTTATTCAAACACATCATTATTTGAAGGGTTATAATAATTAGTATAACTAATTTAAATAAAAACAACATGTAAATTATTAAGTATATATGATATACCATCCAATTACATGTGATTTCAGCATCAATATAATGATATTGTTGCTCGTGCATACGTAAGGATTACCGTCTCCACGAACCCAATGAGATTCATTACCCATCAAAATCATTAAAGAATAATTTTCAATTTATGATTAAATTAATGTTTAAGAACATAATATAATTATGGATATGAATCAAATACATCCTATCCATAACAAACATGGATTACATAACCAATCATATAAAGGAAAACAAATCAGTTAACACCCGAAAACGATGATACTACTGAAATATTATTAACAAAGTAATATTAAAGTATAATATATAATATCATATTTATGTATATAGTTCTTGTATAACTTAATTACAATGATTTAACTATTATATAAGAGGTTATTGTACCCTTGACCAAGGAAAAGTACAAGTTAATGATTAATTCCTCAATCCCATTATTATCCGAGATTGTTTGTGTATATGTTTTTACTAGGACATAATTATTATCTGTATCCAAGACTCATAAAAGAGTTTTCAAAAATATTATTTTTAAGGGACTGTTTAACTAAAAAATTATTTCAAATGGTTTAAATATTTATTCTTCTAAATAATTCTCATTAATTTCCATGTTTTGAAAATGGTTTTAAGGATTTATTTATATGGACATGAATGTTTTAAAATTTCAATTCCATTCAAAATATTCAAAGTGGTATGGGACACTTTGATTAATAAATGTCCTTTAAATGTATTCCTTTTTAAATTTCATGATTTTCAAATGATTTCATGAAAATGGGATATTTCTCTCAAAGAGTTTTACTGATCATTTTCAACTATGTCAAAATCCTTTACTAGATATTATTCTGGATTGAGGTTGATTTATTAAAATACAATATTTGATATTGTATTGAATGAGTTATTCTATGTTTGACTATGGATGTGATATTTTTATACCATTCATGGTTTATGGTTAAAGTATTGATATTTCTTATTCGAGTTTTAATATAAATATTTATGTTATGTTTCAATATTTTCATATGAGAAATGCATTAGACTTAGTAAGTGAAGAGTGGAGCTCGCTATAGCTCCTAAATGAATCGGTAGGTCTCATTAGACAAACTCGTGTCTTGAAACAAGGACTTGATGAAATATTATTTTTAGTCTTGGCCCAAGGCCTTGACTATATGGTCATGAATTCTATCATTATGCATTCTATCATTATGAAATTGGATATTGATATTGCATGTGATTATTCGACTAGTAGAATATACATGTGAATAAGTAAAGGGAATTATTTGATTTATATATTCCATAATATACTGAAGTTTAAGTTTTAAAGGCTTGTGTGTTAGTCTTATACATTGCCTTCAATTTTTATGCTTATTTATGAATGTTTCCGCTATATTGTTATCCTTACTGAGCATCTGAGCTCACACCTTTATATGTTTTATTTTTTATAGGATGCGAAGAAGTAAATTATGACTGACCTGTAAGGATAGTCTAACGGATATGAATGTGTTCAATAGAGACAATGTTGTTGTTTTTTTCATTTTATAATGTAATGTAACGTTCATGTATGTAATCAGTTTTCCAAGACTACCAAACTATTCAGTCCTTCAAGACTTGATTCCTTATAATCCAGATAATATATTAAAAAACTGCACCGAATCTAGGTAACTGGGGTTGGGGTGTTACAGTTGGTATCATAGGAAGTTTATAAATAACATTGTAAACTAGATTTAGAAAAACTTTGATTAGAGAAAATTTGCCTAAGAAAGAATTTGAGGATTAGTATAGATGAACTTCCTAGAATATTGGAAATGTAGTGATTTTTGGAATTTTCCAAGCAATACATCCCTGTCTGGATACGAGAAAGTAGTGGTGGCTCTGGAACATATGTAACTAAGAGTGAAAACTATAACAAGGAGTTTTAGGCTTGACCTGTGCTATCCTGATACACGACAATGTGCCTTGCTGCACTCTTGGATATGACACACCCAAGGGATATGCTTAGGATAATTCACATTTTCATTACAAGCCATTATAAAGGATTTAAGAGTAAATACTTCCTTAAAAAAATTTATGATTATAGATTATATGCAAAATATTTTCAATTTACATTAGGTTTTTTACAAGTTTGGAATTATGCATTGTGATTCATAAACTAACTTAGTGTATGTCATTATTTAGAAATGGTTCCTACTATAAGGAATTAGAACTCCAGCAATACGCATGATCCAAAGATTATGAAGGATCATATCATTAATGGTATTATGCCAACATTTAAAAGGGAAATATTCTCCCACGTATTCTCATTATATGAAGAAATAAATTCATGTGTTAATAAGATAAGTAAATAATTATTCGATTCCTATCGATTTGAAGGGAATCAAGATTAGAAAAGGATGGAAGAGATAAAGATGGATAAAGGGAAGTGGGGAAAAATGATTTTCCTATATGTGATAACTGTGGAAAGAATCACCTTGGTTAATTCTTGAAGGGAATGGGAGTTTGTTATAAGGGTGGAGAAAAAGCACACCAAGTGTGTGTTTTAAAGGGTAAGAAAAAGGTTTCAAATGTACAATGCTTCATCTGCAAGGATTTGGGACACTACGCGAATCAATGTCCAAATCATTAGAGTATACCCAAAATTCTACTACTGGATAATAATCACATTATGATACTACCAAATATGAAGAAGAATGATTAGAGTTATTATGTTGTTTTTAATTTATTATGTCATTTTTGTATTGTATTAATGATTTACATGTTATAATAATTATATAGTATATAAGGATTATACTGCAATACTATTTCATTAAGGACTTGAGATTGTGTGGAACCAAGAAAAGTGACTCGATAGCATGTTAAATTTTTTGGAGAATATATGTTTGAGAGAAAGATAAACCTTAATATGGTTCTGATATAGAGGTAGTGATTTTGGAATAAGAAATCATTGATTTGGGTAAATTATATTGGATATTCATGACTACCTTGAAACTAATTAATTATTTTTATATTCCATTATTGTTGGAGTTTACAACATTTTTGGATATAAGGAGTATATATAGTATTCTATAATGAATAAGGGATCATGAATGTAATCAATAACGATTTATGGTAATTTAGGGTGTTATCGTGTTTTAAAAGAATACATGATGAAGGTATTCACATGTTATTAAGTGTCCAAAAGGATCTTCATTGTGTTTACCTTCCTTATAAATTTTGGAATGTGAGTTTGGACATAAGTATTTTGGATAAACCTAATGGTTGGAATGGATTAATTTAAACATTGGATACTATTGTTTAAGGTTACAAATACTTCTTAATATTATTTTTCTGGATTCTTATAAAAAGGACAACCTGGAGGTCGAGCGACAACCCGTCAGGTCCGATAAGGCTGTGAGAATTGAACCCACCACCGAAAGGCAACAAGGGTGCATCACCTACCATTGGCCTATGTGATGTACTATTTTTTTAATGTAGTTTTTTTAAATAGTCTGAAAAATGAATTATAAATTCATTATTTTTGGAATCCCATATGATTAGGATAAATAGAATGTGTTTGAATTCTATTATCATTTGGAGTGAAAGATGAGTTTTTAGTGGGAGTTAGTTGTAGGATAAAACTCTACATGTCAAATATATTAGTTTCCTCTAATTAAATGAATAAATCAAATCTTAAACATTAGGGAAGGGATCGTAAAACCAAAAAGGTGTTATCCTATTACCTTATGTTTTGGTGAACTGATGATATTTTAAATAATCACAGATTGATGGCTTTAAGGCCCTAAATTTTACACTTGTTTATGATTGATTACCTCAATCACTCCTGATAAATATTTTCTTTTTTCATCCAATTATTTGTTTCTAATTACCACTAATGTTCTCCTAATCATGATCATAATTTGGTGGTTACTTTTTCATTCCCTTTCCCTCTTATTAAGACTAAATTTTATTAACCCAATTTTCATTGTGGGTTTTCCAAAAAGGTATTTTTCTATTTTTAACCTTTTATTTTCGAAGAAAAATTTCAAATTGAGAGGATTCCATTAATTTAAGGAGGGGAGAATGTAACAACCCAATATTTCATAGTATGTTATCTCATTAAAGTAATTCAATAGCTTGCGCTACATGCAACACCGAGTTCGAGTGCATCAAAACTTATCAAACAAACCATTAGTTGACGCTTCATTCCATCACAGAGTCCAATGATTGACTAAGGGAAGTACCTCAAGCAAAAAAGTGGGAAGAACATCAAGAATTTCACAAAGGCAATAAGGTGCGCATGTATACCTATGCACTAGCCTTGGGCGCGCAAGTAACTTGCGCGCCAGACATGAGGCGTGCAAGTGAGTTGTGCGCCCTAATTGAAATTTCACCCAAAATTCAGGTGGCCTATAAATACCCATGTGGGCCTTCCATTTCAAGGATGAAAAATAAAAAACTCGGATTCAAGCTCCGGTCGCCCAAGTCTCTGTCTAAATTATTCCAAACAGTCCTATGGTAATTCTTTACCTAGAATTAAATCTCTAAAGAGTAAGAATAAGGCCTAAGTGTTAGAACTCATCAATACTTGCGCACCTAAGTGTCCAACCCTTAATGGAAATGATGAAACTTGCACGCTGACTTTTCATCTCATGGAAACTTGCACACCACCCTTATGAAATTCTCTAGGGATGATACCAATGGATCCAATTCAAAGTCGCCCACGTATCACTTCATGGATTCTCCATCGCCCTAGTTGACTCATGTCGCACAAGTATACTTGCGCGACCAAGACTTGTGCGCTAGACCAGGACTTCTGCACCTCCTTCCAATTCACTTCCTTTAATAAACTCTACCTTTCCTCTTAAAGATCTAGACTTATAAATGTTCTTAAATCCATTTTTGGGATGGTTACTTTGTTTACTTTATTATCTAAAAGAAATTTTGAGAAGTTCTTTTGATTTGGGACTCCTCCTCAGGAGTAAGCCCCAAGTCTCAAGTCCCCTTAAACTGGGCCCCCTTTTCACGAGTAAGCCCCAGTCATAAGTTAATTTCTCCCTTAATCTGGGCATCCTCCTTAGGAGTAAGTCCCTAATTAAGAATCTAAATCTCCATAAAGAACCAATACCTTTATGGACCATTTTAATGGGAATCCTCCTTAAGAGTAAGCCCCAAATCCCCCTAATTTGGGCCTCCTTCTCAGGAGTATGCCCCAATAATAATTTCCTTTAACTTTGGGCCTCCTTCTCAGGATTAAGCCCTGGGTTATAAGTACCCTTTAATTGGGCTTACTTCTTAAGATTAAACCCCAGGTTACAAGTTCCCTTTAATTGGGCTTCCTTCTCAGGAGTAATCCCCAACCCAATTATCTTTTGATTTAGGATTCCTTCTCAGGAATAAATCCCAATCATAAGTCCCTCTTAATTTGGGCCTCCTTCTCATGAGTATGTCCTGAGTTAAAATTCTAAATATCTATAAAGAAAAAATATCTTTATGGACCCTTCTCTTGTGCTTATTTCCTTAACTAATCCCTGATCTTCATTTAGTTGGGCAGTCACACATACATAATCCCCATATCATTCCTTGTGACTGCATCTTTCGTGGCACAAATCATCAGTTTTAGTGATACCTCTTGTTTCTCACACTGAGCCTGACTCATGTGAGCTTAGATTTTAAAAGTAACCACGGCACATCTCCTTGATCCATCAATCATACTTAATCCCCACAGTTTTTAATCGAACTAAGTGGAATTTGATCTCTGTTTTAAAATAAGAGTACGTAGGAAGCCTTTCTAAGGTTCAATCCCATAACCCATTAATTCTCATCCATACCATAAGATGTTAAACTATATCTTAATTCCTGAACTATATGGGTTTTGATTCCTCTTTAACAAGGAAACTTAGGTAGCCCATCTACGGGTACGATCCCGTCTATGAAATATTCTTTATCCTTTTGAATGACAGTAAACTTTAAGTGCCCCAGTGAGTGGCTTTAAAACCAGTATAGTCATCATAATGACAAAGAGATTTATATATAATGTATTGAAGGACACCATTGATTAAGAATCTCCAATACATACGTATGATTCTCCATCGATGAAGAACCTCAAATACATATAAAAGATTCTCTAAATCCCATACATATTAATCATTGATTGCCAAATCGAAAGGAAAACTCATTTTTATGCTTGGTAAATTAATAAGGATTCATGAACATAACATAAATCTATAAGAGAGTCCCATAGTAGACAATAATTCCCCCAAAAAAGGTGTGATGAGTCTGACCTCCCATCCTCTCGACCATGTAATATTCTTAGGCCTCATCAGTCCACAACTAATGAGCACCTACCTTTGGAATGTAGAACCAAATTGATATAGAATCATTGGATGATTCCAGTTCTATGAATAAACCTGTTATAAATCGATTGGAAAGTTCAAACCTTAAACAAACAAGGTAATCCCAATTTCCGGAAGAAACAAAAAATGGTGAAGCCGATGTGAATCCTTAACCAAGTTAAAATGATGTTTTACTTATTTGTTAGGCTCCTATTAAACTCAATATGAGGGCCAACAAAGTAATCAATAACATAAATTCTCATACAAAAGATTTAGTCAAGGACAAAATTATCATGATTATATCTGTTATATCAAACATGAACTCTTTTCCAAGATCTCTCTACATTACAGAAATGGATTCTTTAAAGTTCACACCTGTGAATGCCTCGGCTGCTACTCCTGCTGGATCCTCGTCTGCTCTAAGGAAGAAATCACCTACTCTGCGTCTATAACACTGGGTCTCAAATGTATTGGTTAATGAATACCATCAACATGATACCATTATGACTCCGGTGGCTGCTCGACAATCCCTCTAAGTTAACAAATCACCTAGGTTTTCTGGACAGCGACAACCAGTGGTCAAGAAGTAGGGGGTGCTAACCACTGTCTCCAACCGTCTCGGGTTGTTATCCCCAGAACACAACAACTAGTCTCTCCCATATTACAGGGAGGGGAATGAAGAGGTCGATCAAGGCCTCAGTTCAAGACGGCAGGAGTCCTTCCTGAGGACTCCCATCAACAATCGCCGCCAGAATCGTGCGGTAATGTAGCCTCAACATGATGTGGGTATTGCCTTTAGGTGTTCATCTCAGGTACCTTAGACCCAAGAATGAAAGACAAACCATCAAAGGTGAAACATGGCCAATAGGTAGCAGGTTCGTATCTCTATACCCTCCGAAAAAATACATCAACCTAACTTGATGGAAAGTAGCGAGCGGACACATACACCCGTCCCTTCAAATCCCGCTGTCCAGCAGACTCATCTGGAAGTTACCCACCAATCCTTCCAGTCAATTCTGGCAGAGTACTATAGGCAGGCACATACACCTATTTATAATTCATCATCCAGTCAATAGGCTTGTCTGACTGGATCCAAAGGAGCTCTCCAATCTAATATGGTGGCGACTGGTAAGCAGGACATACACCTGTTTACAATCACCAATTCTGTCAGAAGTCTCGTCTGCTGGTATTGAAGAAAATTCACCAACCATACTTGATGAATAATACATAGAAGTCAAATAAACCTTCCAATGTTCTTCAAGTCTGCCAATAGTCTCGCTTGGTAGCACCCGGGGAAGTCAGTCAGAAAGATCCGACGAAAAATTTGGAGCAGACTCAACTCTCTACCCCTATGCATAAGTACTGTCAGAATTCACTAACTGCAAAAGGAGAACAAGAGTAGGAATAAACACCTACTCCAGACATAGAATTGATGTATATTCTTGTTCCAGTAGCTGAAGTCACCATGAACATTCTAGCAATGGTGAAAGAGCAGAAGCAAATCCCTTCCCATATTCTAGAGGCCTGTCAGAATATTATAACAACTTCAGCAGCATCACAGGGACAGAATCATAAATATATCCCTATCAGTGGAGTGACTCATAAACATGTCACCCCGGAGTAGATATTCACCTCTTTTCCAGTTCAAGAGGTTTGAGGGGCATACTCCCCCATGTCATACGGACAATCAAGTCAGGCACATACACCCGATTTGAATAGAGATAATCAGCCTAACCTAACCATTTATCCTGAGTAGACACATACACATGCCCATAATAACCACTTCCATAAACAAGTGGTTTCCAAAGTTATTAAGATTGTGTCTAAGAAAAATTACCATCCAGTAAAATTGAAAAATCAATAACCAATATCTAATAAAGCCTTGCTCGATATTGGAGTTCTTGAAGCCCTCAGACAATTATCTATTGCAACTCTAGATTCTATACTCTCATTTCCCAATAGTGGGAACAATAATTCTGAAGGACTTCATTAGAAACTTACTCATGAAGGCTTTCCCATGACAGTTCGGCCAATCTCAAAGTATCATCTTCAGATGAGAGCCACGATAACCCTCTACATGGCCATAAGATCAAGCATTAAAAGGTTTCATCTTTTTCTATAACCAACCATGGTGGTCCTCCCCATAATGATGAATTTATCTGCGAAATTCCTCTCTACATTAGTAATTATCATTGCCAAGAAAATTCTTCAAAGGAAAATGCAGTAAAGATAATTCCCTCTTATCTTGAGGCACTTAAAAATGTGAAGCCAGTCATGTCTGATTCTTTACCGCTAGTAGGTGAAATACTTTCTCAATCAGAGGATAGCTTGGGGTGTAGGTCATTCTGCAAACCACCCATGGGTCATTCATCTTTTAATTTGATAAATGAATTCTATACAAATATTGTTGAATCTGATAAACCAACAAAGAAGCACCAGCTTTGGTCTAATTAGGTAGAAGAATCTTCATCGAATGTTAAGGAGGAAGTGATAAATATGAGAAAAAAACTATCGAAAGGTGATGTACCAGTCATGTTTTGGCCTTTAGTTGACTCTCAGTATGATATTCCAAAAATGTTGATGGAAGATTGTATTCGCGATATTCTTCACAACATGTGGAAAACTCTTTGTCACTTGAAAATGAAAATATTATCTTATAATGAATATCAAAATTATGTCAAGATAATATAAGGGTTGCACTGCCAAATTGACTTGGCATCTCTTTCATTTTCTCGACTTCCAAAGGTTCAAAAACAGTAGATATCCATCCAGCATTCACATTTTGGCACACTAAAAAGGTTGCTCCAGTCAATTACCAATGCCCCATCTGGTATTCATATCTGGGGATGGGGTGTTCAGGGAGCACTGTATTTCACTGTACTCTCTATTAAAAAAAGCCCGCCAAAAGTGGTCTCATATAATGTTATTGCCCATGTCTGACCACAACCAATTGGTTTTGAGTGTAATCAAATGCTTTCTCAAGAACATGCCTCAACTAGTTCTTCCCAAAGTCAAGCATAAAAAGAACAAGTTATCAAATTACTCTTGCATCAAGCAAATGATTATATCGAATAAGCTTCTTGTTTAGATCATGCGCAACATCAGGTGATAGAAGTGTCAGAAATCATGAAACGGTCATTTCAGACAGGTGATTTTAGTGGATCTAGGTTGATACATCCATCCAAATTTTGGAATAAGGTCCGAAAAATCAAGAGAGATTTTAATAAAGTGTCAAAAGTAGTAGCTTAAGAACTACCTCAGCTTTCCAGGATGGGGACTCTTTTAGAACAACCCTTGGGATAAACATATGGTATTTAAGGAGTTGAGTAGGGAAAGCAGGAGTAACCCCAGTCCACTGGACTGGGGACTCTTCAAATCCTCAATCTCTTCCACAGTGAATGTCTATATTCTCTCGATTAAGGAAGAAGCCACAAGAGGAATGTAGAGCTGAATTATCAGGAGATTCCCTCTAAATTACCGTTCATCAAGAAGTTCCTGAGGGATCAACTAAACCAAGGGAAATGTCTCATAAGGGCCATGGAAGAAGACAATATTGTGGAAGCTCTGACAGATGGGATGCAATGCATTATGCATCGATAAATGTCATCAATGACGTTGTAACCAATCCCCCAGAACATGAGGCTCACTCAGGGGAATCAGATGAAGAATTTCTTGTTCAAGATACAATATGAATTGAAACAAATGAGGAAGGTGTGCGTATCCATAATCAAAGGCTTACCCAGAATCTAGGTATTTTTTCAAATAACCAACTCCCCCTTTCCGAAAGGTGTGAAACAAGGGGAAAGGAAAATGTCAGGTTACATTCCACCCTACCTCTAGAGAAGGCCAATCACTCTCATTAGAGGAAGAGTTTGCGCAGTAGGAAGAAGAAATGAAGGAGTTAAGGAGGTTGAATGCAGAACTACTCCAAGGTAGTCTTCCTCCTAAACGTACTAGATTTATTTAGTCAAGGTAATTTGTTGAAACTACTGAGATGAATCAAGAATATCATCCTTTAACAGTACACCCTCACAGGTCCATTCCTATGGGTCATGCACAACAACAACTGGAAATACTACCATCAGTGGAAATCTCGGTTTCCACACCCGTCCAAACTCCAGTTTTTTCACCTGCTCATGTCCAAGATAAACCAGATGTTTCCCAAAAATTAATGACTACCATTGAGTCATTAACAGCTTGGTTGGAAGCTATGGAAGTAAATCATGCACAAATTCAACCAGAAAAGAGAGCATACCCTTAATGGGTGGATGCAATCCCCCCCCCCATCAAATTTTGAAAGTACAAAATTCCCATTTTTTAATGGTTCGGGAGATCCAGAACAAAACTTTACACATTTTGTTTCTTGTTGTGATCCAATAGTGGGAACTCCTCAACAAAAAGAAGTAGTTAAGCTCAGGTTTTTCGTACAGTCATTACAAGGACCTGCTTTTGTCTGGTATACAAGCTAGTAATCCCGGTTAATTACTAGGTGTTAAGATCTTCTTCAAAGGTTTCTACTTCAATTAAGCTCAACATTACCAAAGATGACAGTTTTTGATCTTAAAAATTGTAATCAAAGGGAAAATGAAAGAGTTTTAGATTTAATTTCTTGCTGGAAGGGATTAACATATTCCTTAATCATAGAACTCCCTCAATAGGAGTTATTGAAAATCTGTGTGGAAAATTTTCATAAGGAATTACACACACCTTTGATCCCTGGGGAATACATAGGAGGGTTTTGAGACCTTACTTAAATCGCTCAACAGATCAAATATTCTCTTATAGAGACTAAGGATAAAACTCATGTAATTCCATCTGTTCCTGGAAGGAGAATGGGGAATGAAGAGACTGCTACAGTCACACTTAGACAAGCACCTGTACTTGCTTCCACTTCAAAACCCTCATCATATCAACGGGCTCCACCTCCTGAGCGTAAACAACAATGGACGCCTCGTCAAGATGATCAAATAGATCAAATGCGGTAACAACTCAAAGATTTGGAGAACAAAGTTTATTCTTCCCGAAATGAACAAGTTCTAGGTTACTTTATCTCGGCTCTGGAAATCAACCTGGTTCAGTTGCCAAGGCCTAAAAGGCCGAACAAGGAATGAGATGAAGACCTCCCCAACTATTTCCCATTTCATCAGATGTTTGGGCATCCCATTCAAGAGTGTTTTGTCTTCAATGACCTCCTACAAAAGATGGTGGACTTTGGACAGGTAAAACAGAAAGGTTCTGCAGCCCAGGTATCATGTGTTGCTACTACAGATCCAGAGGAAGAAGGTGATTGGCACAAAGTAAAAAAAACACATAGAAATATGATGATTGTATTTTCAGGAAAATGATAAACTGAACTCATGCCATTTTACGAACAAAATTGAAGAAACCAATTGTGTCTTCTTCTATGAATTCCGTAGAAAAACTCCCTTCACTAAAAGGCAAATCCTCAAAGAGGAGGCATAATTTGAAGAAAGAAAAGAAGTCAGAAGAAGATGAGCTTGTATCAAAGCCTAAGTTGTCTTTGACTTTGGCAGATTTTATTCCCTCTACTTCAAAAGCATAGACACCGCCCCACCAAACAGTACAGCCTGAAATGGTTTATCAGGCAGAGTCTTCCTCAGATAATGAATTTATCTTTGGTTTTGTTAACATGATTCACTTAAAGGATCCGTATGCCAGTCATAGTTTCAATCTTGATGAGACTGAGTTCCCTGTGTCAAACAGAGAAATTAGAGGGAGTTACAGAGGTCTAGGATACAGGGGATGACGTGGATATACTATAATCCACTATTCCAATCCAACCCCTGATAAAACTATATATGCAGTAGAAACTCATGGCAAAGCCCTTCAGCGGGCTCAACAAGAACAAGAAAGTTCTTCCACATATGGAAGATTCAGTCCTGGCACAGTTATTTTGGAAGATCAGTTAGAGGTTACACCTTCTTCCTCTGAAAAAATAAATTGACATAGTCAGTCTAATCTGCCAAAGCCAAGAGTATTTCACATTCCTACCCCGATATAAGATGCATCTACTTCCAAAGCATTAACTTCTAAGGCACCTATGAAACCACATGTTCCTGTTGGGAAATTCAGACCTTTGGACCAAAAGTATGATGTATTGAAACATTTGGCCCATGTACTAGCCTTGTTATCAATTCTGGATGCCTTGAATCTATCAATGGATATTCGGGAGGCACTCATTGAGGCTTATTCAAGTCCTCAGGAATTTGAAACTGAAATTTGTGTGGCTGAATTCTACCATATAGAGAATGATCCTGTAGAATTCCATGCGGTTATATCTTTTATAGATGAAGATGGAGATGATGTTGTGCATGGAAATATTAGACCTTTGTATTTATCTACCAAGTTCAATGATGTATACATTCGATGATCTTTCATTGATAATGGTTCAGGAGTCAACCTCATCCCTATTCTTATACTTCATCGACTGGGCCTAACTGAATATGATTTATCTCCTTCAACATTGATATTCCAAGGATATGATAAAAATGAGGAAGAACCTCTGGGAAAGATTACACTCAGAACTTAGTATGGCGACCTTGTATCCAATTCAGATTTCATGGTTGTTCGTCATGACACAGCCTTAAACATTTTTCTTGGAAGACCTTGGCTACATCAACATGCAGCTATACCTTCATCATACCATCAATGTCTCAAATATTTTTTCAATGGATAAATTAGGACATTCCATGGTGATAAATCCCCATTCAAAACATGTGAATCTCAATACATTGAGGCAGAATTCAATCACATGGAGGGAAAAGAGATATCCACAACAAAGGAGGTTACAAAAATTAATGCTCTATATGGTTTGGAAAAGATTCCAGTAAACCCATTCATACATGTGAGTACTGATTATGTGTTACCTATCAGTCAAATTGACAGGATAGACCCAAATCCAAACACTTATATGGAAACTTCCATAATGTCAATTACAACAATCGATACTGACAACATGTTAGAAATTTCTGATTCACCAAGAAATGATGAAAGGTTATATGGAGATGTCTTCATTTCATCTGTTGGAATCCATAAATTCTATACTTCAACAACTAGGCCAGAAGAAGTTATAGCAATACTAGAGGAAAATAATGATGTCAATTTCCGATCCATCATCTCCTCTCTATCACCCAAGGAAGATCCTTCATCATCAATATGGTCAGAAACAGTAGCCTTTTCTTCGAGATGTTCAAATTCTAACATCCCCCTGGATTATGGAAATTATGCTTCATCATATACTATGAAAGTAGAAACAAAAGAAGTAACACATATTGAAAAAGAAGAGGAAGATCTCAGGGATGCTCCTCCCGCATTTAAAGAAGGTATCTCTACCACTGTGGATGAACTCGGAGAGATAAATCTGGGTACAAAAGAAGATCAACGCCCCACTTTAATTAGTGTGTCCATGACTCTTGAAGATCAAGAAGTGTATATTCCATTTTTAAATCAAAATCAAGATGTATTTTCTTGTAATTATACCAAAATGCCAGGTCTTGATCCTGATGTTGCCACTCAACATTTGGGTTTTCCAGAAGAACATCGAGGATTTACGGTAGCCCCAAGAAGAACACACCCAACTTATGCCTCCAAAATTAAAGAAGAAGTTGATAAGATTATCAAATCTAACATCATCAGAGAAGTTCAGTATCCCAAATGGATGGCTAATATTGTCCCTGTGAAAAAGAATAATGGACAAATTAGTGTCTGCATTGATTTCAGATTTCTTAATCGTCATTGTCCCATGGATGATTTTCCAATTCTGATCACAGAACTCTTAATTGATGTAATATCTTGCTATGAAGTACGTTTCTTCATGGATGGATATTCTAGGTATAATCAAATCCAAATGGATCCAGAAGATGAAGAATCTATAGCATTCATAGCCCCTCAAGGTGTGTTTTTCTATCATGTAATGCCTTTTGACCTGAAGAATTTAGGTGAAACATATCAACATGCCATGCACTATATCTTCAAACCCTTTTTAGGGAAATTTGTTGAATGTTATGTCGAAGATTTGATGGTTAAATCAAGAAAACATTCTAATCACATGGCTGATTTAGAAATCATATGCCACAAACTTGTACATCAAATTTTGAAGATGAACCCCTTGAAATGTGATTTTGGGGTAACATTAGGAAAATTTCTCAGCTTTTTTATATGCCATCATGGAATCGAAGTTTATCTTGATAAGAAAAAATCGATCCTTGGTATGTCACCTCTTAGAAATTTGAATGAATTGAGAGGAATTCATGGACACTATTCCTATATTCGGAGTTTCATCACCAATTTGGCGGGAAAATGTTTACCCTTCACCAAATTAATGAAGAAGAGAGTCACCTACCAATGAACCGATGATTTCCAAGAGGCATTTGATATCCTCAAGAAATATCTCTTGAGTCCACTCGTATTAATTCCACCTATTGAAGGAAGACCACCAATCCTCTGTGTGACAGCTTTAGAGAAATCATTGGGTGCCTTCCTTGCCCAAAATAATGATGCCGAGAATGAGAACAACATTTACTATCTTAGTTGTACTATGCTTGAGGTAGAAACTTGATATTCAAGTATTGAAAAGTGCTGCCTAGCGTTAATCTTTGATGTTCAGAAATCGAGACACTACCTGTAACATCATGAGGTCTAATTAGTATCTCACAATAACCCACTCAAATTTATCTGTAGTCTTCCAATTCTTACAGGACGTCTGGCAAGGTGGGCAGTTATTTTGTAGCAGTTTGATATCCAGTATCTGTCTCAAAAAACAATAAAAGGCCAAGCTCTGGCTGATTTCCTTTCGGAACACCGTTTAGTAGAAGATACATCTTTAGATATTGAACTTCCTGATGAGGAAGTCTTCTCTATTCAATATAATCTTCAAATATGTGAAATGTACTTTGATGGTGCTTCCAGAAGTCCAATAGGGAAGAAAATGGAAGATCCTAAATTCAATAAAGTTGGGATGGGAATTGTATTTATTACACTAGAAAAGGTAGTGCTACCCTATTCCTTCTTATTGTTGGAATGCGGTAAAAACAATGAAGCAGAATATCAAACTCTCATTGCAAGATTTAATTTGGTGCTTCAGGTAGAGGTGAATCACTTAATGGTTAAAGGTAATTCAGACTTGGTAATCAAACAAGTCAACATGGAAAATGCCATAAGAAAAGAACAGTTAATACCTTTGTATGATTACGTAAGAGAGTTAATGGAAAAATTTCCTTCGGAGCCGACATTTTCTTATGTCCCGCGATCACAAAATGCTCAAGCTGGTGCACTCGAAAATGTAGCCACATCCCTAAAAGATCCAAATCGGGTTGAAATAATCATCAGTATTTCCCACCATTGTGTAATTTCACCTTTTGTTGAAATTAGAACGGCTGAAATCAATGAAATCAGTCCCATTTCTAAACCAAATGGTCATATTACAAGATGAATGATACCTATCAGGAAATACCTTCAAAATGGAACACTCCCACCTAATAGAGCCGGGAAAGAACAAGTTCGGTGATGTGTGGTCAATTTTTCTCTTTATGATATCCCATATCACCAAATAAATTCTCTACAAGAGAGGTTTTGATGGAATTATCTTCAGATGTATTGATGGTGAAGAGACAATGGATGTCATGAAAGAAGTACATGCAGGAGTCTGTGGTGCCCACCAGTCTGGACATAGACTGTCTGATCAAATTTGAAGACTTGGATACTTCTGGCCTTCAACTAAACAAGATAGTGTTGATTTCACTAAGAAGTGTCATTCATGCCAAGTATGTTCCAACTTCATTCATCAACCCCCAGAGTTTCTTCATACTGCTAAATTCTCATGGCTATTTGACACATGGGGAATGGATGTAGTAGGACCTTACCCTTCGGCTACATCCAAGTAGTTTATGTATATTCTTACTGCTACTGACTTCTTTTCCAAATGAGCAGTGGATATACCTCTAAAAGAAGTTAGTTCTTAAAGCATTGTGAGCTTCAACAAGTCTAACATCATTACCAGGCTTGGTTTCCCTCATACCATATTTGACGGAAAATGGAACCAACTTCTGTTCATCCAAGGTAAGGAAGTTGTATCAAGAATACAACATCAAATCCAATCATTCATCTCGGTATCATGCAGTGGCCAATTTAAAAATAGAATCCTTCATTAAGACTCTTTCAAACATACTGAAAAAATATGGTGGATAAGGATAATAAATCATGTCCTAATAAACTTTTTCATGCTTTATGGGCTTATCGGACCACCACCCGCACTCCTACACGGTCAACTCCATACTCATTGGTATATGGAACAGAAGAAATTTTACCCATTGAGGTTCAATTACCTTCACTCAGAGTATCCATTTGTGATCAGTCACCCATAGGTGAACAATCTCAGAAGAGATTGTATGAATTAGAATGATTAGATGAAAAAAGATTGTGCACCCTACACCACGTGGAAGTTTATCAGAATCTAATGTCGCGAGCTTTCAAAAAAAAGTTCATCTTCATTCATTCATTCAAGGAGAATTGGTATTGGTCCTTAGAACTCCAATGATACGAGGAAAGAATCCTCCCAAGCTTGAGCCAAAGTGGTAAGGACCTTAATCAATACATAAGGTCTACTCCAATGGAGCTTATTATTTAATCTCAATGGACGGAGAACTCATTACAACTCCAACAAATGAAATATTCTTGAAGAAGTATTTTGTGTAACACTAATACACTCTTGTCCAACGTGACTTTAAAATGTGTTTTCCTAGCTACATGATGCTAAACGGTGCAACACTGGTCCATGAATATGACCTTAAACTATTTTAGTCCTTCATACATGACTTTAAACTGCACATTCCCCTTTAGTCCTTACTGCAAGACTTTAAATTTCATAGTCCCTCTATCGTCCAACATGACGTTAAACTATGAAAATGTTATTCAGGTTGTTAAAATACAATTTTCCTAGCTACATGATGCTAAAATGTGCAGCACTGGTCCATTCATATGGCCTTAAACTATTTTTGTCTTTCCTACAAGACATTAAACTGCAAAGTCCCCTTTATTCCTTACTGCAAGACTTTAAACTGCATAGTCCCAATATCGTCCAAAATGACATTAAACTATGAACAAGTCCGGCAAGACATTAAGCTACAATATGTTTTAGCTACATGACGCTAAATTGTACATCACCCTTTTGTCCTATATGACGTTAAACTATGCACTGTTAGGGTTGTTTCTACCTCTTGTTTCTCACACCGAGTATGACTCACGTGAGCTTAGAGAAAGCTTCAACCATATCACCCTCTTTGGGCCGCTAACCACACATAAGTCCCAACATCATCTTCAGTTTTTCATTAAGTACAACTTGATCACCAATTAATTCTTAATTGAACTACCCTGACTTTGATCCTTGCCTTCTAGGCTAGGTACATAGGCAACCTCCTGAGGTTCAAGCCCAAAACCAACATCTTCACATCGGTTCACCTCCATTTCCTAAGATGTTGATCCATGAACCCCCCAACCAATATATTCACATTGGTTCATCATCATCCCTGCTTAAAAAATAAATTCCCCCATCGTACTCACTAGAAGACATTAAACTGTATAGAAATACGTCTTAGATAAATGATGCTAAACTGTGCAGCACCGGTCCATGCATATGACCTTAAAATATTCGCACTTTTGTCCTATATGACAATTAACTACAACATTTTTTTGACACCCTCAACTGAGAGGGAATCATTATTGACATTGATTTCCAATCATGTAATATTCCAAAGACTACGTGAATCTATGGAAATTCTCGAACCTTTAATCTTGGATTCAACCATCATTGCACTAAAGTCTCATTTCACCCTTCATTTATATGAACCAAATCTGTTCATAGGGTATTTCAAGAACAACGTATGGCTTGATTCCCATCCTTATGTGATACATAGGAACGTTCGAGTGTCCCTCGAATCCAACCCCATGTTTTTGGGACTAACCCCAAATTCCACTTTCGGTCCCTTGACTGAAAAGTACCCCTGTGAAAACATGAATGTGGTATGAAAATCATTGAAATCATTCACATCAGGTTTATAAAACACACAATGTGTACTCCTCATTATGGTCTGATCTCTATGACCCTAAATTAAGATCTCCTACACTCTCATCCCACATGACGTTAAACTATATTTCAATAACTATGTATGGATTGATTCACATCCTTATGAGATACGTAGTCAAGTCCATCATCTCAATTCAGGACCCAGCCACAACATGATTATGGTTAGAACTGGTCTTTGTATCTCCTTCATGCATTGGAAAATGCCCATTTTGATGTGTCATACTCCTAAACATTAATAATTCCACTTCTCCATAACCCTTTTCTTGGCTTCTGGTCACAAAATGTTTGATACCCAGGAATTCTTTTGCCTAACTATGCAGCACATGTCCCTAGGAGGCCTTGCATAAGTAGTCACCATAATGGTCCAATCAGCCAAAAGATACTATTACTTGACTATGCATCCATTTCCCATAAATGGACCTACATAATTCAACCCCTAACGGGTTTGTCAAATAATGGTAACTTTATTCTTGGAAGGAAAACCTATTTTGTCCTTATTGGTCTTAATGAAAATATGTCGGGATCCACAAAAAATATCCTTCCTAAACATATTTGTCCTATACTCTTTTTCATGATCTGAAAGTATTCAAGTCTATGGTTTATATTTCCCTTCCCTATATTTGGGTCAGACCATCGCATTAGTGACAATCATACAATTATTTGAAAATCTTGATTGGGAATATCCTCTCCATATTCAAGTAACCATATCAATACAGAAAACTCTATGATTTGGAAAATTTTAATCTCCATAAACTGCCACTTTCTTTTTAGAAATAGAAAAGTAAAATTTCTGAGAGTTCTTTTTCCTAGCTATGCAGCAAGTTCCTCTAGATGGCCTTGCATAAGTTGTCTACATAATGGACCTTTCATCCAAAGAATGCTTTTATTTGACTATGCATCCAATTCCCTTAAGTGGCCCTGCATACTTCAACCCCCTAACGAGTTTTTCAAATAGTGGTAACTTTATTCTTAGTAAATTCTTACTCTAAAGCCTTTTATCCCTTTTTTCATATCGACCCTCAGATTCAAAGTTTCTTAGGTCATAGTTTACATGTTTTCCCCCACAATTGAATATGGTAATATGTTTTCAATCAAATTATCATGTAATTTAGTCGATTTTAATCCATTTGGTCAAAGCTATTTGACCTTAAACGTTATACTTTTTATGTTCGGCATGCATGACTTTAAACTGCCAACAAAAGACAGGGTACTCATTAAATTGGGAACTTGTAAAAGGAACTCTAAACAAAAGTCGAGTCCCATCTCACTAAACATACATATTGCATGATTTAGGAAATATTGAGCTATAAAAGATGCAATGTTTGTGGGGTTATTTGTATAATACTAGAAAAAAAAACATACTATGCTTACTAGGCCAATTGGCTTAGGTAAAATTAATTAAAGCAAGTACCAAGATAATGCAGGCACAAATGATTAAAGATGAAAGTGTTTTTCATTGATGCACAAGAGTTAAAATGATATCCATAGATTGGAGCCTCTTCCCTTTTTCAATAATTAAAAGAGGCTATCAACATAACTCTTCATTTGATTTATGGCATCCTGAGCTTCATCAACAACCACTTGAATTATATTCACTCAACCAACTTCACTCTTTTCAGCTTAATGGAGTACTTTCTTGGCATCTGTGATGGCTTTCATACCATTCATTTGAACTCCTTCCAGTGAATTGTTAAGCTGGTCAAGTTCCACAGTAACAACATCTAACTATTGATGAAGGTGCATCTGTTGGAAAACATTCTCCTTGATCTTATGCTTCATCTCCTTCAACTTTGTAGCACGATCAACTTTATCTCTAGACACCGTAGCCTCTAATTCGCTGATATTGGTCAACAACCTTGCTCTGGTCAGATCTTGATGGTACTTTTACTCTGGCTCCCACCTTAATATGAATTGTTTTACCATGGAATGGTTCTCTTGATATCCATAACCTCCAAGTCCTAACATGATGAAGAAAGATGACAATCACGGGATCTTCAAAGACAACTCTTCAAGAGGCACTTCAGATATGATCTTCCACATATGATGTTGTGCCTTATGACATGAGAATTGGAGCGCCTTCTATACCTCTGGGTCGGACTCAACATCAGTATCACAGGGGGGGAATATAGACTGGGATTAATGCACTTCATGAAGTTCCTTGTTCTACTCCTTCCCCCATGACCCTTGGAACTTCACTTTCTACTCCCGTTGGGGAAGAGGTTGAGGCTTCACCTCCAGATCTAGCCACTGAAATTGACTTCCCTGCATAGTCAATTGAAAGTTTTGGTTAATTTCAAAGGATAAAAAAATTTGAGTAATATGACTTAAAAATTAAGTAAATCCACAAATATTATCATCTCTTACCCAACAGTAGATTAACAACATGAGAAGGCTCATCCCCATCTTTCCTAGCTTCAACAGGATTTTTAGGACAGGTTTTAGGAAGCTCTACTGGGTTAAGATCCACTTGAGCTAGCGTCTCTGAAATAATAGGGTTGTCTCTACCCACTTCAGGCATCAGCAGATCATCAGCTTGCTATGATGGAACTGTACATTTCCACCAATCATGGTACGTGATGTAATAAGAAATGTTTTACAGGGTGAAGGATAACACTCACATCCAATATCTTCTAAATTACATGATAGTTTAACATGATCAAAATTTTCATCAAAAGATATTCCAAGTTTCATAATTTCATCCAGGGATATCTTAGATTCCTAGTTAGTCTCACCAGTGGGAGTATTTGATAAGTCTTCTTGGCAACCCGCATCTGGAAGCCTCTGACCCAGAATAGCTTCTTCAGAGAAAATTATGGAATCAGTTGCAGTAGCCACCAAATGTTCTGGTGCAGGTGTTGAACCTAAATCATCACATAATGGAAGATAGTTGATGTTTTCATTCAACATTCTAGGAAGTATTGTTAATTTACTAGAAGCGAGATCTTATATCCTTGCAGAAGCAACAGGAGCAGCCAGGTCAGCATGAATTGGTGACTTTTCAGCAGCACCCTCCGTCATCCTCAGAGGAGGGTCAGTCCTCTCCCTTAGAGGAGAAATTGAAGAAGCCCCAGCAATCTCAATAAATATGAGCAATATTTTCATGAGTTAGGATTAATGAATTTCCGAAGGACTTACCACTACCGATGAAACATTTAGCTATGGACTTCTTCCTTTGATGTCTTTTCTTATTTGGCTTTTTGGGTGTGTGGACAACGTCATCTCCAAATATAGGTATTGGAGAGTGAAAATACCTTTCTAACTCCTCGTTCATGGCTTTCTGGCCTAGAGATACTTCTCCAAGTTTGCGAGGAGATTCAGTAGATATGATGGAAGTACCCCTAGGGCTATACTGTGGTGAATGAACCTAAGTAGTTCCTTTCTTTACAAGCTACTAGATGAAGAAAGTAATTTCCTTGAGTAACAAAGATTTAACTGAAATCAAGTTGTAAAGAAAATAAGGAAAGAGACTTACATCTTCATGATCCATGTAATCATGCCACTCCTCATATACTGAAGCACCAATCCCCTCAATGGTGCCACGATCCATCATTTCCTTCACCCGCTTGATGATTGGAATGGATCCATCAATGGCATATATGAGAATCTCCCGCTCTCTGATGCAAGACCGCACTTCAACAAGGTTATCCTTGAAGAGGATATCAGTATAATCCTAAAGATTACCTACTCCAGGGATATGTAGCCCTTCACATAAGTCCATCCAGGTGGTTTCAACATCACAATATAAGCACTGCCATGTCTGGACAACCTCTGGTCATAAATATTCAACATGTGCACCAGAAGGCTGCGAGGAGGGTCCTACAATCTTAGACTTCAACTTCTTCCTAGCTCCTGTAATCACAGATAAAGAATAAGAAAATGAAACTTGTGGATCTATAAAATAATGGTGATTAAATTGCCTCAATGATATAACTCACCAGGAGTCGATGGAGTGGGACTCTTAACTCTAGAAGGAGGATTATATATGGCACGAGGCCACTTTGAGGCATGTTGTGCCTCATCATCCCCATTCTGAGAATCCGGAAAATCAACACCGGGTGAGGAACCCAGTGAATAAGCTTCAGGTGAGAAAGTGTCACCTTCCAGACGAAGGGTTTCTTTCCTCATAGTTCTCTTTTTTATCCCCACCTGAGGAACTAGATGATTCAGTACCCCTTATGGTTATGATGCTACCTAGTCCTCAGCATAACATGTAGTCAATTGACTTACCGCTCCATAAACTGGTAGATCAAACACTGACCTAGTCTTCTCCATAGAAGTCAGCAACCATAGTTGATGACCAACCATCAGATGCTATTCTAATCTGACATGCACTGGAGGGGATACGGTAATTCGCTGCAGACATTTGAATTGACATGGAAATCTGTATGGAGAATAGGCCTCGCATATAATCTCTCCATCAATCCTCATGGACAATGTACCATCTCTACATTCTAGCATATACTCCCTTAACTCAAGGATAGTCGTTCCATCATCAACAAACCACCCGGTTGGTTGGTTTCCATAAAGAAAGAAATGGAATTCCTTGAACATTCTCAGCCTCACCTTCATATCATTGGGGTTGAAGGAAAAAAAGAAAAATTATAGAATATTCCTTCACTGATGGCCTGAAAGAACTTCCAGAAACCTGTAATCCACTCTGTATAGTGTATGTCTTGAATTTAGTGGAAACCCATCCCCACAAAAATTGGAATGGTCCCTCTATTCTCAAAGGAGGCATACGCATATAGAAATAGAGTAAGCTCCTATGAATCTTCGCAAAAATTGGGGTGGAAAACCCAACCATTTTCCTCTCATCCAACTTGGATGTAATAACAAAGGTATTTGGCATCACACCTCCATTTGAATCCCGAAATGGTAATATATAAACACTGAGCCACAAGGGCAAGAAGCCCGCTAGATGGGTCTTCACTAGAATTATCTGATTTACTTCATACCCCCACTTTTCAAACTCTCCCACTTCTAGAGTTGGCTAGAATGTCCCAAGATCACCCCTCTTCTCTATTCTGGGGCAGCTGGTAGGACGATTATAGGTGGGCCCCTTCTCCTTCCTCTTGATAAGAAACATATCCATCCACTCCTCTGGATGAATATCCTTTCTAGAATGAGTTTTGGTGGTCTTTGAATTCTTGAGTTGGTGGAAAATTTTCAATAATTCTCGAGCCAAAGACAGAGTCTTCTCTGAATCATTCCAAGTTGCCTAGGGGGGGATGAATTCATCATACATATTTCCCAAAATTGGACCCCTCGAGATCTTGTAGACATTCCACAAACTGATTCCTACTTCTCCATGATTCAAATGGAAATAATTGGTTTTTTGGGCTCCAATGGCTGATTATCTACAGCACAAAGTCATCATTTCTATAGACATATGTTTTCCAATCCAGACGCCTTTATATATTGCATCTCCCTTAAGATATTCAACAAACTCTACACAAGTTTGTCGCACCCAATATGCCCACATCCAAGTCAGCTTCACACCTCCTCTAGGACGGAAGTCCCAACTCTTCTTCCATCCTTTGGATTGATCCATCTGAGAATTTAGGAAGATTGAGGGGTAACAATGTGACTTCATATTATTCTTGTGAGGTTTCAGATCTGGGGCACAAGGGATATGATGCATTATTCAGGCATTCTCCACTGTTCTAGCATTAACAAATGACCCTACAACTGAAAAATTTGCTGAAGAAAAGTTGGTGTAATTTTGAAACCAAGAATGCGGGAGAGAGTTCTTTGGCTCTGGAATGTTGACTCCATGAAGATGACCATGACCATATAAAGGTAATTAAATGCTCTGTGAGAAATAGACATGATACTTCTTCATGTAATTGGCCAAATCAGGGACAGTGATGTCACATATATCATAGTAATCATGGCCAATGATGTTCATCATGTCATCAATCTGCATGCTATCCAAACCATCAGAAGATCCAATTCTTCTTGGAGACATTGATTCTGAAAAAAGATCGAATAATTAACTTTTAAGTAAGTTGATTTTTCATAAAATTTGTGAAGAAATCGAAAAAATGGCTAAGTAATTAAGTCGCACAAGTCTAATTTTGGCGTGCAAGTCTAAGCTGGTCACGCAAGTTTTACCACGTTAGTACTGGCGTGCAAGTCAAAAACAGACTGAGGAAGCGTGACGCAATGAACAGAAGCACATCTGAGTGAAAAGCTAAGAAACCTGCACGACGAGAGCTCACTTGCATGAAAAGAGTGAGAAGCTTTGGAAGCCAGGTGGTTTGTGTGATAATTACACCTATATATATAGGCGAGGCAATACCCCTGTGCGCCACTACCTGCATGCTCAAAACCTATGTGCCCAAAATCCTTGGTTTTCTCCTTCATCTCAGAGGAAAAACCTCTTTTCTTTTTCAGATCCAACTTCGAGGGGGGAATTTTTTTGACACTCCGTTCCGTCATAGATTCCAAAGATTGACTAAGGGAAGTCCCTCAAGCAAATAAGAGGGAAGAACATCAAGAATTTCACAAAGGCATTAAGGCATGCAAGTATACCTGCGAGCCAGCCTTGGGAACGCATTTCACTTGCGCGCCAGACATGAGGCGCACAAGTGACCTTCTGGCCTTAAGTGAAATTTCTCCCAAACCTCAGGTGGCCTATAAATACCCATGTGGTCCCCCCATTTTGAGGACGAAAAATCCAAAACTCAGATTCAAGATCTGGTTGCCCAAGTCTTTGTCTGAAGTCTTCCAAACACTTATAAGGTAATTCTTTACCTAGAATGGAATCTCTAAAGAGGAATAATAAGTCTTAAGTGTTAGAACTCTTCAACACTTGCACACCTAAGTGTCCAACCCTTAAGGGAAATGAAGAAACTTGCATGCCAACTTGTCCTCTCATGGAAACTTGCGTGCCACCCTTCGGAAAGTCTCTAGGGATGATACTAAGGGGTCCAATTCAAAGTCTACCAAGTATCACTTCATGGATAATCGTTGCCCTAGTTGGCTCATGTCGTGCAAGTATACTTGCACGACTAGGACTTGTGCGCCAGAGCAGGACTTGTGCGTCGCCTTCCAATTCACTTCCGTTCTTCAAATGCACCTTTCCTCTTCATGATCTAGCCTGAAAAACCATCGTAATGCCATTTGTGGCATGGTTCCTTTGTTGGATTCCTTATCTAAAAGGAATTATGATAAGTTATTTTGATTTGGGCCTCCTCTTTAGGAGTAAGCCCCAAGTCTCAGGTCCCCTTCAATTGTGCCTTCTTTTTAGGAGTAAGCCCCAATCATAAGTTAAAGTCCCCCTTAATTTGGGTATCCTCTTTAGGAGTAATCTCCAAATTAAGAATCTAAATCTCTATAAAGCACAAATACCTTTATGGACCCCATTAATGGGCATCCTACTTAGGATTAAACCCCAAATCCCCCCTAATTTGGGCCTCTTTATCAAGAGTATGTCCCAATCATAATTTCAATTATCTTTGGGCCTCCTTCTCATGATTAATCCCTAGGTTATAAGTTCCATTTAATTGGGCTTCCTTATTAGAAGTAAGCCCCAACCCTATTTTCTTTTGATTTGGGCTTACTTATTAGGAATAAAACCCAATAATAAGTCCCTCTTAATTTGGGCCTACTTCTCAGGAGTAAGTCCTGAGTTAAAATCCCAAATCTCAATAAAGCACAAATACCATTATAGACCCTACTCCTGGGCTTCTTTCCTAAACTAAGACCTGATCATCATTTACTTGGGTAGTCACACATACATAATCCCCATATCATTTCTTGTGACCACATCTTTCGTGGAATAAATCACCAGGTTTACTGATACCTCATGTTTCTCACACCGAGCATGACTCACATGAGCTTAGAGTGTAAAAGTAACCACGACATATCTTTTTGGTCCATCAATCATACGTAAGCCCGACAATTTTTAATCGATCTACATGGAATTTGATCTCTACCTTAAAATCAGAGTATATAGGAATACTTTATATGGTTTAAGCCCATCACCCATTAATTATCATCTGTCCCATATGACGTTAAACTATATCTGAATTACCGATATACATAGGTTCTGATTCCTCTTTAACATGGATATGTAGGTAGCACATCTATAGGTACGATCCCAACTCTGAAATAATCCATGTCTTTATAAATGACAATAAACTTCAAGTGACTCACTTGGTAGATTTAAAATCAGTATGGTCATCATAATGACCATTATATTTCTATATAATGTATTGAAGGATACGATTGACTAAGAATCTCTAATACATACGGATGATTCTACACCGATGAAGAACCTCAAATACATATAAAAGATTCTCTAAATCTCATACATATCAATCATTGATTTCCAAATCTAAAGGAAAACTCATTTTTATGCTTGGAAAATTAATAAGGATTTGGAAGCATAACTTAAATCTATAAGAGAGTCATGGAGTAAACAATAATTCCCCCCAAAAAGGTGTGATGAGCCTGACGTCCCATCCTCCCGACCAATACAAATTATTAAGCCTCATCATTCCAAAACTAATGATCACCTACCATTGGAAAGTAGGTACATATGGAAATATAATAATTTTATGTTTCCAGTTCTATGAATAAACCCATTAGAAACCGATTAGAAAGTTTGAACCTTAAACAAACAAGGTCATCTCCATTTCTGGAAGAAACACCGTTCAAAAAGCAATTATGAATAGTATTAACTGAATTTTTAATATTATATACTATATATAATTTTAACATCCATATTTTTTGTTTCTTAGACATTATATTAGAACAAATTCATTTTATTTAGATAAAATAAGTATTTTTAAAAAAATGTAATTTTACCGCCTTTTAATGATGAACCATATTTGAAAACAATATTTTAAACTTTTATATATTCAATTTAATGAAATTAAATTCTTCTTTATAAGTAGAACATAAAAATTTAGTTTGGGTAAATTTTTGGTACTTTTCTGATAAATTTCATATTTTGATGAATAGTGAAAATACTATGTTTTAATTGAAAACATCTTTTTTAATCGAAATAATTTATTGTGTAAAATTTTGAATTTGAATGGTTTTGAAGTATAATTATATTATATTTTTATCATTTAATACAATTTAGGTCATTATAAGTAATTTTCCATTTAAATTTTACATAAACACATGTCAATCTTTTGATAGTTTTTAATTTTTAAAAACCCGCTTTTTGGTTCTAACAATGGGAATTGATTTTAAATCAATAAATGAAACTACTATGTTTTGAATTTGGTAAAATAGACTTCATTTTTGAATTTGTAAAATCAAAATTAGCTTCGGGTAAATTTTTGGTATTTTTCTGAAAACATTCAATTTTTGATGAATAGTGAAAACACCGCGTTATTATTTAAAACTGAATTTTTATTTAAATAATTATTATTTTTTTCAATATATTTTATGTCAAAAAGATTTATAATACATATATAAGTTCTGTAAAGACCCGTAAAATTCAAGGGAAATTTTTTCTTAATTTTCTTTAAAATTTTACAAGAGCGCGGTTTCAGACGGCACCTGATTCCGAGGCCCGGAGTGCCCGGAATTAATTTCCGAAGTTTGGCTCGGGTACGTTCAGTGAACGAACGAGCGGGAATTTCTAACTTTTGATCCGGTGCTCGGAATTGAAATCCGAGGGCACCGATGAACTCGCAGCGCCGATATTCGCTTAAAGAGTCCTTTTCGGGAGTTGCGTTTGTTGCGGGTTGAGAGTTTCGTTTTGGGGTTTTTAGTTTGAGTTAAATAAAATTGTGTAGAACAATTTTATTTTTAACTTGTTAAAACCTATCTAAGGTGGTTGGGAGTGGGACCCACACCCACATAACCTCCCTTGAGAGGATTAAGTGTGGTGGGGCCCACACGAACCCCCCACCTTTTCAACTCCCCACTCTCCCTCTTAATGTCTTGGCAAGTCAACTTCTATTTAATTATACAATTCATGTATATTAAATAAGTGAGTTAAATGTGGAGTTATCTCTTTTGAATTTCAAACTTTTGAAATTCTTTTATGTTTTGTAATAATAAAATAAGATGTGATCTTATTTTATTTTGGGTTGATCGTTTGTCTTCTTGAGAGGTGGAGAGCTTCTCTCCTTCTTCTTCAAACTCAACGAAGAACGCGAAGAACGACGTTCTTCAACGAAGAACTTCTCCGCCGAAGAACACGATCCATCCGCGACGCCGTATCCGCGACGCGACGTACTTCTTCCGCGTCATCTCTTCCGCGACGGTTTTCCGCGACGAACGCCTTCAACAACGACTCTTCCTCCGACGTCAAAGGAATCGACACCGATATTCCACGACTCCGTCATCGTGCGACTATCGAGGTAAGGGTTCTTGAGTTCGTTGTTCCCTTTTTAATTTGACTTTCCTCAAGACTTGACGAGGAACGCTCTCTTTTCCGACGAAGAACGCCGCAACTCCTTTCTTCGTTCACCGTGACAACGAAGGGGACGCCATCTCTTCTTCGGACAACCTTCGTCGGCAAACGAAGATCCGCCATCGTCGTGTCTCTTCGGGCATAGCACTTCGTCAACGGATTTGACGAACGACGACCGCGACACCCGACCTCCGCGACGCCGTCTTCCGCGGAGCGTAGCAGAACCTTTGAATCCTAAACCCGAGGTAGGGGTTGTTGGTTCATTATTTCTTTATTCTTTTCCTTGAACGTGGATCTCGCATGTCTAACTTGATGCTTGATTGTTTAAGTTGCGTTATTAATTTAACGTGAGGGGGCCGGACCGCACGAACACGGCCGAACCCCCCTCCAACGTTCATGTTTATTCATGCGGGTGGAAGCATGTAGCGTGGTGCCGTCGCACCACGCGGATGATCGTACAATTAATTTACGTGGCGCCGTCGCGCCACGCCGAGGGAAAATCTTCAAGAACGCGACGCCGTCGCGCCGCGTTGAAAAGAATCGAAGCACGGCGAAGGGGCGCGGTGCCGACGCACCGCGCCGGATGACGAACGCCGCGGCCGGTTCCGGGCCGCGGCGGGACGAGAAGACCGCGGCCGGTTCCGGGCCGCGGCGGGACGAGAAGACCGCGGCCGGTTCCGGGCCGCGGCGGAAGGGAAGACCGGCGGTCGGGCCGCCGGCGTCGGAAGCCGAAGAACGGGACCGGAAATTCCGGTCCCGTTTGAGAAAACCGGCCGGCCAGCTGGCCGGCCGGATGTCTTAAAAACCGGGGGATTTAATCCCCCGGCCTTCCATTAAAACCCCCCTCTTAATGAGGGGGGCGGTTCATGAGGAAAGGGGGCAGCGCCCCCTTTGGTCTAGCCGCCAGCAGGCCCCCCCACGTGAGGGGGGGGGGGGGGGCGGTTTGAAGAAACCGGCGCGGCACAAAGGCCGCGCCGTTTTTGTGAAGGAACCGCGGGGCTGAGCCCCGCGTGCGCAGCCCGTGCGGCGCACCCCGCCGCCAGCGCGGCCCGCTGCCGCCGCCAGCGCGGCCCGCCGCCGCCGCCCGCCGCCGCCGCGCGCCGCCGCCGGCCCCCGCGCCGCCGCCGTTCGCCGCCGCCCGCCGCCGCCGCCGGCCGCCGCGCCGCCCAGGGGGGGTCGGGCCGGGTCGGCCCGGACCCGGACCCCCCCGTTTCGAACCTGATTTGGTTTTTGGCTCATAACTTGAGCCTCGGACCTCCAAATGACGAACCGTCTGCGGCAACGCGATCCTTGGATCGAGACGGTCGTTTCGATATATCGCACTCAAGGTTTCGGGTTACTTTGAGTTCGGCCGGGTTGGTTCGTTCACGAAACCAACCGGGCCTTCGGAGCGGAAACGCTCATAACTTGAGCTACGGACGTCCGATTGACGTGCCGTCAGTCGCGTTGTGTTCCTTTTAGTGAGACGGATCTTTTGGCATACTCCGCCCGAGGTTCGGACGCAGGTGGAGTACGGTCGGGTTGGTTTTTCCTTAAAAACCAACCGGGCCCCGGAGACGAAAATGCCAATAACTCACAGACCGGGCGTCCGATTGACGCGCCGTCTGTTTCGTTGACTTCCTCTTGATGAGACGAAACTTTTGACATACTCCGCCCGAGTTTTGGATGCAGTCGGAGTATGGCCGGGTTGGATTGTACCCGAAATCCAACCGGGCCCCTGGAACGGAAAAGCTGATATCTTACAGACAGGACGTCCGCTTGACGAGCCGTCAGCGGCGTTGGTGGTTACGTTTAATAACGGTCCCTATGAGTATACCCTATGGGAGTTCGGGGTACAGTTGAGATACGGCCGGGATTGGTTCGCACTCGAAACCAACCGGGCCCCTGGGACGAAAAGGCTAATAACTCACAGACCGGGCGTCCGATCGACGCGCCGTCTGTTGCGTTGAGACCCCTGTGACGAGACGGTTCTATGAGACACTTCTTCGTGGGACTTTGTGATACTTGGAGTATCGACCAGTAGCTCGTGGAGCGGATCCTCCCGGAGACGAGCGTGCAGAGTACGGAGACCGTGTAGCCGGCTGAGACCTGACGACTGCTTGACCGACTCGACTTGTAGTGAGTCGACTAGCCCAGTGGACGGAGCGCCCAGTAGTTGGTAGCAGACCCACGGCGGACGGAGCGCCAGGTAGTTGGCCGCAGACCCGCGGTACTCGTCCGGAGAGTACCTCAGCAGGCTAACTGGGTAGCGCCCGGTATTTGGCGACAGACCCTCAGCGGACGGAGCGCCAGGTAGTTGGCCGCAAACCCGCAGTACTCGACAGGAGGAGTACCTCAGCAGTCTTAGGTTAGTGAGCAGTACCTCGGAGTCGTGACAGGACTACTGCACACTTCAGAGACGGGGCTCTTCAGCAGTTACGGTTTCGATAATAAAAATCCTGGTTTGAGCTGAGACTTTTGACCCTGTGTTACTTAATGATTGAGATGGGTCACTTGCTAACTTAGGTATATGTATGGGCATATACCTGGGTAGTGGTTATCCGTTGATCTCATGATCCTTGTGTTTCCTCATGACTGAGATGGGTTACTTGATAACTTAGGTATATGTATGGGCATATACCTAAGTAGAGTTTATCTGTTGTGATCTTCTTGTGGTTATACTTGTTGGTTTTAGTGAGACCTTGAGGGTCTCGGGGTCCCTACTGAGTATCGTTATACTCACCCCTGCACGGGCTATGCCCGCATCTCGTTGTGTTGGTTGCAGACGACGGACAGTGCTGGCAGAGGCCGAGTGTTCGAGGACTGGACGGTACCTGGAGGTGGACTATACGACGAGGCGGTACCCAGAGGCAGACCACTGGGCGGGACATACTCGGAGCAGACGGCGGGACCCGAGGAGCAGAGGAGCTATCTGTACCCACCCTTCAGGTGGGATTTCCAGTGGACATCTCAGCGTAGCAGCTTTACTTTTCAGTCGCTGTTTTCCCTTTCGAGTTGTACTTTACAGTTGGGCTTGTATTTCCGGCCCCTTTTTACTTTTCAGCTCTTCTTTTTGTACTTAGTGTTTTACTTCCGCTTGTACTCTGTGGTGCTTGTTTTCTTTATAAAGGCAATGCCTTCCCAGTTATCGGGATTTTACGCCTTTGGTGCTAGTCGCCAACCCCTGGCCTATGGAAGGCGGGCTTGGGGTAGTCACGGCACGGGCCCCGAGGACGGGTCGTGACAAGTTCAATTTAATTCATTTGATTCATTTTATAATAAAATTAGTTGTATAAAATTTTATTGAACGTTTTCACCTCATTTACCCACCTTCTAGGTATATTTACAAATTTGCATAAAACATAATTTTAGCACTTTTGTGAGTTGAATTTAAAAATTCCGAGAGAAACAGTTGACATCAGTAAGTAAAATGTGTTTCAATAAGATAAGAATAAATTTTTTTGAATAGTAACGTTTTATTTTTGTTTAGAACGGTTAAAGGTAAATAGGGTAATTAAGGGTAAAAATGATATAATAATTACCCTAACACATGTCTGAATTCTATTGGATATGATTAATTCGTCCAAAAACATCCTTAGGAATAAAATATGATCCCCTTTGGTCTACATAGACTAGATTAGGACATATTTTATCATTTTATTTAAAAAAGGGTAAAAAGTGTTAAATTCAAATTTTAATAACAAAAACATTTTCAATATAGGGTTATACATAATATTAAAATGACAATGAATTTTTATTAGAAATCTAAATTTTTTTCTACATCATGGTTTTTTATTTATAATTTTTAGACATTAAATAATTAAATTCATTTATGACATAATGATGCAGTAATTACCTTATTAATGAAAGAATCAAATAAATGGTATTATAAATATTAAAATAAATATAATCTCAATGTTTTTATGACATCCACGATTTTTTTGGTAAAAATGACATGTTAGGGTTGATTCAATGTATCTTCTTTGAAGTAATCAAGTTGTGATGACTTTCACAAAAACCAAATACTAAATAGTGTCAAAATTGACATAAATGAGTTTTTAAAACAAATATTATATTATTAAATTACATAACATTCCTAAAAATATATTGTTCTACCAAAGGGCTTAAATAGTATTATATATGTCATTAATGAACCACTTTAGGTTCTCTTGGATGTTTAGAGTAATTTTATTTAACCATATACTGTAAGAATACAAGAAGACACTTTAAAAGTTAAACTATTTAACAAAGAGTTTAATCTAAAAGATAAGGTTAATATGATGAACTAAAACTGTCTAAAACCTATTGGTTGAGTGGTTTTCAACCCATCCCCACCTTAGCTTCGAAATAAATCAATTTGGATCCATTAGATACTGAAAATTATTTTATAATAAAATAATATATTAAACTTTTCTTAAAGTGACCCTCACCTATCTTATAAAAGGGTACTTCCCCTTCTCTAGAAATCACACCTCCAAAGCCATTTTTCTCATCCATAACCTACCCAAATATCCTCCCAAAATTTCTCACATCAACCTAGAGTCCTTACTTTGATCAGAAATCCAACCTATGGATCCCTTTTGATCACCTCAAAAGGAAACACTTGAAGAAGAGGTAATAATTTCCCCACTCTCTTTCAAGTTCATTTTTTCTTCCACTACCTCTTTCTTTATTGTTTACATACCAGAACAATAAATCAAGTACCTCCTACATACTATTATGTCATTATAAATATATTACAACCATATTCTCTATTCTATAAATCCTATGAATGACAAAGTCACCATATGTGTGTATGTATGACTTACCGTCTCCACGTTGTGGTGTAGTATGTTATTCAAACACTTCATTATTTGGATGGATATAATAATGTGTATCACTAATGTAAATAATATATATAACATTTTAATTATTCTGTATATATAATATAACATCCAATTACATGCGATTTCACCCTCAATATAATGGTATTATCGCTCGTGCGTATGTACTGATTACCATCTCCACAAACGCGATGAGATTCATTCTACATTGTAATCATTCAAGAATAATTTTCATTTTATGATTAAAAATAATTTTTAAGAAATTAATATAATTGTGGATATGAATCAAATACATTATATCCATAAAAAACAAGGCTTACATAATCAAGAATTTAAAGGAGAATGAATCCGTTAACACCCAAAAATGATGATAATACTGAAATATTATAAACAATGAAATATTATAGGATCATATATGATATAATATTTATGTATATAGTTCTTGTATAATTTAATAACAATGATTTAACTATTATACAAGAGGCTAACATACTCTCGACCAAGTAATAGTCAATTTATGGGTTAATTCCTCAATCTCATTATTATCTGAGATTGTTTGTGTGTATGTTTTTACTAGGACATAATTATTATCCATGTCCATGTTTCATAAAAGAGTTTTCAAAAGGATTATTTTTAAGGTACCCTTTAACTAAAAAATAATTTTAAATGGTTTAAATATTTATTCTTCTAAAACATTCTTATTAATTTCCATGTTTTGAAAATGATTTTTAAGATTTATTTATATGGACATGAATGTTTTAAAATTTTAATTCCTTTCAAAAGTTTCAAAGTGGTGTGGGATAATTTGATTCAAAAATGAATTTTAAATGTCTTCCTTTAGAAATCGTGTGTCTTTTAAGTGATTACATGAAAAAGAGATATTTCTCTCAATGAGTTTTAATGATCATTTTAAACTACGTCAACATCCTTTACTGGATATTATTCTTGATTGAGGTTGATTTATTATAATACAATATTTGATATTGTATTGAATGAGTTATGCTATGTTTGACTACGGATGTGCTATTTTTATAGCATTCATGGTTTTTGGTTAAATTATTCACATTTCATATGCTAGTTTTAATATGAATGTTTATGTTATATTTCAATATTTTCATATTATGAATGAATTGGACTTAGTAAATGATGGGTGGAACCCACTATAGCTCCTCGATGCATCATTATGTCTCAAGAGACAAACTAGTGTCTTGGCACAAGGCCTTGACAGAATCTTATTTTTAGTCATGGCACAAGCCTTGACTATTTGGTTATGAAGTCTGGCATTATGCATTCCATCATTATGAAATTGGCTATTGATATTGCATGTGATTATTCGACTAGTAGAATGTCCATGTGAATAAGTAAATGGCATTATTTTATTTATATTTTCTATATTATTCTGATGTTTAAGTTTAAAAGACTTATGTTTTAGTCTTATATATTGACTTAAATGTTTATGCTTATTTATGAAAGTTTCCACTATATTGTTATCCTTACTGAGCATTTGAGCTCACCCCTTTCTATGTTTTATTTTTTCCAGGATGCGAAGAAGTATATTATAACTAAATGGAAGGGATAGTATAAGGGATATCAATATGGTCAATAGAGACAATGTTGTTGTTGTTTTTCATTTTATAATGTAATGTAACATTCATGTATGTAATCTATTTTCCAAGACCGCAAAACTGATTAGTCCTTCGGGACATGATTCCTTGTAATCATGCCAATGTATTAAAATAATGCATCGCCTCCAGGTAAATGGGGTTGGGGTGTTAAATTCAGAAAATACCTTTATATATGAATTTTAGCATCATCGGGATAATCCCATTATATAAATATTTTAGTATAAATCACAGCACAAGTCATAATGGCCAAAATACAACAACATATAATTATAATCCATAATGGTTGTCACGAACCAGGCTGGGTAGCCATCTGACCCGATGCCCGACCCGGTCCACGACATGGCCCAAAGGGCATTCCGAATCCCCATGGGCTGGCACAAGTTCCCGGGTATCAAACATTACATGGGAACGATTTACCCGAAATAAAAGACAGAAAAACAATTAACCAGAAAAATAAACCGAAACTAAAAATAGGCAACCAAACACGCGTTTAAACTATGAACATGTTTCAAGTCTACAACTCGAACCAAGAACTAAAAAGAAATGATGACAGAGGAAACTAAAACTCTTACTCAAACCACCCGGAAAAAGAGAGGCCACATCGACACCACTCCGCATGAAAAGACCAACTGCAACCCGAACCACCATCACTGAGCACAAAGTCACAACCTAGAAAGCAAAAGAAACAGAATCTACATACAACCAAGGGTGTATGTAGGGTGTGAGATAAAATCCTAGTAGGATGCCACCGAGAAAAGGTTCCACACATAATTATTAAAAGAAAAATACATTTGCAATTAACATAATAAAAATAAATAAGTGCTTAGAGGATTTTAATGAAAATGGTTTTCAAGAGGAAACTTCTCTACAAAGAAAACAACTTAAATTAACTTACACGCACGCACGCACACCCAAACATGCACACACACACACACACAGACGCACACACACACATACACACACACAAACACACACACTTTTCTTGGTAACCCCAATGTCACACTGTGTGCCGACGGTGAGCATAAAGCAGAGGAAGAGCACAAAACATGGGAGACCCTAAAGATACTAGCGAGAAGTGGGACCCTAGAACATCACATCTCGGTGAACCATATCACACATTCCCATGAACGATCCATTGGTATGGAAACACATCCTACCATAGTGGTCTTCAGTCATCATCCAATGTTTAGTTAGTGTTGTAAGTGTCAATCCCGTTAAGTGCAACTGGGCCGATGCCACTCCCGTATCACTAGCACGCTAGTCTAGTCCACCCACCTAGTACCCAGGCTTCCCTTTTGTGCTCAAGTAATTCAAAGCTCAGGACACATTTCATAATCATACACTCAAACCCAATAAGATACTACACATGCCAAAACAACCATTTGCACACAAAAAAACCATTTGAAATAATACGCACGCTAAAAACGTTTTCAAAACACGCTTCACACTATTGACATAATCTAATAAACCACATAAAAAGTTTATAAAACAACAAAAAAGGAGTGTCACATGGTTTTACACACACAAAGGTAACCACTTAGAAATCCAAAACACATTCCAACATCGCACGCAGTCAAATACAATAAAAAGTGTGACCTGCACCACGAAAAGGATTGATGGAAAACCCTTAAACCATATGAAAAACACCATTATCTAAACCACATAGTTTAACATTCCAAAGATAAAATATTGTGAAAAAATTTAGAAGAAATTTCTTAACGTTAACCACTAAGATCATGCAAAAACTTCTTTTACGACCAAACGCACCGACGCCATGTAAAAAAACAGTTCGCACCACTTACACGACTTAATAAGATAACCGCACAATTCAAAAGTCACTAATAGATTTCTTAGCAGAAAACACCCAATAATATGAACAATATAGTAAACAATTTCAATTCAAATCAAACATCAAATAAAACTTAATTTTCACAACAAAAATTAATTAAAAATAGGAAAAACAAAATAAACATTGCAAATTAATTCGTCGGATAATAATTAGACGGGGAACCACCTACCTTTGACGCTGAATTTCCCACAAAAGAGTGTGAAACTTCAATCGCACCACGAAATCACTGCACAAAGATCGATTGAGCCCTAAAACAAGAATTCAAACAAAAATAAATCAAAAACAACCCCTAAATTGGACCACAAACCTGCTGAAAAAAATATAAACTCAAAAAAAGAAAAGGAAAAAGAATGAGGAAGGGGATTAACCAATGGAGGTTTTGGCCATGGAGGGCAGACCGGAAGGGGAGGCAGGGCATCGGCCGGTTGAAGAGGGGGAGATTTGGTCGTGACGTGTAGCGCACAGGGGGGTGCGGTGCGGTTCTGAGCTGGCCGGGGCAGGGGGGTCGCGACGGGTTGAGTGTGTGCCGGCAAGGGCTCTGCTGGGAGGGAAGAGAGGGAGGGTTGGTGAAGGAGGCAGTGCGAAGTGGTGCAAGTGGAGTCGGGCGACGACTCCAGGTCGCCAGAGGGGGTATACAGTGTTGGAAGGGAGCGTCGCAGGAGGTGTCGTCTGTGGATGGGGTAGCGCAAGAAGAACCACGGAAGGAGGGGGGCTTCGACGGGGAAGAAAAACAAAAATGGGGGAAGGGGAGATTAGGTCTCTATGCAATAGGGGGGGGGAATAAAGAGAGGAAAAAAAAGAAAAAAAATAAAACAAAATAACAACTAAAACAAAATCAGAACCAATAATAATAATAATAATCATGTTATTAATTATAATAACTTTACATGATATTGATAAACATAATAACTTAACAAAATTTAATAAAAAGTTAATAATAATATCTAAATAATAATCAACTTTATATTAATAAACATGGTGAGCATAATAATAATAATAATTAATAATAATTGATGATACCCTTTTTTTATCGTTAAAATAATTATTTAAACGTCGTTTGATTTCTATTATTATATGTATTTTTTTGAGTCGGGCAACCGCAAGGTCACCCCGCGTGGCACATAAAATTTTTAAAAAGAAAGGTGATGATGATAATAATAAACACACTAAAATTATCTTCCTTAACACCACTTTTAATTCCAATCTTTTATTGATCATTACACTTAATTGATTAATTAATTTATCACGCATCGGGAAGTCGCATGGAGACCCATACGAGGTCGTTGCGTGTCTTCGGTCGCAGTGCACTATATGTAATAAAGGCCAATACACACATTTTTTTAAAATAAGAACACCAAATTTTTAAGTCAGGCTTAAACCCAGACTACCCGATGCAGAGAAAGTTAATGAAATAAATAAATTTTGAAATGAAGGGTGTGAAAATTATCCCCACCATAATTCTTTCCATCCCAAAAATGCCACAACTAGTACCGAACCCCAAAGTAGAAAACCACGCTCCCTTAAGATTCAAAGGGTATCCCCACAAATATCAAGAAAATAGAGGAAAAGGAATCTTTCTCAGAGAATGTGACTCAAATGACCACATTATGAAACGCATAAAAGACTTTCTGATATGGGTCTCCCACCCCAAAGAGCTAGAACGCCTCCAGTTGACTGATCGAGGAAGGGAACTCTCTTACCCACGAAAACCAACTTCAGAAGCTGAAATACCTCAGGCACTATTAAACGAAAACCAATCCATATTTAAAAACATAAGCAAAAGATCAACATGGAGAGGCCCGAGGGGATCCCCACCATTAGGAACTCACTGACACTCAATATAAGACTGGAAAACCGAAACAGGGAGGTTCGAGCAGACTCCCCGCCATTAAAGAAAAGTACAGCACTGATTCATTATTGAGACACTCATGTGAGACCCAATATGGGTCTCCTCACCATTAAGAACCTACCAAATCCCAAGGCAAGACTAGAAACCCAACATGGGGTGGTTCAGGCGGACTCCCCACCATTCTAGAAAGGCAAACATTGATTTATTCCAGAGACCTTTTTGCGAGACCCAACGTGGATATCCCTGCTATTAGAGCTTACGGAAGGTACAAACTTTGACAATTTTCCAACGGTGACCAAACACCCCTCCACAAGGGGCGGGGAGGGAGGGGCCCGACCACCAGGTGTCAAAACCACGACCGTCCACTCACCAACATCTCAAAATTTCCTGGATGAACACCATCCAAATTTGAGACTGGGTTACCCAAAATACTCTCATAAGGACCACTAAAGCGATTGCATCCAGTGGAACGCAACCCCCAAGAATTTAAGGCACGAGACGAACATGCCTCCACATGGACATGAAAACCTTATGCAACTAGATGGCTCATTCGGAGCGGAACAACCATAGAAACAATTTAAATCCCCTCTACTTTTAACACTGATGACAGAAATAAAGTTGGGGTCCCATACACTCCCGGGGTTCCTGACCACGTGCGAGCTTCACTCCGAGGCCTATGGCTGGAGCCTTGATATTTGAAGCATCTTCTGCCTCGCAGTCAGGTGTCGAATACTCCCTAATGGAGCTTCCCCTTTTTGGTGTCACATGACACCACACTTCAACCAAGAAACCACCCGAAAACATGACACATTAAAATATATGATTGATCATATGCGGAACATTCACCAACACCAGAGTTGAAATGGTGCATGCACATCACCCATTGTCACACTGAATGAGAACACGACACCCGCAATCGTCACCTGAACATGACTGTTGCTGTTGAGTGTATCATTACGCTGATAAATACTTTTAACCACATCTTGAACAACTTTTGATTCCTGCAAATGACCATAGAAGCCTCATACGACTGGGTAGGCCAAACTAGTATCCTAACATAAACCTTTCCTTAAATGAAACAAACCATAGACCAGAGGTCATTTAGAATGATAGACCGCACCAAAAACTTAGGGTTTCTTCCACCTTTTTTCCACTGGAGTCTCCTTTACCACTTCCAAACCACCGTTGACTATCAAAGGGACCTCACGCTGCAAGACGTCACCAAACATGACCCTTGCAGCCGATGTAAATACTACAAATCCCATCAAGACACTGGTCAACACTAAAAATTCTGAACCTCCTTCACCCTTCCCTGTTATATTTCCTTTCACCATTTGCAGGGGAAATATTCAAACATGACGACGTCAAATTTCATACCCAACAGGTCGAGACACTCAAAGAGACCGAAACTCTTTTCACTTCCCCTCGCATATGTCATCCCACTACGAGAGTACCTACATAACCGAAAGGAAAAAGAAATTGAAATAGCACTTCCACCAAAAAGGGAGAGTCCTTACTTTAATCAACTGGATGGTTGGCCATCGACAAATTACCAGTGGCCACACGTCATTCGCACATTAACACTTTATTGGGGGTGTACACTAGCCAAGAAGGAGAACTGTGGACCTAATTAGACAGATCCGATGGTCAAGAAATACCAAAAGAAAACACCAAATGTGCAGGGGGGAACCACTACAAGGGCTCCCCGATGTACTTTTCAAAAGAATTAACTAACTACACGCTTGCGTACCAACTTACAAATGAGAATTCAAACTAGGGACACAAATCAGTTAAAAAGGATTCTCGGCTCAAAACTTCTCAAATCCAACCGTCCAAAATTACAAGGACACACCACACAATCACCAGTTATTTAAAAACACAAAATTTTCCTTTAACAAATTTTTTTTTAAATAAAACAAAGCTGTTGGGTTGCACAAACACCAATGGTGCCCTATGGGCCTTGCACATGCATGTTCTCGTGTCTCATTGGCATCCACCTCATATCCATCCAAAAACTCATCCGCTCATGCCATTAACAGTTTCCTTTTCTCATATAGACTCATGCATGTGGTTTCCCATGAGAACACTAAGGATTAAAATCAAACCATTCCATTTTTCAGAACCAAAACATTCAACCCACACTTTTCAAACCTCACACACCATTTCATTTTTAAAGAGCTTCATAAGAAAACATTTTCCAGAACCAAAACATTTTTGCTTAAAAACCAAATCTCCACAAATCCAAAATAAAGAGATGAGAAACAACGCAAGAGAAAACTTGTGTCAGAAGGTGGCTGGAACGTATGGTTGGCTGCCATAAGCTAGTCACGCTGCCGACATAGAGGGAATTCTAGGACAGCATCCCCAGCATCACATGGCTTTCCAGACCCTGTGAGCTCACTAGGACCACTGAACTTACCCTTTTTCATTTCCCTTAGAGAAGATTAACCTCAAGGACCAAAAACTCAGAAAAACCTCAACATACTTTGGTAACTTGAGTCCCTCCACGAGGTGTGCTGGCCAGACACCTTACTCGTAGCCAGGACGTTGAGTCCCGACAACCTTAAATTAAGTCCACTGTGAATCTATCCCAAAATAAAACAACCCAAGAGAGCAAAACTTTCCCTCTGATACCATTTTTTCACGAACGAGGCAGGGTCCCCATCTGACCCGGTGCCTGACCCGGTCTACGACATGGCCCTAAGGGCGTTCCCGATCCCCACTGTCTGGCACAAGTGCCCGGGTATCAAAAATTACATGGGAACGATTTACCCGAAATAAAACTCAGAAAAACAACTAACCAGATAAATAAACTGAAACTAAAAATAGGCAACCAAACACGCCTTTAAACTATGAACATGTTTAAAGTCTACAACTCGAACCAAGAACTAAAAAGAAAAGACGACGACATAAACTAAAACTCTTACTCAAACCACCCATCAAAAGAGAGGCCACATCAACACCTCTCCACATGAAAAGACCAACTGCAACCCGAACCACCATCACTGAGCACGAAGTCACAACCTAGAAAGCATAAGAAACAGAATCTACATACACTCAAGGGTGTATGTAGGGTGTGAGCTAAAATCCCAGTAGGATGTCACCGAGAAAAGGTTCCACGCATAATTATTAAAAGACAAATACATTTGCAATTAACAGAATAAAAATAAATAAGTGCTTAAAGGATTTTAATGAAAACAATTTTAAGGGGGAACTTCTCTAAAAGGAAATCAACTTAAATTAACTTACACACACGCACGCACACCCACACACGCACGCACACACACAGACACACACACACATGTACACACGCACACACACTTTTCTTGGTAACCCCAACATCACACCATGTGCCGAAGGTGGGAAGAAAGCAGAGGAAGAGCACAATACATGGGAGACCCTAAAGATACTAGCGAGAAGTGGGACCCCAGAACCTCACGTCTCGGTGATCCATATCACACATTCCCGTGCATGATCCACTGGTAGGGAAAAACCTCCTACCACAGTGGTCTCCAGTCATCATCCAATGTTTAGTTAGCGTTGTAAGTGTCAATCCCACTAAGTGAAACTGGGCCGATGCCACTACCGTATCACTAGAACGCTAGTCTAGTATGCCCACCTAGTACCCAGGCTTCCCGTTTGTGCTCAAGTAATTCAAATTTCATGCCACATGTCATAATCATACACTCAAACCCAATAATATACTACACATTCCAAAACATCCATTTTCACACACAAAAACCATTTGAAATAATACACTCGCTAAAAACGTTTTCAAAACACGCTTCACATTATTGAAATAATATAATAAACCACTTAAAAAGTTTATAAAACAACAGCAAAGATGTGTCACATGGTTTTACACACACAAAGGTAACCACATAGAAATCCAAAACACATTCCAACATCGCAAGCACTCAAATACAATAAAAATTTTGACCTGCACCACAAAAAGGTTTGATGGAAAAACCTTACACTATATGAAAAACACCATTATATAAACCACATAGTTTAACATGCCAAAGATAAAATCTTATAAAACAATTTAGAAGAAATAGCTTAACATTAACCACTAATCTCATTCAAAACTTCTTTTATGACCAAACATACTAACGCCATGTAAAAAAACAGTTCGCACCACTTACACGACTTAATATGATAACTGCACAATTCAAAAGTCACTAATAGAGTTCTTAGGAAGAATCAACCAATAATATGAACAATATACTAAACAATTTCAATGAAAATCAAAATTCAAATAAACTAAATTCGTACAACAAAAATTAATTAAAAATATGAAAAACAAAATAAACATTTCAAATTAATTCATTGGATAATAATTAGAGAGGTAACCACCTACCTATGACGTTGAATTTACCACAATCGAGTGCGAAACTTCAATCGCACCACTAACGCACTGCAAAAAGATCAATTAAGCCCTAAAACAATAATTCAAATAGAAATAAATAAAAAATAACCCCTAAATTGGACCACAAACCTACTGGAAAAAAAATAACCTCAAAAAAAGAAAATGAAAAAGAATGAGGAAGGAGGCTTAACCAATGGAGGTTTCAGCCATCGAGGGAATACCGGTAGGGGAGGCAGGGCATCGATTGGGTGAAGAGGGGGAGATTCTGTGGCGAGGTGCAGTGCACTGGGGGGTGCGGTGCGGTTCTGAGCTGGTCGGGGAAGGGGTGTCACGACGGGCTGAGTGTGCGCTGGCAAGGGCTCTTCCGGGAGGGAAGAGTGGGAGGACCGACGAAGGAGGCAGTGCGAAGCGGTGCAAGTGGAGTCGGGGCGACGACTCCAGGTCGCTAGAGGGGTATGCGGCGCTGGAAGGGAGTGGTGTAGTAGGTTTCGTCCGTGGATAGGGCAGCGCGAGCAGCACCATGGAAGGAGGTGGGGGCTTCGATGGGGAAGAAAAACAAAAATGGGGGAAGGGGAGATTACGTCTTGACGCAAGACGGGGGAAAAATAAAGAGAGAAAAAAAGAATAAAAATAAAACAAAATAACCACTAAAACAAAATCAGAACCAATAATAATAATAATTATTATTATGTTACTAATTATAATAACTTTACATGATATTGATAAACATAATAACTTAACAAAATTTAATAAAAAGTTGATAATAATAGCTAAATAATAAACTTTATATTAATAAACACAATGAGCATAATAATAATAATAATAATAATAATAACAATAATTAACAATAATAATTAATAATAAAAGATACACTTTTTTATCATTAAAAAAATTCTTTAAACATCATTTGATTTCTATTATTATATTTATATTTTGAGTCAGGCAACTGCAAGGTCACCCCGTGTGGCGCATAAAATTTTTAAAAAGAAAGGTGATGATGATAATAATAAACATAATAAAATTCTCTTCCTTAACACCACTTTTAATTCCAAACATTTATTGATCATTACACTTAATTTATTAATTAATTAATCACGCATCGGGAAGTCGCATGGCGACCCATCCGAGGTCGTTGCACATCTTCGATCACAGTGCACTAGACGCAATACAATCCAATACACACATTTTTTTTAAATAAGAACACAAAATTTTTAAGTCAGGCTTAAACCCAGACTACCTGATGTAGAGAATGTTAATGAAATAAATAAATTTTGAAATGGCGGGTGTAGCAATGATAAATTTATCCAATTACCTGTTGTCCTTGAATTACCCATTCATTAAATAATCAATTAAACTGTTTTCAAGGTTATTCTATCACAAGAAATCACCAAAGGAATCTTGTCAGTCTAAATCATATTTAATTCCATTATCCAGTTTTTTATTGATCAATGGTAGGATAACCCTATGAGAATCCACAATCTAGGTATCAATAACATTGGATGAAGAAAATCCAAAGAGTAGTCTGATGCCTGATTTATCACCACCCATTATTTTTTTAATTGACATGAACATTGTTTTAGTGAAAGCACACAATATTTAATATACTTAAAAAATTATAAACCAACCATAAGGTTTTATTCCAGAACAAGAAACTTTACCCAGTGATTCAAGAAACACTCTCAACAGGGAACACTAATGAGGAAAAAAGTAAAATGATATCATAAGGGAAAAACCTAGATGACACAATATCAAAACTTAGTTCAAAATCAGTTAACAGATTACATTATGATAATAGATAAAAATAAGAATAGATGTGTAAAACCAAATAAAAAACTCACTTGATATTAAATGCATGATCTAGGAAACCATAAAAGAATAAATCACTCAGAAATTTCCTAAAGTCTCCCTAGGGCCTGAGAGATAGATTTTCACCACAAATGAAATAAAATAACACACAATACATGACTTAGAACTAATGATCTTGAGAAACTCACTTTATGATTTCATGAAATGAAACCATTTAATGAGATGAATTTCTCGATTTATGATATATTCTAAAAAATGTGTTACCTCCGGAAAAAATGACCTTGATCAATAGTTTCATTACATAAACTAGTTTCACAATGTGTAACCATTTCACACATTGGACATTTCAATGTTTGTTCTTGGAAATAAATTCATGTTTTTTAATGTATTCAAATCATCAAAGTTTCCACTAGAAAAATAAAATCCCATGTTCTATTTTAAAATACCCAAACACCTCTACATACTTTCAAACAAAGGAAAAACCTCATAATCCATTGAAAATTTTACAAACAGAATCCATTAATTCAAACAGACATACATCCCTAAACATTAGGTTATTTTCAATAGAAAATTTTATCCATACCCAAATGGGACTGAATAACTAATGTTTAAATAAGAATAAAAAAACAACTTTTGAGGTTTAACCAAAAAGCAATGTGGGACATACCTAAAATAATACTCGATCATAAAACCTCCCCACCATAATACTTTTATCCCTATTATAATCCAATAATCACTATAGAGGCTCAAAGAGAAAGTCTATACACATTGTTCACCTATCAGATTCCCTCCAAAGACTCCTTTGGAACACACCAATGCTTCCACTACACTCAAAATAGAGGGATTATATTTACCTAGAGACAATTCTCACTACGATCCAGACTTCATATCATATGCTCCTCAAATAATGTGTCTACAACAATCTTGATGTCAACAATTTATATCACATGATAAGGGTCTGGATGATATATATGATGTTGTGGTACATGAAAAATGTCATGAATTACATTTTTTCTTTATGGGAGGGCCAATTAGTACACCACTAGAATGGACCTTTCCACTACCTCAAACATCCTAAAAAAACTGGGTGCCAACTTTCCTTATTTCCTGATACATAATTTACCCATCTAATGTGAGACCCAAAGGAAAAGATGATGACCAACCTCGGATGCCAAAGGCCATCTATGATGGCCGGCTCATGATTTATTCATTATCTTCATGGTCCCCAGCTACTTCCTAATCATCATAAACTATTTAGATTTCTCCTCCATGAGACTAAGTCAAAAAATTACCGAATCATCTACCTCTGACTAAGAAATAAGCGAATGACAAAAACTTCCATAAAAACCCATCAATGGTTCAACTTGGATCTATATATATATTCTTTTATTATATGTAAATTCCAAGAGTGCTTTCTGCATCCCCCCTGAACCACCAACATCCAAAACATAGGCTCGTAATATATCCTATAGAATTTTAATATTCAATAATGATTAGTCATTAGTCTGATTATGGTAGAATATACTAAAAAAACCTATGACCCCAACGAATTATGAAGACCCTTCCAGAACCAAGATATGAATCAAGGTCTCTATCATAACTGATACTCATCAAAACATTGTGCAACCAAACTATCTCTTGTACATAGTGATTACCCAGACCGTCAACTATGAAAGTCTATCTAATAAGAATAGAGTGGGCTATATTCATCCGTTGATCTATGATCATCCATACCCCATCATCCTTATGATGTTTCATAGGTAATCCTATCACAAAATCCATTGTGACATTATCCTATTTCCACTCTAGAATGGGAAGAGGCTTTAATAGTCTAAAAAGCATATGGTTCTCATATTTCACATTCTAAGAAGTGAATTTTTTTCCTAAAATCCCACTACGTCATTATTCATCCTTGGACACCAGTATTATACACTGAGATCATGATACATCTGTGTTAGTCCTGGGTATACTACCCATCAGAAGCACAAAAATCTCTCATCAGAAACTCAAACAAGCCTGTACTAAACCATAACCAACAATAAAAAATAAGTGTATTAACACTTCAAAGAGACTATCCTTGTGGCGTCTAGCCACCATTTAATTTATCCCTCCTTAATAAGCTCCCCAAATCAGCTAAATAATCTATCTTTATTCGGTCAATATTAATAGGTATAATATATGTGGAAGTCATAGCCACTTGTACCTATGACTCCTAAACATCAAGATACATGTCTTCAAAGATTTCCATCATACACCACTCATTACAATACTCCCACTATGCCTCTATCTGCATCATTAGGATAAAGTCACTGACAATAATGTCTCCCTTTACCAGTGTATAATCTATCTCAATGTTAAAATAATATAGATAATTAACACTCCTTCCCCACCAAACATTTATATCCCACTGAGAAAATATTTACTTGAGGATCTTTTAGTCAGTGTACACCAAAAACCTCTCACACAAATTTTTGTGTCACCAACATCTTAAGGAATGTTCCACAAAAAAAAATTTTGGATCATTATTAGTATAATTCCTCTCATGCAGTCTCAACTATACAGAGATATAAGCAACCAATTAGTCCTCCTACATCAAAACTACAATGATTCCAACTCTATATGCATCACAATACATAGTATATATATTACATGATATAGGTAAGGTGATAATTGATTCTACATACAACCATCTATTCACCTCTAGAAAATATATCTCATAATCATCTGAAAAAAATTACATCAACCCTTTCTTGGTTATCCGAGACATTGGTGCTTCCAAATGGGAGAAAGTCCTGAACGAAGTGATGATAATAATATACTAAAACCAAAAAAACATTGAATGAGGAATAAAGTTTTGGTTCTATTCAGAGATATCATTACTTCAACATTATCTGGGTTTGTTGATACTCTAGCCTTTAAGATGAAATGTCCCTTGATGTTCACAATAAAAATCAAGAAACTACATTTAGATATCATAGTGTAAAAAATACTCTCCTTCAATATACATAGTATGATATCAAGATATTTGGAATCACCATCTATGGACTTGGAGCATAGCAATATTTCATCAATGAAAACAACTGAAAACTGATCTAGTAAATAATGAAATATCCACGTCATCAAGATCATGAATACTTCTAGTGTGTTCTTCAGACCAAATGACATCACTAAGAACTTAAAAAATCCATAAATACTCCAAAAAGTAGTTTTAGGTAATTCTGATGGTCTCACTCTCAACTTATGATACCCTTAAATCAATTTTATCTTAGAGATGATCTATTCACCTCTTAGCTAGATGAAGAGATCATCAATGCATGGAAGGGGATACAAGTTCTTGAATGTCATCTTGTTCAATATCTAAGAGTAAATACATAAGTACAACATCCCATCATCATTATTAGTGAAAATAACCAGAGAACCACATGATAAAATACTAGGCTCTATGAATCCCTTAGCTTCTAAATCTTCCAATTGAACATTCAACTCTAAAAGCTATACCAATTCCATCCTATAAGGTGGAGTATAATATGGATCCACTCCTAGAACCAACATGATCATGAAATTAATCTCCCACTTAGGTGGTAAGACACAGATTTAGTTAGGAAACAAATCCTAGCAATATTCTACCACTGGAAGAAAAGTATCCTTCAACATTCCACCATTACCTAGATAAATACCTACAATATGACCCACGAAAGAATCCAATATGTACTGAATTGGTCATACATGACCATCCTATATATCCCACTCACCATGGAGAAAATTAAATCCCCCTGTGGATATAGAAAGCTAACTCTCCACCTTTAATAGTCGATATGATCCTGGTATAGAAAAATCCAATCCATACGTAGAATCAAATCAGAAACTTTCATTTCTATCACAAAAATTTCCTAATAGAAATATTAATAAACAATTTTTAGTAAAAATTCCTTGCAACATTTGATATCCTCTAACCAAACATCTATCTATGTATGGACAGTTAAAAAACAATCCCTAATTTCCACAAAAAAGCCCAAAACATTTAAAAAAAGAGAAAATATAATGGAATGAGATGCTAATATATAAAATAAAATACAAGAAATAGTATATGATATAAGATTCACATCTCAAATAGTAGAAGTTCTTGTATCCAAACTGGCTGAAGTAGACTATATAGCATGAAAAAATTTCCCTCTTCTATGGACTCATATATGAATCCCCTGAACTATTTCATCTTCTTGGTAATGCCACTCCTACATTGGGGTGACATGTTCACTACCTCTACCTATAAATATAGTTTAACTCTAGCTACTATTCTATATAAGGGTATGTGAGTCCTTCCTAGACTCTAATACATATCATGATCCACTAACACTTCTATATTATTGTATTCCAGTCCAAAAACTCTACTGGTTTTCTAAACTACCACAACAATGATACTCCGAAGCAAGGTATAGACACTAAGGATGATTGTGACCAAACTATCCACACTGGTTGAACTATAATAGATTATGGTCTGGAGATGGCTACCCCCTACCCTTACTACTCTACCTAGTTTTTCCTTAGAGAACACTATTTTAATGGATCATATTACCACCCAAAGGAGAGATCCATATTTTCCTTATAGCAACAGTATGAAAATTAATCATAGACTCTCTCAATTTCTTTTATGTGATGAGATTCTCATTGATCACATCCAAAAATATACTCAATTGAAAAATTTTCACCCCCACCCTAACATCATCAGGAAGACCATCCTCTAAAAATAATTTCATATATACCACATCTATAGCTACATATGATTAAAATAACTAAAAATTAGTGAAGAATCCAATATAGTCCATCACTAACAAGAAATCCTATGCTAGACATATAAACTCATAGGACTTCTCATCCCTTAACATTCCTGGATAAATGTGGCTCAGACACATTGAGACGAAGTCCTTCTAGGATATATTCTCTTATTGACCATATTTATCTAAATTATCCCACCAACACTTTGTCGGTCCCTGAATCATGTAAGTATTTAGATTTCATGCCCTATATTCACATGTATTGAGGTTATTGGAGATCATCTGGACTGAGTCAATCCATAACTCTACTTCTTAGGGGCCTCACTCCCTAGTGAACATATGAGGATGATGTAATTGGAATTCTCACTTCATCTAAGGCAATAAAGGAATATTATGAACAATCCCCCTTTACAGGGATCACATGAACCTCAGGAAGTTATCATAAAGAAAAACATACATCTATTCCTCTATATCTATAGGAATCTCTGGTTCCAGTATGTTTTGTGCGTACTAATTTCCACTCTCCCTATTCTCAATCTGAAGACTCAGAGGATGAATTGTCTCTATAAGAAAAGCAAACCCTTTAGAACGTGTGATAACATCATATAAATCCTAAACATGTGACAAAAATATAGAACCACAAGCTAATGGTTTCTATAATCATGGAATAAAATGTGAATTAAAATGAAATAATAGTTCATTTATTTAATTTATAAGATATAATAGTTATCTCATTTTACTATTCATACTAGAAAATATATCACATCAACGAATATGTCCCTATCACCAACAGTGAAGGTAAATATATTTCCCTATGTTCTTATCATCATTCTTGAGTACTCAGCTCATTACATACTAGGCCATGAGTTTAAATATCATGAAACAATAACATCACACAACATGTGAATCACCCAATGTGAAATATCATCAACCATAATAAGAAAAGATAAGGAACAAAAATCCTAACCCTGGGCACTTAGATTTTCCCTCTTACATGGGTTATCTACCCCCTTTCACAAGCACATTACCAAGTCATGACACATCCTAGTATCCTTTAAACATTTTCAAAATAGTAAATTAATAGAAAATAAAACCCTGATTTTCTATGACCACATTGTAACATCCCCTGATCTTTTACTCTCTCATGTGGGGAAATTATGTTGGTTATTAGAACTCAAGAAAACCTTCTTGTTTTCCAGAAGTTAGAAACAAGAAGTAGGGTTATAGAGAATATAGTGGGGAGACTATAAAGACTAGTACATAGTTTTAATATAGTGGGGAAAAACAAATATATTAATAATGAAAAAAATGATAATCTTTACATCATTCAACAGGAAGAATAAGGGTGATCTATGTAAAATAGCAATCTATCAATCCTATCTTCATGACCAATCGCCTCTAGAAATAAATAATCAAAAATAAGTTATCTTTTCCGTACCCAAACTTGCATTCACATAATCTGCTCAATAAGGCATTTGGGCAACCTCAAGGGCTTCGATCCACCTTGAGTGCAGATGAAAACCGGACAACCTACAAGGAATAAGCTTCAGAAGGAGGATGATAATGGAGCTTTCACCATAGTACCATAGTAGAAGCTAAATAGATTGCAAGAATTAGATTGTATGGCACCTGCCATCGGGACAAGCCTATGCATGCATGGAAAAGCCTAGTTAAATAGCCATGTGAAGTTGGAGAGATGATTTCACAATGAAGATGATGGGGAGGAGCAGTTCTAAGTATTTATTCTAGGTTGTTTGTAATATTTGAAGCCTATAGGCATTTAATTATTCTAAATCCTATGAGCCATGTAATACGTATGCCTACGGGCCTTGTCAAGGTTCCACATCACCCCTTGAAAGGTGGATTATCAAAAATCAATAACAATTGGGGGAAGTATTTCAGCCTCATTGGGAAAATCAATTTATATAAGCATTCAATATCATAGGTAAAATTCCTTTATAAAATCATTTCAACATAAATCACAATAGAATTCATAATGGATAGAATATAAGAACATAATATAATAAGACATAGTGGTCAATTTATCTTGTTACCATTTTTCTTCTAATTAAATATTAATTAAATAATAAACATATCTACTTTTCAAGGTGAATCTATCAAAATGAATCACCTTATTTATATTTTCATTCTAAATCATTTTTATTTCATTAGAAAATTCATTATTGTTCAATGGTAAGATCAACTAATGGGTATATAAAAGCATAGTCTCAACACTATTGGATCCAAGAGATCAAATGAGTAGTCCGAGATAAGATTTATTATCACCCATTATTTTGTTAATTAATGTTCATGTAGTTTCCATAAAATTGTAAAATATTTCACTTACATAAACAATTATAAAAAGATGGTAGGGATTTTTTCTAGACAAACTACCATTGTCTAGGGAGTCATGAAACTCTTCAGACATGAAATTATAATGAGGAATGATGGAAAAAGAGATCTTAAGGAAAACCCTATATCACATAAGATCAAAAACCTAGATTAACAATGTTCATGAGGTTAGATCATGATAATGGATAACAAGTAGGAGATAAGGGGGAAACCATAGAAAAAACAACCTACTAGAGACTAAACATGTGATCAAGATGCCCATAAGGAAATAAATACATTGTAGTCACTCTAGAGTCCAATAGATAGAGTTTAACAATGAATGAAATAAAATTATACACAATTTGTGGTTGTAACACCATTGAGATCAATAAACTCATAGGGTGAAACCCTTTAATGATGTGAACTTCTTGATTTATGAGATATGGAGGACAATGCTTCACCTCAGGTTAAAATGACATTGAGAGATAGTTTCACTATGTAAACTAATTTCATGGAATAAAACCATTTCATGATCTAAACCAGCTTACACCTTGTTCTTGGAAATAAATGCACGCCATGTAAAATATTCATGACATTAAAGTTCCTAGCAGACAACTCTCAACCCAACTTTTGTAAGAAAATACCAACCCACCTCTTAAACCACACAAACCATATAAAACCATCATAATAGATTGAAATTTTTATTCCTATACTCCATTAATTATGAAAAACACACATCCCCTATATTTATTTCATTATACCCAACAAATTCTCTCTATCCCCAAAGGGACTTCACAACTAAGGTTTAATTAAGAAGGAAAAATCAAATAAATAGATTCAACCAAAACTCCAAGAGGGACATAACTTAAAAAATAAAATATCTTCCATATATAGTGAAATTTCATGTAGCTAAAGGAATAGATACTGGCCATCTTCTTCACTTCTCTTCTTATTAAAATAATTTATACACATTCCAGATTATTTGGGTTCACCACCTCTATAGATAAAGAGTTTTTGATTCTTATTAACTTCTTCAAAGAACGTTTAAATTCACTTATAATTATTTATAATGACATATATATGTATATTATGTATTTCTTAACATTATATAATAAATATAAGTCCATAATATTAAATAATATTAAACTAGTTCAGGATGGTCTATAAAATCGCCCAAATAAACTAACTATATAATGTGAACATTTTTATTAAGTGAATCATAACCTTATAGAAACACAAAAGGATATATGTGACTTTTTAAATTTTATTAAGTACCTGAATACCATTTAAGTTCAATTATATATTTTTATACTATTTGATAATAACATCAATAATTACACCCAAGTTATCTGATTATGAAACCGTTAAACGAACACTCACGGAACAATAAATTTTTATTTATATCTCACTAAAAGGTTATAAATGTAAATAATAAAATTATATTTAATAAAATATATATTTAAAAGGTAATGAATTTGTTTATTAATGAGTTCAATTTGATTAATCTACACATTAAGTGTGAGCATAGAATGATTCCAGAATATAAGGTAGGAGATATATTCAAACAAGCCTATTTCATTTTGGGATCTATTTACCTAACTCTATATCTCTATTATTTTTATCTACATATCCTATATTCTATATAAATTTTCCACACATATATACTTAGAGTATTTCATCTTTTCTTGATGTGTATATAAATGTCTTAAATGTCCCCCTTCAACTTCTTTCAAACATCCAATTAATGGGAACATCCCTGTTTTCTTAGTCTCTTTTAAAGTACCACTCAATTATTTTTTTAAAACTATCATGATTCCCATAAAATAAGTTTTAAATGGAAGGAATATTTTTCACTTCTTATTTTATATAAATTATTATTCTCTTAACCCTTTACAAACTCATTACTCTTTTCCCTAAAACCCTACTAATGTGTAAAATTTCCAAAGTAACTATCCACTATTTTCCATTTATTTACATTAGTTGGAAATAATTTATTATTATCCATGATTATTTATCATTTATGAATTAAAAATAGCGATTTAATCAAAATTTTCCAAGAAACTATTTTGACATTCCATCTTGTTATGTTATAAGACATTATTATGCAACCCATTTCATACCAGTGGATTTTCTTATGTTTATGCCTTATGATTGATTTTATTTTTCATGAAACAAAAAATAATGTACATATTATTATCGATGTTACAATATACCACTCCAATAATTTGTATTTTTTTGTCTCATGACAATATATTAACTGGTTTTTGGAGTGAACCTAATCCATGATAGGAATTTATCCACCAAGTGATGTTGTCCTAGTAGTAAGCCTTGACTTATGCTTATGTCATGTTTTATGTTACTAAAATATCCCTATATTTTCATGATTATATTATTAAAGGGTCATTATGTGATGCCACTATATGAGTATTCACGATCCATGGATTTTATGTTATCATGCTATTCTTTCAAACTCATATACTCTGCTTCATTTTCATATTTATTCCCATATTGTTATTTAACGATCACCCCTTTATTTATGTATTTTCCCCTATTATCCTATTCATTTTTTGGATCTCAAAAATATTTAAGATAAAATTCAAGAGATTAAAATAATATTATTTTATTTTATTTTCACTTTTATGTATTGTAAACTAATTCTTCCGAAGACACTAGTATTTTCGATCCTATAATTGTATTTAATGTATATTTATCTTAAAAATCGTGTAATAATATGTGTAAAAGGGTTATGTCTCTATATTTGGTATCACAAGTTACTATATTTATTTACGGTGATTATTACTAGAATAATTTATTAGAAACCTTAAGGATGAGTGTAATGATAAGTCTATGTATACGAAAAATATCCTTGAATTTTGGTGAAGTATTGGGTGAGTAGTTTCAAAGGAATTAAATTCATGTCTAGATAACAAAAGTGGACTTGGATCTATAAAATATGTACCTAGGGTGTGAAAACCAAAAAATGATACATTGGGAATTGTAAAAAATCCTCACCCAGTTCAAAATAAGGATACCTTTCTACACTTTTGGTATGACACTCTCAAATGATATTATTTTTCAAGTTTACCAACACTTTAAAAACTATAATTAAGGAATGTAATATATTGTTATGTTATAAAAAATATAGGAAACTTTTCATGGATAACATAGATTGAAACATATATAATCATAAGCCTATATATACATTTCATTAATAAATTATTCATTATATGTTTATAGTTTCCTATTTATATTATATTTAACTATGTATTCAAATACCTATTTTTTATATAGTGGAGTGAAATAGGAGAAAACATGATAATAACCTATTTGATGATTTCCCTAATGATATACGTAACTTTATGGCAGTGGGAGATAGGAATATAATGATTTTAATGGATTTTCTATATTAAGTAATGAATAATATCATCAGTTATGTGTAATAACCCCCTTATACTTTGATAGAACAGTTTATGGTCAAATAATTTATGTAAAAAAGCCTCACACATTTCGTAAATCTTATGATACCATAAACATGATATAACAGATTAACTTCATTAATAATATATTCTTAAACCTCCAATGATTGTAATAAGATAATTCCATGTTTTTTATATTTCATTTTAATAAGGATGTTGATTATTTTTGGAAACATATCATTAACATGTTTTATGAAGAGTAAATTGATTCCATGGAATGTAAAGGGTTCATGAATGTTTTTGATAAATATTTTCCCCAAACTCTTTATCTTAAAAAGGAGAGGGAGTTCCTCATACTATAGTAAATTGAAGATGATCTTATCATAGAATATTATAAAAAGTTCACAAGGACTGCATGATACACCTTTTCCTTCTTTATCAACATAGAAGGCAAGTTATATTATTTCTTCAATGTATTAATGTCGAGTCTACCAAAATAGTTTGTGATTTGATACTTTGAAATCTATAAAGTGAATTTACATTATTCCAAAATGTTGAGATATAGATTAGAGACACTTGATGGTATCATGGGCCTGATGAAACAGAAAATTTAGTTTACTTCAAGAGGATTACAGTATAATACACAAGGATGAAAGAAAACCAAACGACCCATGTGTCTAAAATAAGGGAATAATAATCATAAAAGTTATCTCAAGGGAACAATAACATTTTTAAAATATGGAAAATGGTGAATCAAGATAATAAATTCTAAATGGATATAAATAATCCAACTAATGTTATAGAGGAACAAAAGGTTCATATACACACTCATCATGTGGTACAATGTTTTAACTGTAAGAAACATATGAAATCTAGTTCCCTAAACCAAGGGTTTTTAGAGAAAATGAATGATGACAACATTCAATTCCTACAGATCAAGGAAGGGAACATGTTATTACTATGGCTGATATGGATCATATAACGATGTGGTGGTAGGTATTGTAATTATTAATTACTAATTTCTAACATACTTTTTATTCTAGTTCTTCATATTCCTACTAATCTTGAAAGTGTAGTATAACTATTCAAACCCAACTTTAGAACATGGGGTTGAGATATATGTGACAATAGAAAATAGATAAATTATTGTATACTAAGTATTTAACTCATCTCGGGTCAATGGTTGTGGAATAAACCCCCTAAAAAATATTATATTACTTCTATTAGTGGAGTTTTATGCTATATTGGGATTGAATTATCTTCCCTTATATATATCCAACACCAACTATTAGGAGAGGGAGATCACTATTCACATCTTGAGTCATCCTATAATTATGTATAGGTGTAAGGAGGAGGATGAATCTAGTTTGTAATATTCATCTCAAGAGTTGATATTATTACCATATGAAAAATCAAATTTAGCTTAAATTATTGAACTAAATGAGAGAATCATGCTTGTGGAAATTCTAATTTCAAGGGACTATACTGCTGAATTCATGGAAGAATTGTATTTTCTTCCTCCGGACTGAGAGGGTTAGTTCTCAATTTAAATTATTATTGTCTCCTATTATAATAAATAACCCTTACATAATGTCCACCATTGAGTTTGAATAAGTGAAGAAGTAGTTACAAGAGAATATAAAAAAGGGTTTTATTTTCTCAAGTGATTCTCCATGGGGTGTGTTGATCTTATTTATAAAAAATAAGTATAGAAAAATGAACCTATTAATTTATTATCATGAGATAAAAAAATTATTATAAGAAGTAGTATCGCCTACCATTAATAAATGAACTATTTGACTAAATATGTGCGGGAAATTATTTCTATATGGTGGACCTTTCGATGGGATATCACTAATTAATGGAGAAGAAGAAATTTATACCCTTGATTTCCTTTTCAACAAAGTATTGAAACTATGTGTTCATAGTGATGCTCTTTGGACTCAATAATTATCCAAAAATATTCATGGACTTAATTAATAGAGTCATTAGAGATTACATCCAAAAATTTATGGCAGTCTTCATAGTTTATATTTGGATATAAACCAAGATAAAGGTATTGCACATGTATAATTTGAATACTATACTAAAGAATTTGAGAAGGAAAAAGCTATATACAAAGTATAGTAATTGTGAGTTATAGATAGAGGAATAATCATTATTTTGGAATGTTATAACTAGAAAAGGGATATCTTTAGAAAATTTTATGATAAAGGTAATTGAGTAGTGGGTCATTCTAATTTCTATAATAAATATCCATAGTTTCAATGGAATAGTTGGGTATTACCTATGATTTATGAGGATCTACCATCGACTGTCAAAACTACTAAACAAACAAACTCTGAAGTGCGTAATTTTTTATATCATAGTGAATGAAAATATAGAATGGAAGAGTTGAAATATGTCTTATCGCTGCACCCATACCTACTATTATTTGTAACTGACTGAGATATTAGATTTACCTCTTTGTTATAGAAGATTATACAACATTATATACACATTAATTTGAACCTCATTATTACTTATGACCCCCAAAATAATGTCTAATAAAACTGGACCATCTAGAAACTAGAAGACGCGTTTCAGGCATGATCAATGGAATTAAAAGGTAGATGGGCTCCACATAATCCTCTAGTCGAGTTTCTATAAAATAATATTTTTCATTCCTGAATAAAAATGTATCTATATGGATCCCTTTATAAGAATTTGTGTATAACACCTATGTGCTGAGATGAAGTTGTCAAACGCAATCTATTGTGATAAGAAAAGGTTTCAGAAATATAAGAAAAGGTCTAGAATATTTAGTAGAATATCAATAGAGCTCAAAGTTGATATAATTATTATGTTGAAAATAATTGATGAGACTTGGGGTTTTAGGTTGGACATAAAGTGATCCTCTATATATATACATGGAATAGAGTCATGAAATTAGGGAAGAAAAGAATGTTATGTCCTTGGTACATTGGCCCCTTTAATATTCTCAATCACATCAGAGTGTTGGCCTATCGACTAAATCTCATACCAACCGTTTCTGAAGTACATATTTTATCCCATGTTTCCCTCTTGAAGATGTATATATTAGATCCCTCACACGTACTGCATTTATAGGTGGTACAAATGGAAAATGATCTCTCTTATGATGTTCATCCATTGATGATCTTAGATTATAAAGGTAAAATTCTACGTAACAAGAAAACTTATATAGTTAATGTACTATAGTGAAACAATAAGTATGCGGAGGAAAAATGGGAAATGGAAGAATCCATGAACCAGAAGTACCCTCATCTATTTTCACCATAGTATGAAAAATGATATTTTGAGGGAAAATTTTATTTAGGGGGTAAAAATGTAATGAAAAAGAATATTAAAAATGTAATTTCAATTATATAATTGTGTCAAGTTTTCTTAATGTCTTAAAAAGCACATGAACAACATGATGAAACAAAAGAAAACATTTTATTATAATAATTTGATCATTAAATTTAAATAATAAAAATTCTTATAATAATTGAAAATATTATAATTGGATAAAAATAGAATATAAGATAACAAATATATGAAAATTTTGATCCTCTTAATCCAACATAATAACTACAACCATTAAAAACACTGTATAAATGATGAAGAATATTAGAAATTCATTATTCATCATGAGATAAAAATAGGTAACTTTAACATAGAATATAATAGAATTAATAATTAAAGGAATACGAGGTATTAAATGAAATTAGGTAACTATATCATTGTGGTAATAGTAATTTGATTTTTTAATAGTAACTTGACCATTAGAAAAGTAATATAATAATTATTAGCAGTAATATGACCTTTATAATGGTATCCTAAACTATATAAGGGTAAAATATTTTTTAAGAATAAAATAAAATGGAGATATGTAATATTTATTTTAATATACAAGTAAATAAAAATTATAAAAATTATTTACTGTGTTTTTTGGATTCATGGATAATAAAAAAAAATTAATTTCACTTTTATAATAAATAAAATGATTTCAAAGATAGTTTATTTTCATAGAACGATTTTAAAAATTTATAATATTTTTTATTATAATGTTAAGTTAATTTTATGGAAACATAAGTGTAATGACCCTAAACCTAGTAGCCTGAATAATATGCCTTAAATGATTATATTGGTAAAATAAAAAAGGAAGAAACATCCCTAAGGACCAAATATCTTAGTATCTTTCAAAAAATAGATACAAACATAATTATTACATAACAACTAGAAGTGAAAAACAACATATAAAATCCATTGGAAAAATCCATAAACTCCTAGAATATACCTTAAAGTCATTAATAATATACTTATTTTTACCATGGAAAAAAATAAATCTTAAGAAAGGGGTGACCTCAGATACTCAGGAATGGTAAGAAATACAGAAGAATCTATCATTAGTAAATATTACTAATAAGGAATGGTGACTAATTAATAACACATTCCATTAAAACATAACCTTAACCACAACATGGAAGGAATAAAAGATGACTAAATAATACCATAAATAATCAATGAGAAAGAAACATAACCATTGATATTATACTTGTTCAATAATCAAATGGAATATCAATTACTAGAATCATAACGAGGGAATTCATAAAGTCATATATTATAGCATTCCATCAAGGCTATGACCAAGACACCATAAATGGGTAAACAGTCAGCCAACACCCAAACTAGTTTAACTCATTAGTCATATCGATGCATCTATGTGATATTGTAGGCCCCATATATCAAAAACTATGTAAAATGCATTCCTGAAATGAAAATGTTGAAACAGAACACACACTTTTTTATTGAAAATCCAGAATATTAATTGTGAATAATTCAAATATAAACCACGAATAACACATTTAAATTCTAACTAATCATAAACCATTTAAAAATATGTGGTATATGCTATCATAAGAGATCAAAATATACGAAGATTAAAATCGAACAGTGGGTGTTGAATTAGATGTAAATACTCAAAAAAGACTATTATGAAATTATTAAGATAAATACACTTTTTTACATTGGAAAGAAGAGTTATTTTCTGAAAAATATTTTCATAAAATTCAATTTTAATCATTTTTTCCCATAAAATAAAAGGGTAGGAAAAATAAATTTTAATTAAGGCATAAATGATGTTTAAATTAAGTGAAAACATGTAAAAATGGTCTTTTGAAATTTGAAAATTTAGTGTCATTTAAGAGAAAATATAATAGAGTCTCTAATGTTAAAATGAATTTATTATTTGAATTTTACATGAAAATAACTAAAATAATTTTTCATGACAAAAACGTTATTTATGAAAAATATTGGTCCCTTATAATAGATTATTGAGTGTACTTAAAAATGGGTAAAAAATATAGAAGTACCATTTAATCAGTCTTTCTTATCAAGAGGAATGGAAAAGGGAACCTTATAAAACTTGTACTTAACCATAAAATAAATATGAATTGATCTTGATACATGATTTAAGAACATATACATATAATATATTATTGTTAAATAAGGTTCGGGAGGAAACCCTTACCTTATGTCCAAAATTGTTCGTCACTTGTACGTAATTTCCTAGATAACGAAATTAGATTAATTAATAATTTAATTCAAATAATCTCCAATATGTATTAAACTAATTATAATTTTATTATGTTCATTTATGACATTTTTATGAGTTATAAGATTCCATTTTTTTTGTTTGGGAGTGTCTATTTCTATGGTTTTTATGATTGATTCATTTGTATACATGTATAGAAGATGATGTAAAAAAAGGAAATATTACACTTTAATGAAATTATATGTTATTAATAAAATTATTGGTGATTTAATTGCGTTATATATAATTTGTCTATAGATATTGGGATTATTTAATTGTTAACGAATTAATGATAACAATTTAGATTAATTTGGCATTTTTTCAATCAACACTAACTAGTTTTGTCTTTATAAATTAATCTTATGTGTATATATTGGTTCAAAAACATTAAATAAGATTTATTACATATATTAAAGTCTTATTTAACCATAATTGTTTTATGACAATCTTTTGAAGGTGTAATTGAATAAATAAAACTAGTCCTCCATGAAGGTGGTAAATCGACACCGCATGGAAAATGTTTCAATTTTTAGAATAAAAAGGGGAAGAGAAAATAATTAACAATGGATATGCCATAATCATAATAAAATTATTGAATATATAATATACTAGATTAATCATGTATTTTTAGATATATGTGGTAAGTAAAAGATAATTAATGAAGTGAAATTGAAGAATATTAAAAGAATGAAAGGGGATTTTACCTCTTGAATTCCTCTCATTGAAAATATATAGAAGGAACTCTTAAATGGTATTTTGGCGAGACCATAAAGAAGTTAATGTTGGGAAAGAGTTTGGGAGAGGTATTGGGCAGAAATTGAATGAGCATCAATCCTTTGGTGGTGTGAGGAGAAGGGGTTATATTTATAGTGGAGTACATGGGTGTTTTTTGAATATTTTATTATTTGATTATTATTTTTGCTAAATACTATGAATAGTTTGAAGAATATAACTAAATATATTAAATTATTTATGGAAAGTTAAATATTATGGTGATTAAAATAGAAATGACTCAAGGAATAGTGTATTTACCTTATAATATATTTTTACTACAAATTACTGTATATTTACTATTCACAAAAATTCATGATTTTAGAAAAATACAAAAAATTATGCCTAACCATTTTTTATTTTTATAATTAATAAATAAACTCCATTTTATAAAAATAATTTTCTTAATATGAGAAATTTAATTTTTAATTAAATTCATCATGTACTAGAAAAATACCATTTTTAAAATTATAAATGATCTTATAACACCTTATAATTTTAATTTTGGTCTCATAAAAAATCATATAATCATAACACAAAAAAAATATTAATTTATGAATATATTTTTTAAAATAATTTTTTAAACATTATATTAATTATAAAATTTTAAGTAAATATTTACACCTTACATAAATACGAACACATAATTTATCATTTTGAAAACATATAATTACTTATACCAAGATATAAATATAAAATATTTTCATCTATAAGGTACCAAAATTTTATTTATTCTTTAATAAGTGAAGTTAATATTCTACTGGTCATGTTACTATTTTTAATAGACACAATACTATTTCAAAGGTCATACTCAATAGTATATTGTATTTTTCAACTTAGTATAGCATGGAGAAGAAACCATAAAATATATTACATTTTAAAAAAGGCATACCCAAATAAACTTGGGGTGTTACATTCTCCCCCCCCTCAAAAAAATCATCTATGAAATTTCTAGAATGTCACTACATAAAAATATGTGGGTATTTTTTCATCATAAGTTCCTATGGTTGCTAATTTTTCTATTTAATTTTATGATTTTCCCATAATTACTTTTCTAGCCGAGTCATCCAATTCTATAAAACCTTATATCTAGTGTTCAAAATCTAGATATTCTCTTCACAGTAAGATAAACCAATTCCAAAATATATTCCTTCATATGTGTCAACATGAGTTGGGTCTCACATATATTTCCTTAACAAAGAGATGTGGTACACATTTTTTACTTTAGAGTGGCTAGGTAGCATCACCAATCGATAAACCATAGCACCCATTATCTCTAGAATTTTAAATGGTCCAATGTATCTGGGTGTTAGTTTCCCTTTCTTAAAAAATCTCATAACACCTTTCCAGGGTGATATTTTTAGGAAAATATGATTTCATGCTTTAAATTAAAAAACCTACCTTCGATTATCGACATTGCAATTTTTCTAACTTTGTGCTGCATTGATATGGGTATGAATAGTCTTTACTTTTCTGTTGTTTCTTCTAAAAGTTCTCAGCTTATAATTTTCCTTTCATAAACTTCATCCCAAAATGTGTTTTTATGAAATCTCTTTCCAAACAATGCTTCATATGGTTCAATTTGAACACTCGAATAGAAACAATTATTGTTGGAAAACTATACCAAATGTAAATTCTAATCCCACTGACTTGGAAAGTCAAGTGAGTAAGATCTAGACATGTCATCTAATGTTTGGATCGTCCTTTAAGACTTCCCATTAGTTTGAGGGTTTTATGTTGTACTCAAATGAAGTTCAATGTCTAAAGATATATGAATAATTTTCCATAATTTCTATGTAAATCGTGGATCATGATTAGAAACGATTAAAAGTGGTGATCAATGATGTCTTACAACTATATTAATATATAGACATGTAAGTGGCTACAATGGAAAATCCTCCCTTATAGGGATGAAATGTGCAGATTTAGTAAGTTGATCAATAATTACCCATGTTGAATCATTCTTTATTTAATTTTTTCGTAATATATTGAAAAAATACATAGTAATTTCCTCTCATTTCTATGTATAAATATGAATATGTAGCATGAAACCTCTAGAATGTTGTCTTTCATCCATTACCTACAAACTGACTAAACATATTGATATATAACTAGTAATTTCCCACAATATATTTTCCCATTAGAAATTTTCTATAAAATCTCTATACATATTAGTGCTACCCAAGGGTATAGAAAAATTAGTTTTGTGGGAGTCATCTAATTACTCTCTTTTTAGCTCGGGTATAGAGGTGAGATAAATACACTTCCCATATTTTAGAATTCTAACCTCAAACATGCAGTCTTCTATCTTCCTATCATTCCCAGCTTTAATTTTGCATTGAAAATTCTCATAATTAGACTGTTAACTTTTAATAATTTCCAATAAAGATGATTGGGAAACCAATTAAAAATGTAATGATGTTTCACCTCTATTGATAATTCCCATATCCAACTTTTCTAGATCTAGGTAAACTAGATCCTTTAAAATCCTCATATTGTTCAAAAATCCATGATCCTTCCTACTTAATGCATCTTATACCTTATTTTCCTTCCATGGGTGGTTGTGTATTGAACAATCATAATCCTTGAGTAGCTCAATCCAACACATTTTCTTCATGTTGAGTTATTTATGTATGATGATATATTTGAAGCACTTTTTATATGTATATATCTCACATATTTCACAATATAGATAGTGTCTACATGTTTATAGAGCATAGAGTACAATTACTAACTCAAGATCATGAGTTAGATAGTTCTATTCTTGAGTTTTTAACTATTTTGAGTTGTATACAATAACTATATCATTCTTCAGAGGTACACAACCAAGTCATTTCTTTTATAAATCAATATACATAAAAAATCCACCACTTTAACGATGGTGGAGTCAATATCGAAGCATTCACTAATATCCACTTCATTTCTTCAAAAAATTATTCACATTATTTTTTCCACACAAACTTAACCCCTTTACAAGAATACTTGTTTAGTGGGTTAGTTAATCAGGTAAAATTATAAATAAAATGCTAATAGTAACTTGATAAACCAATTCAATTATGTACATTAGTTAGGTTTATTGGTGTAGGCCATTCTTGAACTTCTTTTTTCTTCATAGGATCTATTAAGATTCCATCCACAGAGAAAATATATACATGAAAGAATATAGTTTAATTCCAGAATTCAAAAACCTCTCATATAAATTTTTTCTTCTATGAGTCTCCAAAAAAATCAAAAAATAGTTCTCTTTGTCATCATAGCTTTTGTAATAAATAAATATATCATCAATAAATGTCACAAAAAATCATCAATATATTCCTTGAACAATATGTTCAATATATCCATAAAAATAGAGGTTTATTAGTTGGTCCAAATGGAATAACTATAAACTTGTAAAATCCATACATATTTCGAAATGCTATCTTTGGAAAATCTTCCTTCATCACAGAAAATTTATAATATCTTGATCAAAGATAAATTTTTGAAAAATATTGATCTCCACGAAGTTGATCAAATAAGTCATTAATGAGAGGTAGTACAAACTTGTTATATATTGAAATAGAGTTGATCTACCCATATTCAATGCACAACCTCATGGATCTATATTTACTTTTTACAAAGAGAACATGGGATTCACATGTAGAAACACTTGGGTGAATAAATACCATATTACTCAACTCCTCTATATGTTTCTTCAGCTCCACTAATTATATAGTGGCTATTCTAAAAGTAGAATTTGATGTTGTCTTTTATTGATAGATTAAATCAATAGAGAACTCAACATCCCCCTATGGAGGATATCCAGGTAAATCCATTGGAAATATATCAATGTATTTCTGTATAACAGGTACATCCCAAATTTGATGATTTATATCCTCATACGTAAATTATATTTTCTCTTCTTCCCCAAGAAATTTATTTAGAAGAGATATGGGAGGTTGATCTAGATATGAATCAGATAATGATGTCTCCCTTTTATTAATGATAAATTATATACCTTCATAATGAATCATAATTTATATCTCTTTACATAAATTATTGCATTATATTTGGAAATCAAGTCCATACGAAGGATTATATCAAAATCAACCATAGGTATGATTATAAAATCAGCAATTAGAGAACATTTATGTTCCATGATTGGAACTGCTCGACACATCATTATTGTAATAAGGATTCCACTAGGAATTTATACTAAAAACACCATTGTAATGATAAATTAAAAATAACTAATTTTTAAAGAAAACTAGGAAGATATTAAAGAATGCGATGATCCAAAATCAAATAAATATTTATCTAAATTTTAGGAGATGATAGATGTTCATTTCACCACATCATAAAGAACATTTACCTTAGCTTTTGTGGTATCATAATATTTTCATTTCTCTAGTGTAATCTTCTAAGACATGTTTCCTTGACGCTTTGGAAAATAATTTTCATTGTGTCTCATATCCCAACAATTTTAGCATTGATCATTGATAGATTCTTTATTTCTCTTAATGTCACGCTATTGGTGGCATTTTTCTCCACATTTATAACCACCTCCAGTCCACAATAGGCTTGTTCCATGATGTTTTTTCCAAAATTACTACATGATAAAGAGTCAACGATTCTATTATTACACTTTTACTTATTTACATTTATATAGTGTTTAGTATCCCTCTACTTCTCTTTCATTCCATTAAAGTCATAATACCAAGAGAATTTATTCTCTGCCTTGATATTACATAAGACTATATCTTTGTATGATGAGAAAGTTTTGGAGACCAGTTCCCTTTAGAGAAATGGTTTTAACACATCAAATAATCTATTAGTATTTCTCTCTGAATTGCGTACATAATCCACAAAATTATTCACTAACCTTAAAAATTTGTCATGATACTTAGCAACATTCTTATCCTACATTTGACTCAGATTCATGAATTGTATCTGTATATCAACACACTGTTTGTGAAGGAAATATTTTTCTATGAAAATTTCTTTTAAATAATTCAATTAAATATTTGGAATTTATTCCTCCTCCATATTTTTGAATTAATGACTAACATTGATCTTCATCTTCTAAGAGATGATAAACTTTCATGACAACCTTCTCCCTTTCAATAATTACCAACGTGAGAAATATCTTCTCTAAGGAACTTATCCACTACTCAACTACAAATGGTTTTATAATCTCATTGAATGATGAAGTTTTTTGTCTCATGAAGCTGTCTAACATTGTTCCTCCACGTTGTGGATTAGGATGCTCTATACCGGTAAGGTTATTGTTCATAACGTGAGTTAGCTGTCCTAGTAATGTTATAATTTTCTCATCTCCAGTTGCAGAACCTTCTCCAATATCATTAAAATTCACAGGAGGAAAGTCCCTACATAGCATATATTCATTGATACAGTTTCCATAACTTCCAAAAGGAACCATTTCTGAAAAATATCATACACTATATTTGGTTATGAATCATAATGCATAATTTCAAACTTGTAACTCTGAATATAAATTCAAAAAATTATTCATAACTAACATCATAATCATAAACAGTGTTTCTTTGGGGAAAAGTTTACTTTTAAATCTAACAAAATGGTTTATAAAGAAAATTTGAATTATCCTAAGCATATCCTCTAGGAGTGTTAAACTAAGTGCACAATAAGACCTATTATCGTCTATCTGGTTACACCAAGTCAAGTTCATAAAACCTTATTAGACTTGTTACTCCTAGGTATATCTATGAGAGAACCACATCTAGTTATAGTATCCAGATCAGGATGTATTGATAGGGATACCCACATAATATTTACCTTTTAAAAATTCTTGGATGTTCTTATATTCTTATCCTCAAATTCCATCATAGGGTTAAGTTTCATAATATATCATTTATAAATCTAGTTTCCCTGGTTTCTATTAATATTTCTCTAATACCAACTGTAAAGACCCCGACCCCAATAGCCAAAATCTGGTGCCTTACATTATTAAATTGGTAAAAATAATAAGGGATAAACATATTGAAGGATCAAAAAGATTATTATCTTTGTTAAAATAGATGTAAACATAATTGTTAAATAACAAATTGAATGGAAATATGACATATAAACTCCATTGGAATCACCCACAAACTACAAGATTATCCCTGCAAGTCATTTATAATATATATAATTACATCATGGGGAAAAATAAAACATAATAAAGGGGTGACATCATATTCTCAGTATGGGTATGAAATATAGTGGAAGTTATCATATGTAAAAATATTCAATCAAACATAGTGAATAGCTAATAACACATTCCATTATAACATAATCATGAGAAAAATATGGTAGGAATAAAATATGATTAAATAATTCTATGAATTATAAAATTATAAATAAACTTAACCATGAATATTTTACAAGTTGAATAATCAAATTGAATATAAATTACAAGTATCATAATGAAGGAATTCATAATTCGGAACATCATAACATACCATCAAGGAATCGGCCAAGACACTGTAAATGGGTAAGATGTATGAAAATAACTAAACCAGTTTGTATCATGAGACCAACCATTGCATCAAGTGAATATAGATAGCCCCACCTACAACTTACTGTGTGTTGGTTGGAGTGGATACTCAAGAGGGGGGGGGGGTGAATTGAGTTCCAATTAAAATTTCTGTAAAAATATTGTCTATTTAAAATCCCCCAATTTATAAAACAAGTTAAACTGTAGTGAATTTATACAGATTGTAAATGTTCACTTAGCTTCTCAAAGATTGATTAGGTCAATATTAATTTAAACACAAGATTAAACTAACTTTTGAAACTAACCTACTGATTTACAATAAGTGTAAACACCTGCTAATTTAACTATCAAAGTAGCTTTAAAATAGTTTTCTATTTCAAAGTAATAGCAGTAGAATATAAAAGATATATGTACTATACTCTAAACTTAAACTAAAGATGCACAATATATATAACAAGAGGTTTGGTCTCAATCCGAGACTTAGTCATCTCAAATTTATATAAATTTGATCCACACCCTGGATCGGGGTTAACACCAGTTTACAAAACTATCCAAGCCACGCAGGGACCTCTACCACAGTTCTTCGTGGGAAACAAAGCAAATACTAGGCCACACAAGGACCTATTCCACAGTTGACGTGGGTGAACAAGAGTTAAGAGTTTTGGAGTGAGGATTTTGATATCCTCCAGTTCAGTGTAGGAGACAGTGTGTGTGTTAAGATATACAGAGTACACCACAATTCTTGAAAGTAAATAATCAAATCACTTAGAGAGAACAGATAAGAGTTTAGAATGCTCTAGTGTTTATCAATGCAACTCTGGATTCATTGGATTCAGCAGGAATGCTTCTGAGTCCTTATCTGGTTTTTCTATGGAAAAACATAGTGTCGTACTGTAGCTTGTGTTCTACAAGAGTAAAAAGATATCTTGTTTCGTCGTATGTTCTTCGGTGGTGTTGGATTGCACCCATGAGAGTTCTTTAAAAGTATTTCAATCTCTTTCTTGCTCGGGATTGTTCTTCTTATTCAGCACAGTGCTCTCGGGTGTATGTAAGTTCTTCTTGTTGTATCCTCACACCTTTTCTCTACATGTAATGCATCTCAATCTTCCTTATATTCCATGAGTTTCAGTAGTAGGAATGATTCCTTTTTCATAGGTACGATATATGGTTTCCTGACATGCCAACAACTAGCAATAAATAACATTAATTGCATTAAAAACATCAAATATGACCGTTAACATTATTTAATTAATATTGACAAAAAGTTAAGAAATGGTGTCACAATGATTATGTAAACGATGTATTCTTCACAGTATGGTCTTCACGGTACATGGTTCATGGTAGGTGCTTCACGGTTTTTGGGTCACATTTTGTCCTTCAGGGCGTGTGGTCATGGTATTTCCTTCACGTTGTGTGGTCACGGTATGTCCTTCATGGTGTCTATGTCACGGTGTGTCCTTCAAGGTGTCTGGGTCACGGTGTGTCCTTCACGGTGTCTGGGTCATGGTGTGTCCTTCATGGTGTTTCTCTGACTGTGACTGTGTCTTGTACACAGTCTGTCTTACTGTGTCCAACATCACGGTGTCTCTATACTTAGACAAATATCTGTATTTAGATCTAGACAGTAATATGTAGAATATGGATTAAGCTTAATCATTAGAGAGTAAGAGAACTTAAATCATAAAGGCTTGATAATAGAAGTGAGATTTTTGATCATGCATATGACTTTGTAAATAATGAAGAGAGTAATTAACATCAATAAGATTTTTTATCATTAAGACATGATGTGTAGTTATTATTGAGATTGAAGATAATTAGCAAGATATTTGTTATCATTAAGACATGATTAACAGTAATAGGATTTTTGATCACTAAAACATGATTAATACATGAGGATTCCAACAATATCCCCCTTTTTGATGATCACAAATCATGTATAGTCAAAATATAAAATAAATGTGAAATTAAAGAAACTAGAATATTATAATAGAAAAAATTAGAGAATAATAGATTCGATAATAACATATCTCTTTATAGTACTGATACTTGTAGTTTTTCTCCCCCTTTTGGGATTATAAAAAAGTGGATAGAAATGAAGGGAAACACTACATTTGGCCTTGAAAGGATTCAGAATAAAACATACAGGATAAATAAAAACATTAAACAAGAAATTAAATCCCATCAAAAAGAAAACAGAAACAGTCCCTGGACTCTTCATGGATCCACATTTTTCTTTGCCTTTATTAGCAGCAGGAGCTGACGATGATGTAGAAGAAGGCATAGATGTGGTAGACAAAGAGGTAAAGGGTAGACCTTCAAAAAATGATTGAGACAAAGTAGGAGAAGTAGAAGATCTAGGATGTGGTTGGTCAAGAATGGCTAGCCAGATCTGAGAAAGAGCTTGGATGACTGACATGGTAGTTGAGGCTAAGGTAGGTAGACCAGGTCTAAGGGGTGTAGCGGTTGGAGAAACTATAGCAGTACTCTGCACATAAATATATTTCTTCAAAAGATTGATGAAATTAGTAATGATTTCTCCACCATATTGCATATCCTTTTCAAAATCGTCCTTATTCTCCTTGAATTTGTCCAAAAAACTGGTGAACTCTGTAAGCTTCTAAACTTGAGCTTTAAAAGCTTGATTTACAGGAGGGATTTTCAGTTTTTCCACAAGAAACTTAAAGTGATTTGTCATATCGCTTTTGGAGAAAATCCGGGATATATAAAAATCCATTTTCTTGGGGATCTCCTGTTGAGCATCACTGGCTATCTTAGAATGAATTCTAACCAAGTCCAAAGCTCTATCACTATTATTAACCACTTCTGACAAAGAAGACAGATCTAAGCCACTGAAAGCATTCTGAAGTTCTTCCTGGATTATGGATCTCAGCAGAGAATCATCCAAAGGAGGAACAGAAGGTTGACCAGAAGTAGGAGAAGATTTTAAGGCTATGGATAGAACTTTGAGCTGTTTCAAAACATTTTGCAGACACCCAATGTACTCATCTGTGAGTTTATTCAGATTTTCTACAAGCTCCCTCATGCGTTCTAGCATCTTGGTGTGTCTTATTCCAATATTTTCATCGAAATATAGTAGATATGAATACACTTTAGACAAAATATCTCTAGAAAGGGTGGAATCAGTTGGCTCAGGAGAAGAAGAAACAGGTGTAGGGGCAGAAATAGGAGCAGGATCTGATCTCAAAGACAACTCATTCTGAAAGTTTTCTACCATACATTTCAGGTTTGCAACATTAGCACTCAGCGGCTTATTTTCTACTCTTACTTCTTGAATTTCTCGGATCATCCTTGGTTGAATATAAAATATAATATTTTCCAAGATAATTGATGCATCTTCTTGACTCAGTTGTGTTATTGGACGAGGTTGAGTGGATAATATCTTCTCAACACCAGCTAAAAGAGTCTCTCAAAAACTTTCAGATCATATTTAGTTACAAAGGAGTGTTGCTTGGGTAAGAGTGCAGGTGAAGGTAGTGGAGAAGGTTCTGGTTGCGGTTCAGAGTCATCTTCAAACTTAGATTCCGATTTAGATTGAGAATGGGGCTCTAGTTCTGGTTCTCGATGAGCTACAGAATTCAGTTGAAACACGGAAGAGATATCTATTCCAGTTGTAGTTACTTGCTATGACTCATTCACATCATAAAATCTTTGGAAAACATATCGAGTGTACACAGAGTATGAGACAGTAGGTTGAGAAGCTTCAGCAGATCCAGCTTCTATAATCTAAAAGTTTTGAGGTTCCTCCCCCCTCAAATTGTGCTTCCATTTCAGAGACTATAGGCTCAGCAACGTGGTCAAGATCCATAGGATTATCTCTAATATCTTCAGAAAACTCTTTCCTTTCCAGCTGAAAGGCAATTTCCATCCTTTCTTCAGCAGAGGGAATTATCTCATGAATCGATTGTTCCACTGGTAGTGTTTCTAGACTTGCTTCTTTTTCAACAGGGAGATCCTCTTCAACAGGATCTGTCTCTATGGTTTCTTACTGCTCTAAACCAGGAAAAATCAATTTTCTTGTAGTCGTAGGATGAGTTTCTGGATTGGCATCCTCACCAGAAGCAAGAGCTTCCTCTTCTCTCTAACCAACAACAACTTCCTCTCCTTGAGGTATTTTAGCCAGATCATCAGTAGGGAAAACAGCAGTCCTTTCTTTTTCAACAGGAGTTGTTTCCACTTGTGGTATTTCAGCCACTTCTCTAGGTGAAACTTTAGCTGCCACTTCCTCTTCTTCTTCTTCTTCTGAATACTCAGCCACTTCATATGGTTCCAAACCAGGATCAGCTAGGTTCTTAGGCCTTCTTGGATAATCAATAGGATTAAAATTCTCATACAATTGATCATTATCCTCAACCCATTGCTTCTTCCAGGGGTTCTAGCTAATCTTCATCCTTCTAATGATAGGCTTGGATAAGCAGAAATCAAAGCCCTCTAACTTTTCATCATTCGGTCCAACCATTCCTTTAGCAACTAGAATGGAAGAAATAATTGTTGATTTAAACAAGGAGGTGGATTTGGAAGTGACTTTAATCAGCTCACAGATATGGTTAATAACATACTTGCATAGGTTGATCTTATGGCCATTCTTCAACAGGTGAATCAGGAACACATCCTGATACTTTATTACATCAAAATCCACTTTTCTTGGACTGATCAAATTCTGAACAAATTTGAATAGAAGTCTAGTTTCTCGATCTAAATCCTCAGTTATAGCCCTTCACTTGGGGCCATTACCAGTTAAAATTTCCAAGGAATTTTCTAGATTGATGATATTAGATGATAAAGGAGGGTCTCTCTGGTAGTCTTCACAAACTTCTTCATGAGGAATCCGTAGGCATGTAGCCCATAGCCTCCAAGTGAAAGAACACTTATGACCATTGATCCCGCTGGTCACCTTAAATATTTCTCCAGAATCAAATGAAAACTTCACATATTGATATAATTGAGATACCATCCTTGGGTAAATCGGTCTATTTTGTCCAGAGAACAATTAAATCCATCCTTATTCCCTTAAAACATTCAAAACTAACGACTTGCTAGACAGAAGCCACTCAGGGAAAATTTCTTTCTCAGGTACAACAATACGACTTACCAGGTTTGGTTTTAGAGGTCCATCGGGAGCTATCCTCAGTATTCGCTTTCGTTTCTTAGAGCGGTGCTTCGCAGACGTGGGTGAAGATGGACGCTTCATCCTTGGCATCCACTAAAGGTTCAGGCGAGAGCGAAGAGAAGGTTTTCAAGAGTGAGAAGATTTAGGAGAGAGTTCGAGTAATTAATCGAATGAAACCCTTAAGTTTTATCATTTTGGAATATCAAATGTCATAAAAACAAAAACGTGGGAAATCAAATATCATTGAAATAAAAATTACCGTGATACGGGTTAAAATAAGAGTATAAATAATCTTCACGGTGAGACTGTGAGTAGACATTTTGGTGTGATGAAAACCAGTCATCACAGTGAGATAGTGAGTTGACAGGCCATGAGCACAAGGTCTTAATGGTGAGACCGTATACATGAAACAGTAATTGTAAACAGTGAGCCTGAAAACGTAAAGTAAATTACAGTAAAGTATTAACCATTAAGATCAGTAAGATATCTATTTATGATCAATCATACAAAGGTCATGTATGATGTAGTCTAATCTTTCAGAATTTAATGGTTTAGTGAATATATCAGTAAGTTAATATTCAGTACCAATGAATTCCAAAGTGATATCACCTTTTTGATAATGATCCCTCAAAATGTGATGTCTTACATCAATATATTTTGACCTAGAATGAGAAACATGATTCTTAGGAATGTTAATAGCACTCGTGTTGTCACAATTTATTTGGACATGTCTGAATTGATATCCATAGTCTTGTAATGTGTGTTTCATCCACAAAATTTGTGCACAATAGCTACCAGCAGCTCTGTATTCAGCTTCAGCAGTAGATAATGCAACCGAATTTGGTTTCTTACTATACCATGATACTAGTGACTTGCCTAAAAGGTGACATGTTCCAGATGTGATTTTTTTATCTAACTTATATCTAGAAAAATCAGCATCAGAATAACTAACTAGTTCAAATGATTGTCTTTTGGGATAGAACAGTCCTAAATTTGGATTATGCTTGAGGTATTTGAAAATTATTTTTACAGCATTTAAATGTGACTCTTTAGGGTTTTCTTGAAAACGAGCACACATACACACACTAAACATAATATTAGGATGACTAGCTGTCAGGTAGAGTACACATCCAATCATTCCTCTATAAGTGGTTTCATCAATAGATTTACCATCTTCATCAAGATCCAACTCACAGGTGGGACTCATGGGAGTGTCACTACTTTTTGTCCTATCCAATCCAAAACATTTTAAAATATCTCTATTATATTTACTTTGAGTTAAAATAATTCCATCATCATTTTGAAAGATTTTAAATCTAAGAAATCATTTTAGTTTACCCATTAAACTCATTTCAAATTCATTTTGTATCATTTTAGAAAAATCAGTACATAATGTAGTTTTTAAAGATCCAAAAATAATATCATCTACATAAATTTTTACAACTAAAAAATATTTAGAAATTCATTTTATAAAAAGATTAGGGTCATCTATACCTTTTGTAAAACCATTATAAATTAAAAAAGTACTTAATCTATCATACCAAGCTCCTGGAGCTTTCTTTAAACCATATAATGCTTTTGATAATTTAAAAATATGATTTGGAAAATGAGGGTTTGAAAATCCAGGTGGTTGTTCAACAAACACATCCTCAGCAATATATTCATTTAATAATTCACTCTTGACATCCATTTGATATGGTTTGAAATTTAGATGTGCAGCATAAGAGAGTAAAATCCTAATAGCTTCTAATCTAGATACTGGAGAAAAAGTCTCCTCATAGTCAATACCTTCCTCTTGACTATAGCCTCGTGCAACTAGCCTAGCTTTGTTTTTAACTATGTTTCCAGATTCATCTCCTTTATTTATAAACACCCATTTAGTGCCTATTGTTAAATTGTCCTTAGGTCTTTCAACAAGATTCCAAACTTTATTTCTTTCAAACTGATTGAGTTCTTCTTACATGGAAATCACCCAAAATTCATCATTAATAGCATCATCGATGTTTTTAGGTTCAAGATGTGACAAGAAAGCTTAATGTTCAACTTGATTTATAAGAGAATCTCTACTCTGTGTCCCCCTATCCAGATTTCCTACAACAGAATCTAAAGGACGATTCTTTAGAATTCTAGTTGATCTAATAAAGGTGGGACTAGAAATTTTAGGCTCTTCTCCAGGTTCGGGTTCATTAGAAGCAGATTCTGGAAGAATTCCAAAACTGGTTGTCTTTATAGAAGGTTCTTTAGATTTGTTATTAAGGTCCAGAACACTCATATCTTCATCAAGATTTTCAAGAGAGGTTTTAGACTCATGTGGATCAGTTTAATCAAATTTGATGTGAACATATTCTTCCACACACTTGGTTCTTTTATTGAAAACTCTATAGGCTTTTTTGGTTAAAGAATAACCAAGAAAGATTCCCTCATCACTTTTAGAAGAAAACTTATCAAGATTATCTTTTGTATTGAGAATAAAGTCTTTGCAACCAAAGACGCTAAAGTAACTAACTTTGGGTTTCTATTGTTCTAAAGTTCATAAGGGGTCTTCTTAAGAACAGGTCTAATTAAGACTATATTAATGATATAACAAGTTGTATTTATAGCTTTATCCCAAAAATAAATATGCAGGTCATACTCATTAAGCATGGTTCTAGCAATTTCTTGCAGGGTTCTATTTCTTTTTTCTACTACACCATTCTGCTGAGGTGTCCTAGGAGCAGAAAAGTTATGATTACAACCATTGTGTGAGAAATAAGATTAAAAGTCTTGATTTTCAAACTCACGACCTTGATCACTTCTTAGAGTTTTAATCTTAAGTCCACTAAGATTTTATACAGACTTGGAGTATTTAAGAAAAAGAGAACAAGCTTCACTTTTTTGAGCTAAGAAGTATACCCAAGTATATCTAGAAAAGTTATCTACTAAGACATAGACATAGTGCTTCCCATTTAAGATATAAAAATCTAGATGGTCCAAACAAATCCATGTGAACCAACTCGATAGGTTGAGAAGTTGATACTTCTTTCTTTGATTTAAAAGAAACTTTGTTTTAATTTCCCTTTTGATAGGGATTACATACTTTGTCATTTAGAAATTCAAGTTTAGGTAGGTATTGAACCAAGTTCTTCCTAATCAGTTTTCTAAGTGAATGTATGTTGCAGTGTCTTAATCTTCTATGCCACAACCAAGACACTTTATGAAAAGAATCTAAACAGGTAACATTTTTATTAACTAAGGAATTTAAATCAACTGCATAAACATTCTCATTTCTTAAAGCAAAAAATACTAGAACATTTTTATAGTTAAAAAAATTAGAGGAATAATTTTAGAATTTGACATTAAAACCGTCATCATACAATTGAGAAATACTTAACAGATTATATTTCAGTCCATCAACAAATAAAACTTTAGAAATTAAACCTGAATTAGAGTTACAAATTTGGACTAGGTCGTTGATTTTTCCTTTAGAATTATAACCAATGGTGATCTAGCCTCCATCAACCTTTATTAAACTCTTGAAGCATGAGTAATACTTAGACATCTGTCTTGAACGTCCACTGTCCAAATACCATGTTTTCTTGTGGGAACTTCTCAAGCAGGTTTCCTACAAAACAGTTTTAGATAGAATATGATTTTGTTACCCAGATCTTCTTGGGTCCACAAAGGTTAGCAATCAAAGCATTATGTACCCATATTTCTCTTATGAGTCTCATATAATTTATAGAATCAATAGATTTTGAAAGATAAAATTTATTTGATATATAACCATATTAATAACTGGTTGAAGCATAGGGATTTATAGAACTTGAACTAGCAGTATTCTGTCCAGATTTAGGAATAAATCTATTCTTAATAAGTTGTCTATGTCCATGTTTGTAGCCTATTCTAGTATTTTATTTAAGTGCCACTTGCTTTCCTAGCATTTGAGTTAGTGTATCCTTTCTATTTGTAAACTTCTCTAAGTCCTTTCTAAGTTGCTCATTTGACATTTTTAGTTATGTATTTTCATTTAACAGTTGAGCATTCTTCTCTTTTTCAATAGTTATTTCGGTTTTAACAGTTGTAGTGAGAGCATGATGTTTCTTCAATAATTTGTATTTATCCTTAAGTTCATTGCATGTCTCTTCCAGCATATTACATTATTCAAATAATTCCTCACTAGTCATGTTTTCATAATCCAAATCAGATTCTGCATCATCTCCAGAATAATATTAATTGAAAGTAGGAGTATCTAAGGTTACCTCAGATGTGTTTGTCATGAAACACCTGTTGGAACGATTCTTTTCAAAATCATACATTTCAGATTCACTTGTTCTGTCTTCAGAAACACTCCAGGTATCCTTCATAGATTTCTTGTACTTACTATCCTTATAATTATATTTCTTCTTGAATTTTAGCTTTGGGCAGTCTGCTTCAATGTGTCCTTTTCTTTTTCACTCGTAGAAAAAAACTTCATCACTTTTATCTGGATTTTTCCAGTCCTTCTTCCAATGTCCCTTATTGTCTTGTTTTCCTTTTTTATTTAATTTTCTGAAAAATTTCTTATTACTATAAAACTTCTTGAATCTCTTGGCTATTTGAGCCATCTCAGCATCACTATCAGAGTTTGAGCTTTCACTTGTTGAACTGTCAGTTTGTATTTGAGCTTTTTCTTTGTCCTTGTTCTTTGAAGTAGTAGACTTGAATGCTACTGGTTTCCTTTTTGGTTCATCCTCTTCCTCTTTATTCACCTTGAGTTCTTCCTCTTACATCATAATCTTACCAATGAGTTCTTTGACAGGTAGAGCAGGAATGTCACCTGACTCTCTGATTGAAACAGATGTGCCTCTCCATCGGTCTGGTAGACAGCTCAATATCCTCATAATTTGTTCCTTTGCTGGAATAGCCTTTCTGAGTGAATTCATTCTATTGACTATCCTATTGAACCTGAGATACATATCAGAAATGGGTTCATCATTATTCGTTTTAAAATTATCATATTTGATAGTATAAGTATTTAATCTCATTTCTTTAACATTAGTTATTCCTTCATGGGAAACACCCAAAGTATCCCAAATTTCAAAAGCAGTTTTGCAGGCAGAAATTCTGTTAAATTCCTCATATTCTATAGCACAGTACAAGGAATTCATGGATTTACAGTTATTATTATAATCAATATTTGTAGGTTCATCCCAAGTTGTTCTTTCAGTTTCTAGAATTTTATATTGAGATTCTATGGCAGCTCAAATATCAAAACCCATGCTTTCTTAATGAATTTTTATTTTAAGTTTCCACTGAGCATAGTTTGTACCATTGAAGAAAGGTGGCCTGTTAGTAGAAGCACCCTCTAGTCTGTTATCCATAACTAGATTTTAGAAAGTATAATTAATGAGATAAAATTTAGAACTAACATAAATTTAGGATCTTTAAATATGAAATTAAAATCACAGTTGAAAAACAAAGTATTTCAAAAATCCTTTAACAAAAACAAATCCTTTGATACCAACTATTGGTCGGAGTGGATACTCAAGAGGGGGGGTGAATTGAGTGCCAATTAAAATTTCTGTTAAAATATTGCCTATTTAAAATACCCCAATTTATAAAACAAGTTAAACTGTAGTGAATTTATACAGATTGTAAATGTTCAGTTAGCTTCTCAAAGATTGATTAGGTCTCAGTTAATTTAACCAAAATATTAAACGAACATTTGAAACTAACCTACTGATTTAAAATAAGTGTAAACACTTTCTAATTTAACTATTAAAGTAGCTTTAAAAATAGTTTTTTATTTCAAAGTAATAATAGTGGAATATAAAAGATATATGTAGTATACTTTAAACTTAAACTAAAGATGCACATCAGATATAACAAGAGGTTCATTCTCAAGACGAGACTTAGTCCTCTCATATTGATATAAATTTGGTCCAAACCCTGGATCGGGGTTAACAACAATTTACAAAACTGTCCAGGCCACGCAGGGACCTCTACCATAGTTCTTCGTGAGAAACAAAGCAAAGACCAGGCCACATAAGGACCCCTTCCACATTTGACGTGGGTGAACAACAGTTAAGAGTTTTTGAGTGAGGATTTTGATATCCTCCAGTTTAGTGTAGAGACAGTGTGTGTGTTAAGATATACAGAGTACACCACACTACTCGAAAGTAAATAAGAAAATCAATTAGAGAGAACAGATAAGAGTTTAGAAAGATTTAGTGATTATCAATGCAGCTCTGGACTTGTTGGATTCAGGAGGAATGCTTCTGAGCCCTTCTTTGGTTTTTCTGTTGAAAAACAGAGTGTCGTAGTCTAGCTTGTGTTGTACAGGAGTAAAAAGATCTCTTGATTCATCGTGTGTTCTTCAGTGGTGTTGGATTGCACTCATGATAGTTATTTGAATGTTTTGCAATCTCTTTCTTGCTTGGTATTATTCTTCTTGTTCAGCACAGTGCTATCAGGTTTATGTAAGTTCTTCTTGTTGTATCATCACAGTTTGTCTCTATGTGTACTGCATCTCAATCTTCCTTATATTCCATGTGTTTCGGTAGTAGGAATGATTCCCTTTTCATAGGTACAAGATACGGTTTCTTGAAATGCCAACAACTATCAATAAATAATATTAATTTCATTAATAACATCAAATATGATCATTATCATTATTTAATTAATATTGAAAAAAAGTTTAGAAACAGTTTCACAGTGATTATGTAAACGGTGTCTTCTTCACTGTATGGTCTTCATGGTATGTGGCTCACGGTATGTGGTTCATGGTTTTTTCTTCACGGTGTGTGGTCATAGTATGTACTTCACGGTGTGTGGTCATGGTATGTCCTTCACGGTGTCTGGGTCACGGTGTGTCCTTCACGGTGTCTGGGTCACGGTGTGTCCTCCACGGTGTCTGGGTCACGGTGTATCCTTCACGGTGTCTATCTGACTGTGACTGTGTCTTGTACATAGTCTATCTTACTGTTTCAAACATCACGGTGTCTCTATACATAGACAAATATCTGTATTTAGATCTAGACAGTAATATGCAGAATATTGATTAAGCTTAATCAATAGAGAGTAAGAGAGCTTGAATCATAAAGGCTTGATAATATAAGTGAGATTTGTGATCATGTACAAGACTTTGTAAATAATGAAGAGAGTAATTAACATCGATAATATTTGTTATCATTAAGACATGATATGTATTTATTATTGAGATTGAAGAGAATTTGCAAGAAATTTGTTATCATTAAGACATGATTAATAGTAATAGGATTTGTGATCATTAAAACATGATTAATACATGAGGAGTCCAACACTATGTATAATTCATTGCAGACATGAAATGGATGGAACATGACATAAACATTCATATTGAAAAAAAAGAATATGAAATATGAATTTTTCAACCATAAATCATGAATAGCACATCCACATTCAAACTAATGATAATCCATTTATCAAAAATATAGAATATGTTATCATAAGATATCAAAATCTATAAAGATTAAAATATAATAATGGGTGTGGAATTATATGTAAATACTCTAATAAAACCATTAATAAATTCTTGAGAGAAATACACTTTCTTACATTGGGAATATGAGTTATTCTTGATAAATAATTTTTATAAAATTCAACTATGGTTTTTAGGGTTCCACTATTTCTTCCTTAGATTCATGATGGCAGAGGGATTCTTGGTGGAAGGGAGGTTCGACTCCCACAAGCACACTGCAAGTGAAATAGTGAGATCAGAGATTCGGGGATGTGAAATTCACAAGAAGGAATCCTTCGAGGTTAGCGACTCTAGCCGTTCCTTTTCCCAGTTTAAGGGTTTGTGTGCAGGCATACGTAGGCGTGGTTCTGTTGCTCATGTGAGAGCGGATACAAATGCGATTTAGGAAAGATTGGAGCTGGGAGAACACTCTATTATTGCGTGTCTTGTTCTGCCCAAAGGAGCGAAACCTTGGAGAATGGATTATCTCACGCAACAGCTATTAGGTATATGGGGATTCGACTCCTGCCAATGTGTCTCTCTGGGTAAAGGGTATTTCCATCTAATATTCCCCTCAGAAGAGCTTAAAATGCGCGCATGGGGTTTTGGATCACTGTCGCTGAAACCAGGTGCTATTTACATCCGAGAGTGGGATAGGAGATTCAATCCAACTGAAATTTGTAACTCCTATGCTCAAATTTGGATTAAAATATTTGGGTTAAGATGGATTTTATGGCATCCTTGAATACATTATGATATTGCATTAGCGATTGTAATTCCAATTAAAATGGAAAAAAACTGAAATTGCCAGGTATGGTCATTATGCTAGGTGCCTTATTGAGATAGAACTCTGTTCTACTTTGGTTGATAAGGTTTATTTGGCCAAGGATGAAGAAGAATTAGAATTGTGAATTGAATTTGAAGGTCTCCTAATATTCTGTTCTGATTGCAGGGTCATAGGACATGACACATCTAACTGTAGAAGGTCCATTGTATGTAAACACTGCACTCATCATGGACATGATCTTAAATAATGACCTAGAGTAGGGATGGAGAAAGCTAGGAAAGCTGATTCTGTCAAACAGAATCACCTTGCTAATCATGGTAAGGAACCTGAGGTTTCTTTTCTTGGACAAGGCTCTGAGTTTCTTGGATAGGGAAGAAAATACTGGACTAACATGGCTAAAGAGGGATCTGACCCCTTAGTTCTGCTGCCTACTATGTCTTTCCAGGCTAGATTTAATAATGGGGAGGATAATTAGAATGATTTTGCTCAGAAAATTCAGGAGACCCAGATTCTGTCTGATCATATTTCTTATTCTCAGGTTGTCATAGGTATCCATGGGTTTAAAGATGAGAAAGCTACCAATCCAGGGCATTTTGTGAATGCACACTCTGGACAATCAGAACAGTACACTGCCCCTTTTTATATTTTAGCAAATTTTGATTTGGCTATGCTCAAGGTGAATCATATTCATACAGCTTTAGATATACTCAATGTGAATGCTACTTCTGCATCTTCTGAAGCAAATCAGGTGGCCAGTGTGGAGGCTACTTTTTCTACTCATGGTGTGACTGTTTTGGCCGAGACAGAATCCACTGTCAAGACTGCTACTGGACACCATGTGAGTACTCCTTTGGGTGAGGCTATTTCTCACACTCCACTCATAAGTGTGTAGGTTGTACAACAAGAAATGGAGCATCTGGCAGTTTTTAATAACACTGAACAAGCTTCTAATCTTGAATACATGGAAGGTGGCTCATGGAAACAGGCTAGAACACGCAGCCAAAAGAAAAATGCTAAAAGAATTGGAGAAGAGAAGAAAAAAGAGGTGGCATAGGAGGATAGTTCAGATGAATATCTGGACTCTTTACTTCATCAAGAAAAAGAATTAGAAGCCCGATACAGTGGAGGGTGAGGACGTGGGCACATTAATGTCAAACTCTGGAATGAGTTGCGGGACAAAGAACGGTTAATTGCTGATAAAATCAGAAAGAAGATTGGACACACATGAGAATTCTGGTTTTGATTTTATTTTGAATACGGTTGTACTTGATGACTCTCCTTCTTGTTTTTTTAATATAATAATTGGGGACTCGTCCCCCACATTTCTTTAAAAAAATATGTCAAAATTAAGTGAAAAAATGTAAAAAAAAAGTCTTTAAAAATGATCCACATTATTTTAGTTTAAGAGAGAATATAATATAGTCTTTAATGTGGAAAAGGCTTAATTTTTTTCATTAAAAAATATAACTAAAATCATTTTTTATGATAAAAGGAGTTATTTAAGAAAAATACTGGTTTCTTATAATTTATTATGGAGTGTTCTTGAAAATTGGTAAAATATTTGGATGTACCCCTGTATCGGGCTTGCCTATCAGGGGGAATTGAAATGGGTAACTTATGAAACAAGTATTTCCCCATCAAAGAAAGATGAAATGATCTAGATACATCTGTTTGGAATGTATAAGTATAATTTAGAATAATTACAAAAAAAATAAATAAGAGTTACATTGGTGTAAATAGAGAGAAATAATAACTTGTGGTAAAAAATAAAGGTTCGTGACGAAACCCATACCTTTTTTCCAAAAGTTGTATCAACCTATACATAGTGTGCTCGATAATTATATTATATTCAAGAAATATTTGATTAATAACCCCTAAAACTTTTATTAAATTTATTATAAATTTATTAAGTTCATTTATGGCCTTTTTATGAGTTATAAGATTCAATATTTTCGTTTAGGAGTGTATGTTTCCTTGGTTTTTAGGATTGATTCAGTTGTATACATGTATGAAAGAACACGAAAAATGGAAATATTTCTTCAGAATTAAAATTTTAAGTTATTAATGAAATTATTGAAGATTTCATGGTCTTATATATAATTTTTCCATATATGAGGATGATTCATTAGATAAAATGTCAATGATTTCCATTTAGATTATTATGGAGTTTTTTATCATCTCAAATTAGATTTTTCATAATGAATTAATATTATGAATAAATTCTAGTTGAAGAACATTAAATCATTTTTATGAAATATATTAATGTCTTGATTAACCATAATTGTTTTACTAGTCTTGATGGAAGAATTGGAAAGAAAGAACTTGTTGTCCTAAAATGCGGTAAATCAACACCTCGTAGTTGATATTTTCTTTTTTAGAATAAAACGTGGGAAAGAAAAGAATTGATGGTGTATATCTAATAATCATATTTAATTTATAGTATATATAAGATAATAGTGTTATAACTCATGTTTTTATACAGAAGGTAAGGAATGGATAATAAAAATAAGAAATTGAAAAAAAATAAAAGAACGAAAGGGGTTTTACATATTTAATTCCTCTACTTGAGAACCTGCTTAAAGAACATTTACATGGTATTTTGGTGAGAGTAGAATGACCAGAACGTGATGGATAGGTTTGGTAGAGGTATTGTCTAGAAATTGGAAAAGTATCAAGGATTTATAGGTGTGAGGAGAATGGTTGTGAGGGGTGGTATTTATAGCAGAGGAGAGGGGTGTTTTTTGGAATATTTTATTCATGTACTTATTATATTGGATAAAGGAAATGAATAGTTTGATAATTATCACTAAATACGTTAAAATAATGAATGAGAGTTTGAGATTATGGTGATTAAGTCATTAATGATTTAAGGAATAATGTATTTAACTAATAATATTTTTATACTGTAAATTATCACATTTTACTATTCTAAAAAAATCTAGTATTTTAGAAAAATATTAAAAAATCACTCTAACCATTTAAATTTATTATTAAATTTTAAATAAACATTTACGGTTTACAAAAATATCAACACTTAATTTATCATTTTCAAAAAAAATTAATTAAATTTATCCTGATATAAATATATTGGATTTTTAGTTATAAGATATCCAATATTTATTTATACATTTATAGTGGAAGTTAATATTATATTGGTCATATTAGAATTCATAATGTTATGATAACTATTCCAATGGTCATACATAATGGTATATTATAGTTTTAGACTTAGTGTTTCATGAATCATAAACTATCTATTTTCGTAACTAATAAATAATAAATAATAAAAAAACCAGGGTGTTACACTAAGAAATTTTTCAATGGGTCTTAAAACAGAATATTATATTAAATTTGGTATTTTTTAAAGAAATGAGGATTTTATTAGAAAAAACAATTTATCATTTTTATAAATTTATTTTCATAAAATATTTTTTATTTTTGAATTGCAACCATTGATAAATTTCAAGGGTGAATTTATGATATATATTTTTAAAATAGTTCAATTTTTGGGGAATAGTGAAATATTGTAAATTATGACATTTAATATTATAAGTTAAATACATGAATTATTGAGTCCTAGATGATATATGATGACATAAATTAAAACTAAAATTCACCATTTACTATAAATATTCACATGAATCAATACTATTTATTTTCTTGAACCAAAATATTAATATAATGAATCTATTATTCAAAAACACCCATCTCCTCACCTTATACATAAAAACCCTCACCAAACCTTCTCTTTAACTCCTATAAACCATAAATACTTCAAAAATCTACCCAATTACATTTTAAATATTTTACCTCATGTACTAGTTCTATTGGTCTCACCAAAATGACCAATTCCAAATTCCTCAGAGTATTTCAAGGAGACAACATTTAAGAGTCAATTATCTCAACTTGCCTCATTTAAATTCATTTATACTTATAAATTATCCTCACATACCTCATCCAACATGACTTAATGACTTTAATATCATATATATTCAATAAATGTTCACTTACTATTTAATATCTACAATCCATCATCTTCTCTTTCATAATTATTCTAAAAATGAAACATCATCTATATTAGTTCAGTTCATTGTCAACAGGAATAAAAAAAATTTATTCTCATTATAGTCATCATGGCTGGTTTACATTCAGATATAATTTTTTAAAAGGACATAAAAATTTATATTAAATATTTTTTCACAATTTTTATTTAATATATCGGCATGATATTGAATATGATGAAACTAGTTTGTGATGGTCGATAAAACCGCCAAAATAAACTGACCACATAATGTTAAAAATTCTACCATGTAAATAATAACTTTTTCAAAACAAAAAAAGATATATAGTACCAATTAAAATTATATAATTAAATTTGTATTGTTTCATTTCTCTATTGTATTTATAGTCCTTTTTTATAGGGGAATAAAAAATTATCCACAATTGACCTGACAATGAAACCATAAAACAAAGTCTCCTTGAACATTGAAATTAGAATTTATATATTACTAAAATTGTAATAAATGAACATAATAAATTTATTTTAAAAAAAAAAGAACCAAAATTTTGTGAATTAGTCAATTAATTTTTGTAATTGGATTATTTAAACAATTATGTACAATAACATAAGGATTCTCAAACATAAGGTTATGGATCTCTCTAAGCCACATTATTTAATTTGGGGTATGATCTATCTCTATTTACCTCACTTTAAATCTATATTATTCTTATTTAATTCTCTAATATTATCAATGTATTCTAAAAACAAATATATGTATTGTATTTCATCTTTCTATGTTGGTGATATACATGTTTTTATGGTTCTCTTCTCAATTTCTTTCTTAAATCTTATTAAAGGGAATTTCCCTATTTTCTTTGTCTCTTTTAAAGTAACACTCAATGAAATGTTTTATAACATACATGATATTTAAAAGAACTCATTTTTATATTGAATTACATTTTAATTCACTTATTTTTATAGAAATTATAATTATATTACCTTCTTTAAATACTAATTACCCTTTTCCATAAAAACCTACTTAAGTAGAAAATTTTGAAAGTACCTGTCCAATAGTCTTCATGTGTTCAATTCAGTTAGATATCACTTATCATGGTTTATTATAAATTCTCCTTATTTAATTATGAATAATTATTTGACCCCTTCTTTCATTGAAACCATCAGGATATTCTATTTGGTTATTCTATATGACATGATTACATAACCCATTTTTTAGGTGGATAATTATAATGTTTGTGCATTATGATTCATTTCATTTTTGTGGCATACATAAGAATTTACAAATTAATATGGGTGTACCTGAATTGAACTAATATACATTGAGTAATGTTTTAGTCTCATGAGATGATATAAATGAGATTAGGGAGTTAACTGTGTCAATGATGAGACGGTGTCCACCCAATAATGATGTCTTTGTAGTTACCCTTGGATTATGCTTATTAAAAATTGTGTGATGATTCCACATTACTAAATTTCAATGATCTTATGATTAAATGATATTTATGTTATTCCTTAATATTATTATCTATGATCCATGCCTTTTTTGCTATCTTATTATTCCTTCTGACTCATATAACATTCTTTATTTCTATGTTTATTCCTATAATAGGTATTAAATCCCACCCCTTTCTTTATATATTTAGCTATGTTATCATATGAGTTTTTAGAAGTTCAAAAAACATTAGGATATTATTAAGAACATATAAATAAATTAATTTTGTTCTATTTTCTCATTAATTTATTATGATCCTAGTATTCCAAAGACACTAGGATATTCAATTTTTTTTTTATTTTAATTAATTGATATTTATGTTAATAATTGTTCAATAATATTTTCAAAAGGATAGGTTAAAAATAATAATCCTTCACTAAATATAAAAAATCCATAATTGAGGATGATCCCAAATTTATTTCTATGAATCACTCACAATCCTGTAAATTTAGTTATTAGATAACCACTGGGTGATTTCAATATTATCCAAATAATTCACATATCAAAAACCCATTAAGTAACCACTTTAAGGGAATGAAATTTCCTATAAGGAATAGTTTTTTTAATGGGTGGAAGGATTTGATATTTTTCTTTTAATGTAGTAGTTAATTAGCATTAATGGTCTTCCAAAAGGTTTAATTTCTATTCATAAACCATATTTCAACATGAAATTATTTTAACAACAAGAAATATATACAAGGCCTTGGTTTTTCATCATGTTATTTAATTAAAAGATTATTATAGAATGTTACATAAAAATAATAACATTATATGAAAAAAGGTAAATATAAAAATATATAAAAAATTATCCAAAAAATACTTCACAGTTTTTGTGTAGTTGACTTAGTATTTCTATACAGTTCAAAATGAATAATTAATAACATGAATTTACTCTCTATTTTTTGACACAAAACTTCCCTAATGAAAATATAAAGGTGTTGGTTATTAATTAAGAATGAAAACACCATTTTTTGTTAAATAATAGGTGGGGTTATCAGATAATGTTTCGACACTCTAAAGGATTATTTATAACTCTCAGCAAAGAAAACATTTTGTCCTTTTTGCATAAATCTAGAAAATAGAAAGAATTATTTTTAAATGCATTAATGAATATTTTATAAAAAAAATAATTTCTATGAATTAATCTTTGATCTCTCCCTATTTTTGAGTATGTTAAAGAAGAAATTATCTCATCCTTGTATTAATCCACCTAAATTTGATCTTGAGACACTACATGTCTATAAATGTTTTTTTATATACAATTAAATATATTTTTTTAAAATTGAGAAAATTGTTTTTACATTTAATTTTTTATAAGGATTTACACTAGACTTTTTAGAATTTATTTAAAAGTTCAAACATAAATATTAAATTCACCAAAGAAAGCTTTCATAATGGTATTTAGAAATTCTTATAAAGTTATCATCATAAATATTTGAATGTTTCTAGTGTAATTTTACATACTAAATTTCATTATTCTATATTAAAAGTTATAAAAAGTAAATGAAAAAGTGATTTTTTATTAATATATAGGTAAAATGTGAATTTAAGAGTTACCATATAATATATAAATAAAACAATATTGAGTACATACACATAATATCATAAGAAATAGATCATGAAATAAAATGGAAAAATAGTCTTTCGTAGCTACAATGTTGAGTTTCCTTTATTCTATACACATCCCCTACATATTTTGAAATATAGTAGGAAAAATATCATATAATTATTCCTCTCAAATTTTGAATGAAATATTTCATGAAAAAAACTGAATAGAACACACACATTGGCTATCATATATGATAACAAAATTAATCTTTCCACTAATAGTTGACACTTTTTTGATAAAGATGAAATATTATTGGTTTTAATCACCATTATAATTTTCTCATAGCATTGAAATTGTACTCTATCAAAATCTTATATGTGAAAATGTAAGAAAAGATTAAAATTAAGTTAGTAAAATTCCATCCTAAAGCCATATTGTATATTCAATGGACTCCCAGAATATGGATCTCATTTCCTTTTGTAAACTCTGTAGAAATTCTAAAATGAAATTTATTATTTTTAAATACGAATGCATATTTTAAATTTTTAAATAGTTATTTATACACCTAATATAAAGGTAAATTATCATTATAAGAATAATTATTATGTGACCCTAAAATATTATATTTTTCTTTTATTTTCATCATAAATGAGAATATTTTAGATTTATATTAGAGATATTAGGTTGTTTGGTAGTTTATCTAAAAGTTTGATTTTTGAAAGTTTTCATGCTTTTTAAAGAATATATAAGATGTTTATTTTCAAACAAAAGTTTATTAATTTCAACGAATCTATTAGTTTTTATAGAAAAAATATAATTTATTTCATTATAATAAAAAAAAATTCCAGTGACTCTATTAATAATATAAGAATAATTAAAAAAATATAGAAATATCTAATGAAAAAGTACTTATTGGTTCGAAAAACCTAACATTGATTAAAAATTCAAACTTTTTAGCTTCCTCCAAATATTAAAATAATAATTATATTATAAATTAAGAATTTTTTTACAAAAGATATATGTAACATTAATAGTTTCATAAAATATATCCCAATTACATGGGGTGATTGAGTTTAAAAAATATGATTTTATATTTATAAAGAAATAAATTTTCAGAGAATATCATGTCTCTTACATAGACCGAAACATATACTCTAAATATAAAAGGTTTTGTGGTAATTTGGATGGAATTTTAGATTATAATTTCTTAAGGTTTCAAATCACCAATCTTTTAATCTGAATAAAAATATTGGGGTATAACTTTCAGGGAATATTCTAGATTTAATCTGGAATAATTGAATTCACATTCCTCTTTTGTGAATGGAATAGAAAAAATTTCTAGATCTTTTTATTTCATAGAAAAAAAATATTGAATCATGAAGAAAACATTCTTTCTTAAATTTAACTTCTCTCAACCCTTAATTTATTTATGAGAACAAAATTATTTCAAATATTTATCACATATTTTATGATTTTTCATATAATCATGAAATGGGATATTGAATTTGAATTTCCTAAAAATTTCTTAAACATCATTGTATAAATCACTCTCAGTACTCTTCCTAACGGTTAGGTTACTACTTTATAAAGAAGTGGTTTTCTTGTGCCTACAGATCATTTTGAGGATTGTTTTTTGAAAAAGAGTGTTTTATTATATTTATCTAATATTTATAGGTTATTTTATGAAATTATCTTCATGAAAATGTTTTTTTTCAAGAGAAATTATAAATATTCATAATGTTCAACAAAATATATTATTTTTTAAAAAATATAAAACATGAGAAACATGTGTGGATTTTTATTGTAAATTTTAAGGTTCAAACATGGGTATGAACTATTTAGTTTGGTGGGTTTTTATCTTAGTTCGCATCCTATATTCCATGGAACTCAATTTTTTTTATTTTTCTTTGGAATTTAAAAGGGGTAATTAAGGTATTACACTACTTATATGATTTTGTATACTACAAAAATCTGCATCTAGATGACACATTTTCTTAATCAAAGTGTTCATCAAGATATATTTTTTGTGTAAAATGTTCTTATTTTATTTAATTTTCCTTTTTTCCCATTAGTTTCTTCAAGGTTATTTTCTTTTAATAATGGGACAAGTTGGATAAAAATTCACTCATGGTTTTCCATTGCCTTCCCTCTGGAGGCACCAAGGCTTGTAGTTAATTAATTTTCCTTAGAGTTTTTTTGGTTTCTTATTCTATCAATAACTATCATTTAGTTTCTTGTTCATGTTTTCGGTGATATAATATAAATCATGATCCTATTAGTAAGAAAAATTTCTTTATAAAAATATTTATTCATAATTGATTCACTAATTCGATAGTGTATGAAACAAAAAAAAAACTTCTTTGTAATCTTAAAAAATATTTCTACAATGTTTCTCATTGAGTTTATACTACCCCAAAAATTTACCTCCAAATGTCAGTAATTCAAGAATGATTGAAAACAATTTTGAGAGTAAAAATCATTTAGTTTATTCCAATTTATAATCAATGTTAGGTTTAAATACAAAAACCATTAATTAGAGACTAATTCTAAGGAAAAAATAGGAGAAATCACAATTTTATTTGATATTTAGTCATTCTTTCTAGTTTTCTATTAACAACAAGATACCAATACTCTTGAAAGTGATTATATGGAACCTAACTAAGGTGTCCATTATATTTCAAAATTCAGTGAATGAAATTAGATTTAATTTGAAATTCTACCTATAAATAAGGTTATTATATAGGATTTTTTAATTATTATCAGAAGATAATGAATGATATTTCACTATCCTATATATATACATGGTAATTTTGTTTGAGAAATTTTTTTTCTTGGTCTATTAGTAGTAGATTCATCACTAAGAAATTTTGAATTTCTAATAGATCCAGCACTATTTTGATATGTTCATTAAATTTAAAAAACAAAATGTAACAAAATGGATATAAAAGGTTGGGAAATAAACGAACATTTATTAGACAAAAGAAACACCAGGAAAATGTTTCCCGTAAATAATAAGGATCATTTTATGATAAATACGAAAATAATTATACACTATTTAATTGAAAAGTGTTTTCTCTTAAATAGGTTTCTAGATAAGATAAAAAACTATGTTTTTTTCTAATTTTCTAATGAAGAAATAAATTTGGGATATCAAAAATATTGAAATGAATTTTAATTAAATTAAAAAAATTATATATATAATGAAATGAGGGAAAACTATTTTAAAATGAACAATGGTTTTGTATTTAAAATGATTCTAAAACATAATTTTAAATATATAAATATTGGACAAGTTTTGATCATTAAAACACTCCCTTATCCATTGTTTAATTGGTTTATCCAAATGAAACTCTCAATTAAAATAAAAATACGTCTATATTAAAGCCTCGATCTTCTTCAATACTATTCACTAAACTCACTATGGGTTTCAATTCACTTGTAAATGTTATTCAAAAGATCAAAGACTAATAAAAATTGATCCTGGATAAACTCACAACGTTAAAAGGAATGAACTTTACTAAGAAGTTTAAATAGTGAGAATAACCACTATAAATTAACAAAATTAATAACAATCTAAAACATATAAAAAGAAAAATAAATATATGTGGAAAAATGAATTCATCAAAATGATATATCCTAAACCACATGGTCAAAACCAGATATCCACAAGACCTCACGCAAACCTTCCTGCATGAAATAGTCTTTTGACTAGTAGTGGGGGTCAGAACAATATCAATGGTGAGACTATAACCTTAGTAATAATATCACTACACAATAGACATAAATTTAATAAACAATGACACAATGTGTGAAGGTAAAAGATAAGGTAACATAATGTAATAACAATTTTGAAACCTTACATTGATTTAAATAAACCAATATACCAATGTGGAAATATAGAACAGAGTATAAAAGGTTCATGTAAGTAAAAAAACACTATATAATCTTTCAGAGTAAATTTATATTCCATTACTAAATCCATGATCCACGACTTGGCTATCTTACACTAACCCTTACCCTTTCCTGGATTAGTACCCATAAATCCTACATACTCATCAATATTATTGTTCTTGGTGTGTGTAAAATAATAGATTAGGAAACCACCAATGCATACTTAAAATGTTTTCATAATAAACAAAACTATATGCCACAATGATAATAAATGTGAAAGAAATCATATGCAATCCAATGTCGAGTAATGATGTGCTAACCAATCCACTATAATCCTCAATCATACCTTCTTTGGATCCATGATTAAGTGATAAAAAAATATATTGGACTTGATAAATAACTAAACACAAATTTTAAAAACATATTAATGTGTATCAACAAGGAGTCGAGTTTCAGGTCAAACTATAAGGATGACTGTGAATATGTTACTCGGGATCCTCATGGCATTGAGTGAACATTTCACTATCATGGGATGAACAACAAGGAAATCATTCCCCTACCTTTTCTATGGTTCTATCATCATTTTCATTACATTTCATGAACACCAAACTCTAAGGAACAACGATAACTTGTAATTACACCTATTCCTAGTTCCGAAACAAATACCTCCAAAGTAAATGTAAAAAAACATAAATTGTTAGAGTATTTAAAGGAAGAATACATCATTGAATCCGGATTATTTGCATCAACATACAATTACAAGTGATCCAGTAAAACTCATATAATAAGATACATAAAAATACTCATGGAATAAAAATTATATACAGTTATCATTGGATACACATACATGTGATCTCTATCAATCGTTGTCAAGAAATCAACTTCATCAGAAGAATCAAATCAAGGAAAAAATTGTTTAAAAGTTCCCCAAAATGGAAAATAAATTCCTAACTTTTTATTTCTGATTATTTAATACAAGATATATTAAAGGAATAAAACCAAAAATGTCTTGAAGATATTATAGTTAAATATGGTTAATTCTAGTGTCATATAATTTTTGGATTCTTTCAGTGAAACTAGTTTTGAGATATGTTGAATAAGAGGACACAAATTCACTAGATCTATTTCTTATTCATGAATAGATCATGAATTCCTTACAAAATATATAATATAACTTCATTTCTAGTTCAAAAAAATATATCCACCCTTAATAATTGATTATAATAGAGATCTAATGTAAGACCCATGAAGAATATGGTCTCAAAATAATCGATTTATGATAAATTACATGGAAACATACACCATTCATGGGAGATCTATCTCTGATAAAAGAAAATCCATTGAAACATAAAATACATAGACAATGTAACAAATATCATCAAAATCACAATTGACCATAAAGTTGAATAATTATTTTTAAAAAGATTCTTGATCATCAATCTACAATCAAAATAGGTCTAGGATGAAGATACATGATCAAATACCCATAAGAAGCTCATGGTCAAATGAAAATCTAGATCTAATCAAGATATTTTTTCAATTCACTATATCCACTACTAATCTATATTGGAGTTGTAAAATCATCAACATATTTTAATGTAAGACTAGGAACCATGATATATTCATGAACATATCTCAATAAATAAGTGGAATTTTGTTCATATCTAGATTAAATATAATGATCAAGAACCACCAAATTGATTCAATGTTGAAACGAAAATGGGAGATGAAAGGGAGAGATAAAGAGTTAATGGAGGGGGTACCATGTTCAAAATATGTAGTCAATGATAGATTTTGGAATCAATAAAGGTTTAAAATGAGTGAAATTAAATGAAATTTGGTGTATTTAATGAAAACTCAAATAGGGTACACCAGCTACCCAATGGTCTTCCTCTGATTGACCAGTGTGCAAAGTATAACCACCTAAGATCTAACAAAACCACCATATACTTGGTGGAAATCAATATATTGGCTGGTGGTGTCTTTGAAAAACTATAGAACTATAGTAACTCCAAAATCCAATTGGTGTAGCACACTAGAAGGCTGATGGAATGTTAAAGCCATCAATAACCCAATCCTTTAATTGGCTCTCCATCCGTCAACTATGAGAACCATTATAATAAAATATAGCCTAAAAAACACACATAATATAGTAAAACAAAAATTAAAAAAAAATAAACATAAAAACTCTCATACCTTGAATTAAGAAAGGGTGTTACAATTCCCCCAGTCTAACAGCTTCTTATATTTGAGAATTCCAATCAATGGTTCTACTAAAATAAAATGGTCCATTGATGCAAAAAATCTATTTCCCACTTCCAAATCTCATCCTATATCTATATATAATGCAATAGTATCCAAATAATTGGTATTGTATTCCCTCGTATGACATTGATGCTCTAGTTTAGACTTCACATCGAGCATTCCAAATATGATGCATCTGACTTCAGATGAACATCCTCACATTTGATGAAATCTGTAGGATCAAGAATGTACCACTAGATATGAGACAAATAAACAAATCATGCAAACCTTAGAATAGAGAAGGAATATTTATATGTTACTACACTATTCTAATACACTCAGGGATTCCAAAGGGTCTTAAATAACATGGAATTATCTTCCCCAACTTTCTAAAATGTCAATAAACCAATTGAGGAGTAAGTATTAAAAAACCTAGTCACATATGGAAAACTCTAAAGGTCTCCTCTCATGGTAAGAATAATATTTATACTTGAACTGATATGTATTCAACCAATTCTAAATTAGCAACACTCTCTTTTATGTCTTCTAAACCATACTAGATCTCATGACTATAACCTCACTATCCTTGTGCCAAAAAAATGTTGCCTTATACGACCTACCATAAAGATCCATATAAGGTTCCATCTCAATCTAAGCTTGGAAACTATTGTAGTATGTAAACTCAACCATTTCTAGGTGATCATCCCAAACTACCCAAAAATCCAATAATCCATCTTAGAGAACATCCTCTTATATTTGAGTCATCTTCCCTATCTATCATTCTTTCTATGGATGATAAATTGTTATCAATCCTAATTGATTCCCTAAGGACTTCTAAAAACAATACCCAAGCCTCAATGTAAAAAATGTGTCTTTATTAGATATAATAATAAAGGTATCTCCATGTAAGAGTACAATATCGTATCGATATAGCATTCCCATATATTATACTGAGTGAGTCTCACTGATCAATAAGAAATGAGATTGTTTTGTTTGGTGATCCACAATAATCTAAGAAACATTATAAATCCTTAGGGTCATATGGAACCCCATCAATAATTCCATCATGTAATCCTAATACTTCCACATGGGTACTTGAAATCGCTAGATTAAACGACTATGATACAGGTGCTTGACCTTTATCCTCTAGAAGGTAAGGCATCTAGAATAAAATCAAACAATATACCTCTTTATCCCTAGCCCCTATAACTTTTTCCTAAAGTTGTGGATTATATTTTTTATTCTAGGATGCCCTACCTATGTATTGCTATGGTAGTATCTGATTTGATCATCCCTGATAGAAGTAGAGATTGAAACTCTCTTGTGTATTAGGATCCCATAATCTCTATCAAATCATCTTCATAGTATCACATCACTACCTACTAGTTGTTCCCACATCACACAACACTATAGATATGATTATTGATTATCCTTTAATTCGTCCACTAAAGAAAATATGATCACTATTGTGGAACATTTCATGAAACTAGGGTCCTAAAAATCATCCATCCTCTAGTAGGCCAAAAATCTCACCAAGAACCATTGTTCCTTTGAAGGTCATTCACTATGCTCTCGAATTACATATGAATTACAACTAAGATCATATAAAATTACATTAACATTACCTAGTGTACATGACATCTCAAATTAGAATTTCTATAGGTACTCTACCATGTTCCCCTACCTCAAATTTAGATCCCACCATGAGAAGATATACCAGATTGTCTTCTAGACTGTGTGGATAATAAATGTCTCGTTAAATAGATATTGTTACTAAAAATTCATATCATTGAATAAATATACTATCTAAATGTCATGGGAAGGATTATTCCCCTCTTTTGGGAATAGATTAAGTGACCCATAATCTACTACATAATCCATTTATATCAATACATACCACAAAAAAACTCCAGATGCATTGTAATATACTCAATATTAAATCCCTGGACTAGGAAGAGTAGACACTACCACTATAGTCATCCTCATCTTTGGATAAAAACAATTCTCACAATGTCCCTTCCAGTAAAAATTTACCCAGTTATTTGTTATCAGAGTAATGGGTGCTAATAAACAGGAGGTATTTTAGGAACACCATCGATAGTATCCCATTAAACCCTGAAATATACTTCTCACAAACAAGTTCTCGGGATGTCTCTAGTATATTAATACCACAAATTTATTCAAATACACTTATATGAAAGTCTCATAAAACCCATTCACTAAGAATATTACGTCCTAAATCCAAAATTGAATCTCTAACTACATGAAAAAGACTGATATTCTTTAACTGTTCTGAATTCTATCATTAAACTTCGAGTATACTGCTCAGGGTTAGTGAGTAAATGGGGATATTTTCAACAAAAGCTATAAAAAACCATGGTGTTGGTGGAAGATCTTGTTCAAGAAATCTATGAACATTGTTGGTGTAATTTTTGGTCCAAATACCTTCACTAGGAATTCTAACAACCCATACCTTCCAATAAAACCCATATTCATGATATCCTACTCTACAACCCAAAACTGGTGATAACATGATAAAAGAATAATATTGGAGAACGACTAGTCACCCTGCAACTAATCAAAGAGATAATCAATCTGGGGAAAATGGTACATATCATTCACCATCACCCCATTCATCATCCAATAATCTATGTAGATTTGATGACTACCATCCTTGTTGGTTGATAATTAATAGGAGCACCCCATGTGATATATTTAGACTAATGAAAACTTTTTGTTTAAAGTCTTTGAGTGGTAATTTGATCTCCTCATACATGAACTCTTCTATATGATAAGGGAAAATTGAAATGGGGTGCATTCCTCAAATGAGTTCTATTGATTACAAAACTCCTCTATCTAGGTGGAAGACCAATTAAATAATCTAGGAAGTCATCATGGTAGATATTTATAACTAGGGGAAAGTATGTTGTGTAACTACTATAAAACAAGGTTTATGAAGTGATAGGGCATTTATATTGCTATCTAAAAATGCTACTAATGAACCCATTTCTCAGCACTAAAAAAAGAACTGTTAAAGAGTGTATTTAATATCTTTTTTTAGTATTGTTAAAGAGGGTCTTTAATAGTGCTAAAAAAGTTGTTACAGGTAGCCTTTATCAGTACTTTTTTCACAATCTCTGATAAATGCTCACCCTTTATCAACACTATTTTAGAAACACTGACAAATACAACCCGTTATTAGTGATTTTTTAGTAGTGATGATAAGGGTATAGTTAAAAAATATAATTCATTAAAAATAATATATTAATATATTAAAATATTTATATTTATTTTTATATAATATATATTTTTTAAGATATGTTTTAGATAAGGTAAATAATAAATTACACTTAATATATAATATATTTAATCAAAATTTTATGAATTATAATTTAAGAAATGTTTTTAATGAATAAATTTCATATTATTACCAAGTAATAACCATTGAATAACAAATTGAAGATAAAAAATAAAAAAATTAATAAAATATCCAAACAAGTTACAAACATAACTCAAACATCAAACTGCTATAACTTTTGAACTGACTGTATGTTTAGGCTCTATCGCATATAAAATCAAAACTTGTGATGATATCTATTCCCTTAGTGAGAGAGGTAACCCTCTATCACATTTTTTGAGTACAAAAAGGCACATAAGGCCTCTAAAACAAAAACTTTAGTTAGGGTACCCCAATTATTTAATATTATATGGATTTTCTGCATCATTTAAGTGTTTCTTATTGCCTTCTTTGGTGGAGGCTATATTTATTTCCACGGCTTATACTCATATTTATATTATGGTTTTTAAATTTTATCATTTTTCACAATTTAATTTTATTTATACTTGAATTTATGCATTTTTTCTTATATTTACATATGATAAATCACTCATATAAATATAAATATCAACATATTTACAAAAAAATGTATATTCTAACATATGAAAACAAATACATATTCTAAAAATGCATTTAAAATTATATATAACCATTTTTACATTAAAATATATATATTTATAATGTTAATATATACATATATGTTTGTATTAATAAACACACACACACACATATATATTTATATATTATTCTAGTAATATAAGTGAATTTAATAAATAATATATTGATATAAATATAAGTATATATACCACACACATATACATATTGTATAAATTTATTTAAAAATAATTATATAAATATATGAATAATATATATATATATATATAAATAAATATAATGATATAGAGATATCATTAAACAAATAATAAAATAACATGGTGTAGTGGTACGAGCATTACATCCTCGAAGGAGAGTTGCATAGTTCAAATCTTGATGGGCCCGTAAGAGGTTGGAAATTTGAAAAGCATTGATAAAAGGGGTGTAGGGTAAAAACGATGATAAAGGTGGGTGAGTTATGCTAAAGTTATCATGGAAGTGATGATAAAGTGATCGAGCTTATGGGAATATGAAAAAAAATTATACCCCCTTTAATAGTGCTTACTTTATCTATGCAAAATTGTATTGTTAAAGGCCACCTTTAACAATACTAAAAAAGTGTAGTTAAAATATATTTTCTAACACCACTAAAAAATAAATCTTAATAGACCCTTCTAACAATTAATTTTTTTGAATAGTTAAAGGGGTCTTTTAATAATTATTTTTTTTTCACTGATAAAAGATTCAGGCTTTTAACCATGCTCTGGTTGTGAGTTCTTTTTTATTACTGATAAAGTCCTATTCTGGCACTATTAAAGGTCTCTTTGGTAGTAGTGTGGATACCACTGGTCCTGCTAAAAGAGAAAATATTATAGTCTACATCATAATTTTAATAGGATAAAATATTATTTCTACAGAGACAAATACTTTTAATATATAAATATTACATATTATTATATGAATATTTATTCCATAAAATTACAATTTATGCCTGAATTTTATAGTTTTAGTGTCTTTGAAAAATTGGGTACACAAAATAATGGTTCAAAAGAGATCTACATCATCTCCCACTAAAATATTCTAAAATTGAACCTTTCTTATACATATCAAACATATATCATTTTTCATAACCAAGGGAAATGAAACATAATAAAGGTTCATGTGTGATGACCTGTAAGGTTAAAAGATGGAGATAGAAATTACCACTTAAACATAACATGATCACAAGGGTATGATAATATGTTCAAATTTTTTGAAACACCTACCCTCCATATCAAAGATCATAATCTTGAGTCCTGGAATAAAGCACAAAAGTACATAATACATGAATCAAAATGGAATCAAAGAACAAAATCTAAGAGAAAATAACAATAGAATAAGAAATAAGTTTATATAATACACATAAACATAGAAAATAATTTTCTTAGTTTTTAGGGATCACTTACAATACTATCATTGTGGATTTGTTTCACTCCCCATTCGATCATATTAGTCAGGGTTCACTACCCAGACTTCCATAGTAGATATAGTTCTTTACATAATTGGTTTCACTCTCCATTACAGTTTTAATTATATCATGATATTTCCAGGTTTACCATATGAATTAAAGGGATATATAATTATGGTACCACCCATCACATAATCATAATATATTCATATGTGTGTAATAAGATCAAATGACCTTCATGATATCATAACCCCTAAAAAATAAATGGGTTTAATAAACATTTCAATAATTCATCGTAACATAACCCATTGAAAATTAACAAGTTTCATAAATATTTCATCTTCATAATCATAAAACATATAGAGAAATCATATATATGGTATCATTGGATCATGGAATCAATAAATCAATAGTTATATCAATTGATTCATCATGGATGAAATTTTTTAACAGAACACATAAATTTTTTATGAGGAAAATATCCTTTTTATTATGAAGTCAATTATTTAAAAAATAAAAATTCCAAAAAAAATAGTATTTTTATTGAAATAAACCATGGTAACATTAAAATTGTTATTCAAATAATTTAAAACACATGTCGAAGGGTAATTTCATTCAATATATATACATTAAAATAAATACTCCATTCACATTTTTGATAAAAAGGGTAATGTAAATTGTCAAGAAACCAACAATAATATTAACTTTAATTTATGAAAAAACTAAAATATGGTTGAAAATTTATGTAACAAATCCTTGGATAATGTTAGAAACAATTTTCAAAAAATAAAAATAGAAGAAAATTTATTTTTAACCAAATAGAGAAATAAATTCATATTTACATAAAAATATTATTTCATCTACTTAAGTACTTAAAGAGAGTAAAATTGAAAAATAATATTCTCCATAAATGACCATCTTAGAAGAAATTTAATAAGATTCTTGAGATATATATAATAAAATTCCCTCAACAGAAACATAATCTTAAGATATACTGATAAACAATTAGATTATAAAATAAAACCCTTAACTCATATTTTACATGATTTAAGGCTCTATACCATCATATATAATGAAATTAAATATGTTATATTTCTTTTAAAAATTCACAAAAAAAATTATAATATCATATATGAACCACTTAAATCATTTAAACTCTCATTTATTAAAAATTATTTAATAATGATGTCTTTTCTAAGGGTTAATTGTTTTGTTTTCCTTAAGAATTTTGGTTTGGTAATTCTGGTCCTTATACTGTTATCATAGTTCAAGAATCTATAGAATGGTATTAATTTTATAAATATAATATATATTCATTAATACATATTCTCACAAACTAATCCAGTTCAACCCTGAACCGGTTCCCGGATTTGGCATGTGACATGGCCTAAATGGTGTTCCTGATCCCAATGTGCTGACAACTAGTCCCAGACGCCAAAGCAAAATAGTTGGGAATAATTTTAGACCATAAAAAAATAAAAATTACTAAATCTAAAATGAGAAATATAAACAAACACTACTAGTAGAAAAAGAAATAGAACTAGGTGGATAAACATACCTCCATGATATTTCATTGGTAACCACCAAACATGGAAAGAAAATCACTATAAGATTTATCTAAAACTAGAACCTCAAACTAAAAATATAAATTTTGTGTGATCACCGAGATACCTAGTAGGAATGACAAAGTCAAACAACACCCTACACCCCTGAATTTAAAAATAAATCCAATCATGTATGTTTGAAAATAAGAAATAATAAAATAATGTTCTTTATTCTTTTAAAATTGAAGTCACAAGTTAAATTTTTAATTAAATCGTTTACATTCCACTATATTTTGAAAAAAAATTCCAAGCATGCATTAATTTTCCAAAATGAAAGGAAAACAACTTAAATTAAAATAAGGGATTTTGAAAAGAATAAAATAAGCTTGAAGTCACTAAAATGGAAATAATTTCATAGAAACCATGTTATAAGAGAGCACCATGATTAATCCCTATAGACAGCTAGCACAAATGGGGCCTGACGAACATCGTACCTTGGTGAAATGTTCCAAAGAAACAACGATTATCAGTGTTATAATGAACAATCCACTAGAAGGGGAAACCCACCATATCCTAGTTGGCCCCAATCATCATTATCATTTATTTAGTGTTGTAATCATTATTCTTGATAGAATACACCTGGAGAAAGCACTTCTAAATCATCTAGCGTACTAGTCCTATTCTACCCACCTCGGTACTCAGAGTTTCCCCATGTGCACTATTGAAAACAGTGGGAGATTTTATCAAGGATACATATATGAACACATGACTTTATTTATCAAAAAAAAACCATTCAACCACCCGCCACTGATCTCCCTCAAGTGAATTACCCCATTTTATGTCATGCAACAAAGAATATTCCATAACACCAGGAACATATCACTAATTACATTTTAACACTTGCATCACATTTCTTAAACAAGGGGGAATTCCTTGAGAGGGGTTTTCAACATTCTCAACCCATTCCCAAAGTTCCAAATGGGCCTCATTACTATACATGGAATTTTATAATTTTTGAAAACACTCTTTCTCATCTCCCGTAAGATCAAAAAATAATTTAAAAGTACACTTGCACAACCAATGGAACAAATATTTAAAACCAATATTGAAAACATGTTTAAATCTATGAAACCAATTGGAAATACTCATTACACCCTAAAACAATTAAGGAAAAAACTTTTAATGATTTAGAATTTAATAAAAATTGAGCATTAGAAATACACCACTATTTCCAATGAAGTCAAAAACTTATTTCAACATGAAAAACTTGCACTGGAGATTAGATCAATTATGTAATGAAAATACATAATTGTTTCTAACAATCACTACAAGACCACATAGAATTATAATACTATATAAATAAAGGGAATATTTTTAAAAAAATTGAGCAATCATAGATTTGAAATTAAAGGCCTTGTCATAGGGATCTAACCTCAAACATGTCACTCCTTGATGATGACCACCCGAACCGACCCTTCGTACATGCACACATATGAATTTATACATATATATATACCCATAGTTTCATTTCAAAGATTCCCCACACCATGGTGGAATATTTATAAAGAGGGAATATATATATATATATATATATGAAATACCTAAGCTTGTACATGTAGTTGTTCTTGATACCCGCAGCCCGAAACCACCTCAACGAGACCCAATACACTGTGGAAAAATTTACCAACAACTAAAAACACTATGAAAAGACCCACACATAGTTCAATTCCAATTTATATAAAGCTTTCAAACCTTTAATAAATTCATAATTTAATAAAAAGTGATCAATAAAGTAGCCACCATGCCATAAAAACCAATTTTCTTTAAAAATGCACTTTATATGAATTAACAACTTAATTTCATTGAGAAACACAATTTTCACCTTTCATGTGAGGCCCCAAACCCCTTTAAAGAAACATAACCATTAAACACAAACAAAATATAACAATTTTTCATTATAAAAATCCACATTCTCTACATATACATGCCGAAGCATTACAAAAATATGTTCTGAACCACAAAAAAATTCTAAAACAAATTTAAGGAGAGAAAAAATCTTATTAAAAACATATAATAATATTAATTAATGTAACCAAAAACATCTTGTGGAGAAAAATCTTTCAATTGTGGTGAAACTGCAACTACTACTCAATAGAACTTTAAGAAGAAAAGATTTATCCAAAAACAAAAATATGAAACACTAACTAATAAGATTCAACCCTAAATCAGACACCCAACCCGCCAAAAAACTAAAACCCCAAAGAACATGAACCAAAACACTAGGGAAAGAAGTATATTGGCTTAATTGTGGTAGAAAACCCCACAACATAGGGAGAGGAGGGGAGGAGAGTGGTTGAGGAGGGGGAGGCATGCCGAATCTCCCAGTCGGCTGAGTCGTGTGAGCATGAGACGTGGAGGGAAATGACCTTCTACGTGAGGTGGTGAGGGAGGAGGGAGTATGGGTGCCAGAAGTGAGGGAGGGTGGCCTTCAGAAGAGGGAAATGTCTCTGGTGAAGGGGGAGGCCATCAGGAGGGTGCTCAGCAGGGTTGGCGGTGCGCGCGCAGTAGGGAGGAAGACGGGGTAATAAGACGGAGAGGGGGAGGAGAGAAAGAGTATAAAAAGAAATCCTAAAACAATACTAACTTAAAATAATAATAATTATAATTATAATAAAAATTATATTTTAATAAATATATTAACTATAATAATAATAATAACAATATTAATAATATTCTTAAAAATAAGATTATCGTGAATATAATTAAAACAATTCCTTTTTATTTCATTTTACTTTTATAATTTTATTTTATTTTCATTTTACTATTATTCATTAATTATTTTTTATTTTGAACACCAAAAAGGCTATGCGGTTACCTGGGATAATCCGCATGGTTTCAAAACTGTGCTCTACCCATGCGCCAGAAGCTACGAAACCAGAGACACTCGTTTTTCCATAAAGACTCACAAATTAAAAATGGAACTCAAATAAAACCCCAAAGAAAAATTCAGATATAGAACATAATAAAATAAAATAATTTTTAAAAGTCGGGGTGTGACAAATCTCCCCACAATAACCTTTTCCACCCCCAGAAATCCGCAACGAGGTAGTTTAGAAATCAAGAACTGGTACTCCTTCTCAACTCAAGGAAAATCCCAATGAGAAAAAACTGGGAGTGAGTCAAGAACACAACCACAAAATAAGAGGACCTACAAATTAAACATAGAGACCCAAAATGAAATCCCCATTAAGTGTCACCTTCCCCAAAAAGTGAAAGAACCTCTAGTTTATCGATCAATGTAAAAGATCCTCTCACCATACACAATCCAACATCCTGAGGAAAACACCTTATATATTCTTGAGAGGCTCCTTTAGTCTACCAGAAATGAACAAAAAATACTAATTATAAACATGGGGTGGCTGAAATGGACACCCCCACTATAAGAAATAACGTAACACCTCAGGCAGAACTTGGACACTAACATGGGGAGGCCCAAACATAATCCCCACCACAAGGAATATGATGACACCATTTCATTTCAATGGATCTTTTATAGAGACCCACAGAGGGTCTACCGACCATTAGAACTAAGTGGATTAATCTAATAACACACACCAATATAAAACTTCCCCCCCCCCCCAAAATGTCAAATCCTAATTATAAGCATACCGATGAAATAAACTCTAAACCAAACAGAAAACTTTGTACATTCCACCACTCCTGGAGGACATCACTATTATTTGATGTTCCCAAATCAAAACTGAAATTCAAATGGACTTATAAGGATATTCAAACATAAGCAAACATACATAGATTCACACCCACAAGGGTATAAGAACCGATGTTCAAGAAAACAATACAACCATACCTCCTTGTAACCAAGGAGGAAATCTTCTACCCACGTGGCACCCAATAATGAAATAGTGTCCCCATGTCTCATTTTCACCAAGCAGGGTGGGTCAAAACGGGGAAAATACAATTTAATTTTAAACTATATTCATTTCCCATACTAAAGACTAACACTAGACCATGGTTCTTAACACCCACTAGGGGTTCGTAACTACACTCTAACTAGAATCCAAGGCTTATGGCGAGAACCCTGATTTTTGGAGCATCCCCCTCTTCGCTGTGAGGCATTAAAGACTCCCAAAAAAACTTATCATTATGGTACCATACACAAACATACCACATTTTAGATAGATCCATAATAACACAACATACTCTAAAAATCATTTTACTCTAACTTTTCACTTTACCGATACAAGGGTTTAGAAGATGAATGCACATCTCCCCTTTCAACTTTGAATGAGAAACATAAGGATGAAGGACAAATAGAAGACACCTTCCTCTGAAATATAGAATTCATAATTTCCCCATGGAAAACACACATTTATGAACACAAAGGTTCTTTGATGATTGTAAAACCTTCACCCTTGCAGTTGGGGGAGAACACGACAACACAAAGATTCATTGAACATGACCATTATAACCGATAGAAATATTTCATGGAGAGGGACCTTAAAACAAGTCCCAAACAGAACATGATTCCTACAAATACCATGAAAACCTCTTATGACTATAATTGACACACTAGAGACCTAGAATGAACCCAATATTAGAAGGAAATCAAAAAAAATATCCAAAGACCCTTTTGATGACAGTAGTCAATACCAATAACTCCAACCTCATTCCACTTTCCCCATTGGATTTCCAATCACCACTTCCAAGCTGGACTTTGAGACATAATAATATAAAATTTCACCATTGACCATCAAACGACTCATGGAATCTAAATATTCTTTCAACTCATCCAACATCCTCTCCCCCACTTTGGGAGGATTCACTATTCTGAAGAATAAGAGGTGTGAAGTCAACCCTAAACTCAAGAAGAACGTTATCACTTTGATCAAATAAAGGACCTAACAATGATGAATCACATATGGTCAGATTTAGAATATGAATCAATTCATTTTGGGGGTGTGCACTATCCAATAAGGGAAATTCAAGGACCCAATCAAATTGGATCTTCGGCCAAAACACACCTAAAAAAACCGAGAACACGAAAGGGAACCCAATTAATGGTATCACAAATATTTTTCTAGATTACCCCATTAACTATTATCACAATCCGACTTACGAACAAAACACAACTTCAAACATATCCCAGAAATAAGTGAATTAAAACCCAAAATATCTTGCAAATAACAATCCCAAATCATAAATAAACACAACACAAAACTACAGACTACCAAGAAATCCATATTTTCTTTAAAAACACCTTTGAAAATAACATAGGATGGGTGAGTTGCACATTCAATAATGTTACCTCATAAAGTCTCACATAATCCATTCCTCAGGTAAAACCATGCACCAATACACTTTCCCCATATATTCCACGCAAGTGGTCACTCCTGAGAATACCAAAGAATAGAACCTAATCATTCCATTTTTCTCAAAACCAAAACATTCAACTCTCACTTTCTCTTTCTCAAAATGGTTATACCTAAAATGAAAACCCAATTTAAATCTTAAAATCCATTCAAAAAATCACCAACCATTTATAAAAAAACCCAATTTCAAATCATACACATCAATTTCAAAACATTGAATTTCCAAATAAATCCAGTTTCATAGCAAGATCAATTTTTTCAACACCCACTTAATTTAAAATCTATTTATTCACTTTTAAAACATGTTTCTAAAATTAATTCAAAAGTAATTTTCCATTTTTCTACACAATAATATTTCTATAAATCCCAAGATTTTATTATAAATATCCAACCTCATTGAAATAATTCTAATTTTTACACAAAAATAATTTCATGAAGGTCCAGTTTTTAAGCTCCACTTTAAATTGATTCTAAAAACTCATTTTCCAACTTCCCAAGCTGAATCATCTTTACTTTAAAATTATATTTCCAAGATTCCAAAACAAAGAGACATGAGATGGAGAAATATGAAACTAAGTGCTTATGGGTGACCTATACATATGGTTGGTGGCCATATATTAGTCACAACACTATCACAGACAGTGTTTTAGGACAAAATCATTAGATCAACATGGATTTCTAGGCCCTATGAGCTCCCTAAGACCATTGACCCAACTCCCATTTCATTTAAAAAATAATAAAAAACCACAAGGACCAAGGAACTCAGATGAAACCTTGCATTCCTTAGTGACTTGAATCCCAGCATACGCTCCGATAGCCAGAAACCTTAATCGTAACTAGATTATTAATTCCGGAAAACTAAGCTCTAGTCTATCCAGAATATACAATAAGGAATGAGACCGTAAAGGGAACAACCTGCCCTTGATACCATTTTTTCACAATCCAAGGTGGTTCAACCCTGAACTGGTCTCCTAAGATGGCCCATGGCATGGATTGAAAGGCGTTCCTGATCCCTATGGGCTATCAACTAGTTACAGAAACCAAAGAAAAATAGTTGGGAATAATTTTTTCCCTATAATGAAAAGACACATGAATTAATTAAGACTGAATAAAATAAGAAAAACATTGGTAGTGGAAAAATAAATAGAACTTGTTTGATAATCATACCTTTAAGTGACCTCATGGGTCAACACCAAACATGGAAAAAAAATCTCTCCAAGAATGGTCCAAAACTAGAACATGAAACTGAAAAGATAAAGTAGAAATGAGAACCATGATACTCAGTGGGAATTCTAAAGTACAAAAACACCCTCTGAACTTTACTTTAAAAAGAAATCCAATCATACTAGTTTGAAAATAAGACTTACCGAAGTAATTTTTTCATTATTTTAAAATTCAAGTCACAAGATTAGATTTTTAATTAAATAATTTATATTCCACTAAATTTTAAAAATAGATACCAAGAAGGAAATCATATTCCAAAATAAAAGAAAAATAGTTTAAATTAAAAACATGGATTTTACAAATAAGGAAATAGGATTTAAGTAACTAAAATTGAACTCATTTCATAGACACCATGTAATAAGTAACAACCATGATTAGTACATATAGGTAGCTAGAATAAATGGGTCCCTATGAACCTTGTACCTCATTGAAATTTGACTTAGAAATAACGAACATCATCATTACATACACGAGCCACCTGTAGGGGACACCACCATAACCTAGTGCTCTCCAATCATTATAATCATTTAGTTAGTGTGGTAATTGTCAATCCTTCTAGAAAAAATGGGGACGAACCTCTTTTAAATCACCTAGTGTACTAGTCATAGTCTATCCTCCTAGGTACTTAGGGTTTACCAATGTTCTCTATTACCAACGGTGGTGAGATTTTATCAAGAAGACATATATGATAATATAACATTCTTTATCCAAAAACCCATTCAAACTCCCACCACTAATCTCCCTCCTAAAGTTCCTTCCCCCATTTTACATCATAAAACAAAGAACAATCCATAACATTAGTTACATATCACTAATCACATATTAACACTTGCATCAAATTTCTCAAACTAGGGGGAAAGCCTCAAAAGGGGTTTTCCAATTTCAAAAACCATTTTCAAATGTCAAAATGGACCACATTGGTTTAAAATGAATTTTAACATTTTAGAGAACACTGTTACTCAACACCAATAAGTTCAAAAAAATTATTTAAAAGCACACTTCCACAACCAAGTCATGACACATTTAAATTAATTCTAGAAAACATGTTTAGATCTTATAAAACCATTCATTACCTACTAAATACAACATGGAAACCACTTTTAATTATTTAATATTAAATATCAATTGAGAATTATAAATACACAACTATTTCCAATAATGTCAAAACATGTTTCAATATTAAAAACTTGCGCCTGAGCATAGATAAATTATGTAAAATAAATAAATAACTATTTCTAACAATCACAACCAGACCATGTAGCATGAAAGTACTTTAAAAATATAATTTTTTTTAAAACAATAAAGCAGTATTATATTTCAAAATAATTGTCTAGGCATAGGGATCCTACCTCAAACATGTCCTTCCTCGATGACGACCACTTGAACCGACCCTTCACACTTACACATGAATGCATTTATACACAAATATATAAATACCCCTAGTTTAGTTGCACATATTCCCCGCTCCCTGAGGTATTTTTTACAATGATGGAATATATATATATATATATGCCTTAACTATGCATGTGAATAGAGGTGTTCTTGATTCCCACAGCCTAAAATCGCATCAACGGGACGCATTTCACTTTGGAAAAATTTACTAATAATTCAAAACACAACGAAAAATACCCACACATAAACCAATTACAGTCTATATCATTCCTTACATCTTTTAAAAAATTCACAAGATAATAAAAAGTGAAAAATAATGTATCCACCATCCCATGAAAACCCATTTTCTTAGAAAAATTGTTTTATATTCATTCACACCTTATGTTCCTTGAGAGTCATATTTTCACCTTCCATTTTAGGCAAAAAAACTCATTCCTAAAATATCACCGCGAAACACACACTAAATATAACCATTTCCCCTTATAAAAATCCATTTTCTCCACATATATGTGCCAAATAATTTCAAAAATATGTTCTGAACCACATAATAAATTCATGGAACACATTTATTGAGAGAAGAAAGCATATTAAAATCATTAAAAATATTAATTCATGGAACCACCTAACTCCTATAGAGAAACATTCAGAAATTGTAGAGAAATCACAACCTTACCTCAAGAAAACCCTAAGAATTAAATATTTATAAAAAACAACAAGATGAAACCGTAAATAGTATGATTCAACCCTAAATAGAACGCCCTACATGCCGGAAAAATAAAACCATAAATAATAAGAACCATAACCCTATGAAAAAAGGTAGATGAGCTTACATGAGGTAGACAAAGCCACAACAGATGGAGAAGAGGGGTGGCACACCATATCTCTCGGTCGGCCTATCTACATGAGAAAGAGATTGGGATAGAAACATATGGCCATATGAGGTAGAGAGGGAGGAGGTAGGGTGGATTCCAAAATATTAGGGGTGGATTCTAGAAGAGGCAGAGGCCGCTAGTGAAGTGGAAGGCTACTAGGAGGAAGCTCGGCTAAGAGGGCGGTGCACGCGCATTAGGGAGGAAGAGGGGGGGGGGGCGACGAGCTGGAGTGGGTAATAGAAAAAGAGGGAAAAAACCAAAAACAATACTACCTTAATAATATTAAAAATATTTTCATAATAATATTAACAATAATAATAATGATAATAATAATAATATTAATAATAACAATATTCTTAAAAATCATATTATCATTATTATTTTTATTATTAATACTTTTCCTCTTAATTTAATTTAAATTTTCCCATTTTATTTTATTTTAATAATATTATTATTTATCCATTTTTATTTATTTTGAACACTATTCATCCTATGGGGATACCTAGGAAATGCTTCACGGATTCCAAGTCATGATTTTCCTATGCGTTGGATGCTACGAAGCCCGGGACACTTGTTTTTCAATAAAGATTCAAAAATTCAAACTGGAACTCAAACCGAACTACGTTGAAAAAATACATGCCAGAAAACAGTAAAATAAAATAATTTTCAAAATTCATGGGGTGAAACATATTTATAATTGTCTATAAAAATTAAACATATTCAAATAAATTACACTGTTCATGAAGATGGTAAGGCGTATGTACGTATGAACAATATTTTCACTTTTCAATGGATGGAATGATATAATAGTAAATAGTAATTCAATATTATAGATTCATTATAAATTCATCTATCTATATATCTTATAGATTCATTAAATATGTCATTATTAACATCCAATTATGATAGGAAAAAGTAATATTGTTTTGTGGAGGTGGTAGTCCCCACGTAGGTATGAGCAACGTAATCAATTTCTAAAAGATGGAAAGACGGTGGTGAATGGTTATTAAATTCACATAATAATAGTTCAAAATATGTAAGATACACAATTAATTATTTTTAGAATTGATACCATGTATTTAAATTCTCTAGAAGAAGAAATAAACTTGAAAATGATCGGTTACATGTTATACATCATTGCAAGAATTCTATTTTGGATTACACTTTAATATTCGAAGTGATGATATTTTGGAAAGTCCATAAGACCTAGGATGTTGTGAAGTAATATATGAAGGTATTTTGGTAGATATGTTCCTTGATAGAAAGATCAAAAGGTGCGAGGAAGAGAGTATAGTAGGTGTTTATTAAGTTAGTGGTGGGGAACTCTTAGAGTTACATAAAGCTTTAAATTAATATAAAGTAATCCTAATTAAAAAAGGATTCAAAATTGTTTTAATTAAAATATAATATTATTATGAGTATAAATACTCTCATAAAATTAAATTTGGAGAATATTTGGATATTTCTTCACCCTTAACATTCTGTTTTAACCCCCCATTGACCATTTTGACAATTGCCATTATATCAATGTTATTTATTTTTATGGAAATAGATTGTTATCATAGAAGGTAAATTGACACATAAATAGACCATGGATGATATTTTCAACTATATAAAATTATTTTCACCAAATACATAATTTTTGAGAATTTAAAATCAATTAATAAAATACTTTTTATTTTAAAATAATATAAATGTCATTCCTAGAACCAATCATTTACATTCACTTAAAAAAACATGGAAAAAATGTAATTTGAATATAAACCATTAAAAATTATATAATTTTTTATATTTATATATAAATTCATTGATCACAACAATTCATTAAAATTTTGTTACTTTTAATATTTTTAAAATCATATATTTTGATTATCTATTAATTGAATAAATATTATGTCAACATTTTATAAAAATATAAGGTAATTATAAAATAACTAATAATAAAAATTAAATTACAATGGAAAAAAATTAATTCGTATTTTAAAAAAAATATAACCAAACATATCCGATTTTTATCCTAGAGTAAAAAATTTAGAATTTTTAAGTGAGGAGATTGACATTTTGTATTTATTCTTTTCTTAAAATAATATAAATGTACTAATTCACGAAATATGGAACCAAATAGAAATATAAAAATGATTTAAATGAAAATTTCTGAAATAAAATTATCCAATAGGATAAAGGCATGTTTTATTGAAATTCTAAAGCCTTATCCCAATGTTGTAACCCTATTTTACCCATTTTCCATTATAGAGGTTACAAATATTTACCACTATTACTATTCATAATGACCGAGAATAAAAGGGACCTATATGCAAAATTTGAATCTTTTAATTACCAATATAGAATAAAGTTTTTAATTTTACTTTTTTACAAGTGGATGATATTCATATTAACATAAGTGTGCAAAATATGATGAAAACAGTTTTTTAGAAAAAAAATTACATTTTTAAGAATAAAACTAGTTTTTTTATCCCTTGCCTTGAAAAAATTAGTAGATTAATGTAAAAACATTTTATTCAATATATAACATATAAATTTCATTAAAACCAATCACTAATAGTGATTAATTTAATTTACTAATATAAAATAACATTGAGCGCAAAAAAATAATTTTTAGTAAAACTTCTTTTTTACATTGAAATTATTCATTTTTATTTTCAAGTATAATTAATTTCTTACCAATTAATTAATTTTATGTGTGCAAAAAAAATAAGTTTTTTATTATTTATTTTTTTCTATTAATACCTTCCAATAAAATGGATATGTCATAACAATCACACTAAATAATAAATTTTCAATAATATATAATAGTTTGTTTAAACTTGTTGTCAAGTGTAAAAATAGATAGAAAATAAATAAAATTTATTTGAAGAAAAATATATCATAAAATATTTGGGTGTTACATTGAACAACCCTTAAAATTATTTTTTTCTTGAAATTCCATCACTCTGATACAAACCAATGAGGATATATCTATTTAATCACATCTTCATATTCAGAGGATGCTTCTTTGAATTTATGATTTCTCCAAACAACATTAACGAGGTGAGAAGTATTTGTCCATTCCACTATATCTCTATGATACAAGATTTTTACCATCTTCTCAAAGGAATTATCATAATATAGAAGTATGATATATTAGTTTAGTATATTTTTATGGATTTGGTATGTATATCCTCTAGAGAGACACATGGGATGCATTGTAAATTTCGGAGAGGTTTGGTGAAATAGACATGTGATATGCTTCTATCCCTACTCGATAATGAATCTCCAAGGGGTCAATATAATTAGATATCATCTTTATCTTTTTGTAATTTCATATAACATTTTCCATGTGGAAATTCATATAAATACTTTCTCAACAACATTTAATTATAGATTTGACTGCTGATTTTCAACATAATTTTTCTATCAACTCTGATCTTCCTTGATGTTTTGATGAATGGATATTACATTCTATAAAATTTCCATATCCATCTCTGGTCCAAATAGATTTATTTCTATAACATCATCCCAATATGTTGTATTTCTATACTTCTTTATATATAGTATTTAAAAAGGATTCATATGAATTCTCGAGTGAATGGAATTATTGTAAGAATACTCAACTAGGGTGAGGTATTTCTTCCAGCTGCCATTGAAATCCATAGAACACGACCTCAACATATCCACTATGATTTTAATGGATCTATAAATAAAAAAGCATGTCTATGTATGATAATAAGTACTAAAACCAAACACTGTATATAGATCCTTCCAAAGTCTTATAAAAATATTGAGGAAAACCTCATATCACTATTAGATACAATAGTATATGTCACTCCTTGAAACCTTAACACTTCCTTAACATATATCCTAGTAATATAATTTAGAGATAAATCCTTCATAATGGTTATGAATTGTACAGACTTCTTAAGAAGATCATCTACAACCCATATATCATTATGCCCTTCAGATGTTTTGGAGAGTCTAATTAAAAATCCATAGTGATGTTTAACCATTTGTTTTTTTTATTCAGGTAATAATTGTAATATCCCATTATAATTTTATCTCTTCGTTAATATATTAACATACTATGTAAAATTATACATAATCTGCAATATTTATGTTCAGGTTATCCCTAAATAAATAATCTTTTAAATCTCAACACATATATGTACTTTCCAGATAAATATTGAATGATGAAATATGAGAATAATAAAATATAACAAACTTTATGTTTTATATTTATAGGATATATACTCGATTCCTAAACCTTATAATTCCATCATAATCATGGTTAAACTCGGGACCATTTCTACGCTTTTTCATTTCTATATCTTCATTCCATTCATTTTTAATCCCCACAAGGATAGAATGTTATACATTCATTTGTGAAAGATAATATTTCTCCCCATTCATCAATATTTTAAGTTAAATCCTTTGTAAATATAAAAATATTTAATCTTTTGGAATCCTCATTATATATTAGCTAGAATGATCCTTTTAACTCGAAGATTTCGACACCTTTTTCTCTTTCCCAGGGTAGTAATGTATTTGGAATCATAATCCATAATCAACTCAGACCATATTCTATAGATAATATTCAAATAATTCTAGATGAATATATACATTAAAAATTTATTATTGGAATAATTTTTTCACATTTTTCCATAAATATAATGACATTATAGAATTAATGAAAAAAATTACCAAAATTAACCCTAAATCATGAGTTGGGTTATTTTTTTCCTTAACCTTCAATTTTCCTAGGTTAAAAGATATAACTATATAAATCTGGATGTATATGAATCCCAGACCCTTATTTGATGCATAAATATGGATTATAATACCTTATCCATTTCAGGGTAGTGTGTGAACAGGTGTAATAAATAACAATATCATTAGTTTCTAGAAATTTTAGTCACATTCATCTATCCGAGTGAACATGAATCACTTCCAGGTTTATATGGTAACCAGATTATAAATTCATTATAAATTTTCCCAAAGGTGTCAATAATATCTATGAAAAACAAGAAAACTATAAATCTCAGTCAAATTGGTTGGTCTAGCCCAATGATAAATAACCTCCAACATGTATAGATCCAAATATGTAACATTTCAGAATATTATATGACCCAAAAAATGAATATTTTTATGGGAAAATTCAAACATGGTAAAATTTTCATATATCTTACCATTTATTATGGTTTCAGTATAATCATCATCGAATCTTAGTGATCTTCCTTTCTCTTTGACTATATATGAATATCAACTACTAAGACTACAAAAAATATATCAATATAATCTCTATAGAATATATTTATTAAATCCATAAATATTATGGTGGAATTAGTAAGACTAAATGGAATAACTATAAATATATATTATCTATGCCTCATATGATATGCTTTAATGGTTATATCTGCCATCTTGACCCTCAATTTATGATATCCATAATAAAGGTCAATCTTGGAAAAGTATTGATCTTATATTTTTTGATCCAACAAGTTATAAATATGGGGAAAATGATACTTGATATTTATTTTTATCTTCTTGAATCCCAAATAATCAATTATGAGTCATATCTATCCATATTTCTTCTTAACCAAAATAAAAGATTCACCTCATGATGATTCACTTGGTTCAATGAATCCATTGTCATGATTCTGCTCAAGTTTCTTCTCTAATTCTGATCACATAATAGGGGTTATTATATTTAATGTTTTTGAAATAGTTATAGCCCCATGTTCGAGTTATTTTGGAAATTGAATATCATGATTCAGTTGATGACTCGAAATCTCTTCTAGAAGGGCATCAACAATCTCTTTGTATATTAGGAATATCTTTGATTTTGAGTTTCTACCCAACCATCTTGATAAACACCACTTTAGAAAAATAATCAAGACCATTAAAATAAATGTAATTTCAATAGGAAATTTATTTTTATTATCACACTAATGGAAAATTATAGGTTGTCTTGGAATATCAAACATAATGTCCCTTCCTAAACAATTAATGTTGGATTTATGTAAATAAAGAATCCCCTGCCTAAGATAACCACAAATTCAACTAGATGGAGAATTAAGAGATTTATAGGAATCACATTCCCATAAAAATAAATTGATTAATAATCATATATGTGATATGTGATCATCATACCATTAGTTTTTTCTACTTTTAATTCAACATCTTATAATTGAAGTGTTATTTTGATAACCTTATGAAATTATTTAAATATAAAAGGGTGGTTAAATCCTAAATCAAATAATACATTAAAAGTTATTTAGTGGATGGTAGAGGTACATTTCACCACTTTTTTATCATACCCCACATTAACAATAGTGGCGACAATATATTTCACTTTTTCTCATATATTAAGAGGTTTCTATCATTGATCATCAACATTAACCTAAAAAATTGTGTTCTAGTCATCATGTAGCCCATACTATTGAAATTAGAAATAATGGAGAGTGTTTAGTTCATTATGAGAATATTTATCTCAATCATTATAAAAAAATTTCTTATAATTACATCTCCATTCAATTTTCCGACGACCTTTCTTTCCACACAAAAAACATTTAAAAGTTCCTTTAAGAGACTTTTTGTAAATTTTCTTTCAATAATTTGAATATAAATTTAAACTCATATTCTTTTCTCTATGGGTTTTAAAATTTCCTATTAATTATATATTTCATTTCTTATCAAAACCCTGATATTTATATGTAACTCAAATATATACTTCTACCATGGTACTATATTGAATGATTTTTTCACAATTACTATATTCTATTATGGATAACACCATTATGAGACTTGGATTTAATCCACTAAAGAATCAGTCAATATTATATTCTAGTTCAATGATAATAGCATAAAAATACCTCTCAATTCATGTAAGTGTTTCATAATCTGTAAAAAAAGATTCACTATCCATATCTCTTAGCTCATAGAACCCGAAATCCATTTTCATATGAAGAATAAAAAGAATGTACATTTTAAAAATGAACTTTATAAAATAATCCCACCCATGGATCGAACATCTTCCCATTTACTCTTATTCTTGATGTTCACCTTTGATATTATAATAAAACAACTAAAGTTTCATTCTTTGAAAATTGGATAATGAAAAATATTATTTTGATGATACTGATCCATTTCACAGAAGCTATTGGATTAAAAGATCCTCCAGAATAAGGTGGATTTCTCCCCCAAAAAAACTAAATATAATTTTGTTCCTTCATTTTCTCATTTTTAATCATATAATGCTTCATGTATTGATAAATTTTCATATCCATAAAAATAAGATTTTACATTATTGATCCCATAATATTTTTTTCATGGGGGAAAATTGTTTCATTGTTAAAAAAATTAAACATTAACATGGTTCCTTTTGATTCTATTCATTTACTATAACAAAATATCTTAGTGTGAGAAACATTAATCACAAATAAAACCACATAATCACGAAAGAATGTTTTATATAGTTACTAAATAAAAAGGCATTCTTTATGACACTTTATATTTAACATTGGTCAATCATGATCATAATATATTAAAATAAAATATATAGGTTCATAAAGGAAGTGTTAATTATTACAATCATATCCAATAGGATTATGAAACTAGGTTTATGGTAAGGGAAATACTCTCTGATGGTTATGAATTTTACTGACTTCTTCAGGTGATCAACTATAACCCAAATATTATTGTGGCCTTTAGATGTTTTGGGGAGTCTAATTAAAAAATATTTATTGATGTTTAACCATTTTTATTTTTATTCTTTTAATAATTGTAACATCCCATTATAATGTTATCTCTTCTTTAATATAGTAACATACTAAGTAATGTTATACATAATCTGGAATATATATGTTTCTGTTGTCCCAAAATAAATAATCTTCTAAATCTCAACAGATATATGTACTTTCTAGATAAATATTGAATGATGAACTATAAGAATAATAAAATATCTCAAGCTTTATGTTTGGTATTTATAATACATATACTCGATTTTTAAACTGTAGAATTATTTCAAAACCCTAGTTGAACTCGAGAACTTTTTTAACCATTTTTTATTTCTATATCTTCATTGCATTCCTTTTTAATTCCCACAAGGATAGAACGTTCTACATTCATTTTTGAAAGATAATATTTTTCCCCATTCCTCAATATTTCAAGTTAATTCCTTTGTAAATTTAGAAAAATTGGATCTTTTGGAATCCTCTTCATAGATAATCTAGCATGATCCTTTGAAGTCAAGTCTTCCAACACCTTTTCCTCTTTCCCAGGGTAGTAATGTATTGGGAATCATTATCTACAATCAACCATGACCATATTCAATAGATAATAATCCCAAATTTATGGATGAATATATAAATTAACACTTTATTATTGGAATATATGATACACATTTTTTTATAAAGATAATGACATTATATCATTAATGAAAAAATAACAATAGCTAACCCTAAATCATGAGTTGGGTTATTTTTCTTTTAAACCATAAATTTTCCTAGGGTAAAAGCTATAAATATATAATTTTGCATATAGATGCTTCCCATAACCTTAACTGATTCATAAATATTGAATATAAACCCTTATCCATTACAGGGTAGTGTTGGAACAGGTGTTAAAAATAACATTCTCATTAGTTTCTTAAAATTTTATTCACATTCATCTATCCTACTGAACATGAAACCCTTCAATGTTTACATGGTGATCAGATTATAAATTCATGAAAAAGTCTCCCCAAAGTGTTGATAATATCTATGAGAAAAAAGAAAACTATGGATCTTAGTCAAATTGGTCAATCTAGGCCAATGATCAATAACCTCCAAGATGGATAGATCCACATATGTACCATTTCATGAAAATATATGACCCAAAAACGAAAAATTTTATGGTAAAAATTCAAACATGGTAAATTTTTAATATAGATTTTCATTATTTAGGGATTCATAAAATTCATCATGTGATATTAGTTATATTCTATTCTCTTTGACTATATATGAATATCAACTATAATGACTACCACAAACAAATCAATGTAATCTATAAAGAATATATTTATTAAATCAATAAATATTGTGGTGGAATTAGTAAGAATAAATGGAATCACTATAAATATATAATATCTATGTAGAGACCCAAACTTGATGTACATAGACATTACATAAATTTTGAAGAATACATAATACATAACAAAAATAAACACCCAAAGACCGTATTAGTTTAGTGACTTTGGAAACTCAGAACATAATCTTCTAATCATGGTGAAAGATCTTCAACATCCCCCATAAATGTCTTCCACATTTTTCTTCTTACCTAAAACCTTTATTTATATCATGGGGAAAAGAAAAAATAAAAAGGGTGAGCTCAAATGATCAATAAGGGAAAACATGGAGAACATAAAAACAATCCCTAAACATTTGAACATAAAAACATGAGCATAAAACATCAAAATCTTGAGCAATGACATAAATCAGGGCAATACATAAGGCATAGATCATAAAAGAAAATTAATCATGATAAAATAGCGTGGGAATAGAACATGTAATTATGGAAAAACATGAATCACATGTTATGATTTCTATAGTATCCAAGGCTTTGTTGTTAAGACCATCATAGTGGACAAAGTCCATTATTGAACCGGGTTTACTTGTCATTCCAGCCCTGTATTACTGAACCAAATTAACTTATTGTTCTATCCATGTATAGCTCATGAGATATAAATCTTTACCCAATGAATTTGAGGGAGATATAGGTCCCACCCATCTCATAATCAAATCAGTCTTTCGTGTGCCACAAAATAAACATAATCATTCATCATAACCCAAAGAATAATATGGGTTTCATAATCATCATCCCATCATAACATAATCCATATATAACAAATGGATAAAATTTCATCATAAGAAGAATAAAACCATGGAAATAATAAATACATTTTACTTGAAACATAATCATACTAAATAATGTCATTTTAGATGGAAAATAGTTTTGAAAAAACACTTGAAATGAATTCTTGAGGAAAATATCATTTCTTATTCAAAACCATTTTCTTTTCAAAAAATGCCATTCAATTTTAAATGAAAAGGATTTTTTTTAAAATAATCATGAAATCTTGTAGTGTAATATTCATGAAAATTAGGCATTATGAAACTGTAAAAATCCATTCATGCCTTATAAGTAAAAAAACATTCTTCTTGTACTTTTCCTGAAAATTCAAAAAGTACCTAGTATGGTAAACAAAAGAATGATTCCTTCCATACTACATAGTAAAATTAAAAAAGGAGTAAATATGAATTTAAACATACATGGAAGAATATTAAATACTTTATGAAGAAATTTCTAGGAAACATGGACATGGATAATACACATAACCCCTGTAAATACTTACGAATAAGCAATCTCGGATAAGAATTAGATTGGAATAATTATCCCTTACCTTATGTCCAATTTCTTTTGTATGTGTCTGAGACTCTTGTATAGTGGTTTTAAACATATTATTAACTTGTAAAATAACCATAATAATATTTATGATATCATATATGATTCACTTAAAACTCTATATTACCCATTCATTTGTCAATTCCATGTTAAAGCAACGTTTTGGGTAAAATCGTTCTATTTATCATTCATGTTTTGACTTGAAATTATTCAAATGATTACATAGATCATGATTAATTAATTCTAGAATGTAAAACATTATTTATATATAATATATACTCAGAATATATATATATATATATATATATAATAGATCGATAAATGGAATGAAATACACCGTTCATGGAGACAGTTGACCGTACGTACGCATGAACACTATTTTCGTTTCCTTATTAAATTGAATGGATGTAAGTAAATAACATATAAATAAATCTAGTATTATTAATATGTCATGTATTTCATGATTATGTATTATATATATATTTTAATCATTCTTGAATGGTTAACATGGAGAATGAATCTCATCACGTCATGGAGACAGTAATCCGTACGTACACACGAGCGACGATATCGTTCCGATAATTAATGAATGGACTTAGAGTGGATGATATAATATATCAGAATTATTATAATGTTATAAAAACTATATATAGTTATTCTCTACACCATTATACTCTTTCAAATTAAGGTGGTGGTGGAAAAACACATTACACCACGGCGTGGAGACGGTATTCTGTAGGTACGCACACGTGTTGATTTCATTTTCCGTAGGATAGATAGAATGTAAACTAGGGTTGTTTCGTATTTATAATAATATATCAGTAAATGAGTGATACTGATGTTATTACTTTATTATGAAACAAAAAAAATAAGATGAATTTTAAGAATAAATGAATTTGAAAAAGAATCAGTTAAGGATATTACCTCTTCTTCGACGCTCCTCTTCTAAACCTCCTCTTAGGGCACTAAATATGGTCTTTGAAGAAAAACAGGACCTATAATATTTTTCTAGTGAAGTGTATAAGTGAAATTGGTAGGGTTTGGCCGAGCTTGAAGGCTCAAAATGGTGTGATGAGGAAATGGAGGAGGTTCCCTTTTATAAGGGAGGAGAGGGGCATCTTTGGAAACATAAGAAATATTAATTTATTATAAATTCAAAACCCACTTAAAAACCTCCAAAAATTACTCAAATACAAATATTAGATGAGATAGGGTTGTAATATCATCAAAAAATAAGATTTAGACATGTTGGGAATTTATTTTAAACCTTATCAACTTGATTTATCATTATTTAATCTATTTAATTTTATTTGTGGTAATGATATCCTAAATTTTAAATTATTATAAATAATTACTTATGTGTTGTTAATTGTCCACAATTGGATACTTTATGACATTTCAGACCATATAAATTTCAATTTATAATTTTTAAATATATTTGGGATTTTTAAACAGTTTTATAATATGTTAATTTTATAAAATAACAAGTGTAAATTTTAGCACTATTCATTTATTTGAATTTATATAAACTCCACACAGAGGATATATTCAAAACAAAAAATTTAATAGACTCATAACATGAAATATTAATATATAAAATTTGTGTATAACATTAATTAGTTCATATAATATTTATTTTAATATTTGTAATACCATTTGTTTTATATTTCTCTTAATTAATTAATTACAACAACATTTTTGTATAATTATTTAATATAATTATTTTTATTATGTAAATTAAAAATAAAATAATTTGTTAAAGAGAAATATAATATAATTCAAAATAATACTTTTACTTAAATTTATAATCTTAAAATAACGACATATAAATTGTTATATTTATTAAATTATGAAGGTGACGACTTTGACATCATTTAAAATAAAACAATATAAATGTCCTAATATATTTTATAGAGCTCCAAATGGTCCCCAAGTAGACCCTTGGATGATTATGGTATAGCTATACTTGACCAATATGTTTGGGTCAAGTTTTTGGGCCTTTTGATGGGTATTATCACATTAATAAAAACTATATTATTGATTTTTCACTAAGTAAATAATTTCTGCATCATTAATGTATAAGATATTACGGTAATTAAATATTTCATAAAAATTAAAAATAAATTAAGATAAAAAATTAAAACATTTTATCTTTAAAATAATTTTTTATAATATAAATTATATTATGTATAAAATTATATTAAAAATATGTTAATTATTAAAGTTTGAGTGAGACATATTTCACATTTTTTTAAATAAAATAAATTAAAGGTCTTAATCACATCCATGTGGGTTCAAATAGATTCAATTTAGACACAAGTATGATTTTGGACAAATTATAATCATCCAATTATATTAAGACAAGTGTTAGGGTAATTTTATTATATTATATTTACCCTTAATTACCTGATTTATCTTTAACTTTCGTAAATAAAATTTATCGTAGTTACTATTCATATTGCCCAAAAATAAAAAGTAGAATATTAACATTATTTTAACTTACTGATTCAAAATATGGAATCCATTTTTTCAAATTCAAATCACATAAGTGGAAGAAATTAATTTAAAATTTATTTCATTGTTAAGAAAACGAGTTTTAAATGTTAAAACATTATAAAAGATTCAAATGATTTTACCTATGAATTCAATGTACAATCAATGATAATGACATAAATTATATTAAATAGTTAAAATATATTCTATTTATACTTTAAAACCACTAAATATTATAATTTATCCATATAAATTATTATGATGAAAAAAGTTGTTTAAAATTAAAATATAGTGTGTTTTTACTATTTATTAAGATATGAAAGTTATCAGAATAATATGAAAAATTAATCCAAAGTAAATTTTCATATATTGATTCCAAAGAAGTATTTTTTTTGTCAAATTGAACTTATAAACATGTCAAAAACAAGATTAAATGTCGGTGCGCCATCAAAAGGCGGCAAAACTGCATTTTTTGAAAAATACTTATTTTACCCGAAAAATTTATTTTCATCTCATACCATGTTATAGAAAATGTGTAAGATGAATAATAATGCTATAAAATTAAATATATATTTAATACTATTCATAAAGGCTAGTTCATTATAATATTATAATAATAAATCGTTGTTTAGTGAAACCCGGTATTGCGTACAATACACGTTATCGAGGAAGCTCGCTCTTACATGTAATAAAAGCCAAGTTAGGGCTGCTTTTAGTGAAAGATCCCTTTGGTGTTGTGTATAACATAATCAAAACTTATTTCATTTATACATTAAACAAAATCTATACTTAATGTTGCGTAGAATAATTTCTATAAAACGAACTTGAAATTGGGTGTAACACGAGCCAAGAATAGTGTTGCGTATACTACAAACTTATACGGTGTTGTGTATAGTACAAGATAATATTAATGTAGTATAAAATCAATTAAATTAGAAATAATATATCTCATAAAATCTCTGGGTATTACATTCAACCCCCCTTAAAATGAATTTCGCCCTCAAAATTTGTCGGGGTTATAAATCATTTTCTACTTGAAAGTTTCTTTCATAGAAACCCACATCGTAAAAAGGAATACTACAACTTAATTTTAAAATATGAAGTAAGAAACATAACGGTTACCCAAATTAACTCCTAACTGGGTTTACACATAGGATAACATAGGTGATAATATGGATATGGAAGAGAAATATAACCATCAACTTCTGATGAAGAGTGGTAGGGGACATGGCTATAAAAAAGCCAAATATCAGAAAGCCATAAATTTGTGATGATCTAAGGTACCATCTGATTCATCAAATATGAGGGAACTAGGACAACATTTTTGGTTTTCAAGATCATTTCCCAAATGTTGAAGAATTTTTTAATTATAAGACATAATTACTTGATTTTGGTACAATCTCATTGTTAATCGTGCCCTGAACAATTTCCACTTCATCTCTTAAGAAACGAAGCTGAATTTGTCATTCATAATGTGTTAGACGATCATGAGATAGAATGATTGGTCATTCCATATATCTCAAACATAAGGTTAGAAAAAAGTTATTAAAAATACATAAGTCCATATACAGTGATATTAATCATATATGGTTCCAAAAATGGACTTATACTTCAACTATCATACCTCTTAATAGAATAGAACTAATTTCTACTAATCAGGGACTTCCTATAGGCTATTGGTAAGCGATAAATGCATGTCGCACTTCGGTTGTGGGTTCGATTCCTACAACCTTGTCCGATGTGATGGGTTGTCGCCCATCCTGCAGGTTGTCCTTTTTCTAAAACTACACCATTATAACATTCCAGAAATAATATCGAAAAAAAGTTAGGTCCTTAAACAATACTATCTGATTTCCAACAAAATCCATTCCAATATTTAGGTCTATCAAAAATACTTATTTCCAAGCTCATAGTATAATGAAAATGATTACTAGAAATGTCATCAACCAAACATGTGAATACCATCATTTATCCCCCATATATCATAAGATATATCTTGTTGATCACATTACAAACATGTGAATAACTTAATATTGTATTCTCTTGAAAAATGAATTACCATAGAACCTTATTGAAAACATAAATGTTGTCCAAAGTTTACTCTTTCTATATACCAAAATCCCAAAAAATTCTATATACTCAAACCATGATATCAGTTTGTCCTTATATCATTCATGATCTCATGAATACTATCATACATATTATTTTCTCGTTATCCCTTCATTATGTGCATTTCATCTTCTTTCCAAAAATATTTCAATCACTTTTTATGGTTACCGGTACCATAAAATTATTGAAATCTACAATAGACCAATACATAAATATTCCAATATTCCATGACACTACAACATTATTTTGTAATCCCATTAAATAAACACTTGATCATTCCACCACATCATTTTCATATTCAACATCGCCAATAGTGATCACATGAGACTTCCCTTTGTCCTTTTCCTTAAGAGGTTGTTGATGTCGATCATCATTAACCCTTGGATTAGGGTATTGATTAGCATAATTCCCCATTTCCTTGAACTTGTAGCATTGAAGTGTTGGTGGTGCATTCTCTGTAGTCTTTTCTCTATTCACATCATTAGCTACCCTTTTTCCATTACTTCTACACTCAGCTACTCGATGAACTTCTTTTCCACACTTAAAACATTTTCTATTCCCTTTGATACAATCTCCACCATGCTTCTTTCCACACATTGAACATAACGAAACATTCTTCTTCTTTTCACCATTGTTCTTGATATTTTCCCTTGAACTCCATCTTTAATTTATTTTCCAAACCATGAGATGCATATTTAACACCAACTTCCATTTCTACCTTGATAGAACAAGGCACAAATTCTTCATAACTACAGAAGTATCTTATATCTAATTCCCTTCGAAGACTTGGATTTAATCCACTAAATAATATATCAACTTTACTTTCAGGTTGGTTGATAAATCCAGATGCATACCTTGCAATAATTATAAAATTTGCCTCGTATATACTAGCAAATTCATCATCCTTTTTCTTAAGCTCAAGGATCACCTTTTCCATCTTCATTCGAAGAATATGAGGGATGTAATTATTGAAAATCAAGTTCTTTAATCATCCCATTCCATTGATTCAATTTCATCTTGGGGACTTGTATTCTTAATTAGATTCCACCACTGTTCTACTTTACCTTCTAAACGGTAAACAACCAGAATAACTTTTTCATGTTCCAAACATAGATGTATGGAAAATATCTTTTCAATGGTACTGATCCATTGTTCAGCAACAAGTGGATCAGAAGACCGACTGAAAGAAGGTGGACATTGCCTCATGAAGGACTCAATAGAATATTGTTCCTCTCTCTTCTCATTCAAAAGTCCAGAATGATTCATAGCTTGTGTAAGTATATCAATAAGATTTTTCACTCTATCTCCATTAACATTTGTTTGTTCGGGAGTACAATCATTACATTTCCCATTACATTGATCAACACGGTTCCTGCGGGTTCCAACCATCGTCTAAAACCCAAACAAATTAGTATAAGAGGAAGAAATCATGCTAGGAAAACAACATAATAAAGGGGGAGTACATTCAATATCTAACATCTTATGTTTAATTCTATGATTGTTACCATAATCCTAGGACTATGACCAATACTTATACATAACCATTGGGACATCCCGAGACATACCTTAGAAATATCTCTAGGGATCTCACTAATGTTTTCGCATCCTAGTTTCCAAAGGTTAAATAAACCTTCGCTCTGATACCAACTGTAGAGACCCAAACTTGTCGTACATAGACATTACATTACTTTTGCAGAATACATAATACATAACAAAAACAAATGCCCAAATACAATATTATTTTATTGTGTTTGGAAACTCGGAACATAATCTTCTAATCAATGTGAAAGATCTTCAACATCTCCAATAAATATCTTCCCCTTTTGTTTTCTTACCTAAAACCTTTATTTATATCCTAAGGAAAAGAAAACATAAAAAATTTGAGCTCAAATGCTCAGTAAGGGTAAACATGGAGAACATAAAAATAATCCATAAATAATTGAACGTAAAAACATGAACACAAAACATCAAAATCTTGATCAATGACATAAATCTGGGAACTACATAAGGCATAGATCATCAAGTAACATTAATCATGATAAAATAGAATGGGAATAAAACATGTAATTGTGGAAAACAATTAATCACATGTTATATTTTCCATAGTAGCCAAGGCATTGTTTCCAAGACCATCATAGTGGACAAAGTCCATTACTGAACTGGGTTTACTTGTCGTTCCAGCCCTATATTACTAAACCAGATTCACTTGTCGTTCCATCCATGTCTATATCATAAGATATAAATATTTTCCTAATGCATTGGAGGGAGATATAGGTCCCACCCATATCATAATAAAATCATTCTTTCGTATGCCACAAAATAAACATAATCATTCATCATAACCCAAAGAATAATATGGGTTTCACAAACATAATCCCATCATAACATAATCCATATAAAACAAATGGATATCATTTCATCATAAGAAAAAATAAAACCATGTAAATCATAGAGACATTATACTTTAAACATAAATATACTAAATAATGTCACCTTAGATTGAAATTATTTTTGATAAAACACTTGGAATGAATTATTAAGGAAAATATCCTTTCTTCTTTAAAATCATTTTCTTTTCTCAAAATGCTGTGAAATTTTATAAGAAAAAGGATTTTGTGTAAAATAATCATGAAATTTTTTAGAAGAAGATTCATCGAATTTTTTTATGAAATCGTAAAAATCCATTCATGTCGTATAAGTTAAAAAACATTCTTCTTGTACTTTTTCCGGAAAAGTCAAAAAGTACCTTCTATGGTAAACAAAAGAAATATTCCTTCCATACTACATAGTAAAAGTCAAAAATGGGAAAACATGACTCTAAAAATACATGTAATAATATTAAATACTTTATGAAAACATTTTTAGAAAACATGGACATGGATAAAAAAACATAACCCCAGTAAATACTTACGAATAAACAATCTCGGATAAGAATGAGACTGGAATAATTATCCCTTACCTTATGTCCAATTTCTTCCGTATGTGTCCTAGACTCTTGTATAGTGGGTTTAAAAATTATTAACATGTAACATAACCATAATAATATTTATTATATCACATATGATTCACTTAAAACTTTATATTACCCATTCATTTGTCAATTCCATGTTAAAGTAGCGTTTTGGGTAAAATCGTTTCATTTATTCTCCGTGTTTTGACTTGCAATTATTAATATGATTACATAGATCATGATTACTTACTTACAGAATGTAAAACATGATTTATATATAATATATATTCATAATATACATATATATAATAGATCTATAAAAGGAATTAAATACACCGTTCATGGAGACAGTAGGTCGTACGTAAGCATAAACGCAGTGTTCATTTCCTTATTAAATTGAATGGAATAAATAAATAAAATATAAATAAATCCAATATTATCAATATGTCATATATTTTATTATTATTTATTATATATAATTTATAATCATTCTTTAATGTTTAACTCGAAAAATGAATCTCATCGCGTCGTGGAGACAGTAATCCGTACGTACGCACGAGCGATGATATCGTTCCCATAATTATTGAATGGAATTAGAGTGGATGATATAATATCTCAGAATTAGTATCATGTTATAATAACCATATATAGTTATTATTTACACCATTATACCCATCCAAGTAAGGTGGTGGTGTAAAAACATATTACACCACGGCGTGGAGGCGGTATTCTATACGTACGCACGTGCAATGATTTCATTTTCTGTAGGATGGATAGAAAGTGAAATAGGTTTGTTTCATATTTATAATAACATATAAGTATATTATTGATACTGATGTTATTACTTTATTATTAAACAACAGAATAAGAAGAAGTAGAAGAAGAAATGAATTTGAATGAATCGGTAAAGGATATTACCTCTTCTTCGACGAGCCTCTTCTAAACCTCCTCTTAGGGAACTTAATATGGTCTTTGAAGAAGACCAAGACTACTATAATGTTTCTAGGGAAGTGGAGAAGTGAAATTGTGAAGGGTTTTCTGAGCTTCAAAGCTAAAAATGGTGTGATTAGGAAAGGGAGGAGGTGTGCTTTTATAAGGTAGGAGAGAGGCATCTTTGGAAACATAAGAAATATTAATTTATAATAAATTAAAAACCCACTTAAAAACCTCTAAAAATGACTCAAATACGAATCTTAGATGATATATGGTTGTAATATCATCAACCAATAGGATTTATACTTTTTGGTTATTTATTTTAAACTTTATCAACATGATTTATCCTTATTTAATCTATTTAATTTTATTTGTTGTAATAATATTCTAAATTTTAAATTGTTATAAATAATTACTTATGTGTTGTTAATTTTACATAATTGGATAAATTATGAAATTTTAGACCATATAATGTCCAGTTTATAATTTTTAAAAATATTTTTGTTTTAAAAAAAAATTATAATATGTTATTTTTATAAAATAACAATACTATCAATTGAGAAACTATACATTTATTTGAATGTAAATAAAATCCACACTGAGGATATATTCAAAAAAAATATTTAATAGACTCATAACATGTCCTATTAATCTATAAAATTTGTGGAGAACATTAAATAGGTCATATAATGTTTATTTTCATATTTTTCAAACCATTTGTTTGATATTTATCTTAATAAAATAATTACTACACCATTTTTGTATAATTATTTAATATACTTATTTGTTGCATAAAAATAAAAAAAACTATGATGAATATAAATATAATATATTTCATAATAATACTTTTAATCGAATTTATAATCTTAAAATAATAACATATAAATTGTTATATTTATTAAATTTGGAAGGTGACAACTTTGACATCATTTAAAATAATATAATATAAACATACTAATCTCTTTTATATGGCTCCAAATTGTCCCCAAGTCGACCCTTGGATGATTATGGTATATATATACTCGGAAGAAAAGTTTTTTCCAAGTGTTTAGGCCTTTTTATGGGTATTATTAATTTAATAAAAACTATATTATTGATTTTTCCCTAAGTAAATAATTTCTGCATCATTAATGTATAAGCTATTACAGTAATTAAATATTTCTTAAAAATTACATTTAAATTACCATAACAAAGAAAAGAAATTTATCTTTAAAATGAGTATTAATAATTGAATTTATATTTTGTATAACCTTATATTAAAAATACACTAATTATTAATATTTGAGTGAGACATATTTCACTTTCCATTAAATAATATAAATTAAACGTCTTAATCAAATAAAAGTGGGTTAAAATAGATTCCATTTCGACCCAAATAAGTTTTATGACAAATTATCATTGTCTAATTATATTAATAAATGATTTCGGGTAATTTTATAATATTATATATACACTTAATTACCTGATTTACCTTTAAATATGGTAAGTATAGTTTATTATACTTAATATTCATAGTCCTGAAAAATAAAAAGTAACCTATTAACATAATTTGGACTTAATTATTCCAAATATGGAATATATTTTTCCAAATTCAAATCATATAAGTTTACGAAATTAATTTAAAATTAATCCCGTTGTTATGAAAATGAGTTTTAAAAGTTAAAACATTGCAAAAGATTCAAATGATTTTACCTATGAATTCAATGTAAAATCAATGATAATGACATAAATTATATTAAATGGTAAAAATATATTCTATTTATACTTTAAAACCATTAAATATTATAATTTAACCATATATTTTATTACGATGAAAAAAGTTGTTTTTAATTAAAATATAGCATGTTTTTACTGTTTATTAAAATATGAAATTATCAGAATAATATGAAAACATTATCCAAAGTAAATTTTTATATCACGATTCCAATGAAAATTTTATTTTGTAAAATTGAACTTATAAACATGTAAAAAAATATATTAAAAGTGGGTGCGCCATCAAAATGCAGAAAAACTGCATTTTTTGAAAAATTATTATTTTACCCGAAAAATTTATTTTTTTCTCATACCATGTTCTAGAAAATATGTATGATGAATAATAATGTTATAAAATTAAAATTTTAGTTAATAATTTTCAAAATGGCTAGTTCAAAAAAATATTATAACAATATATCATTGTTTAGTGATACCCAGTATTGCGTACAACACATGTTATCAAGGAAGCTCGCTCTTGCATGTAATGAAATCCAAGTTAGGGAAGCGTGTAGTGCAAGCCCCCTTTAGTGGTGTGTATAACATAATCATAACTTATTTCATTTATACATTAAACAAAATCTATACTTAATGTTGCATAAAATAATTTCTACAAAACGAACTTGAAATTGAGTGTAACATGAGCCAAGAATAGTGTTGCATATACTGCAAGCTAATACGGTGTTGCATATAGTACAAGCTAATATTGGTGCAGTGTACAATCATATAAATTAAAAAGAATATATCTCATAAAATCTATGGGTGTTATAATCTATGCCTCATACAACATGTTTTAATGGTTTAATCCTCCATCTCGACCCTCAATTGAAGATATCCATAATAAAGGTCAATCTTGGAAAAGTATTGATCTCAAAGTTGTTGATCAAACAAGTCAAAAATATAGGGTATGGGATACTTTATATTTATTTTGATCTTATTTGATTCTAAATAATCAATTATGAGTCGTATCATTCCATATTTGTTCTTAACAAAAAAGATACACCTCGCGATGATGCACTTGGTTGGACGAATCCCATTTCATGATTCCACTCGAGTTTCTTCCCAAATTCTGATAACTCAATTTGAGGTATTCTATATAGTGTTTTTGAAATATTTATAGCACCATGTTTGAGTTATTTTGGAAATTTAATTTCATCATTCAGTGGATGACTCTAAATATCGTCTATAAGGGAATAAAAAATCACTTGTATAATATAAATATCTTTGATTCAGAGTTTCTACCCAACCATACTGATAAAAACCACTTTTGAAAACTAATACAGGCCCTTAAAATTGATGTAATTTCAATGAAAAATTACTATTTATCATCAAAATAATGGAAAATTATATGTTTTCTTGGAATATCAAACATGATGTCCCTTCCTCAGTAATTAATGAGGGATTTTTGTAAAAAAGAAACCCATTCCTAAGATAACCTCAAATTCAACAAGATGAAGAATTAAGGGATTTATAGGAATCACATTCCTAGAAAAATAAATCGATAAAGAATCATAGATGTGATATTTTATCATCATGCCATTAGGGTTTTCAACTTCTAATTCAACATCTTATCATTGAAGTGATATTGTGATACCCTTAACAATTTATTTAGATATAAAAGGGAAGTTAAATATTGAATCAAATAAGACATTAAAAGTTCTTGAGTAGATGGTAGATGTACATTTCGGCACTTTTTTATCATAACCCAAATTAACAATAGTGACCACATGATATTTCACTTTGTCTCTAGAATTAATATGTTTATATCATCAATCAACAACATTAACCTAAGAATTTGAGTTCTGGTCAGCATGCTTCCAATACTAATTAAATTTTAAATAATGGAAAGTGTTTAGTTCATTATGTAAATATTTATCTCTATCATTAGAAAAAAATTTCTTCCATATAAATCTCCATTCAATTTTCCAATGACCTTCCTTTCCACACTTGAAACATTCACCAGTTACTTTAAAGTAATTTACTCATTTTTTCTTTCCACAATTTGAGTATAATGCTAACCTCATTTTCTTTTCTCTCCAGTTTTTTATAATTTCCTACTAATCCTATATTTTATTTGTTATCAAAAGCATAAGATTTATGTGTAACTCTAAAATATACTTCTACCTAGATAACATATTGAATGATTTCTTTATGATTACTAAAGTCATTTATGGATAACACCCTTATGAGACTTGGATTTAATCCACTGAAAACCCAGTAAATAATATATTCTAGTTCAATGATAATACCATAACCATACCTCCCAATTCATCTAAATGTTTCATAATAGGTAAAAATAGATTCATTATCTTTATCCCATATCTCAAGGAACCCCATATCTATTTTCATATAACGAATACAAAGAATATACTTTTTTTGAAAATGAAGAATCTAAACTAATCCCACTCATGGATCCAATATCTTCCCTTTTCCTCTTGTTCTTGATGTTCACCTTTGATATGATAATAAAAAATGATTTTTTAATATTTGAAAAATGGATAATGAAAATATAATTTTGATGATACTGATCCATTTCTCATAAACTAGTTTATTATGAGATCCTCAAAAATAAGTTGGATTTTTCCTCATAAAAAACAAAATATAATGTTGTTCCATCATTTTCACATTTAGAATCATATAATGCTTCATGGATTGATAAAGTTTCATAAACATACAAATATTATTTTACATTTTAGATACCATAATATTTTTTTTCTTTCGAGGGAAATTATTTCATTTTTCAATAAAATAATCATTAACATGGTTCCTTGGGATTCTATCAATTTACTAAAACAAAAATATCATAGTGTGAGAAAGATTAATCATAAAGGAAACCACATAATAATGAAAGATTATTTTATATAGTTTCTAAATAAAAATTCTATATTTATTACCCATTAGTTTTAATATAGGTCTATCACGATCATCATATATTTAAATCCAATATATAAGTTCACAAAGGAAGTTTTAATTATTCCAATCATATCTTCTAGGATTATCAAACTAGGTGAATGGTAAGGGAACACTTTATTTGAACAAAAATGGTGGATAATATGTACTCGACCAACTATTTTGGCGGAAATTAACCTTAGAATCATCTATTGTAAATCCATATCAACTTTTAGTTCCATTCAAGTATGTTTTTCTTGGAAAAAAACCCTTCCTTTTTACCATATTATAGGAAATTTTCTAATAATTAAAATTATACAAACCATTGTCACTAATTTTTTCTCATTATAGTTTCCAATGATAATTAAACTTTGTGATTATCCAAAACACTGAGGCCCATACTTGTAAAACTATAATATTACTTTTTATTTGATTATTATTCAATACATAGCATTATGATACTTGCCATAATCATATATATTTGGGTTCCTTGAAAAAATGGATAAATAAAAAACTGGTTCAAAAGAGATAAACCCTATACTTCACTACTAATCTCAAAAATAGTAACCTTATTATACATTTAATACATAAAACCCTTCTTCATAACCAGTGGAAAGGAAACATAACCAAGGGTAATATCATATTTTCAGTATAGGTAAATAAGGGAGATTACAATGATCACTTAAAAATAACATACTCATATGGTTATGATAATATAAGCTTAAAAAATGAAAATAATATGTTTTATATCAAATTTCACAATCTTATTTGATGTCATAAATATTGGTAGTTCATAAGTTATGAATCATAACAGAATCAAAGATCATGATCCATGAGAGAATATCAATGGAAAAAGACATATTTTTGTGGAATACATAAAAATATTGACACAAATTTTCATATTTTTCAAGGCTCACTACCATGTTTGTTATATTAGATTGAGTTCACTCCAAATTGTATCATATTATATAAGTTTATCCCCTAAGAAAATCATAGTTGAAAGAGTCTCGTAATGAACGGGATTCACTCCATAATATAGTCCTAATTATCTTAGTGTATATTCATATTTACCCTATTAATTTGAGTTATATATAATTCCATGACCACCCATCACAATATAATAATATATTCTCATGTGTTACACTAGACAGTAAAACATTAATCATATCATAACCCATGAAAAGAAAGTGGGATTCAAAATCCTTCGAATAATAAATCTTAGAAAAACCTACGGAAAATAAAGTATTTTCATAAAAATTTCATCATAAAAATAAAAAACCAACCAGGGAATGAATAAGGATTTTATCATTGAATCATAGCTCTAGAAACTCATAAGTAACACCAAATTATATATTATGATATGAAAATTTCATTAAAAGATCCGGTGGAATATTTCTATAGGAAAATATCTTTTTCACTTTGAAAATAATTTTTTAAAATTAAAAAATTACCAAAATATTTATAAATATATTTTAATTAAAAATAAATATGGAAACTTACACATGAGATTCATATAATTGAGTTATCATTATGGAAGGAAATTTTATCTTGTTTTATACATTAAAATGAAGGTTCCTTTTAAATTTTTGGTAAAAAATAAGAAGTACCTTGTCAGAAAATGAAAAGAAGATTCATTTTTATCAATTATTTAAAAATTATAACTTGGATAAAATGAATTTATACAATTATTATAGAATAGTAAAAAAGATTCATGAAAACATTTTTTGAATACATTATCATGGATGAATAAGAATTGTTTTCCAAAAAGAGAAATAATGACATATTTCTTTAAACATATTCTTTTGACCTATTGAGTACTTAAAGAGATAAAATTGAAAATAAAACATGTATTTAATAGAAATAAACATTATATAAGAAATTTCAAGATTTTTTTGAGAGATAGATAATGAAATTATATCATTATAAACTTAATTATAAGCAATCCTGTTATGTAATGAGATTGTAACATAAAACCCATACCTCAATATTGACATGCTTTGAAGGGTCTCTAGCCACCTTTATAATAAATTAAAATTTATTATAATTATATTATGGTGATATATAAATACTTATAATTTCCTATATGATCCACTTATAAAATTTTTATTCTCAATTATGAATAATTACTTAGTAAAATTTATCATTTTTGGATGTTAACTATTTCATTTTTTATATGAATTTTTTTTAATTCTTGTCCTTATATTTTAATCAAGATTAATTCATATATATAATATTATTTATGATGTAATTTTCAAAATATATTCATAATAATCCATATAATTTATAGATATAAAAAAGGTTTTATTCCATTCATGGATATAGTAAGTTGTACGCACACATGAACGCCTTTTTAAATATTAGAAAGTAAGAAAAGAAGAATGATAAATAATAATTTCCTTTTATAGTATCATTTTTATTTCATATATATCATTTATATTCATTATTTTTATCATCATTATCATATATCTAATATTTAAATTAAAAAAATCACATTGCTTCACATAGGCAGGTGTCCACACGTATACATGAGAGACTTTATAATTTTCCAATAAATGTGAATAAGGTGGATAATGGTTGTTCTGTTAACATAATAAAAATTAAAAATATCCAAGATAATTAACTAATTTTTTTATAAATAATTACATTTATTTAGATGATATATAAGATGAAATAAACTTGGAAACACTTGATTATGAGTTATACCTCTTCATTGAAAATCCTCTTTCAAGTAACACATTAATCATTAATGTGATTGTCATTTTGAAATACCATATTATCTAGGATTGGGTGAAGTAGTTGATATTTTCTAATATACAAGGATAAAAACGTGTGATAAAGTTAGGATAAGAGGTCCCCCTTTATAATTTAGGGAAGGGTAGCTTTTGCAATCACATAAAGGATTGGGTGAAGTGGTTTTTTATTAATGTTGGTTAACACTTTTGACAATTACCATGATATCAATGTTTTTTATTCATTAAGGGACAAAAATGCTTCCATAAAAGGAAACTTTACCCCTATATTGACCATGATATATATTTTAAACAATATAAAATAAACTTTGATTAATCTAGTATTAATATGAGTTTTAAATCAATTAATTAAATATTTTTTAAATCAAAATATATTTAATGTCATTTTTGGAACAATTCTTATAATTTAACTATAAATCATCAGGAAATCAAATGAATTCAGATATAAATATCAAAAATATATTTAATATTTAATGTTAAAAAATATCTTGTATCACAATAATTCATCAAAATCATATTACTATTAATATTTTTAATTTTTTTATTCAATAAATATTTTATTAGTGTTTCATTAGAATTTAAAGTAATTATCCAGTCCGTAATAGTTAAAAATAAATCACAATGATAAAAAAATTAAATCATATTTCAAATAAACCTTTATAAATGAACCTATAGGGTTTTCATCCTTATGTAAAAATCATAGAGATATTAAAGTCAAGAGTTACATTTTAAATTTACTCTTTTCTTACAATAAATTAATGGTCATGATGGAAGAAAATTTGAATCAAGTAGCAAAAAATTCAAATATTGGATGGAAATAGAAAAAATCGACTCATACAATAGGATGACTTCGTGTTTTATAGAAATTGTAAAGTATTGGCCCAATGTTTTTATCAATATTTTACCTATTTTTCCCTTATATAGTTGAAAAACATTTACCAAGTTTTCTATTGACAATGACACAAAATAAAAGAGACTTATTTTCGAAATCCAAATCTCATGATTTCAAATATGAAATCCATTTTCAATTTATAATTTCTTTAATGGGATGAAAATCAGTTTAAAATAGGTGTTCAATGTGAGATGAAAACTATTTAAAAATACATTTTAATTAAAAAATATTTATTTTTATCTCATTCCAATAAAAAACTATTTGAATAATAAAAAAATTGGTTGAATATATAATATATACATTTAAATAAAAAAATCTATAGTTTTTATTAATTTAATTTATTAAGATAAAAATGTATTGTGCACATAAGAAAAATGTTTTAGAAAAAAATATCTTTTACTTTTTAATTATTTTTGTGTTTTCAAAATCAATTAATTACCAATGAATTCATTTTATAAATTTATTAACCTTAAATTTTTCATTATTTAGATAGTCTTATTTGTACTCTCTAATCTAGTGGATTTGTAATAATTTTCATTCTTAATAAATATATTTCAATATTATATCACGTTATACTTATATTTGGGGTTGTTTGTAAATGAAGATATCAATGAAATCATATTTATTTATAGATAAATATCTCATAATATATTGGTTTGTTACATTGTAATCCACTCTATAAGTTCCCAACTCCCAATCATCAATCATCATGGTTATCTATCCTTTTAGTGATATAAATGATAACCATCTCTAAAAAATCAACGAGGACCCAAAAGCTGGTTAGCTAGTCCATAGTAGGAATTAGATAAAAGCATATCATATCCAAAATCATGATGTCTTGAAGAAGTCCATAATTGGTGGATACTAAAGGAAACCATAGGAATCATTTATTAATGTACACTTTTGTACCCAATGATGCATCAGGGGATAGAAACTCAGAAGATAAATTTATAGGTATTTCAAGTCCTATAATAACATGCATATATATAAAGCAATGGGAAACCCTAGTATCAAATAATGTAATAATCATTATAAAAGTGATGATGACCATACCTAAAAATATATATGGTCCCTCCCCACCATCTCCTAGAGCTTGATCCACTAAAAATAGTTTTCCTACCCCAACTCCATGGTCCAACCCTTGAGATGCATGAATCTCTTAATTCATCAATGTTTAAGTCTGCTTTTCAGAAGACTAGACTGAATCCTATGTTACAGATCATGACCATCCTACATCCCTATAAAAAATCTACCTCTATGTTATGGATTATAAGATCTTGAGAACCCACAACATGCCTCATTTTCCACACTTTCTCTAAGGTTATATGTAGAACATATGATAATTTTCAAATGTCCCATATTTTGAGAACTATGGAACTCCTCTTGAGTGGGTTGAAGAATCCATAATCTAGTCAACATACATACCATACCCTGATGCATATACTCTGTATTCCTCATCCTCCTACTAGAATTGAAACTAATATCACTAGTAGGAGGTCCTCCAACCTATGTACCAATGTATGAAGAAGAACAACTACTCAGTCCTCCTCCCATTACTTATCAACAGTAAAGGATTTTCATAGAACCTCTGGGTATTTATTTAGGTCAGAAATCCTAACCCTCCATATGATATAATTAAAAAGACTAGTCTCAAACCAGAAATTATTTTTTCATAATTTTTTCCATTTTGGGAGAAAAACAAATAATCTTGGTGAAATGAGATGAGTGTCCCAACATAATTGTGGAAACCTGTTCAATTTACCATAATTTCCAAGAACCATCCAAATTTAGTGTGTTGGGAAAGAATTTATAAATTAACAAGAACTTTAAGGCCTCCCACAAGGGACCCACCTATCTGAAAGCCTATCCCATCAATCCCACCATCTCTTTATGTGTCCATATAGTATAAACCTTTCCAGCCTCACATTTCTATCCTCATTAGTATCTGTAATGTACAAGATACCCTAGAATATATCTATCTAGTCCTATATATCATATTGTTCCATCAGTTCCTTAAATGGTTTTTGGATTTTTTATATGGAATTATCTAGAGTAGTAAACTAGGGACTTGAGTGCCTCTCTATCCTGAGTAAGCATGAGAAGAATGAATCCCAGCTGAGGTGAGTCGGCTCCCTATACCACTAGAGTGAGTATGTGATTCTGTAATATTACACCCTCCTTCACAACTGGTGGTGGAATAGGGTCATCCTCCCTATTAGGATCTTCTATGCCCATGTCATTTGGTGGTCTCATTGGTCTCCTTCAATGTATTTTTTTATAATTAATAGTGAATAGTTAAACAAGTGAACCTTATTAAGATAGATCTTACATACCTAATAATGATGCATGAACACACCAAAATTTCATAGAAATCTAATTAAAATCTTTTCAATGGTAAATCAAAAGTCAATCACACACGATCTTGCCCGAAATATGAAAACTCACATAACCGGGTTCCATAATATATATCTCATTTCTACCATAACCCAAGTTATCCCAAAAGAAAATAAAGGAAACTTATCTATTGATACCATTTTTTAATTCCCGGAACCAAACCGTAGGTTCTGAGATGAGATCCATAAGACATGATGCACTCTTCCCTATACACAAGAGGTCATAGATAAGAAGTGAGGTTATTAATTTCATAAGTTCCAAAACTATACACTCAGTAATAATATCCACAAACCATAAACATAAGTATAATATACGACTACCCAATGTATCAAGGTAGAAGATAGTGTAACATAATTTAATAATAAAATCCAACCATTTTATAGAAGTAAATAAACCAAGATTCAAAAGAAAAATGAAAAACCCTTGTACAAAAGTTTCAGGTTGGTAAAATAAGCATAAGAGAATCCTCCAATGTTAATTCCATTAATGATTCATAATTCAGGCTCTATCACTCAGGTGTCTATCATGAGCTGCATTCATGTACTTGGATACATGTACATGATGTCATCAAACACATCGAGATCAACATGTTAGTTGTAAGTTATAAAACATAGTAGGAAACCACCAATATATCCCTGAGATGTGTGTAGTTTTATCACTCATATATTTAATGATTATAATAAATTATCTAGAAATCATCAATAATATTGTGTTGACTGTTTATGTTTTAACTAAGATACCACGATCCTCAGTCATACATTCATTGAATAAGATCCAAAAATATAACAAAAATATGCTAGATGAGATTAAGAACTAGATTTAAGGATGGAAAAGATGTTATGAGGTATCCCCAAGGCATAGATTTTAAATTTGATCGACATGGCTAACTGAGAATGTGTTACTTGGAATCCTCAATGCATTAAGTGAACATATCACTATAATTATTTTGGTTGAGCATTAATTCCTTTAACCTATTTATGGGTCCATAATTATTAGAGACAGATGTATTACATACTTCTCTGTTAAGGTATAACAATCCATGATGGTCCACCAGTTATGAGTACCAAAAACAATACCACTAAAGGAAGTTTAAATATATATAACAGAGTATATCATGTGAAGGAATTAATATTTATTAGCCTCGTCATATTTAGTAGTAATAGAAAATTACATGCAATCCAATCAGATATGGATAACATGATACTTAAGAATACTTATGGAATCAACATCATATATTAGTCTCATGGGATTAACACACACATGAGATAACTATAAATAATGGTAAAGTAATCTATTCAATAATAATCAGATCAAGGAAAAAAGTGTATATAAATGCCCTGAAATTGTTTGTAACATCTTGTATTAATGTTGTTGATAGTGTACACCAATATTCATCTAGGACAAAAAAGAAAAACCATATTCCACAATCATATAAAAATAATTCACATGTCATAGATGCCACTTTAAATTTCTGAATCATCCAATAAGCAGTGATTGAAATAGAAATTATAATATTTTATATCAATAGGGTAGTAATAGATTCACATACCTTATAAAATTCATCAACAGAACTATTTTTGATATATGTCAAAGAAGAGGATGCCAATTGACCAGATCCGTTTTTGATTCAAGAAATGATCATTAATTTTTCATCAATTATATTATAAGACTATGGTTCTAGTAAAAAAAATATATCATTAATATATCATAATTATATAGATCTATGATAAGATACATGAAGAAAAAGGTATAAAAAAGATTGATCTAGGATAAATTTCCAGAAAATATAAACTGTTCACAAGAGATATAGGTCCTCTCAAAGGAAATTCATTCAAACATTTAATCCAATCCAAATTTACCAAGGACATTCAATCTCATATTAAAAATTAAAGGAGAAGAAGTATATTTCTAATTGATCATGGATCATTATTACCCAATCATGAAATGGTCAAAGAATAATATCCATGATCAAATACCCATAAAATTATTATAGTCGAAGGTAGATCTATATCTGATCAAGAGTTGATGTCACCGTGATAGATGCACCACCGATATATAAAGGGGAGAATTATTTTTCATTGGATCCAGATTAAACAAATAAAAACACATACCTTTTATACATAAATATCCCCATATTTTAGAAAGATATTAAATACCTAACATTATAATCCACACCAGAACCATAAAAAAACTAATGTATTTGGATACTAGAAACAAAATATTATTATTTAAATAATATTAATCAATGTATACCATAGAGATCTTCCAATATATTACTTTTCATAAAAATTCAAAGTTAAAACCATCCATCAAAACATTGGGAATGGAAACAAAATAAAGGGTGATCTTAGATGACCTGTAAGTGTAAAAAAGTGAGATATCAATGATCACTTAAACATAACATGAGCATAAGTGTATGATTAAATGGTATTGAGAATTGAAAATATATACCAAGAATATCATATATTAGAATAAAAAATCATGAAACAATTATTAGAAGTTCATAAGACATGTATCATAATGAAATCAAAGAACATGTTCCATGAAAACATAACAATTAAATAAGATACATGATTTTGGCACAATCATAATCATATAAAATGAGTTACCTATTAAAGGATAACTACTAGTAATATCATAGTATATTGGTTTCTCTTTCAATTCCATTATAACTTTAGTCAATGTTCACTCCTAATACAATAATAGTGGACCTACTCCTATACTAAACTGGGTTCACTACAAACTCTAGTCCTTATTAACTCATGTGATATCCATATTTACCATGAATTATAGGGATATATAATTCCAATTCCACTTTTTTACATAATCATAATCCATTCAAATTTGTTTTAAAAGACGAAAAATCATTCATTATATATCATAACCCTTGGAAATGAAATAGGATTCATAAGCATTTCAAAAATTTATCATAACATAACCCATGGAAAATAAATTAATTTGATAAAACTCACATAATAATAATAATAAATAAAATAGGTAAATAATAAGGATGTAATAATTGGATGATATCTATAGTACATAAAAAATTACATTAAATAATGTAATCATTAATGAAAATTCTTTCAAACCATCACATGAAATATTTCCAAAGGAAAATAATGTATTCATTTTGAAATAACTTATTTAAATTATTAAACGTTTTAATTATTTTCAACAAATTTTCATCGAAAATAAATATATTTAATTGTAAATAAAATTTTAAACTATTGAGATTTCATTAAATTGTGAATTTTTTTTCATGTCGTATAGGATGGAACTAAGATAACTTTCACATTTTTGGTAAAAATGTCAAAATATTCTTATTTGGAAAACAAAAAGATTATTCCTTTAAAAAAAGAAAAAATTTAAACATGTGTAAACATGACTTAAAAAATTCATATGATATTATTAAAAACATTCATGAAAGCATTATCAAGAAAACATGGACATGTCTGAAAATTTATTTTTGACCCAATAGTGAAATAAATTTGGTTTTCCTTAAAAAAATTATTTCAGTTAATTGACCTCTTAAATTTAATAAAATTAAATGAAAACATATAATCTCGAGAAATAACCATAGTATAATAATATTCATGTAATTCTTGAGATATAGGTCATGAAATTTTATCATTAGAAACATCATCATAGACTATGTTGACAGACAATAAGATTTTAATATCAATATCATACCTCAAGTCTTATTAATTATATATATATTAAAAATCCATAATTTTATGTATAATACCATATATTATTCACTTATAATATTTTATCACATTTTTATTAATAATTCTTTATGAACTTCAATGTTCAAGGTGATAACAACATCATTTTTCATGTATATTTTGGTTTGATAGTTCTTGTACTAGTACATTAATCTTGGTTCCATTATATAAATAATTTTAATCAAGATATAAATATCATATTTATTCAATATATATATACATATATACTCATCTATATATGTTAGATATTCAAAAATGAATTATACCTTTTACTGACACGGTAGGTCGTATGTACACAAGAAAATTATTTTCACATTTAAGTTGATAGAATGAAAAAAAATGATAAATAATAATTCTAATTTAAAAAATAATTATTATATAATATATATAATATATATTTAATATATCCTCATTAACATCTATGTAAACCACAAATAAAAAAAATCACATCGCATTGTGGAGGTTATAGTCTACACGTATGCATGAGGGAAGTTATCATTTTCCAATGGATGGGTAGGTAAGAAGGTATATATGATATTATAATTCAAAAATCATAACTATATTGTAAAAATCACATATAAACAATCAAATAGTTATAATACCCATATATTAAATATGGTGATGAAAAAACGACTTTCATTCCTATTTGGAGACAGTAAGTCGTGTGTGCGCACAAGTGATGTTTTCACTTTGCATAGGATGAAAACAAGGTGGATAATGTTTGTTCCATCATAAAAATAATAATTGAGTATATTTAAGACACATAACTCATTATTTTATAATCGATACTATTTATTTAGAGGACGCATTAGAAGAAATAAAATTGAAATTTCTCTCTTAGGAGTTATACTTATTTGTTGAGAAACCACTTTTGGATTACTCATTTATCCTTGAAGGGATAGTATTTTGGTGAGAAAAAAATCTCTAACATTTTTTATGGAATATATTAAGCTATTATTGTAGGTATTACCTAATACATAAGGCTCAAAAGGTGTGAGTAAGAGAGAGAAAAGGTTCCCTTTTATAAGTGAGGGGAGGGGTACTCTTATAAATGTTTAATGTTTTAAATTTATATAAATTAATTTTCATGAAAAAATGGGTTAAAATTGATATAATTAGAATATAAGATAACTGTTATCCAAAATCATCTCATAAAATAAAATTTATAATTTTTTTTACTATTTTTATCTTTGTCTCTTAGTTTTAACCCCCCACCCATTAATCTATTTGACAATTACTAGAATAACAATATTTTATACTCATTAAATGCTAGGAATGATACAGTAAGAAGAAAAATGACACATAAAAAGTCAATTGATTATATTTTAAACCATATCTAATTATATTAGATGGATATAATATTTTTTAAAAATTAAAATCATTTAATAAAATAATATTTATTATAAAATATCATTAGTTTTATTTTTGATCTATTAATTTAATTTCACATTAAAAATAAATTAAAAATAATGTATTTAAAATATAATTTTTTTTCACATCACTGATACGTTATATTTTTCAAACATAATCATTTGGAAAAATAATTCATCCAACTTATATTAATTTTATTATTTTTAATATAACTTACTTTATTTTTTTATTAATTGAATAAATTATGTGTTAGTGATGCGTATGAATTTAATTTAATTATTGAATAAAAAAATTAAAAAAAATTAAAATGATAATAAATTATTATCTTTAAAATAATTAATTATAACTAAACATAACTTCTTTTTGTATTTATGAAAAAATATTAGAGATATTAATGTTAAAAGAGTGACATTTTGTATTTATCCTTTTCCTAAATTAGTTGAAATTTCATAATCAAATAAAATTGGAATAATGTGGAAATATTTTAGAGAAACATATGAAAAATTTACAAATCCAATAATCCAATAGGATAAACGAATGTATTAGTGAAATTTTAAAGTATTATTCCTATGTTTTAACCACATTTGACATGTTTTACCCTGACTGAGGTGACAAATATTTTCAAAGGAAACAATACAATAATTTATAAAAATAAAATAAGCATATTTAAAAAAAAGTATCCCCATAATTCTAAAATATAGAATCCATTTTGAAATATGAAATTTCTATAATTTCCAAAACTTCATTATAAAAAAAGTTCCCAAAACATGATGAAAATATTTTTATAGAAAAGTACATGTTTAAGAAGAAAAATGTATTTATTCTCTTACCATAGATAGAAAAAATATAGGATTGATATTAAAATGTTTTGTTGAATATATAATATTTACATTTAATTAAAATAATTCAGTAATATTGATTAATTAAATTTTTTATGATAAAACCACAGTGCGGATATAAAAATAGTTTATTTTAGAAAAACATATTTTTTCTTTTAAAATGAATTGATTTATCATTTCTATTCAATTTTATCGACAAAGAATTAAAATAATTATTTTTTAATAAATTTTATTTTTCTATTAATATCCATCAATCAAATTCATAGATAAAATCTATGAAATTAAATAAAAAATTTAATTGTATAATGTGGTTTGTTTAAACTCAATGATCTGTGTAAAGAAAGATTTCAGCGAAATAAACTTTTTTTATAATGAACATTATCATAAAATATCACAATGTTACATTCTAACATTTAAAATGAATTTCTACCCCAAAATTCCATTGTTTCAATAAAAAAAATTATATCCATGTTTTAGTGAATCATATACTTCCCAAGTAGATTCTCCAAATTTATTATTCCACAGATAACTTTAACAGTGTGAGTAGTCTTCTTCCATATCACTTTATACTATGATAGATGATTTTTATTGGGTTTTATTCATATGAAATACCATGTTATAGTATCATAAAATTTTAGTTAATTACATATAAATGATTAGTTATGTACTTCCTCAAGAGAGATATATGGATCACATCCGGAACATGAGACAGGTTCAGTGAAAGAGACAAGAGATAAGCTACCATCCCTACTCAATCAAGAATCTTAAAGGGTTTAGTATATTTGGGGCCCATGTTTCCCATCCATTAAAATATCAAAACCTTATTCCATGGATTAATTTGTAAGAATAAATTCTCACCAACATCACATTCCATACTTCAGAAATGATTTTAAACATGACTCTTCTATTGACTCTAAACTACTTTGATGTTCTAATAAATGGATCTGATTTTATCCAACATTTTGTCAAGTAGCTCGGGTCCAAATATATTTATTTCCACAACTTAATCCTCAAAATTATGAGTTCTACATTTCCTTACATAAATAGATTCACAAGGATCTATCTTAAATTTTAAGTGAAATATATTATTTTACAAAAAATGGAATAGATGAAGGTGTTGATCCCAACTACCCTTCAAATACATGGACCTAAATTACAACACATCCATTAGAAATTGAATGGTTATATGCAAATGAAAATCTACATGAGGATGATATGTAGTACTAAAAATCATCTCTTTATATAGATTATACACAATAATTCCCCATAAAATTGAGTTAACCCTTATATCACGATTAAATACAATAGAATGTGGCACTCCATGAAACCCTACAGATTCTTTAATGTATCTCCTATAAATTTATTTAAGGGAGAAATCATATTTTATAGTAATTAATTCGTCCGACTTCATAATGTGATCGAGTATAAATCAAATTCCATTTTTGAAATTTAAAATTTTGAGGGGTTTTACAAAAGAAATCCATGGTTTTGTTTTCCAAGTTTAATTTTGGTATAGGTAGTGGTTATAATATCCCTTCAGAATTATATATTTCTGCCTTAACTTGGTGAAATACCAACCATCAAGATATATACTCTGCAATATATTTCTTCACGTTTTCCCACCATAAATACTATTTAATATCTCTATAAATATTTATACTTCTATGATTAATATATAATAATGAACATGATCTTCATCCAATACCTCCTTCTACATATACGAAAATTATGTAACATATACATGTTTCTTGAGCCCAAAAATTCCAAAACAATCAATGTTGAAATTAGGAAAATTTCATAAGTTCTTTTTCAACTATCCTTCTTCTTTTTATGAATCATTAATCTTCACTTTGATATTTGGTTAAAAATTCATCTGAAAAAGATATGATCTATACCCATTCATCAAAATTTCAAGTTCCACCTTTTGAAAAACCAGAAGTATTGGATCCATTTCAATCCTCAACATGGAAAAGTAATAATGGTACTTCTAACACAAAGAACTAGCCACCTTTTTCACCTTCCAAGGGTGGTAATGTATTGAACATGCCTAATCTTTAATCAATTTCGAATATCTTCTATAGCACATATTCAACAATTTTTGGGTAAATTTTTGATTTTAGATATTATGATGAATATATGTCATAATTTATCTATAGTGATAATATCTTAAAACCTTTAATGGAAACATTACCATAACTAACTCAAATCCATGAGTTGGATAATTCATATCATAAGAAAAACATTGGAACAAGGTATAATCTATCACCATATCATTATATATAAGTATGTATCCTAGTCTCTTCATCAATTGATCATAGTATATCACAAACCCTTCTCTACTATAGTGAATTATGATAATTGACTAATTCAATAACCTTCTATTCAGTTCCTTGAAAATTTCTTCACATTTATCTATCCAATGGAACATAACTCCATTATGAGTTAACATTGTGAGTGGATTAGATACCCATGATAAATTATCCATTGATAATATCTATCCAATCCTATAAAAAATTAGTTTCAATCATATTGGATGGTCAAGGAAAACATTCAAAAACATCGACCTTTGAAGGATCCATATGTATACCCTCTCTTATGATTATTTGAAATAAAAATAATAATTTTTTGTAGCAGAAATTCATACATGGTAATTTTAAATACATCATATAATTCCTTACAGAATTCAGTACAATCCTGAAGTGATCCTCATGCACTTCCATTTTTATGAATATATAAAATTATATTCTATAAAGGCTATCAAAAACTAATCAAGGTAATCTATAAATACTATATTAATTAAATACATAAATATAGCTGAGACATTAGTAAGACGGAATGGAATCACTATAAATTCATATTTTCCATATCTCATATGGATGAATATATTCAAAATGTGTCTAATTTTCAACTACAACTAGTTGTATCCATATTAAAGATTAATTTTTTAAACATTGTATTATCTTCGTAATTGATCAAACAAATAATCAATACAAGGAATATGATACTAATTATTTATTATGATCTTAATATGTTCTTGATAATCAATGAAGAGTCACATTGATCCAAATTAATTATTAAAAAAAGTATCAAGTAGACCCTAAGGTGATTGATGTTTTTGAAGGAATCCCTTTTCAATATTCTCCTAGAGTTACATATTTAATTCATACAACTAAATCATGGCCATTTTATATGGATTATATCAAATTAGCGTATCACTAGGTATGAGTTATATTGGAAAATAAACTTCTCTATTTGATGAATGATAAATAAATTATCTTAAAAAAACAATACTTATATAAAACTAATATGTCATATATTATATGTTTCACCCCAACCAGCGAAGATAAGCACCAGCTTTTGAATTTGAATAAAGTATCATCCAATTGATTCAGTTTCGATCAAAAGAACATATTTATTAATGAAATGGTTGAAATTCATAAGTTAGATCATAATATCAAAAGGGACTTCAATTAACTAAAACATTGTTTTTGTATTTATGTGAATATGGTGAATCCATTCCTATGATAATAATGAATTTACCTAGATGGAAAATAATTATATTTTAAGGATACACAATCCCATATAATTCAATCAGAGAAGAAGAATGGAATTTAGATGAGATCATTATATCATTTGAGTTTTCTAGTTCCAACTCAACATCTAATATTTAGGGTGTAATTTTTATTCCATCAGTGTAACACACTGAGATTTTAAACAATAAAACTATGTTTGATATTGTATTTGACATGGAACACTAATATTAAACACACCAAAAATTATATAGACAATATAACCTGGTTGTTAAATTATAGTTTATGAATACTATTAAAAAAATTATATATATATAAAAAATTACTTATAAAAATAAATTATTGATAAATTCTTAAAAAATAATAAACAAATTTTTTATTAAAGTAATTTTATTCCTCAAAATTATGTTTGATTTAATAATTTCTTATTTATTTTTGTGAGAAAAATAATACAATAAAATTTTCAAAATATTATAAAATTTATTAGATAATACTATCAAAAAATTTACATCCTCATAAATATATTATCATATGGTAAAATGATTATATATTTTGGAAGATATTTTTTTTACATAGAATATTGTGAAATACCATTTTTTAAATTATCTTTTATTTTAAATAAATAGTGTAATTTAAAAGTAAAATTATTTTTTGAATGTAAATTTATGTAAAAAAACTATTTTTTTATATTTAAAACATATAATTACTTTTTAATTATTTTTATAATGTATTTTAGTAAATAATTATTTTCGGTTTTCAAAACGTGATTTCTCTAAAAAGTATTTCAAAATGCATAATATTTTGCCTTTATTATTAATTGAAACATCTCCCAATTAGGATATATTTAAATGAAATGTATATGTTATATAAAAATAAATATGAATTTGTATTCATAAAAAAAAAATCTTATTATTATATTTAATATAAAATACATTTTTTTCTTGAAAAAAAAAACTTCTTGAAAACATGATTTTTTTCATCGCATCTGTAGGTTTAATTTAAATTTTTTTACTACTTCTATGAATTTAATTTTTTAAAATGGGTTAAATATTTATAATTGGAAGAATTTATATTACATAATAATATAAAATTAATTTTTTTGATAATTATTGTGGAAAACAGTAATATTTATTTACCGTAGTTAAGGTGAAAACAGATTTGCTGAAGGGTTAAGCTAAAAAGATAATTGTGAAAATAACCTTAAAATTGTCTAAATATGCTTTATAGAAGTATTTAGACCATATAATATATAATTCATGATAATGGTTTATTTATAATCTATTTACATTTGTAAAATGGGATCACATCTATTTCTTTTCAAAAATTACTTGGTTGCCACTCACCAGACCTATAAAAGGCCTCCCCTTTCTTATCATATTCAAACATTCATAGCCCAGTGTATCATATAATCCATACTAAAATTTCTCCATAAATTCCCTAGAAACTACCTAGAGACCTCATTATTATCATATATCAATCCTAATAAGGATCTTGGTTTATACATAAAGAGGTTGTCTAAAGACGACGTATCATGCTTAACTATGAATTTTTATTTTATTTCTTATTTAAAATAAATCAAGTACTCTTAAATTCAGATTTTATAAAAACAAAATAATCTCCAACATATATAGATGTTATTTTTTCAATTTAATAACCTGAATATATATCCTCTTCTATCAAATGGGATAGAAAATCACCATTTTTGTGTACGACGAACTACCACCTCATGATACGATGTCATTCATTTTCTGCCATCGCCTCTCACATATTCTTATAATAATGGATTTCAAGTAAATATATATATGGCATATGTAATGTATTTATACTTATTGCGATATTATATCACATATACCATCTTTATATCCATTTTATGGGGCATACGATAATGTTACTAGTGTGTATAGAGGACCACCACCTCACTCATCGATTTGATTCATTTTTCAATAATGATTTACATGGGAGATTATAAGGATAATAATAACTAAAATATATTATATATATGAAACAATTTTTCAACAATGACATATTTATTATTCTTTATATATAATATATAATTTTCTTTTCTTACACTGAAAAATATTAAGTTTGTACATGTGTACGTGTGGCCTACTGCCTCTATGAAGGGATGTGATTACATTATGAATCACCACATACCATGGATGGTATATATAAGTTTAATTAATTAAATAATATTATATTTATGATATTATTATATTTTTTTAAAACTAAAAAATTACTTACCTTCTTTACATAATGAAAACCAGAAAATGGGAATGTTACCTATGAGTATGTATGACCTATCGTCCCCAGGATCGTAACCTAGGTTATTTTTCATAACCATATTACATTATTATTTTTAAAAGTATAATTTATTTATAAATATTATTAATAGAACATGATTATTTATCTGTATATGTTGAAATAAAGACCTATTTTACTCTGGTTACCACACCAAATCCATTTTGAAACAATGAACCTAATGGCCTCAAACACCTGATATGAACTTCACTGATTAATAATTTAAATATTTAATTACAAATAATTAATATAAAATATTTAAGTATATGTTATTAAAAATAGAAATGTTTCTTAATAAATAAAATAATTAATATAGTCTTACTAAATAAGAGTTAAAGGACAAACTTGAATGTTCAGGATTCGAGATAAGGGTTTCTTATCACACAATTATTGTTACAAGAATACATGCCATTTTGCCTAATTTTTTTTATATATAAGGATGATAAATATATTTTATGATTATTTTCATTAAAATTATTTGGATTTTAAAATCAATATTAAGTTCTATCGTTTATTTCATTTGGGTCTAGAGATTACCGAAGCCATAAGGGATTTCGTCTCAATTTACTTGTATTGAACAAACTTTTATTGTTATGAACCTAATTTCGTTTATATAGTCTATATACAACCTATTTTACATATAATAACATGAATCACCCATATGTAATTTTAAATTGAATTATTTTATTAAATGGTTATTGAATTGAAATGCACCAATTGGTAAATAATTTCATAAAGAAATTTATTTTCATCAGGTTATATTACTTCTTCATTGTAGTTGATATTATATGATAATGTGGGTAATGAATTTTTCCTATATTATGTTTTACACTTTTTTAATATGTATATACATTTTAAACACATAATTGAATAATTGATTAATTTTCAAATTCAATGGTATGATTTTTAATGGTTCTTCCTCCCAAATTATTTCTTTGAGATATACATCTACATCACACACCTATAATCATTTGTGATCTGTATATATTTCTATTTTACATGTTATATATTTAAAATAACTATTTTAATTAATGTGTCATTTTATATTATTCTTTCATGGAGATTATCATTAAATAGTTTCCAATGTTGAAAAGGAATTACGAAAAAATCCCATATCTTTCAGGTTTTTTATGTTGAAGGTAATTTTGGAAAAAAATGTGATATTAGTTTCTTGAAACAAATATATTTCATTATCTTCTAGTAATTAATTTATTTCACATGTTTAATTTATATTTCCTCCCTTATTGATTGAAGAAACTTCAAGAAAGGCATATTTAAGTGTTACTAATCCTATATTTTCATTTAGGTTCTCTATATTTCTCTTCCATATCCCAGTTTTCAATATATTTTTCAAGACAATTATTTTATAAAAATAAATACTTTCCTAAATCTATTTTAAATAATATAAAAGTTTCTTGTAAAAGTTTTTAAAAGGAATTTTCTTAACTATTTCCAAATGTTTTATTTTTGACTCTCTTTTCCAAAAAGCTTTGAAAAGATTGGTTATTTTTAACATTTATTAAATGAACCTATTTCCCACTAAATTTCTATTATTTTATTTTATGTTTCCTTTATATGTTTCCATGTTTATTATTGATGGAAAAAAATTCACAATATTTATTGAATTTTTAGTTTCTAAAAATTATTTTATAAATAGAAAGGTAATTTTCATCAAAAAAAAATGTTAGTAATGATCTTTTATAGGTATTTCCATTCATCAACGTCAATTAACATAGTTGTTAACTATTCTTAAATTGGGATATTTTGTAATGATAATGACATTATTCACAACTTTTACGGATTAAGATTATTTCAAAGAGATTTTTATGGGACCAATTTCTTTTCCACGTGTTAATCATGTTTCGAGAATATTTTTTTGGAAACTCGTTTCTATTATATAGGTTAACCTTACCCGAAATATATTATTATCTTACCCATTTATTTAACATGGGTTAATAATTTTTTAAATATATTGTTATTAAACCCATTTATTTTCAATGGTTTAACCATGTTTCAAAAATAATAATCATTGTTTAAATGATACAATATTTTTTCTTGATGTTGTAAGTCTTGGGTGGTGAAAAATAGGCCACCTTCATCATTATCAAAGAGTAAAATGAAATTTTTAGGTTTATATCACCTGATATAGTAGTGAATATTTTTAGCTTTTATACATAGAAAATTCATTAAATAAAAAAGTGGGTACATCTAGAATCAGATATGACTATAACATCGTGTTGCCTATTTTTAGCTGTTTTGAAACATTGATTTAACCAACCTATGATTTTATATATTAATGGGCTATAATTTGTATTTTTGTAATTTTTTACGGTTTATGCATATGTTCATGGTTGGAGCATTGTTTGAAAAACCATGAAGCCAAACTGTGCAACATATCTAATAGCCTAGGTAGGGGTCCATGATTTGTTCATGGATATCCAAACCATGCATCTTGGTCAAAGGGGTATTACAAGGATTTTTCATAGTTAAACTATCTATGTATCCAAACCATGTAGTTATTATCGGGGCTATGTCTGTGTAACATATTTAGGTGCATAATAAGTATTATAAGACCAAAAATAAGAAATCATGCAAATAGTAATTAAACCCACAAAAACAATTCATACCCCCCAACCGAAATAACACAAAAAAAAATCTCTAAATTTAACCTAAATATGATCATTTTTATTTTTGGAGCCATCTTGATCCATTTTGGCTCCCCAAACATCATTTCTTGGTGGATTAATGTGTCGATCCAAGAGGTGATCCTCTTCCTTTGAATTCATTTGCACTTGATCTTAGATCTCTCTTATACTTTAGATTCTTTCTTCCCTAAGTCTATTTTTTCCTTGTGTTTTGTTATATATTGAATTATTTATGTGGAATTGTGGATAAGGTTCGTTTTTATCTTTTCTAAAGATCTATATTCCTAGTATTGGTGATCTCCATCCCAGGTGACTATGACATCCATACACCTTATTTCACATTTATACAATATTTATTACATAATGTTACACTTAATAAAACCTAATACATTGATAAATATAGTTTATTTTTTCATTAATAATATTAAATAACTTCTTAAAATTGATAGTACATAATCTTTAATGAAAAATTCCATAACATTAACATAATATTCTATCAAACATAAAACTACATGAGATAACCTAGGGAAATAAATAAGAATGGGGAGAGGTATAAATCCTATAAATGGAATAAACATTGAATAACATGAAGAATGTAATGCATGTTATACAATAAGAACATCAATGGGGAATATAACGAGTTATAATCATAAACATGAACAATGAGGCTTGATATAGCGTGAAAATCATGGAGTCAAGATAGGAAATGTTGAAAAAACATAAAATAATGTATCATAATCATAGGGTAATGCGAACATCCAAGATATAATTATGAACAATGTTATGTACGTTAATATAGTTTACCCCTGATCCCAAAATTACTTCTCATAAGACTAAACATTACCCAATACATTGGATCACTATATAATTCATGGTTCACCCATCACATTCATTTCATTCGAATGCTTAATAGTTCCAGATAAATCATAAAAAATAGATTAATTTATCATCATAATTTATTCAATGATCAAGGAGTGTAAAATAAATTCATTTAATTACATAATCAATACACATAAGTGCATGTTGGTGAACACCATTGACAGGAAATGGGTATGGGTATTCACGACCCAATTGTTTGGCATGGAAAATCACAATTAAATTTCAGTAGCATAAAAGGGGAATATGAATGTTCATAGGATGGATTGATGAAAATTTAAGTGGTATATAATTATTTATAAAAAATTTGGATAGTAATATTGACATGGAGAAACATTTCCCAACATTAAGATTTGTAAATGGAAGGCATAATATAAATAAAAAAACTTTAATAAAGAGGAAAATGTGAAGATCCCTTACATGAGTGTGTGATGGAAAATGAATGAAATAGGATTATTGAGTTCTTGGGGGAAAATTGGGAGTACCATAGAGAGGGGATAAAATATTAACTACATGCTATTGGGATTTTGACTGATGAGAAGTGGGATCTTAGATGTGTTTATATAGGAAATGATTGGGAAATTCGTTATCATTTCTCAATCAAAGATTGAGGAATATATATAATAAAATAAAAAATGGGAGTGGTTTCTAGAAAATTATAATGGTTTTCATTATTTTAGGATCCCAAATTCTTAAATTAATAAAATAATGCCCTTGATGATGTAGAAGTGAGTCACACTCATAAAGAAAGTATTTCAAAACCTCAAAATATTTTAATGTTTTGGAAGATTCATAATGGATTTATAAAATAACTTTTAAAAAGTAAAATTGAATGTTTTTAAATGGAAAACATATATTTTTTTATACCATTGATATTATTTATTAAATCACTTTTAGGTTATTATGATGTCCCAATACTGACCTAATATTTATATAGTATTTAATCTTTACCTAAAAATTCAACTATCTCATAAAATTTTGATAAATTCACCAATAGATAACATGAATGTTATAATTTCTAAAATAATATAAATTTTATAAAATTAATTTTCTATATATCTGTATTTTCACATTTAAAATAACAATCTACATTTGTTGAGAAATTATGGGTTTTTGTTTCTATAATTGTTTTCATCCACTTATAAAAATTTTATTTGACTCCATAAAAATTATATAATCAATTAAATTTAATTAAAATGATTTAACAATAAAATTTTATTGAAATATTATTTATTTAAAATATCCATCATTTTGTCAAAATAAACTCTTTTATGAAATTGAATACTAATTAAAAATACAATTTGTGTTTTATAGTATAAAAATATAAATCATTTATAAATCAATGAAAATATGAAAATATGAAAAATATTCTTTGGAAAATATAATATATATATATATATATTCATATTATTATGGTTTTGATAAATATACTTTTAATACACCCGAAAATAACTTAAGGGTAAGGTTTGCAATGATGAGAATTTTATGGGGTGGTTCGGCGTACATGGTTTGGGTCATGATCTTGATGAGTTTTATCTTCTCCCATAAAACGTTTCACTCATGAATAAGTTTTTGGGTACCATATAGGGCTTCGTAAATTGAAAATCCAAGTGACTCAATCTCCCCCACAAGCTCTCATAAATGGGCTTTATAATGTATAGACCTTCTTGTTGAGGACGTCACTTCCTTTATCTATATAAATTGGATTTATCAAAACCCTATATTTATACTAAACATATAATAATTGTTCAATGGTTATGTTATCAATGATAATGATTCATAAAATCCATTTAAATATAATAGGATATAATATATCCAAATAAGCTCATGAGTTTCATATATCCATAATATATTTTATTAAAATAAAAGAGGAATATTATTTATAAATGATTGGGTCGTTACATTCATCCCCACTTGAAAAATTTAACCTTAAAATTTTTATTTCTCCACACTAAAATACATGATAGAAATTTTGTTTCATCTCCTCCTCAGGTTCCCATGTCACTTCTCTATGTATTTTGATCCACGAAAATTTGACTATGTTTATTTTCTTATTTTATGGAACTTTTTATCTATGATCTAAGATATTCACCAACTGATCCTCATAAGAAAATAATTCTCCAATGTTAAAAAATATGGATTGATTACATGTGAGGGGTCTATTATGTACTTCCTCAAGAAGGATATATGGAAAACATCATTTACTTAAGATAGGTTATGTTTGAGTTTTATTCGATAAGACGCTACTCCAGTTAGATCAGGGTTCTCATTTTGACCGATCATCATGGGATAAGATTTCCTTTCTTTCTAAATCTCATGAATTTCTTCCATATAGATATTAAGAGGAATGAAATATTTCTATCATCAGACTCATGGTTTTGTTGAGGATTTTTAGTATAACTATTTTTTTGACTCTATGAATCCCTGATGTGTTGTTGAATAGAGTTAACATTTTCAACCATTTCTTCGACCATTTTAGTACCTATCAATTTTCACTCCTGCACTTCATCCCAACATATAGGTGTCATCCACCTCTTCCCATTAATAGATTCATATGTGGGTGTTTGGATTCTAGAGTGGAAATTGTTATTGTATGAGAACTCAAGCAGAGAAATATGTTTATCCCACCATTACTTGAAGTTCGTAAAATATGATCTCAACATGTCTTCCACTGTTTGAATAGTCTTCTCTAATTGGAAATTGGTTTGAGGATGATAGGAAGCAATTAAGTTCATCTTACTTCATAGACCATGTTAGAGAGTTTTCTATAACATAGATGTGAATCTTGGATCTCATTTGGATACAATCGACAGTGGTACTCCAGGAAACCATAATACTTCACTGATTTATATCTATGTAAGTTGATCCTGTGAAAAGTATTATTGAATTTTTATAAAGTAATACATATTCCTAAGATGATCAACAAAAACCCATGTAGCATTATTTCCTTTGGATGACTTCAGAATTTAGATAACAAAGTCCATGGTGTTGCTTTACCATTTCCATGTTGGTATGGGTAATGGTTTCATAATCCCCTAAGAATTTTGTTTTTTTCCTTCACTTTCTAACATTCTAAGAACTTTGATATATATTTAGTGATCTCCTTATTCATATTGTCCCACTAATAGTTCTCTTGGAGATCTCAATACATCATTGTGCTTCTGCGCTGAATAGAGAAAGTGGAGCTATGTGTATTATTCAAAAGAAAATTCTTTATCTCTATATTGGATGGTCTACATAGTCAAGAACAAAATATTACAACTAATTCTTCATTAATTTTTAACTCTGAGTATTTCACATTTATTATAGTTTCCACATTCTTCTTAATTCCCACATAATCTCTTTGAACATTCATTATCCTCTTAAGAAGGGATGGTTGTGTAGGAATTTGTGAAAGGATTCATGATGATTCTTATTATATGATTACCATGTCCACTATTTTCAAATATATGAATATTATGTCCTAAAAAATTCTCATCAATCACAGAATTTCTGAATGTATTCCCTTTAGAGCGTCTTCCACTTTAGTCTATTTCCCATTATGGTAGTGAATAAGGTATTCATAGTCATCTATCATCTTTATACCATATTTGTTGGTATATATTTATCTATTTATATGTGAATATATAATTTTTTATTTTTTGGTTAGTATATATTTCGCACTTCTCTATAATGATATAATGATGCCACACATTCAAGGAAAATATCACTGCATCTAAATCTATTTTAAGTGTTGATTAGTTCTATTTGTAAACATTCAATGGCCTTAAATCCTAGTCTATCACTTTTTCATTTTTAATTAACTCACATCCCAATCACTTCAATGAAGCAACTACATAATAACATGAAATTTTCTCCACTTGTGGGTAGTATGAGTACCAGTTCAGTGATAAGTGTCCTTTTGAACTCCATAATTCTCTCATCACATTCATCATTCTATGAAAACATTACTCCCTTCAATGTTATCTTGGTTATATGGTTTGAAAATCCTGATAAATTTATTAAAAAACTACAATAATACCAATATAATCTAAGGAAAATATTTATATTTGTGATATATGTTTTTTGAAACCATACTTTAATAGCTTCTATCTTTTAATGTCCCAAATATACCCCACTACTTCTGATAATATTCTCCAAGAAAGGGACATTATTCAATAAAAATTTACTTTTACTATACTGGGCATAGTGATTATCTTTTCAAAAGGTCTTTAGCACCGTACTCAAGTATTACTCATGTTACTCCTTAATTTTAGAGTATATTAGAATATCATCTTTAGGTAATACCAAAACATAGGTTATCTATAAAGACTCTATTTATCATTTCCATGATGATTTATGGAGAATTAGTGAGCCTGAATGGCACTATAATGGACTCATAGTGCACATAACCTACACATAAATTAGTCTTGGGAATATGCTCATTCTTCAACCTAATTTGGTAATATGATGACCATAGATCCTCCTTGGAGAAGTATTTCTTCCCACATATCTCATCAAACATGTCATAAATCTATTGAAGATGACACATTTTCTTTATTTTGATCTTGGTGAGCTCACAATAATCAATTCAAAGGCACATTGATCGATACTTATTCTTAATAAAGGGGTCCCATTCATCCCAAGGTGAAACAGTTGGGTGTATAAACCCTTTATCTATATTCTCATGTAATATTTTCTTCAGATCCTCACATTCAGCAATATCCATTATATATGGATCCGTCAATAATATTAATGCCCTAGTTTTATGCTCGATTGAAAATTCAACCTCTAGGTTGGGAGGAAGACTGAGAAATTCCTCTAGAAACACATAAATATGTTCACTTACAATGAGAATGTATTCAAATATGATTCATTCCGTAAAAAGGTTTCCATGTAAGATAAAAAACTATGTTTTTATTTTCTATTTTTGTAATGAATAAAAAAATTTGGGATCTTAAGTTTATTTAACTAAATATAAATTAAATTAGAAAAATTAAATATATAATGAAATGAGGGTGGACTATTTTACAATGAACAATGGTTTTGGATTTAAAAGGAGGTTGATACCTAATTTTATAGATATAAAAAATTTGATTTGTTTTGATCCTTCAAACAATCTATTATTCATTTTTTAATTGGATTATCCAAATAAATCTCTCAATTATCATGAAAATAACTCTAGGTTAAAACCTAAATCTTCTTAAATTCTATTCACTCACCTCACTATGGGTTTTTATCCACTTATAAACATTATTCAATAGATCAAATATAAATAAGAAATTGATCCTGGATAAACTCACAATTTTCAAAGGAAAGACATTTCCAAAGAAGTTTAAATAGTGAGAATAACTTCTATAAATTAATAAATTGAATAACAATATACAACACATAAAAATAGAAATAAATATATAAGGAAAAATAAATTCATTGAAATGATCTATCCCAAACCACATATTTCAAACCAGAGATCGATAAAACCTCAAGCATAACTTCGTGTATTCAATAGGTTTCTAACTAGTAGCGAGGTTCAAAAAAACATCAATAGTGAGAATATACCCTTGTAACTATAGAAATACATGATAGAAATAAATTGAATAAACAATGACTAAATGTATCAAGGTGGAAGATAAGGTAAAAAAATGTAATAAAAACTGAGAAACATTACATAGATTTAAATAAACAAATATTCCAATGTGGAAATATAAAAAAGAGTATAAAAGGTTCACGTATATTAAAAAAACACAATATAATCCTTGAGAGTAAATTTCTATTCCATTACTAACTCCATGATCAGCTACTCACCATTCTTCCATAGACCCTTACCCTTACGAGGATTAGTATACATAAATCCTACACACTCATCAATATTCTTGTGATTTTTATGTGTAATAAAACCTAGTAGGACACCACTAATGAATCCTTAAATATTTTTGCTAGGAAACAAAAATTTATTCCACAAAGATAATAAATGTGTAAGAAATCATAAACAATACAAAGTCGAGTGTTCATGTGTTAATGAAGACACCATAATCCTTAGTTGTACCTTATTTGGATCCATGATTAAATGATAATCAAAAGATATTGGACATGATAAATAACTAAACACACGGTTGAAAAACATTTGAATTAGTATCAACAAAGAATAGAGTTTCAGGTCTGGCCATAAGGATAACTGTGAATATGTTACTCAGGATCCTCAAGGCAATGAGTGAACATTTCACTATCATGGGATGAACCACAAGGCCATCATTCCCCTACCTTTTCTATGGGTCCATCATCATCATCATTCCATTTAATGCACACCCAAATATAAGGTACAACCATACCTTGAAATTCCACCTATTCTGAGTTCCAAAATAAATACCTCCCAAGTAAATGTAAACAAACATTAATTTTTAGAGCATCTAAAGGAAGAATATATCATTGAATCATGATTATTGGAAGCGATATACAAGAACATGTGATCTAATAAAACATGTATAATAAGATACATAGATATACTCATGGAATACAAATCATATATAGGTCTCATGGGATACACAGACACATGTGATCGCTATCAGTGGTGGTTAAGAAGTCAACTTCATCACAAGAATCATTTCAAGGAAAAAATTGTTTCAAAGTTCCTCAAAATGGAAAATAAATTCATACATTAATTTTTTTTGAATAATTAATCCAATATATTTTTAAGGAATAAATCCCAAAAAGGTGTTTAATATATTACATATCAATATTGGTAATTCAAGTTTCATATAAATTTTGGATTCTTTCAGCGAAACTAATTTTGAGATATGTGGAATAAGAGGATACAAATTCACTAGACTTGTTTATGATTAATGAATAGATCATGAATTACTCATAAAATATCAAATAGAACCTCAGTTATAGTTCAAAAAATATATATCAACCATTAATCTATGATTATAATAGATATTTAATGTGAGATCCATGAATAATAAGGTATCAAGATAATCGATTTATGATAACTTACCTAGAAACATCCACTGTTCATGAGAGATCTATCTCCAATAAAAGGAATGTCATTGACACCTAAAATACAAAAACAATGTACCAAATATCTTCAAAATCACATTTGATCTTAATGTAGAATAATTATTTTTATCATATTCTTGATCATCTATCCACAATCAAAAGAGGCCTATGAAGAAGATACATGATCAAATACCCATAAAAAGCTCGTTGTTAAATGAAAATATTGATCTAATCAAGTTACTCTTTCAATTCACTATATCTACCACTAATATATTTAGTAGGGGAAATCAACAACATATTTTAATAGAACACCAAGATCCTTCAAATATCCATGAACATCTCTCAATAAATAAGTGGAATTTTATGTAGATCTAGATAAAATATAATGATCAGGAATCACCATATTGATTAAACGTTGAAAAGAAAAGGGGTGATGAAAGGGGGTGATAAAGAGTAAATGGAGGAGGTACCATGTTCAAAATATGGGGTCAAAGCTACATTTGGAATTAATTAAGGTGGAAAATGAGTGAAATTAAATTCAATCGGTGTATTTAATGAACAATCAGATAGGCTACACTAGCTACTCGATTGTTAGCCACTGATCAGCCAGTGTGCAAGGTAGAACAACCTAGGATCTTCCAAATCCACCGTATTGTTTGGGGAACAACATATATAGGCTGGTGGTGTCTTCAGAAAAACTATAGAACTATAGTAACTCCAAAATCTAGTTGGTGTAGTTCACTATAAGGCCGATGGAATTTTACATCCCTCATAGTCCGAGCCTTTACATGGCTGTCCATCCATTAATTATTAGATCCATTATAATAAAATATAGCCTAAAAACACACATAATATAGATAAACAAAAATGGAAAAATAATTTTAAAACATACAACATCTCGTACCTTGAATTAAGAAAGGATGTTTCAATTCCCCCACTCTAACAAATTCTTATAGTTGAGAATTCCCATCATTGGTTCTACTAGAATAAAATAGTATATTAATCCCAAAAATATTTTACCACTTCTAAATATCCTCCTGAATATATCTATAATGTAATTTGATGAATAAAATTTGAATTTTATTCCCTCAAATGACTTTGACACTCTATTTTATACTTTTCATCAAGAATTACACATATGATGCATCTGACTTCAGTTGAACAACCTCACAATTGATGAAATGTGTTGGATTCAGAATGTACTACTAGAGACGAGACAAAAAATAAAATTATGCATACCTAACTAGAGAGAAGTAATATTTAGATGATACGCCACTATTATAATACACTCTGAGATTTCAAAGGATCTAACATATCATGGAATTATCTTCCCTATCTTTCTAAAATGTCAATATCCCAACCAACGAGTCACTATTAAAAAAACCTAGTCACTTATGAAAATAATTACAGGTCTCCTCTCATTATCAGCATAATTTTTCTACCTGCACTGATATGTATTATACCACTTCTAATTTGGTTGTACTCTCTTTGATGTCTCCTAGACCATACTAGAGATCATGACTATAACATCACTACCCTTTTTCCAACAAAATGTGGACTGATAAGACCTACTGTAAAGATACATATAAGTTTCCATCTTAATCTATTCTTGGAAACTATATAGTATGTATACTCAACCAAAGCTAAGTGATCATCCCAAACTCCCCAAAAATTCAGAATTCCAGATTAGAGAATATCCTCTAATATTTGAGTCTTCTTCTCTATCTATCCTTCTGTCTATGGAGGATACAATGTGATCAATCCTAATTGAGTCCTTAAGGCCTTATAAAAACAATTCCAAAACCTCAATGTAAAACATTTGTATTTATTAGATATAATAATAAAGGTATCTCCATGTAATAGTACAATCTCATGTCCATATAGATTTCATATATATTCTACTAAGTGTGTCTCACAGATCAATTAGAAGTGAGAATGTTTTGTAAGGTGATATATAATCATCTAAGTAGAATCAAAGATCCATAGGGTCATAAGGAACTCCATAAATAATTCCATCATGGAATCCTAATAATTTCACATGGGTACTTGAAATGGATATATTAAACTTCTATGATTCAGGTTCTTAAACTTCATACTATGGATGTTAAGGCATCTAGAATAAAATATAACAATGTCCCCCTTTATCACTAGCCCTGAGAACATCCTCCAAAAGTCGTGGTTTATATTTTTATTCCAGGATACACTACCTACTTTGTGCTATAGAAGTCTCTCATTAGATAATACCTAATAGAAGTAGATATTGAAATGCTCTCATGCATTAGGATCATGAAATCTCTATCTAATGACCCCCATAGTATCACATCACCACGTACTACTTGTTCCCAAATCACATAACACTATAGATCAGATTCTTGATTATCCTTCACTCCATCCACTAAAGACAATATGATCACTATTATGGTATGTTTCATGAATCCAAGGTCCTAAAAATCATCCATCCTCTAGTAGGCCAAGAATCTCACCAGGAACCAATGTTCCTCTGAAGTTCATTCTCCAAGATTTTGAACTACATGTGAATTAAAACTAACAGCAGATGAAATTACATTACCTTTACCTAGTGTATAGGCCATCTCAAATTAGAATTTCTCTAGGTACTCTACCTCATTCCCCTACCTCAAATTGAGATCTCTCCAAGAGAAGATATCATGGATTATCTTTTACTCTATGTGGATAATAAATATCTTGTTAAATAAATAGTGTTACTAACATTTCAAAGCATGGAATAAATATACTATCTACAAGTCAAGGGAAGGAGATTTCCCCTCATGGGGGCATAAATTATGTGACCCATAATCTACTATATAATCCATTTATATCAATACTTTTCCAAAACAATTCAGTATTTATTGTAATATACTAAATATTCAATCCCTAGACTATGAAGAGTAGACACCGGCACTACAGTCATCCCCCAATTTGGATAAAAAAATTCTCACACTGGTCCATCAACTAAAAATTTACCTAGTTATTTGTTATCATTGTAATGTGTGCTAATAGACAGGATGGATTTTAGGAACAACATTGATAGCATCCTCATAAACCCAAAAAGATAATTATTTCAAAAAATGTTCATGAAATGTGTATAAGGCATTAATACCTCTAATTTATTCTAATCCACTAATATGAATGTCTCATAAGAAACATTCACTAAGAAAATTACCTCCGAAATCTAAACATTAATCTCCAACTACTTGAAAATGGATGATATGATTGATGTGTTCTGAATACTATTATGAAACTTCTAGTATACTGCTCAGGGTTAGTGAGTAAATGAGGATATTTTCAACAAATACTATTAAAAGAACCATGGTGTTGGTGGAAGATCTTGTTCATGAAATCTATGAACATTGTTGGTGAAATTGTTAGTCCAAATATCTTAATAATGAATTATTACAACCAATACCATCAAATAAAAATCATATTCATGATATCCTAATCTCCAACCTAAAACAGGTGACAACATGATAAAAGAATAATATTGGAGAATGATCAGGTACCCCAAAACTGTTCAAAGAGATAGTCAATATGGGGAAAATGGTACTTATTATTCACCATCACCCCAATCAACTTCTAGTAATCTATGTAGAGATGATGACTACCATCCTTCAGGGTTGAGAAAAAATAGGTTCACCCCTGGTGATGTACTCATAATGATGAAAACTTTTCGTTAAATTTCCTAGAGTAGTACTCTGATATCCACCTACTTGACTTGTTCTATATAATAAGGGAGAATTGAAAGGGATACACCCCTTGAATGTGTTTTTTTATAACACTACTCCAGTATCTGGGTGAAAGACCTATAAAATAATATAGGAATTCTTAATCGTATATATCTATAACTAAGGGAAAGTATGTGGTGGAACTACTGTAAAACAAGGGTTATCAAGTTCTAGGTCATTAATAGTGCTATCTAAAAATACTGCTAAATACCCCATATCTTAGAACTAAAAAATCACTCTTAAAGATTCTCTTTAATATATTTTTTTACTGTTGTTAAAGGGGATCTTTAACAATGATAAAAAAGAGATGTTAAAGGGTTCCTTTATCAGTTCTTTTTTTAAGCGCTGATAAGGGCCCACCCTTTATCAATACTTTTTTAGAAACACTAATAAATACCTCCTTTTATTAGTTCTTTTTTAATAGTGATGATAAGCGTATACTAAAAAAATATACTTCATTAAAAATAATATAATAATATAATAATATATTTATATTGATATAAATATAATAATTATTTTTTACATTGTGTTTTAAATAAAGTAAATAGGGATTTAAACTTACTATATAATATATTTAGTCAAAATTTCATAAATTATAATTTAATAAAATTTTTTATAAATAAATTTATTATCATTACCATGTAGTAGTCATTAAATATCAAATTGAAGATAAAAAATCAAAAAATTATTAAAAGACCTAGATAAGTTAAAAACACAACACAAACATCAAACTACTATAACTTTTAAACTGGGTGTTTGTTTAGGCTCTACCACATTTAAAATCAAAGCCTATGATGAGCTCTATGAGATTATTTAGAGAGGTAAACCTCTGTCAAATCTTTTGAGGCCAAAAAGGCACATAAGGCCTCCAAAACAAAATTTTTATTTGTGGTACCCCAATTCTTTTACACTTTATGAATTTTCCACATCATTTAAGGGTGTCTTATTTCCTTTTTTTTAATAGAGACAAGATTTATTTCAGGGGATTACATTCATATTGATATCATGGTTTTAAAATTTTATCATTTTTCATAGTTTAATTTTATTTATATATAAATATATGATTGTTTTCTTATATTAAATTATAATCAATCAGTCATATAAATACATATATCATAATATTTACGTAAAAATTTATATTCTAATATATGCAATCAAGTACATATTCTAAAAATTCATTTAAAACGATATCTAACGATTTTTTACATTATAAAAATAAATTTATAATGTTAATTTTTACATACATGTTTCTATTAATAAACACACACAAACAAACATATATATATATATTATTCTAATATATATATATAAATATAAATATAATATATTTATATAAATATAATTATATATACCTAACACAAACATATGTTGTATAAATGTATTTGAACATAATTATATAAATATATGAATAAAAAATGTAAATATATATATATAATGAAATAGAAATATCCTTAAACATATAATATAATAACATGGTGTATTGGGAAGAGAATTAAATCCTCTACTGAGATGTACAGAGTTAGAATCTAGGTGGGCACACATGAGGTTGGATATTTTAAAGGCATTGATAAAATGGGTGTGGGGTAAATATGATGATAAAGGTGGGGTAGTGCGGCTACAGTTATCGTGGAAGTGATGATAATGGGATTAGGATTATGGGAATCTGAAAAATAAAAATTATACCCCCATTAAAAGTCCATCCATTATCTATTCTACATAGTACTATTATAGGCCACCTTGAACTATGCTAAAAAATGCACAGTTAAAATGGATTTTTTAACAATTCAAAAAAATATAAAATTTAATAGACCCTTATAACAATGCATTTTTCAGCACAGTGAAAGGGGTACTTTAACATTGCTTTTTTGTACTGATTGAAGATTCAGATTTCTAATCATGCTCTAGTTGTGAGTTCTTTTTTAGTGATGATAAAGTCCTATCCTGGCGCTTTTAAAGGCCTCTTTTATAGTAGTGTGGATACCACTGATCCTTCTAAAAGAGAAAATCCTATAGTCTATATCATAATTTAATTAAGATAAAATATGTTTTCTATAGAGACCAATACTTTTAATATATAAATATTACATATTACTATATTAATATTCATTACATAACATTACAATCCGTGCCAGAATTGTATAGTTTTAGTGTGTTTGGAAAACTGGATACCTAAAATAATGGTTTATAAGAGATATACATCATATCCCACTAAGCTATTCATTAATTGAAAATTTCTTAGAAATATCAAACTTAAATCACTTATTCATAACCTAGAAAAACGAAACATAATAATGGTTGAGGTGGGATGATCTGTAAGGGAAAAAGTGGGAGATAAATATTACCACATAAATATAAAATGAACATAAGGGTATAGGAACATGTGCAAATTTTTTGAAACAAATACCCTTCAAATCAAATATCATAATCTTGAGTCATGAAATAAAGAATGGTAGTTCACAATACACGAATCATAAAGGAATTAAAGAATATAATCCAAGGGATAATAATAATAAAACATGAAATAAGTTTATGGAATACACATCAACATAGAAAGTAATTTCTTTAATTGTTAAGGATCACTTCCAAGACTATCATTGTGAATTAGTTTCACTCCCTATTCCATCATATTATCCAATGTTCACTACCATGACTTCTATAGTGGATATAGTTTCTTACTGAACTGGTTTCACTCTCCGTTACAGTCCTAATGATCTCATGAGATATCCATGTTTACCCTATGAATTAAAGTGCTATATAATTCTGCTACCACCTATCAAATAATCATAATATATTCATATGTGTGCAACAATATCATATAACATTCATGATATCATAACCCATGAAAAAGAATTGGGTTTCATAAACACTTCAATAATTCATCATAGTATAACCTATTAAAAATTAACAAGTTTCTTAAATATTTCATCTTCAAAATCATAAGACATCAAGAGAAATAATAAATATGGTGTCATTGGATTATGGAATCAATAAATCAAAAGATACATTAATGTATTTCATCATATATGTATTTTTTAAGAGAATACTTCAATTTTTTTTTTGAGGAAAATATCCTTTTTACTAGGATGTCAATTATTTAAATTCTAAAAAATTCAAAAATAATAAGTATTTTTATTAAAATAAACCATAGTAACTTCAAAATTAAGACTCAAATCATTTAGAACACTTGTTAATGGGAAAATTCATTCATTTTTTACACATTAAAAATAATATTCTATTCAAATTTTTGATAAAAAATTATAACGTAAATTTTCTAGAAAGGAACAAGAATTTTAACTTCAATTTTTTTAAAAACTAAAAAATGGTTGAAAATTTAGCTAAACGATCACTGGATAATGTTAGAAACATTTTTCAAAAAATAAAAACAGAAGAAAAAAATATTTTCAACCAAATAGGGAAATATAGTCATATTTATAAAAAATATATAACTTCATTTACTTGAGTACTTAAAGAGAGTAAAATAAGAAAAAAATATTCTCCATAAATGATCAGCTCAGAAGAAATTTAATAAGATTCTTGAGATATAGATCATAAAATTCCCCTAACAGAAAAATAATCATAATATATCCTGATAAATAGTTAGATTATAAAATAAAACCACTACCTCATGTTTAAATTGATTTGAAGGCTCTATACCATCCAATATAATAAGATTAAATTTATTATATTTATATTAAAAATTCACACAAATAATTATAGTATCATATATGATCCATTTAAAACATTTAAACTCTCATTTAATAAAAATTCTTTATTAATGATGTCTTTCCCAAGGGTTAATTGTTTTGTTTTTTCCTGAGAATTTCTTTTTGGTAATTCTATTCCTTATACTATAATCATAGTTAAAACATCTATAGAATATTATTAATTGATAAAATATAATATATATTCATTATATACATATTTTCACAAACCATGCTAGTTTAATCCTAAACCGGTCACCCAAGTCGACATGTGACATGGCCTGAAGGGTGTTCCTGATCCCCACTTGCTGACAACTAGTCTTGGGAACCAATGTAAAATAGTTGGTAATGATTTCGGCCCATAATGAAAATAATAATGAATAAATATAAACTAAAAAACAAACACTATGAGTAGAAATGGAAATAGAATAGGTGGATAAACATACCTCCAAGTGATCTCATGGGTCACCACCAAACATGGAAACAGACTCACTACAATTTTTATCCAAAACTAGAAGATGAAACTATAAATATAACATATGAATGAGCGCTGATATTCTTAGTAGGAATGAAAAAGTATAACAACACCCTACACACTTGAATTTAAGAAGAAATATAATCACACTAATTTAAAAATAATAAATAATTAAATAATGTTTTTCATTATTTTCAAATTCAAGTCACAGGTTCTCATTTTTAAGGAAAGAGTTTACATTACACTATATATTGAAAATAGACTCCACACAAGCATTAATATTAAAAAATGAAAGGAAAACAAATTAAATTAAAAAAATGGATTTGAAAAAGAAATAAATGAGATTTAGGTAACTAAAATGGAAATAATTTCATAGAAACCCTGTCATAAGCGAGCACCATGATCAATCCCTATAGGTATCTAGCACAAACGGGGCCTGACGAACATCATACATTAGTGAATGTGCCAAAGAAACTAAGATTATCAATGTTATCATGCACGAGCCACAAGAAGAGGACACCTCTAAAACCTTTTGGACTCCAATCATCATAATAATTTTGTTAGGGTTTTAATCATTATTATTGATAGGAAAAACCCAGAAAAACCACTTCTAAATAATTTTTCATACTAGTCCTAGTCTACCCACCCAGGTACCTTGAGTATACCCATGTGCACTATTCAAAACGGTGGTGAGATTTTATCAAGCATACATATATGAACAAATCAATTTCTTTATCAAAAAACCCATTCAACATCCCATCCATGATCTCCCTTAAGTGCATTCCCCCATTTTACGTCATGAAACAAAGAATAATACATAACAATAAAAACATTTCACTAATCACAAATTAACACTTTCTTCACATTTCTTAAACTAGGGTGAATGCCTCAAGAGGGGTTTTCCACTTTCACAACCCATTCTCAAATTGACAAATAAGACACATTTCTATACATGGAATTTTATCATTTTAAAAAACAATACTTCTCAACTCCCTTAGGTTCCAAAAATAATTTAAAATCACACTTGCACAACCAAGGGATCACACATTTAAAAGCAATCTAAAAAATATGTTTAAATCTAAGCAACCAATTGGGAATAATCTTTAAACGATAAAAAAATTAAGGAAATAACATTTAATGATTTATCATTAAAGAATAATTGAGAATTATAAATACACCACTATTTCCAACAAAGTCAAAAACGTGTTTCAATATGAGAAACTTGCACTAGATATTAGATAAATTATGTAAAACAAAAAATAATTGTTTCAAACAATCACAGCCATACCAGATAGCATGAAAATACTATATAAATATAAATCACATTTTTAAAACAATTGACCAATCATAGATTTAAAATTAAAGGGAAAGGAATAAGGATCCAACCTCAAACATGTCACTCCTTGATGAAGTCCACCCGAACCGACCCTTCGTACTTATACACATACGCATTTATACATACATATATATATACACCCATAGTTTCACTGCACAGATTCTCCATGCCGTGAGGGAATATTTAAAAAGAGGGAATATATATATATATATGACTTACCTATGCATGTACATGTAGTTTTTTTGATACCCACAACCCGAAACCACATCAACGGGACCCAATACACTGTCGAAAAATTTACCAATAACTTAAAACACAGCCTAAAAGACCCACGCATAATCCAATTCCAATTTATATCATTCCTGAAAACTATTATACAATTCATAAGTTAATAAAAAGTCAACAATAAAGTATCCACCCTGCCATGAAAACCCACTTTCGTTGAAAATGCACTTTATGTGCACTCACACCGTAATTTCATTGAGAAACACAATTTTCACCTTCCATGCGAGGTGAAAAACTGCTTTCATGAAACATCACCATGAAACACACACATAATATAACCATTTTACTTTTTAAAAATAAATTTTTTCTACATATAAAAGACAAATCAATTCAAAAATATGTTCTGCACCACATAAAAATTTCTTATAACACATTCATGGAGACAAGAAATCATATTACAATCATATAAAAATATTAAGGCATGGAACCACCTACCTATTGTGGAGAAACATCTGGAAATTGGCATGAAACTACAACTACACCTAAAGAGAACTTTAAGAGGGGAAGAATTCTACAAAAACAACAAGATGAAACACTAACTAATAAGATTCAACCCTAAATTGAACACCCAACCCACCAGAAAACTAAAACCCCAAAGAGAATGAACCAAAAACCTAGGGAAAGAGTAAGAGGGGATTAAATGTGCTATAAGAATCCATGACATAGAGAGAGGAGGGGAGGTGAGTGGCTGAAGAGGAGGAGGCATGCCAGATCTCTCGGTCAGTCAGGTCATGTGAGAAGGAGACATGGAGGAAAATGACCTACTGCGCAAGGTGGAGAGAGAGGAGTGGAGATGACTACCAGAAGGGAGGGTGGCTGGCTGGTAGAAGAGGGAGAGGTCTCCAAGGAAGGGGGGCATTGGTAGGGTGCTTGTTCAGGAGGGTGTCATGCGTGTTCTAGGGAGGAAGAATGGGTAATGTGATGGATAGGGGTCAGATAGAAATATGGGAAAAAGAAATCCTAAAACAGTACTACCTTAATAAAACTAAAAATTATAATCATAATAAAAATAATATTTTAATAATAATTCTAACCATACTAATAATAATAAAAATATTAATATTATTCTTCAAAATAATATTATCAGGATTTTTATTAAAACAATTTCTTTTAATTTGATTTTACAGTTATAATTTTATTTTATTTTCATTTTTCTATTATTCATTAAATTTTATTTTTTTTATCACTCGGAAGGCTATGCGGTTACCTGGGTGAAGCCGTATGGTTTCTAAACCATAATTTACATGTGAGCCAAATGCTATGAAGCCCGAGAGACTCATTTTTTAATAAAGACTCACAAATTAAAATTGCGACTCAAATGAAACCCCAAAGAAAAATCCAAACCCAGAACATAATAAAATAAAATAATTTTCCAAAGTTGGGGTGTGACAATTCTCCCCACCATAACCCTTTTCTCCCCAAGAAATCCATAATGATGTAGTTTTGAAAACAAGAATTGTGACTCCTTCTCAACTCAAGGAGATTCCCAATGAGAAATAAATGAGAGTGAGGCAATAACACAACCAACAAATAAAAGAACATACAAATTAAACTTGGAGACCCAAAATTGAATCCCTGTTAAGTGTCACCCGCCACCAAAAGTGAAATAACCTCTAATTTATCAATTAATGGAATGGATCCTCCCACTGTACACAATCCGAAATCCTAAGAAAAACATCTTATATATTCCCAAGAGGCTCATTTAGTAATCCTAAAATGAAAAAATCCAAATTATTAACACAGGGAGGCCCGAATAGTCTCCCCCACTATAAGAAACAACATAACACCCAAGGGGGAACCAAGACACTAACATTGGGTGCCCCAAACAGAATCCCCACCATAAGGAATAGGATGACACCATTTCATTTTAGTGGAACTTTCAGAGAGATCCAAGATGGGTCTACCCACCATTATAACTAAGTGAATTAATCAAATAATATATACCAATATGAACCCCATCACACAAATACTGAATCCTCATTGTAATTAGACTGATGAAATAAACTCTAAACCAAACAGAAAACATTGCTTGCTCAACCACTCCTGTGGGACATCACCATTTTTGGATGTGCCCAAATAAAAACTGAAATTAAAATGGAATTAAAAGGATATTCACACAAGCAAAAACAAGTGAATATTCACACCTAAAAGTGTATAATAACTGAGGTTGAAGAATACAAGACAAATTAACCTCCTTATAGCCAAGGAGGAACTCTTCCACCCATTTAGAGCACAATAAGGAAATAGAGTCCCCATGTCTCTTTTCACCAAGTGGGGCCGCTCCGAACAAGACAGATACACGTGATTTTTATACATTATTCATTACCCATATTGAAGAATAACACTAGAACAATGTCCTTTACACCTCGTGTGGGTTCCTAACTGCATGAAATCTTCACTCCAAGGATTATGGATGGATGTCTGATGTTTAGAGCATTAGCCTCTTCATAGTCGAGCATTGAAGACTCCCAAACAATACTTCTACTTCTGGTACCATAAAAAACCACACCACAATCTAGATAGATCCATTATAATACAACACACTATGAAAATAATTTTACTCTAACATGTCACTTTACTAATACAAGGGTTTACAAGATGAACGCACATGTCCCCTTTATATATAGAATGAAAAAAATTGGGGGTAAGGAAACATAGAATACAACTTCCTCTAAAATATGGAATTCATAATTTTCCAATAAAAATAACACTTCAATAAAAACAATGGTACTATAAAGATTGAAAAACATTCACCCATGAAGTTAAGTGAGAACACGACACCACAAGGAGTCATCAAACATGGCCATTGTGACCGATAGAAACATTACATCGAGAAAGACCTTAATCTGTGTCCCAAATAGAACATGATTCCTACAAATGGACATGAAAACCACTTATTACTAGACATTACACACTGGAGAACTAGCATGAACCCTTTCTTATAATGAAATTAAAAAAGATATGAAGACTCTTTTGATGATAGCAGTCAATACCAATAACCCCAACCTCTTTCCACTTTCCCAACTGGATTTCCCATCACCACTTACAGGTAAGACCTTGAGACCTAACAATATAAAATTTCACCTTTGACCAACAAATGACTCAAGGAATCTAAGTCTTCTTTCAACTCCTCCCGCATCTTCTCCCCCACTGCAAGAGGATTCACCAATTTATAAAAGAAGAATATGGGTGGAATAAACCCTAAAATCAAGAAGAAAGTTATCACTTTGATCCACTGAAGGATCTAAAAATGATGAATCACCCATGGTCAGATTTAGAATATGCACCAATTACTTATGGGGTGTGCACTAGCCAATAAGGGAATGTCAGGAATCTAATCAAACTGGCTCTTTGGCAAAAACATAACAAAAAACACCAAAGCATAAAAGGGAACCCACTTAGTGGTAACCCAAATATTTTTCTATAAAACCCATTAACAATTATCACAAACTGACTCACCCACAAAACACAGCTTCAATCAGCTCCCAACAAGAAGTGAATTAAAACCCAAAAATACCTTAAAAATAACAATCCCAAATCATAATTAAACATAACACACAACTGTGGACTACCAAGAACTCCATCTCTTCATTAAAAACTCCAGTAAAAATAAAAAAAGATGTGTGAGTGGAACATTCACCTATGGTACCTTATAAAGTCTCACACAATCCCTTCATCATGCCAAAACAGGAACCAATACCCTTTCTACATATATTACATGGATTTTATCACTCTTAAGAATACCAAATATCAAAACCAAAGAATTCCATTTTTTTCAAAACCAAAACGTTCGACCTGCACTTTCTATTTCTTAAAACAGTTATCCATAAAATCAAAACCCAATTTAATTCTAAAAAACATTATAGAAAAGCAGAAACCATTTAGATAAAACCCCAATTTCAAATATTACACATCAATTTCAATACAATCCATTTAAAAACACATCTATTTTCATAATAAGATCCATTTCGTCAACACCCATTTAATTTAAAAGTCATTTTTTCTCATTTAAAACTTGCTTCCAAAAAAATTACAACTAATTTCCCTCTTTATCTAAAAAATCAACTTTCTATAAATCAATAAATTTGATTTTAAATATCCAAACTCATTGAAATCATTCTAATTTTTACACAAAAATCATTTCATGAATGTCCACCTTTTCTAACCTCCACGTTAAATTGATTCCAAAAACAAATTTTCCACATTTCCCAAGATGAATCATCATTACATTAAAATTAAGTTGCCATGATTCAAAAACAAAGAGGAATGTGATGGACCAAGATGAAATTAAGTGACTATGGGTGACTAATACTTATAGTTGGTGTCCATATTCAAGTCAGACCACTATCACAGAGAGTGTTTTAGGATAATAACCCAATCTCCACGTGGATTTATAGGCCCTACGAGATCACTAAGACCGTTGACCCAACTCCCATTTTATTTCCCAAACAAAAAGCGACCATAAGGACCAAGGAACTTAAATGAAACCCCACATCCATTGTAAAATTGAATCCCTTCACAATATGTGCTGGCCAAACACCTTACACATATTCAGATTGTCATGTCTTGACAACCCATGATCTTATATATCCACAATAAACCCTAAGGAATGAGACTAAAAAGGGAGAGACCTACCCTTGATACTATTTGGTCACAAATAAGCCAGTTCAACCCTGAACCGGTCACTTGAGTTTTCTAATGGAATGGCTTGAATGGCATTCCCAATCCCCAAGGGATATCAACTAGTTCCAGACACCAAAGTAAAATAGTTGGGAACAATTTTGTCCCATAATGAAAATACGCGTGAATAAATACAGACTGAAGAAAATAAAAAAACACTAACAGTGGAAAAAAGAAATATAAATAGTTTGCTAATCATACCATTAAGTGACCTCACGGGAGAACATTAAACAAGGATACACACTCTCTGCATGAGTGATACAAAACTAGAACTAGAAACTGAGAAGATAAAGTAGGCATGAGCACTAAGATACTCATGGAGAATGATAATGTACAAAAACACCCTATGACCTTACCTTTAAAAATAAATCCAATCATACTAGTTTGAAAATAATACATAATAAAGTAATTTTTTTATTCTTTTCAATTTCAAGTCGCATATTTAAATTTTTAATGAAATCATTTATATTCCACTATAATTTATAAATTGAATCCAAGTAGGAATTATCATTCAAATAAAAGGAAAATATTTTAAATTAAAAACAAGGATTTTACCAATAAGTAAGTACCATGGTCAATCAATAAAGGTAGCTATAACAAATGGGGACCTATAAACCTTATACATCAGTGAAATGTGGCTTAGAAACCACGACCACTAGCATTCTCACACATGAGCCACCTATATGGGACACCCCCATAACCTAGTGGTCTCCAATCATCATAATAATTTAGTTAGTGTTTTAAACGTCAATCGTTCTAGAAGAAACTGGGAAGATTCACTTCTGAATCTTCTAGTATACTAGTCCTAGTCTGTCGACCTAGGTACCCAGGGTTTACCCATGTTCTCTATTACCTATGGTGGTGACATTTTATCAAGTAGAGATATATGAACATATCAAATTCTTTATAACAAAACCCATTCAACCTCTCACCACTGATCTACCTCCTTAAATTCATCCCACTCCCCCCATTTTACATCATCCAACAAAGCACAAGCCATAACATTAGGCACATACCACTAATGACATATTAACACTTGCATCATATTTCTCAAACTAGGGGGAATGCGTCAAGAGGGGTTTTCAAATTTTACAACCCATTTTCTACATGAAAAATGGGTCTCATTATTTTATAAGAAATTTTAAGATATTATAAAACACTATTACTCGAGACCCATAAGTTCAAAAAATCATTAAAAAGAACACTTGCACAACCAAGGCACCACATATTTAGAAGAAAGCTAGAAAACATGTTTAAATCTGAGAAACTCATTTGAAATACTCATTACCCACTAAATCAAATAGGGAAAACACTTTTAAATATTTAACATTAAAGATCAATTAAGCATTATAAATACACCACTATTTCCAAAAAATCAAAACATGTTTCAATATTACAAACTTGAACCTAAGCATAGATAAATTATATAAAACAAATAAAAAATTATTTCTGACAACTGTAGTCAGACCACATAGCATCGAAATACTATAAAAATATAAAACATATTTTTAAAACAATAAAGTAATCATTGATTTCAAATTAATGGTCTAGGAATAGGGATACTACCTCAAACATTTTGCTTCTCATTGACGACCACTTGAACGGACCCTTCACACTTACACAGACATGCATTTATACACATATATTTAAATACCCCATGTTTCATTACACATATTCCCCGCTCCATGAGGGAATTTGTACAATGAGGGAATATATATATATATATATACCTTTACTATGTATTTCAATATAGGTTTTCTTGATACACACTTCCCAAAACCACATAAACGGTACACAATGAACATTGTAAAAATTTACCAATATCTCAAAACACTACAAAAAAACCCACGAATAATCCAATTCCATTTTATATCACGCATTCCAACTTTTAAATAGTTGACAAGAAAATAGAAAGTGCACAATAAAGTATCCACCAACCTATAAAAAATCCATTTTCTTTGAAAATCACTTTAAAAGTAGTCACAAATTATGTTCCCTGAGAAAAACATTTTTCCATCCATAATAGGCACAAAACCCCTTTCAAGAAACATCACCATTAAACAAAAACTAAATATAACCATTTTTTCTTATATTAATATATTTTTTTCCACATATATGTGACAAGTAATTTCAAAAATAAGATCTAAACCACATAATAAATTCATGGAACACATTTATGGAGACAAGAAAGTATATTAAGATCATATAAAAATATTAAGGCCTGGAACCACCTACCTCTTATAGAGAAACATCTGGATATTGGGGAGAAACCTCAAACATACCTCAAGAAAACCCTAAGAAAGAAAGATTTAAATAAAAACTACAAGACCAATCCCTAACTAATAAGTTAAAAAATAAATAGAACACCTTAAATGACAGAAAACTAAAACCCTATTGAAAATGAACCAAAACCCTTGGAAAAGAGGAAAATGGATTGCTTGAGGTAGATGAACCCACAACGGACAGAGAGGAGGGGTAGCGTGCCATATCTTCTGGTCGTCCTAGGCACACGAGAAAGAGATGGGGAGGGAAACAGAAAGCCGGATGAGGTGGAGAGGGAGGAGGGAGGGTGGCTACCAAAAGAGAGGGAGAGTGGCCTCTTGAAGAGGGAGAGGATAATGGTGATGAGGGAGGCTGGCAAGAGGGGGCTCAACTAGGAGGGTGGTGCATGTGTAGTTGGGAGGATGAGGGGGGGATGAGATGGAGAGGGTGGGAGAGAAATAGAGAAAAAAAGAAACCCTAAAACAATAATACGTTAATAATAATAAAAATAAGTTAATAATAATAATCATAATAATCTTAAAAATAATATTATCATTATTATATTTATTATTAAAACTCTTCCTTTTAATTTAATTTCAATTTTACCATTTTATTTAATTTTATTTTTTTTATTATTCGTATAATTTTATTTATTTTGAACTCTGGGAATTATGTGCAGTTACCTAGGCAAAGAATTATGGTTTCAAAACTACGCTCTTCTCGTGCGTCAGATGTTACATTGTTCATGAAGATAGTAAGGTGTATAGACATATGAAAATTATTTTCACTTTTCAATGGATAGAACGAAAGAAAGGTAAATAATAATTCATCATTATAGAATCATTATAAATTCATATATAAATATATATCATATACCTTCATTAAATATATCATTATTAACATACATTTATGATATGAAAATGTAATATTGTTTTGTGGAGGTGGTAGTCCCCACCAATGCATGAGAAACGTTATCATTTTCTAAAACATGGAAATATGGTGGAAAATGGGTATTAAATTCACATAATAATAGTTCAAGATATTTAAGATTCACAATTAATTATTTTTATAATGGATACCATGTATTTATATGCTGTAGAAGAAGAAATAAATGTGAAAATGATCAATTAAATGTTATACATCTTTGTGAGAATCCTCTTTTGGATTACACTTTAATACTTGAAGAGATTATATTTTCGGAAGGCCTTAGTATCTAGGATGTGGTGAAGTAATATATGAAGGTATTTTGGTATATATTTTTCATGATATAAAAATAAAAAGATGTGAGGAGGAGAGGATAATAGGTTTCATTTTTAAGTGAGTGGAGGGGCACTCTTAGAGTTATTTAAGGGCTTAAATTAATATGATGTAATACTTATAGAAAAATAAATCCAAATTGTTTTAATTAAATTATAATATTATTATGAGTATAAATAAACTCAAAAAATTAAAGTGAGGGGAGTGATATTTTGTAACTATTCTTTTCTTAAAATAATATAAAGGTCATAATTCAAGAAAAATGTCACCAAATGAACATTTACAATTTATTTAAATTAAAATGACTGAAATAAAATTATTCAATATAATAAAGGCAAGTTTTATAGAAATTTTAAATCCTTATCTCATTGTTGTAACCCTATTTTACCCATTTTATCATTATGATGGTTACAAAAATTTACCACTATTAATATTCATATTGACATATAATAAAAGGGACCTATATAAAAAATTGGAATTTCCAAATTACCAATATGGAATAATGTTTTCAATTTTCAATATTTATAAGTGTAATATATTCATTCAAAAATAAGTGTACAAAATATGATGAAAATAGTTTTTAAAATAAAAACATTCATTTTTAAGAATAAAATTGGATTTTTTCTTATCCCATTCCGTGAAAATTTTATTATATTAATGTAAAAACATTTTATTGAATATATATTATATAAATTTAATTAAAATCATTCACTAATAGTGATTAATTTGATTTATTAATATAAAAAAACATTGAGCACATAAAAATAATTTTTAGTAAAACATTTCTTTTACTTTGAAATTATTATTTTTTATTTTCAATTATAATCAATTGATAACCAATTAATTAATTTTATACACTCATCAATAATATGTTTTTTATTGTTTAGTTTTTTCAATTAATACATTCCAATAAAATGGTTGTGTCATAACTAACACACTAAATAATAGTATTTCAATAGTATATTACATTTTGTTTAAACACGTTGTTAAGTGTAAAAAAAAGATGTCAAAGAAATAAAATTTATTTAAAGAAAAATATATCATACAATATTGGGGTGTTTCATCGAAAAAACCCTTAAAATTAGTTTTTTATTGAAATTACATCACTATAATACAACCCAATGAGGATCTATCTATTTAATCACATCCTCGGGTTCTGAGGTAGCTTCTTTGAATTTATAATTTTTCCAAAGAACATTAAATAGGTGAGAAGTCTTTATCTATTCCACTTTGTCTCTTTGTTATAAGATTTTTACCATTTTTTCATACAAAAGATTATAAGATATAAGTATGATATATTATTTCATCATATTTTATGGATTTGGTATGTACATCCTCTGGAGAGATACATGGTATGCATCATAAATGTGGAAGAGGTTTGGTGAAAGATATATGTGATAAGCTTCTATCTCTTCTCGATAATTAATCTCTAATGCTCAATATACTTAGATATCATCTTTATCTTTTTCCGTAATCTCGTATCCTTTTTCCATGTAGATATTAATATAAATACCTTCTCAACAACATTTAATGACAGATTTCACTGATGATTTTCACCATAAGTTTTCTATCGAATCCAATCATCATTTTTGTTCTAATGAATGGATATGAATTTATATAAAATGTTTATATCTATCTCTAGTCCTAATAGATTTATTTCTATAACAACATCCCAATATGTTGGATTTCCATACTTCATTCCATATTGGGTTTAAAAAGGATCCATATGAATTATTGAGTGAAAGAAATTGTTGTATGAAAACTTTACTAGGGGAATGTATTTATTCCAGCCGCCATTTGATTCCATATAACAAGAGATCAACGTATCCTCTATGGTTTTAATGGTTATATCAATCTAACCGTCTATCTGTGTATGATAATAAGTACTAAAACCTAACACTGTATATAGATCATACCAATGTCTTCTCCAAAACATTGAGGTAAACCTCATATCACTATTAGATACAATAGTATATGGTTCTCCATGAAACCTTTCAAATTCATTAATATATATACTAGTAATATAATTTAGAGAGAAATACTATCTAATGGTTATGAATTGTACTAACTTCTTTAGTTGATCAACTATAACCCAAACATCATTATGGCCTTTAGATGTTTTGGAGAGTCCAATTAAAAAATCCATAGTGATGTTTAACCGTTTGTATTTGGATTCGAGTAATAATTATAACATCACATTAGAATTTTATCTCTTCCTTAATGTAGAAACATAAATTGTAACTTGATACATAATCTACAATGTATATGTTCACGATGTCCCATAAGAAACACTCTTTTAAATCTCAACACATATATGTTCATTCCAGATAAATATTGAATGATGAACAATGAGAATAATAAAATATCACAAAATTTATGTTTTTTATTTATAGGACATATACTCGATTACAAAACCATAGAATTCTATCATAATCATGGTTGAACTCTGGAACATTTCTAACGGTTTTTTATTTCAGTATCTTTATTATCTTCCTTTTTAATTCCCACAATGATAGAATGTTCTAGATTCATTTTCGAAAAATAATATTTCTCCCCATTCCTCAATATTTCAAGTTAAATACTTTATAAAAATAGAAATATTGGATCTTCTATAATCCTCATCATATATAAGCTAGCACAATCCTTTTAAATCAGATCTTCCGACACCTTTTCTTTTTTCCTAGGGTAGTAATGTATTTGGAATCATAATCCACAATCAACTCCAACCATCTTCAATAGATAATCTTCAAATATTTCTGGACGAATATATATATTAATATTTTTTTATTGTAATATATTTTACAAATTATTTCATAAAGATAATGACATTATATCATAAATGAAAATATTACCACATCTAAATCTAAATCATCAGTTGGATTATTTTTCTCGTTAACCTTCAATTTTCCAAGGGTAAAAGAAATAAATATATAATGTTTCATGCAGATGCTTCCCAGAGCCTTATTTGATGTATAAATATTTAATATAAACCCTTATCCATTAGAGGGTAGTGTAGGAATGTGTGTCCTAAAAATATTCTCATTAGTTTCTTGAAATTTTATTCATATTCATCTATCCAAGTGAATTTTAATCTCATCCATGTTTACATGGTGATCATATTATAAATTCATGAGAAATTATTTCTAAAGTGATGATAATATCTATGAGAAACTAGAAAAGTATAGATCTCAGTCAAATTGGTCAATCTTAGCCAATGTTAAATAACCTCTAACATGGATATATCCAAATATTCACCATTTCATGAGAATATATGACCCCAAAAATGAAAATTTTATGGTAAAAATTCAAACATGGTAAAATTTTCATATAGATTATCATTCTCTAGGGCTTTAGTACAATCATCATGTGATGTTTGTGATCTTACTTACACTTTGACTATATATGAATATCAACTGTAATGACTACCAAAAATTGATCATTGTAATCTCTAAAGTATATATTTATTAAATCCATAAATATTGTGGTGTAATTAGTAAGACTAAATGGAATAACTATAAATATATATTTTCTATGCCTCGTATGATATGTTTTAATGGTTATATCTTCCATCTCAACCCTCAATTGATGATATACATAATAAAGGTAAATATTTGAAAAGTATTGATCTCAAAGTAGTTGATCAAACAAGTCATAAATATAGATAATAGGATACTTGATATTGATTTTTATCTTCTTGAACTCTAAATAATCAATTATGAGTCATATCAATCCATATTTCTTCTTAACAAAAAATAAAATATACACCTCATGATGTTGCACTTGGTTGATGAAATCCCTTTGCATGATTCTACTTGAGTTTCTTCTCAAATTCCGATAACTCAATACGAGTTATTATATATATAGTGTTTGAAATAGTTATAGCACCTTGTTTGAGTTATTTTGGAAATTGAGATTCATTATTCAATGGATGACTTGAAAATGTGTCTATAGGGCAATCAAAAATAACAGTTATAATAGGAATATCTTTGATTTTGAGTATCTACCCAACCATATTGGTAAAAAAACACTTCTGAAAAGTAATCAAGACCCTTAAAATTGATGTAATTTACATGGAAATTTTCTTATTTATCATCAAACTAATGGAAAATTAAAGGTGGTCTTGGAATATCAATCAATATGTCCCTTCCTCAGTAATTAATGTGGGATTTATGTAATGAAAGAAACCCATGCCTAAGATAACCTCAAATTATACTAGATAGAGAATTAAGGTATTTATAGGAATAACATTCCCATAAACATAAATCTATGAGGAATCATAAATTTGATATGTGTTCATCTTTCCATTAGGTTTTTCTACTTCTAATTCAACATTTTATCATTAAAGTGCTATTGTGATACCCTTAAAAAATTATATTGATATAAACGGTCGGTTAAATCATGAATCAAATAAGACATTAAAAGTTTATGAGTTGATGGTAGATGTACATTTCACCACTTTTTTATCATACCCCACATTAAAAATAATGACCACATGATATTTCACATTTTCTCTTATATTAAGAGGTTTCTATCATTAATCATAAACATTAACATAAAAATTTGAGTTCTAGTCAGCATGTTGCCAATAATAATTAAATTTTAAATAATGGAGAGTGTTTAGTTCAATATGTGAATATTTATCTATATCATTAGTCAGTTTTTTTCCAATTACATCTCCATTAAATTTTCTGATGACCTTCTATTCCGAACATGAAACATATACAGTTCCTTTAAGAGAATTTACTCAATTTTTCTTTCCACAAATTGAGTATAATGTTACACTCATCTTATTTTCTTTGTGGTTTTTAGAATTTCATATTAATTCCATTTTTCATTTCTTATCCAAAGCATTGGATTTATGTGTATCTCTAATATATACTTCTACCTTGGTACCATATTGAATGATTTCTCCATAATTACTAAATTCCTTTATAGATAACAAACTTATGAGAATTGGATTTAATCCACTGAAAAACAACTCAATATTATATTCTAGTTCAATGATAATAACATAATCATACCTCCCAACTCATATAAATGTTTCATCATAGGTAAAAATAGATTAATTATCCTTATCCCTTATCTCAAAGAACCCCATATCTATTTTCATATGAAGAATACAAAGAATGCACTTTTTTAAAATGATCTTTCTGAACTAATCGTACTCAGGGATCCAACATCTTCCCATTTCCTCTTATTCTTGATGTTCATCTTTGATATGATAATAAAAAATTACTTTCTTAAGATTTAATAATTAGATAATGAAAAATATCATTTTGATGATACTGATCCATTTCTCATAAACTAGTCGATTTAGAGATCCTTCAAATATGGTGTATTTTGACTCATAAAAAACTCAATAAAATGTTGTTCCATCCTTCTCTCATTTGGAATCATATAATTATTCATTGATAAATTTTCATTTGTATAAAAATAATATTTTCAATTTTAGATCCCATAATATTTGTTTTCTTGGGAGGAAAATTATTTCATTCTTCAATAAATTAAACATTAAAATGGTTCTTTTAGATTCTATCAATTTACTAAAAAAAATCATAGTGTGAGAAACATTAATCATAGATGAACCCACATAATAATTAAAGAATATTTTATGTATTTTTCAAATAAAAAGGCCTTATTTATGACACTTTAGGTTTAACACATTTCTATCATGATCATCATTTATTAAAATCTAATATATAGGTTCATAAATGAAGTTTGAATTATTACAATCATGTCCACCAGGATTATCAAACTAGGTGCATGGTAAGGAAACACTTTATATTCACCAAAATGGTAGATAATATGTACTCGAACAACTATTTTGGGGGTTATTAACCCTATATTCATCTATTGAAAAACAATATCAACTTTTAGTTCCAAACAGATATGTTTTTCTCAGAAAACAACCCTTATATTTTTAGTATATTATAGTAAATTCTCTAATAAATAAAATTATACAAACAATTATCACTAATTTTTTCTCATCTGCGTTTCCAATGATAACTAAACTTTGCACTGATACTAAACATTGAGTCCCATACATGTTAAAAATTAATATTACCTCTTATTTGATGAGTATTCATTAGATAACATTACGATCTATGCCATAATGATATATATTTGGATTCGTTGAAAAAAAGGATAAATAAAAAACTAGTTCAAAATAGATAAACCCTATATCCCGCTAATAATGTCATAACTAGAACCATTCTAATACATTTCATACATAAAACCTTTCATGATTACCAGGGGAATGGAAACACAACCAAGGGTTATCTAATCTTTTCCGTAAGGGTAAATTAGGGAGATAACAATGATCACTAAAAAATAACATGATTCTAAGGGTATTAAAATTTGAGTATAAAATAAAAAAAAAATACCATTCAAATCAATTATAACAATCTTATTTGATGTCATAAATCATGTTAGTTCATAATTCATTAATCATAAAGGAATCAAAGAGCACGATCCATAAGATAGTTTCATTGGCATAAGAAATAAGTTTGTGGAATACAGAAAAGTATCGACACTAATTTTCATAGTTGTCAAGGCTCACTACCATGTCAATTATAGTATGTTGATTTCACTCCATATTGTATCATGTTAGACAAGGTTATCCCACAAGACTATCATAGTGGAAAATGTCCCATAATGAACTGGATTCACTCCCTAACATATTCCTAATTATCTTAGTAGATATTCATATTTACCCAATTAATTTGAGTAATATATAATTACAATACCATCCATCACATAATAATATTCTACTTTGATGTGTTACAATAGAAAATAAAACATTCAACATATCCTAAACTGTGAAAAGGAAATGGGATTCATAATCATTTCAATAATAAATCATAAAAAAAGCTATTGAAAATAAAGTATTTTCATAAAACTTTCAGCATCAAAATAAAAAACCTTCCAAAGAAGGAATAAGGATGTAATCATTAGATCATATCACTAGTAAATCATAAGTGACACCAAATTATATAATATTAAATGAAAATTTCATTAAAATATCAGTTGGAATATAGCTACCAGAAAATATCCTTTTTTGCTTTGAAAATAATTTTTTAAAATTTAAAAAGTAGAAAAATATTTTTAATTACATTTTAATTAAAAATAAATATCGAAAATTATACTGTAAGCTTCAAATAATTGAGTGATCATTATGGTAGGAAATTTTATCATGATGTATATATTAAAATGAATGTTCCTTTTATATTTTGCGTAAAAAATAAGAAGTACCTCATCAGAAAATGAAAAAAAGATTTATTTTTAACAACTCATTAAAAATTATAACATGGCTAAAAATGAATTTACAAAATTATTATAAAATATTAAAACAAAATCATGAAAACAATTTTTGAATACATTTTCATGGATGAAAAATGATTTTTTTTCAAATAGAGAAATAAAGACTCATTTCCTTAAACATATTATTTTGGACTATTGAGTACTTAAAAAGAGAAAAAAGAAAAGAAAATATGTATTCAATATAAATAACCATTAGATAATAAATTTCATTATTTTCTTGATAGATAGATCCTAAAATTCTATCATTATAAACTTAATCATAAACAATCACGTTAAATAATAAGATTGTAACATAAAACCCTTTTATCAAGTTTGACATGCTTTGAAGGGTCTCTAGCCTCAATTATAATAAATTAAAATTTATTATAATTATATTCTGGTGATACATAAATACATAAAATTTCCTATAAGACCCAATTATTACATTTTAATTCTCAATTATTAATAATTCCATATTAAATTCATCATTTCTGGATATTAACTATTTCATTTTTCATGTGAATTTATTTTTGGTAATTCCAGTCCTTATATTTTGATTGAGATTAATTAAAATATATAATATTATTTATGAAGTAATTTTCGAAATATATCCATAATATACATATTAATAATAATCTATAAAATTTAAAGATATAAATAAAGTGTTACTCCATTCATGGAGATAGTAAGTTATATGCATGCATGAACGCCTTTTTAAATTTTAAACAGTTTGAAAAAAAGAATGATAAATAATAACATACCTTTATAGTGTCATTTTTATATCATATATATCATATATATTCATTATTTTTAACCTTATTTCCATCCTTTTAAGATGAAAATTAAAAATAAATCACATCGCTTCATAAAGGTGGGTGTCCATATGTATTCCTAATAGACATTATAACTTTCTTATAAATGTGAAGAAGGTGGATAATGGTTGTTACATTATCATAATGAAAATTAAAAATAGGAAAGATACTTAATTAATTATTTTTATAAATCATAACATTTATTTAGATGAGCTATAAGATGAAATAATCTTGGAAACACTTAGTTAAGAGTTATACCTCTTCGTTGAGAATCCTCTTTCAGGTAACACCTTAATACAAAATGTGATGTTCTTTTGGAAGGACAAGATTATCTAGGATTGTGATAATTAATTGATATTTTCTAATATATAAGGATAAAAAGGAGTGATAATGTTATTATAAGAGGTTCCCATTTATATGTCAGGGTAGGGGAACTCTTGGAATCACAAAAAGGATTGGGTGAAGTGTTTTTTTATTGCTGGTTAACACTTCGGAAATTACCATGATATAAATGTTTTTTATTCATTAAGGTCAATGAATGTTACTATAAAAGGAGAATTTACCCCTCTATTGATCATTATTGATATTTTAATCAATATAAAATTCAATTTGATTAATATAATATTTATATGAGTTTTAATTCAATTAATAAAATATTTTTTATTATAAAATATTCAAAATTTCATTTTTGGAATAATTCATATAATTTGACATTAATAACATCATGAAAACAAATTAATTTGAATATAATGATTTAAAAAATATTTAGTTTTTAATTTTAAAAAAATACCATGTATTACTATAATTAAAAAAATCATATTACTTTTAATATTTTTACAATCATTTATTTTATTTTTTTTAATTGAATAAATATTGTATTAGTGTTTCATAAGAATTTAGGGTAATTATTAAGTCACTAAAAATTAAAAATAAATTACAATGTTAAAAAAATTATATTTCAAATAAACAATTATAAATGAACCTACACAATTTGTATCCTTATGTACAAAATTTAGTGATATTAAATTCAAGAGGTACATTTTGAATTTACTCGTTTCTTAAAATAATTTAAAGGACATAATTGAAGAAAAACTGAATCAGGTGGCCTAATATTCACGTATTGGATGGAAATGGAAAAACTTCACTCCTAAAATAGGATAAATTCGTGTTTTATAGAATTTTTAAAGTATTAGCCCAAAGTTTTTATCCTTATTTTACCAATTTTCCCTTATAATAGTCTAAAAGATTTACCGATTTTTCTATTGATAATGATGAAAAATAAAAGGGACCTACTTAAAAAAAATTAATCTCTTGATTCCAAATATAAAATTCATTTTCAATTTATAATTTCTATAATGGGATGAAAATCCTTTTAAAATAAGTTTTTTATATGCAATGAAAACTATTTTAAAAAAAATCATTTTGATTAAGAAATGGATTTATTATTACCTCATTTCTCGGAAAAACTATATGAATAGTAAGAAAATTGGTTGAATATATAATATCTAAATTGAAATCCAATTAATTGATAGTTTTGATTAATTTAATTTATTAATATCATGAGTTATAGTACACATAAGAAAAATGTTTTAGAAAGACCTATCTTGTACTTTTTACTGATTTTGGTATTTTCAATTATAATCAATTAATTACAAATGAATTCATTTTATACATTAATTAACCATACATTTTTTATTATTTAGATAGTCTTATAAATACTCTCTAATATAATGGATATTTTTATAATTTTCATGATAAATAATAATATTTCAATATTATATCATGTTATGTTTAAATTTGGGGTTGTTTGTAATGGAAGATATCAATGAAATCAGATTTATGTATGGATAAATATCTCATAAAATCCTAGGTTGATACATTGGAATCCACTATACTAGTTCCCAACTCCCGCTAATCAATCAACATTATCATCTCTCATTTTGGAGATATAAATGATAAACATCTCTAATAAAAATCCACATGGACTCAAAAGCTGGTTAGCAATTCCATGGTAGGAATTATATAAAATAATATCATATCTTGAATCATTATGTCCTGAATATATCCATAACTAGTGGATACTAAAGGAAACCATTGGAATCGTTGATTAAGGTCCACTTTTATACCTAATTATTAATCAAGGGATAGAAAACTATAAGAAAACTTATAGGTAAGTCAATTCATACAATAAGTTACATACATATAAAGGATTGGGATAGTATAGTATCAAAAAATGTAGTAAACATTATAAAAGTGACGATGAATATACCTCAAAATATATATGGACCCTCCCCACCATATCCTAGAGCTTGATCCACTGAAAATAGTTTTCCTAAACCAACTCCATAGTTCATACCCTAAGATGCATGAATCTCCTAAGTCATCAATGTTTGAGCCTGCTTCTAACGAGATGAGACAGAATCCTACATTATAGATAATTACCATCCTATATCCTTATAGAAAATATATCTCTAAGATATAGAGTATAAAATCTATAGATCCCCTAACATGCCTCATTATCCACACATTCTATGAGGTTCTATATAGAACATACGATAATGTTCAAACGTCTCACATTTGGAGAACTACGGAACTCCTCCTGAGTGGGTTGAAGAATCAACAATCTTGTCAACATACATACTATACCATGATGCATATACGAGGTATTACTCATCATACTACTAAAAATGAAACTCATATCACTAGTAGGAGGTCCTCCAACCTATGTATTGAAGTATGGGAGAAGATCAACTGCTTGATCCTCCTCCTAATCCTTCTCAATATTAAAGGCTTTGCATAGAACCTCTGGGTATTTATTTATGTCAAAAATCATAACCTTCCATCTGATATCATGAAGAAGACTAGTCTCAAACAAGCTGTCATTTTTGCACTTTTTTACATGTGGAGAAAAAAATTCAACTTGGTGAGATGATAAGAGTGTCTAAACACAGTTGTGGATACCTGTTCAATTTACATAAATTTCCAGAAACCATCCAAATTTAGTGTGTTGGGAAAGAATTCCATAATTGAAAAACACTTTAAGGCCTCCATCATGGGACCCTCATGTCTGACAGACTATACTATCACATTCCACCATCTCATTATGTGCCCCTACAGCATGAACACTTCCAGCCTCACATTTCTATCCTCATTAGTCTCAATTATGTACAAGATAACCTAGAATATATCTATCTAGTACTATATATAATGTTTATCCACCATTTCCTTAAAAGGATTTTGGATGTTGTATTTAGAAGTATCTTGAGTAGTCAACCATGTACTTGAGTGCCTCTCTATCTTGGGTATGCATAAGAAGAATGAATCCCAGCTAAGGTGGGTCCCTATCTATATCACTAGAGTGAGTATGAGATAATGCTCTATTACACCCTTCATAAAAACTAGTGGTGGAACAAGGTCATCCTCCCTAGTATGATCTTCCATGCCCAAGTCATTTGGTGGTCCCATTTGTCTCCTTCATGTTTGATTTTTTTATATAATTATAAATGAACTAATAAACACATGATCCTTATTACGATAGATCATACATGTCAAATAATGATGCATGAAAACACCAAAATTTCATAAAAATATAACTAAAATCCAGTCAACGGTAACTCAATAGTCTATCAACCATGATCTTTCCTAAAATATGAAAACACTGATACCCATGTTCAATAATATATATCTCATTTTTTCCACAACCAGTGTTATCTCAAAATAAATTAAAGAAAACTTAGCCACTGATACCATTTTTAAATTCCCTAAACCGAACCGCTAGTTCTGAGATGGAGATCCACAAGGCCCGATACATGCCTCCCTATATACAGGAGATCACTAACTTGAATTGAGGTTATGAATTCCATTAGTGGGTAAACTATACACTCAATAATAATATCCATACACCATAAACATAAGTAGAATATTAAACTACCTAAAGTATCAAAATAAAAGATATCATAACATAATTTAGTAACAAACGCCACCCATTATATAGAAGTAAATATACCACGATTCAAATGCGAAAATAAAAACCCTTGTATAGAAGGTTCAAGTAGAGAAAATAAATATAGAAGAATCCTATGAAGTTTGTTATGGTTCACTAAAAAATTTAGTCTCTAGAACTTAGGTATCTATCATGAGCCACTTTCCATTAGTTGGATACCTATATATGAAGTCATCAAACACATAGATATCCCCATGTTGGTTGTAAGTTACAAAACAAAGTAGGAAACCACCAATATATCCCTGATATGTGTGCACTTATATCACTCATATATTTAATGATTATAGTAAATTCTCAAGAAATCATAAATAAACTTGTATTGAGTGGTCATGTTCTAACTATGTTACCATGATCCCCAGTAATATCTTCATTGAATCAAATCCCAATATATAATTAAAAGATTCCATAAGCAATTAAGAACTATCCATAAGGATGGAAAACATGTTATGAGGTATCCACAAGTCATAGAGTTTAAATTCGAGCCACATGGATTACTAGGAATTTGTTACTTGGAATACTCATTGCATTAAGTGAACATATCACTATAATTGTTTGGGTTGAGATTTAATTATTTAACCTATGTGTGGGTCCATCATTATCAGATACACATGTCTTGTTTAATTCTCTATTAGGGTAGAAAAATACCATGATGGTCCTCCTGTTATGAGTACCAAAAACAATACCTCTAAAGGAAGTTTAAATATACATAATAGAGTAGAGCATGTGAAGGAATAAAATTTATTTGCATCATCATATTCACTGGTAATAGAAAAGTACATGTGATCCAATAAGATATGGATAACATGATACTTAGTAATAATCATGGAATCAACATCATATATTTGTCTCAAGGGATAAACACACACATGAGATCACTATAAATAATGGTAATGTAATATATTATATCATAAGAATTAGATCATGGATACAATTATATAAAAACTACCTTAAATGGTATGTGACATCCTATATTAATCTTGTTGGAAATGTACTCTGATATTCATATAAGAAACAAAGAAAAAACTATATTTCACAATCATATAAAACTCGTTCACATGTCATTGATGGAACAATAAATTTATAATTCAATAAATAATATGTATATGAAAGATAAATGAAAATATTTTATGTAAATGGGGTAGTAATAGATTCACATACCTTATAAAATTCATCAAGAGAGCTAGTTTTGGGATATGTCTAAGAAGAGGATGCCAATTGACCAGAGTATTTGTTGATTCAAGAATAGATCATTAATTTATCAATAAATATATTATAGAACCATGGTTCTAGTAAAAAAATAAATCATAAATATATCATTATAATATATATCCAAGATAATATACTGGAAGAAAAAGGTTTTAAGAAGATAGATCTATGATAAATTGCCAGAAAATATACACTGTTCACAATAGATATAGGTCCTCTCAAAGGAAATTCATTGAAATATTGAATCCAACCCCAATTTACAATGGAAATTAAAACTCATATTATTTCTTAAAGGAGAAGAAGGATATTTCTAATGGATCACGGATCATTAATGCCCCATCAGGAAATGATCAAGGAAGAATATCCCAGATCAAATACCCATAAGATTCCTATAGTTGAAGGTAGATCTAGATCTGATCAAGAGGTAATGTTAACAAGATAGATCCACCACCGATATATAAAGGAGAGAATAATTTTTCATTAGATCCATATTAAATAACTAACAACCCCTAACTCTCATATATAAAAATCATATTATTTTAGAATGATATTAAATACCTTACATTATGATCCACAAAAAACCATAAAGGATTAATTTATTTTCATAATAGAAAAAAATATTCTTATTTCAATAACAATCATCAAAATATACCATAGAGATATTCCCACATTTTACTATTCATAAAAATTTCATACATAAAACCGTCCTTCATAACCTTGTGAATAGATACAAAATAAATGGCGATCTTAGATGATCTGTAAGGGTAAAAGGTGAGATATCAATGATCACTTAAACATAACATGATAATATTTTTATGATACATGGTATTGAAATTGAAAAACTATACCAAGCATATAATATAACATAATACTAAATCATGAAATAATTACTAGATGTTCATAAGACGTGTATTATAAAGAAATAAAAAAAACGTGCCATGACAACATAATAATTAAAAATACACTTTTATGGAAAAATCATAATATTATAAAATTATTTTCATGTTAAAGGATCACTACCAATACGATCATAGTATATTGGGTTCTCTTTCCATTCTAGTATACCCTTAGTCAATGTTTTCTCCCACGACAATCATAGTGGACGTAGTCCCATACTAAACCAAGTTCACAACCAACTCTAGTCTTTATTAACTTATGTGATATCCATATTTACCAATGATTTATAGGGATATATAATTCCAATTCCAATTTTTACATAATCAAAATCTATTCAAATGTGTTTTAAAATATGAAAAATCATTCATTATATATCATAACCCACGGAAATAAAATAGGTTTCATAAGTATTTCAAAAGTTTATCATAGTAGAACCCATGGAAAGTAATAGGATTTCATAAAACTATCATCATAATAATCATAAATTATATAGATAAATAATAAGTATGTAATAATTGGATGATATCTACAGTTCATCATAAATAACATCAAATTATGTAATAATTGAAGAAAATTCCTTTTAAAACATCACTCGAAATATTTCATAAGGAAAATAGAGTGTTTATTTTGAAATAAATTCCTTAAAATCTAAAAAATTTAAAATTATTTTCAAAAAAAAAAATTATTTTGAAAATAAATATATTTAATTTTAACTGAATATTTAAACTATTGAGATTTCATGATAGTATGAAATTATTTTCAGGTCGTGTAGGATGAAACTAAGATAAATTTCACATTTTTGGTAAAAATGTCAAAATATTCTCATTTGGAAAAAAATAGATTATTCCTTTTAAATAAAATTAAAAATTTAAAAATGTGTAAAAATGACATAAAAAATTCATAAGAGAGTATTAAAAACATTAATGAAATCATTTTCATGAAAACAATGACATGTCTGAAAATTGATTTTTGACCAAAGAGAAAAATAAAGTTTGTTTTCCTTGAAAAAAATTTTTATTGCATTAAATATTAAATAGAAGAAAATTAAATTAAAACATATAATCTCCAAAAATAACCATAGTATAATAAAATTCTTGTTTTCATTGAGATATATGTGTGGAATTTAATCATTAGAAACATCATCAGAAACTATGTTGATAGACAGTTAGATTGTTATATAAATCTCATACCACAAGTCTTGTTAATTATACAAATATTAAAATACCATAATTATATGTATAATACCGTATATTATTCAGTTATAATATTTTTTTTACATTTTTTTTAACAATTCATTATTAACATCATTATTCTAGGTGATAACTACTTCATTTTTCATGTATATTTTGGTTTGATAGTTCTTGTACTAGTACATTAATCTTTGTTCCATTATCTAAATATTGTTAATATATATATAAATATCATATTTATCCATTATATATAAATATATAAATATATATTCATCTATATATGTTAGAGATACAAAAATGAACTATACCCTTTACTGACATGGTAGGCCGTACGTACGCATGAAAATTATTTTCACATTTTAGTGGATGGAATGAAATGATGATAAATAAAAATTATCATTTAAAAAAAATTATTATATGAAATATATAATATATATTAAATATATCCGTGTTACCATCTATATAAATCACAAATAAAAAAATCACATCGCATTATGGAGGTGGTAGTCTACATATATGCACGAGGGACGGTATCATTTTTTAATGGATGGGTATGTATGGAGGTATATATGATATTATAATTCCAAAATCATAATTATATAATAAAAATCACATATAAACTTTAAACTACTTATAATAACCATATATGAAATATGGTGATGAAAAACGACTTACATTACTAATTGGAGACAGTAAGTCATATATACGCACGAGTGATGTTTCCACTTTCCATAGGATGGAAATAAAGTGGGTAATGGTTGTTCCATCATAACAATAATAATTTAGTATATTTTAGATACTAAACTCATTATTTTATGATGGATACCATTTATTAGAGGGAACATAAGAAGAAATAAAATAGAAAATGCTCAGTCATGAGTTATACCTATTTTTTGAGAAACCACTTTTGGATTCAACATTTATCCTAGAAGGGATAGTATTTTGATCTAGAAAAACAACTAATATTTTTCAAGGAATATATTAATCTATTATGTTAGGTATCATCTAATATATAAGTCTAAAAATGTATGAGTAAGAGAGAAAACTTGGTTCCCTTTTATAAGTGAGGGGAGGGGCACCCTTGCAATAATTTAATGTTTTAAATTAATATAAATTAATTATCATTGAAAAATGGATCCAAATTGATATAATTAGAAGATAAAATGATGATTGTCTAAAATAATCTCTAAAATAAAATTTAGAAAAACAATTGTTCTATTTTTATCCTTGTCTCTAAGTTTTAACCCCCCAGCCATTAATCCAGTTGAAAATTACTAGAATATCAATGTTTTCTACTAATTAAAAGATATGAATGATATAATAATAGGAAAAGTGAATCATAAAAAGTCAATGGTTGATATTTTAAACCATATCTAATTATATTTTCTAGATATAATATTTTTTAAAAAATTAAATTATTTAATAAAATATTATTTATTATAAGATATTAATAGTTTCATTTTGGATCTATTTACTTAATTTGGTATTGAAAAAAAATTTAAAATAAGAGAAATAAGATACAAAAATTTTTCACATCACTAAAATTTTACATTTATCTAACACATTAATTTGAAAAAAATAATTATTCCAACTTATATTACATTTAATATTTCTAATATCATTTACTATATTTTTCCATTAATTGAATAAATTTTTTGTTAGTGATGCGTAAAAATTTAACATAATTATTAAATAAAATAACAAAAAATATAATTAAAATGATAAAAAATGATTATCTTTCAAATAATTAATTATAACTAAACATAACTTATTTTTTCTTTATGACAAAATATTGGAGATATTAATTTTATGAGAGTGACATTTTGTATTTATCATTTTCTTAAATTTAAATAAATTTAATAATAAAATAAAATTGGAATAATGTGGAAATATTTTTATAATTTTATGAAAAAGTTCAAAATCCACTCATCCAATAGGAAAAAGGTATATATTAGTGAAATTTTAAAGTCTTATCCCTATATTTTTACCATATTTTACATGTTTTACCCTTAATGAGGTGAAAAATATTTTCAAAGGATACTATTCAATAATTTATAAAAATAAAAGAGGCATATTTACAAAATTTTATCCTCTTAATTACAAAATAGGGAATCCATTTTGAAATATGAAATTTCTAAAATTTCCAAAAATTCATTATAAATTATGTTTCCAAATCTCGATGATTTTATTTAGAAATGTACATTTTTAGATGAAAAATGTCTTTATTCTTATCTCATGGATAGGAAAAAAATATAGGATTAATATTAAAAAAATTATTGACTATATAATATCTATATTTCATTAAAATAATTCAATAATAGTGATTAATTATATTTATTAAGATAAAAACATAGTGTGCTTAAAAAATAGATTAATTTTGAAAAAGAAATTTATTTCCTTTAAAATGATTTTTATTCTCATTTATATTCAATTTATAGACAAATAATTAAAACCCCGGATTATTCATAATTTTATTTTTAATTTTAATATCCATCAATAAAATGGTTTGATAATAAATAAGACATTAATTAATAATATTTCAATAGTATAATGTGGCTCTTTTAAACTTAGTGTTCTGTGTAAAGAATGATTTAAAAGAAATAAATGTTTTTTATAGAGAACTTTTTCATAAAATATCACGATGTTACATTATACCCATTTAAAATGAATTTATACTCCAAAATTACATTATTTTAGTACAAAAGATGATGATATATTTGTTTCAGTGAATCATCTGTTCCCAAATAGCTTCTCTAATTTTTTTATTCCACCAGACAACTTTAACCATGTGAGTAGTCTTGTTCCATAGCACATTATACCATGATACATGATTTTTATTGAGTTTTCTTTATATGAAATAACACTCTCTAGTGGTCTAATATCTTAGTTGAGTACATGTAATTGATTATTTATGTACTTCCTTAGGATAGATATAGAGATAAAATCATCATCTTGAGAGAGGTTCAGCGAAAGAGACAAGAGATAAGCTACCAACCCATCTCAATCAATAAAATTATAGGGTTCAGTATATCTAGGATCCATATTTCCCTTACATTAAAATATCAAAACATTATTCCATGGATTAATTTGTAAGATAATATTCTCACCAACTTCACATTCCATAGTTCACTAATGATTTTAAACACGAATCTTATCTTGACTCTGAGATAACTTGATGTTCTACTAAATGGATCTGACTTTATCTAACATTTCATCAACTAGCTATGGTCCAAAAATATTTATTTCCACAACATAATCCTTGAAGGTTTGAGTTCTATAGTTCCTTTCATATATGGATTCACAAGGATCCACCTAAAAGCTTGAGTGAAATCTATTGTTTTATAAAAAATTGAATAGTTTAAGGTGTTGACCCCAACTACCCTTCAAATACTTAGACCAAAATTACAGCACATACATTAGGGATTGAATGGTTATCTCCAAATAAACATCTATATAAGGATGATATGTAGTACTAAAAATAAGCTCTGTATATAGATTATACATAATACTTCCCTAGAACATTGAGTTAAACCTCACATCTCGATCAGATACAATAGAATGTGGCACTCCATGCAACCTTACCGAAAACATAATTTATATACTAGAAAGTTGTTTAAGGTAGAAATTATATTTTATAGTAATTAATTCTTTTGAATTCATAATGTGATCAACTATAAATCAAATAACATTTTTGAAATTAGAAATTTTGAGGATTCTTACAACAAAATATATGGTTTTGTTTTCCCATTTTTATTTTAGTATCAGTAATTGTTATAATATCCCATCAAACTTCTGTATTTCAACCTTAACTTGGTGAATTAACAAGCCTTAAGATATATACTCTTCAATATATTTCTTCATTTTATCCCACAATAAATACTATTTAATATATCAATAAATATTGATACTTCTATAAATAATATATAACAGTGAAAAATAATCTTCATCCAATATCCCCTTATTCATATATGATACCAGTGTAACATATACATATTTCTTGAGCCTTGGGATTCCAAAACAATCAATGTTAAAATTAGGAAAATTTCTTATATTCTTTTTCAACTATCCTTCTTCCTTTTATCAACCATTAATCTTCACAATTATATATGGTTGAACATTCATTTGAGAAAGATATCATCTATACCCTTTCATAAAAATATCATGTTCCAAATTTTGAAAAACCATAAGTATTAGATCTCTTTTAATCCTCAACATCGAAAATTAAGAATGGTACTTCTGACACAGAGCCCCAGCCACATTTTTTTCATTCATAGGGTGGTAATTTATTGAACATGGTTAATCGTTAATCAACTTCGACTATCTTATATAGCACATATTCATATATTTTTATTATATATTTAATTATAGATATTAGGATCAATATATATGACAACATTTATTCATAATGATAATTCTTACAAACCATTAATGAAAAAATTACCATAACAAACTCCAATCCATGAGTTGGGTAATTAATATCATGAACAAAACATTAACAAAAGGCATAAGATATCACCATATAATTCTGTATAAGGATGTATCTTTGTGTCTTCATCAATTGATAATAGTATATCAAAAACCCTTATCTACTACAGTGAATTATGAGAATAGATTCATTCAATAACCTTCTCTCTAGTTCATTGAAAATTTCATCACATTCATATTTCCAAAGGAACATGGCTCCCATCAGAGTTAACTTTGTGAGTGGATTAGATACCCATGAGAAATTATTCTTTGATAATATCTATCCAATAAAATAAAACAATTGGTCTCATTCACATTGGATGGTCGGGGAGAACATTCAATAACTTCTACCTTTGATGGATCCATTGATATACCCTCTCTTGAGAATATTTGAAACAAAAAAAATAATTTTTTAGCTGAAATTCAGACTTGGTAATTTTAAATACATCATAACATTAATTAAATAATGTAGTACAATCCTTAAGTGATCCTCATGAAAATCCATTTTTTATGAATATATATAAATATCTTCTATAAAGACAACCAAAAACTGATCAAGGTAATCTATAAAGACTCTATCAATTAAATCCATAAATATATCCGAGACATTTGTAAGACTGAATAGAATCACTATAAATTCATATTTTACATACCTCATATGGAAGAATATATTCATAATGTATCTTCTTTTGATATACAAAAAGTTGTATCCATATTAAAGATCAATTTTTAAACATTTTATTCTCTTTGTAATTGATCAAACAAATTATCAATTCAAGGAAGATGATACTCATTCTTGATTATGATCTTACTAAGTTCTTGATAATTAATGAAAAGTCACATTGATCCATATTTCTTATTAAAAATGGATCAATTAGACCCTAAGTTGGTGGAATTTTTTGAAGTAATCCCTTATCAAGATTCTCCTTGAGTTACTTCTTTAATTCATAAAACTCAATCATGGCTATTTTATATGGATTTTATCAATGTGGTGTATTAATATGTATGAGTTATATTGAAAAATAAACTTCTATATTTAAATAATGATAAATAAATTTTCTGTAAAAATTAAAAAATACTTATATAAAATTAATATGTCATCTATTTTGAGTTTCACCCCAAGAAACTAAGATAAACACCCCCTTTTGAATATGAATAAAGACTCATCAAATGGATTCAATTTTCATCAAAAGAAAATATTTATCAATGAAATGTTAGAAAATCAAAAGTTGGATCATATTATAAAAATTAACTTCAATTAACAGAAAATTTATGATATATTTATGTGAATATGGTCAATCCATTCCAGTGATAACAATGAATTCAGTTAGATGAAAAATAATTAGATTTTTAGGAAAACAATTCCCATAAATATCAATCTGAGAAGAAGAATTGAATTTAGATGAGATCATTATACCATTTGAGGTTTTTAGTTCCGAATAAACATCTAATAATTGGGGTGTAATTTTGATTCCCTTAGTGTGACATACTGATATTTTAGACAATAAATCTATGTTCAATAGTGTATTAAACATGGAGCACAGACATTAAGAAAACCGAAAAATATAAAAACATTATAACCTAGCCATTAAATTCAACTGTATAAATTGTATTAAATACTTTATGATATATATATAAATTTACTACTCAATATAAATTATTGATAAATACTTTTTAAATAATAAATAAAATTTTTTAATGTAATTTTATTCCTCAAAATTATGTTTTCTTCAAAAATGATTTTTATTTATTTTTGGGAGAAAATATTACAATAAAATTTTAAAAATATTATTAAATTTATATGAAAATATTATCAAAAAAATTTACATCCACATATAAAAATTATCATATGGTAAAATTTTAGATTTCTTGGAAGATATTTATTTTCCCTTAATATTAAAAAAAACATTTTTAAGAACTATCTTTTCTTTTCAATAAATAATGTAATTTAAAATTAAAGTTATATTTTGAATGTGATTTTATGTAAAAAGAGTATTTTTTTTATTTTTATTTATCCCACATAATTACATTTCAATCATATTTATAATGTATTTTAGTACATATTTATATTTGTGTTTGAAAATGTGATTTCCCAAAAAACTGTTTCGAAGTACCTAATGTTTTTCCTTCTTTATTAAATAAAACAACACCCAATGAGGATAGATTTAAATTAAATGCATATATTAAATAAATTATATTATCTAATAATTTAAAATTAATTTTTTTTTATAGTCAATTTAGAAAATAGTAAAAAAAATTACCACAGTGAAGGTGAAAACATATTTACTAAGGGGTTAGGCTAAAAAGATAATGGTTTAAATAACCTTAAAAATTGTATAAATATATTATATGGTTTTATTTAGACCATATAATGTATAATTCTTGATAATGGTCTATTTATTTTCTCTTTCCATGTGGAAAACACGATCACACCTATTTCTTTTCAAAATTTACATGGTTGCCACTCACCAGACCTATAAAAGGCCACCCCATTTCATATCATCTTTACACATTCATATCCTTATATATCATTTAATAACTACTAAAATTATTCCATAATGTCCCTAAAACTACCTATATACCTCATTATTATCATAAATACATCCTAATACGGATTCTGGTTTTTACCTAAAGAGGTCTTCCAAAGATGATGTATCAAGCTTAACGGAGCATTTATATTTTATTTCTTCTTCCAAATGCATCAAGTACTCATAAATTGTGATTATTTAAAAACAAAATTTTCACCAGTATACATAGATGTTATTTTTTTAATTTAAAAACCTGAATATATATCCTTGTCTATCAAATGGGATTAGAAATCATCATTTATGTGTATGGTGGATTGCCACCTCGTAATAGGATGTTATTCATTTTATATCATCACCTCTAACAGATTTTTATAATGATGGATTTCAAGTGTATGTATATATATTGTATATTTAATGTTTTTATACTTATTTAGATATTATATCACATATACCTTACTAATTTCCTTTCTATGGGGAATACGATAATGTAACTTGTATGTACGGAGGACCACGACCTCACACATCTAATCAATTCATTTTTCAATAACGATTTACTTAGAAGATAAAAAGGATAATGATAATTTACATATATTATATATATGAGATATTTTTTCAACAATGAAATTTTTATTATTCATTATATATAATATATCATTTTCTTTCTTACACTGATAAATATTACGTTTTTATGTGTACGTGTGGACTACTGCCTCTACAAAGGGACGTGATCACTTTCTAAATCATCACCTCACATGGACGATATATATATGTTTAATTAATGAAATAATTTTATATTTATGATATTATTATAATATTTTAAATGTAAAAAAATACTGACCTTTGTTTTATAATGACAACTGGAAAATGAGAATGTTATTCATGAGTATGTATGACCTATCGTCCCCAAGATCGCAACATATTTTATTTTTCATAACCATATTACATGATTTGTTTTAAAAGATTAATTTATTTATAAATATTAAAAATGTAAAATGATTATTAATCTGTATATGTTGAAATAAAGACCTATTTGACCATGTTTTACACACCAAATCCATTTTGAAAAAATGAACCTAACAGCTTAATAACACCTAACACCGACTTCACAGATTAATTATTTAAATATGTAATAACAAATAATTAATATAAATTATTTATGTTTAAGTTATTAAAAATAAATATGTTTCTTAATAAATAAAATTATTAATATATTTTTACTATATTGGAGTTAAAGGAAAAACATGGAAGCTCTGGACTCGAGATAAGGGTTTCTCATCACACCTTTATTTTTGCGATAACATATGTAGTATTGCCCCATTTTTTTGTGAAATATATAAGGATGAAAAATATATTTTATGATTATTTTCATGAAAATTATTTGGATTTAAAAATACATATGAGGTTCTATATTTTATGGAATTTGGGTCTCGATATTACCAAATCCATAAGGGATTTTGCCTCAATTTACTTTTATTAAAAAACAATTTAATAGTATGAACCTAATTTATTTTATATAGTGTATATATTGCCTATTATACATATAATAACATGAATCCCTCTTAAATGATTTTAATTTATTTTTTAATTTGAATTATTTTATTAAATGTGGTTTGAATTGAAATGTACCAGGTGGTGAATAATTTCATAACAAAATTTATTTTCATTCTGTTATGTTACTTATTCATTGTATTTAATATTATATGATTATGTCTGTAATGAATTTTTACTAGCATATATTTTTTCTACTTTTTTAATATGTATTTATATTTGATACACATAATTGAATCATTAATTAATTTCCAAATTCAATGGTATGATTTTTGTAAGGGTTCTTTGTCCCAAATTATTTTCTTGAGATATACATTTACAAAACACACCTATATTCATTTGTGATGTGTATATACTTCTATTAGACATGTTATATAATGAAAATAAATATTTTCATTAATGTTTCATTTTATGTTATTCTTTCATAGCGATTATGATTAAAGAGTTACCAATGAGGCAAAGTATTTATGATGAAATCTCATATCTTTAGGGATTTTCTATGTTGGAGGTAATTTTGGAGGAAATAATGAGATGTTATTTTCTTGAAATGTATATATTTCATTATCCTCTAGTAATTAATGTTTTTCACATTTTTAATTTATATCTCCTCCATTATTTATTGACGAAACTTCATGATGGGAAACTTTAAGTGTCACTGATCTTATATTTTCATTTAGATTATCTATCTTTATCTTCCATGTCCTAGTTTTCAATATGTTTTTCCAAAAAACTATTTTATAAAAATAAATAATTTCCTAATTACATTTTAAATAATATATTAATTTATTCTAAAATTTTTTAAAAGTAAATTTCTTAACTATTTCCAAATGTTTCATTTTGACTCCCTTTTCCAAAATACATTGAAAATAGTGTTTATTTTTATCATTAATTAAACTAACTTATTCCCACTACATGTCTATTATTTTTTTAGAAGTTTTCTTTTTATGGTTCCATGTTTATTTTCAAATAAAAAAACTTAACAATATTTAGTTATTTTTTAGTTTATAAATTTGATTCTAAAAATGGAAAGTTTTTTTCATCAAATATGTTAACAAAGATCTTTTTTAGGTATTTCCATTCATCAATGTCAATAAACATTATAGATACTTATAATCCAATAGGGATTTTTTTAATGATACTTTCCTCATTCTTTATCTAGATGGATTAAGTTTATTTCAAAGAGATAATGTGAGACCAATTTCCTTTCCATAGGTTAATCATGTTTTCAAAGGAAATCATTTCTATTATATAAGTTAATCATGTCTCAAATATATCACTATAGAAACATTTTATTTTACATGGGTGAATAATGTTTCAAATATATTGTTATTGAACCCATTTATTTTCCATGGTTTAACCATGTTTGGAAAATAATAATCATTGTTTAAATGATTTTATGATGAAATGAATCCTCTCTGTACTTTATCCATAAGAAGGTTCTTAGACAATTGTTTTTAATGATGGGTGCTTCCATTATAATCCAAGGGATGGTGATTATGTTATAAACCAATTATGGGTGGTTCTATTATAATCCACTAATGTGTGGTCACATTATAAACTAAGTATGGGAAGTTCTATGATAAACTATGGATGGTTGGTTTCATGATGAACCAAGGATGGGTGGGTATATGGTATCCCCCATTGCATTGGGTAATATGCATGTGGAAGTCATCCATACAATTTATTCCATTTTTAAGAGTTATTTGAAGATAATTTTACAAGATATGAACAATTTTTATTTATGATTTTTATTGTTAAATTTTTATTTGATCAAGAATGATAACACATGGATCATGATTATTCATTTTTATGACTCTTTCCATTATTAAAGCCTTATTCCAAGTATTTATATTTAATGATCTAGGTATTTATGGGTATAAATATTCTTATGTTATGATCACGAGGTTTTATTATTTCATTAAACCCTTATTCTCATATTATTCTTGCTAATGAAATTCAATTGTTAATTCAAATGTTTAACCTTAATGAGAATTTGAGCTCACCCTTTCTATGTTTCCTTTTCCCTATATTATCAAGAATAATGTAAAATGAAATATTTCAAGAAGGTTTTAAAATTTATGATTTTGATGAACTAATGTGGAATATGAATATACAGGTATTGTGGGAGATGATGTACATATTTATGAAAAAAATTCTGAATAAATGAGGTTAATAGATTTTCCTCATTCTCTAAATATATAACCATAAAATTTCCTTGAGAATATAAATGATACAATTTTTTGTTTTATGTTGTATGTTTCGGATGGTGACAAATGGTCCACCTTAATCATTATAAAAGAGAAAAATATATTTTTTAGGTTTTTATCACCAGATGTGGGAGTGCGGATTTTGGACTTTTATATATAGAAAATTCATTAAATAAAAAAGTGGGTAAATCGAAAATCAGATACGACTATAACATCTTGTTACATGTTTTTAGGTTTTTTGACCCATTTAAATGAGAAAACTATGATTTTATATCTTTTTAGGTTTTTTGTTATGTTTTTTGGACTTTTTTTAAGGTTTATGAATATGTTCATGGTTGTCGCATAGTTTGAAAAACCATGAAGCCAAACTGTGCAACATATAAAATAGCCTAAGTTGGGGTCCACGATTTGTGCATAGTTAAAAAAACCATGAATCTTGGTCAAAAGGGGATTATATGGATTTCTCATGGCTAAACTGAATGTGTATCCTAACCATGTAGTTCTTCTAGGGGCTATGTCTATAGAACACAGTTAGGTGCACGGTAAGTACTAATTGTAATACCGAACATAAGAAATAACCTGATTAATAATTAAATCCCCAAAAATATTCATAAATACCCCCCTAATTGACCCCAAACATCTCTAAATTTAACCTAAATATGATCATTTCTATTTTGGGATCCATATTGATCCATTTTGGAACCCCAAAATTTATTTCATGGTGGATCAAAGTGTCGTTCAATGAGGTGGTCCTCTTCATGTGAATTGCTTTCCTCTTGGTCTTAGATCACTCTTATACTTTGTATTTTTTCTTCACTAAGGTTATTATGGCCTTATGTTTTATTAGATATTGAATTATTGATGTGGAATTGTGGATCTAGGGACTTATTTATCCTTTCTAAAGATCCAACTTCCTAGTATTTATGATCTCCATCCGAGGTGACTCTAACTTCCCTGCTCATTATTTCACATTTATACAATACTTATTACATAATACTAGACTTAACACAACCCGATATATTGATAATTATAGTTTATTTTTGAATTAGTAATATTACATAACAACTTCAAATGGATAATACATCATCATTAATAGACAATTCCTTAACATGAACATAATATTCCGTTGAACATAAAACTACATGAGATAGCCTTGGGAAAAACATAAGAAAGGGGAGAGACATAAATCCTTGAAATGGAACAAAAATTTCTTAACATGAAGAATGTAATGCATGTTATACAATAAGAAGATAAATGGGGGATAAAATGAGTTAGAATCATAAACATGAATAATGAGGCATGATATAGCATGAAAATCATAAAGGAGATATGGGAAATGTGGAAAAAACATAAAATAATGCATCAAAATCATAGATCAATTATAACACCCAATACATCATTATAAAAAAAGTTACATATAGGAATATTGTACAGTCCTGATCCCAACATTAATTCCCAAGAGACTAAACATTACCCAATTCATGGGATCACTATATAATTCTAGGTATACCCATCACATTCATTTCATTCACATGCTTAATTAATCTAGATTGATCATACAAAATGGATTAATTTATCATAATAATTTATTCCATGATCAAGGAGTGTGAAATAAATACATGTAATTACCTAATAAATACGTATAAGTTCATATTGGTGAACACCGTTGATAGGAAATGGGTACAAGTATTCACTAACCAATTGTTTGGAATGGAAAATTGCAGTTAAATTTTGGTAGCATAACAGGGTAATATGAATGTTCATGGGAGTTATTTAAGAGATTTTAAGGGGTAAATAATCATTTATAAATAATTTCAATAGTGATATAAACATAGAGAATCATTTCCAACATTAGGATTTGTAAATGGAAGGAATAAGATAATAAAGATACATTAAAAAAGAGGAGAATGTGAGGATCCCTTACTTGAGTGTGTGACTGAGAATGCATGGGATGGGATCATTAAGTTTATGGGGTAATATTGGGAGGACTATAGAGAGGTAATAGGTGATTAAAGACATTCTCTTGGGATTTTTACTGAAGAGAAGTGGGATCATGGGTGTGTTTATATAGGAAATGGTTGGGGAATTATTTATCATTTCTCAAACATAGACTTATGACTCTATATAATAAAATAACCAAATGGGAGTGGTTTCTAGAAAATGGGAATGGTTTTAATTATTTTATGAGCCCAAATTATTAAATTAATAAAATAATACCCTTACTAATGTGGAAGTGAGTCACACTCATAAAGAAATGATTTAAAAACCTAAAAATATATTATAAGTTTTGGAGGATTCATAATGGATTTATAAAATAATTAAAAATATATAATAGAAAATTATTTTAAATGTAAAACATATATTTTGGTGTATATACCATTAATATTATTTATTAAATCACTTTTATGTTATTATGATGTCGAAATACACACCGTATATTTATATGGTATTTAATTTTTACCTGAAAATTCAACCATCTCGAAGAATTTTGATAAATTCCCCATTGGATAAAATCCTTTTTATCATTAAAATAATAATATAATTTTTATCTAAATAGATTTTTATATATGTTTATTTTTACCTTTAAAATACGAATCTATATTTTTTGAGAAATGTTGGGTTTTTTTGACAAATATAATTTTCAAACCCTTACAAAAATAACATTTGGCTCCATAAAATTTATATGATAATTTAAATTTAATGAAAATTATTTAACAATAACATTTTATTGAAATATTATTTATTTAAAATATCCATCAATTCCTAAAAATAAACTCCTTCATGAAATTAAATACTAATTACAAATACAATTTGTGTTTAATTATATTAAAATATAAATCATTTATAAATCAATGAAAAGAATAAAATATGAAAATAATTCTTTTGAAAATAATATATATATATATATATTATGTTCTTAATAAATATACCTATAATACACTAGAAAATAACCTAAAAGTAAGGTTCAGGAAGGTGAGACTTTCATGGGGTGGTATGACATACATGGTTTTGGTCGTGATCTTGATGAGCTTAATCTTATCCCATAGAATGTTTCACTCATGAATATGTTGTATGATATAATTAAGGGCTTAGTCAATTGAAAATCCTGGTGATTCTATCTTCCTCAAAAGCTCCCATAAATGGGCTCCATAAGGAAAAAACCTTCTGGTTGAGGATATCACTTACTTTGTCTATATCAATTGGATTTATAAAAACCCTATATTCATACTAAAAATATGATCGTTGTTAAATAGTTATATTTTAAATAGTATTGATTCTTAAAATCCTTTTCAATATAATAGGATAAAATATATCCAAATAAGTTCATGTGTTTGTTATATCCATAAGATATTTTATTAAAATCAAAGAGGAATGTTGTTTATAAATTATTGGTTCATTACATTCTTCCCCACTTCAGAAATTTAACCCACAAAATTTTGTTTTTCCACAAAAAAATAGATGAGGGAAATTCTATTTCATCACCTCCTCAGGTTCCCAGGTTTCTTCTCTAAGCATTTGCATTTTCCAAAACACTTTGACTATGTTTATTTTCTTATTTTATAGAACTTTTTCTACATGATCTATGATATTCACCAAATGATCCTCATTATAAAATAATTCTCCAATGGTACCACATATGGATTGATTAAATTCTAGGGGTCTGGTATATACTTCATTGAGAAGGATATGTGGAATAAATCATGTACTTGAGATAGGTTAGGTGTGATTTTTTGTCGATAAGATATTACTCCAATTATATCAAGGTTCTTAATGTGATCGATCATCTTAGGATACGATTTCCCTCCTTCCCAAATATCATGAATTTCTTCCATAGAGATATGAAGAGGAATGAAATGTTTCTAACATCAAACTCCAAGTTTCATTGAGGATTTTTAGTATGACTCTTTTGTTGACTCTACGAATCCTTGATGTGCTGTTGACTGGTATTGACATTTTCAACCATTTCCACGAAAATTTTAGGACCTATACATTTTTGTTCACCAACTTCATCCCAACATATAGGTGTTATCCACCTTCTCCCATTAATGTATTAATATGGGTGGTCTTTGTATTCTAGAGTGGAAACTATTATTGTATGAGAAATCAACCATAGGAAGAGGTGTATACCATCCTCCCTTGAAGTCCATAGAATAGGTTCTCAACATGTCTTCCAGTGTTTGAATAGACCTCTCATATTATCCATCATTTTGAGGAAGATAGGATTCATTAAATTTCATCTTAGTTCTTCGACTTTGTGGGAGAATGTTCTATAACATATAGTTGAATCTTGGATCTCATTTAGATACAATTGATAGTGGTACTCCAGGCAACCTTACTAATTCTATGATGTATATCTATGTATGTTGATCATGTGAGAAGTCTTATTGAATTTTGATAAAGTGATACATATTCCTAATATTATCTATGAAACCCCATATAGAATTATATCCTTTGGATTCCTTCATAATTCTGATGACAAAGTCCATGGTGTTTTTTCCCATTTCCAAGTTGGTATTGGCAATGGTTGAATTATCCCCTTAGACTTCTATTTTTTCCATCAAATTCTAACATACCAAGAACGTAGATATATATTTATTCATCTCCTTATTCATATTTTCCCATCAATAGTTCTCTTGGATATATCGATACATCTTTGTGATTTCAGGGTGAATAGAGAATGTTGAGCTATGCGTGTTATTCAAAAGATCTTTCTTTATCTCTATATTGGATGGTCCACATAGTCAGGAACCAAATCTCACAACTACAACTTCATTAATATTGAACTTTGAGGATTTCAAATTTATTATATTCTCCACTTTCTTCTAAATTCCCACATCATCTCTTTGAATATCCTTTATCCTCTTTAGAGGGGACGGTTGTGTAGGTATTTGTGAAAGGATTGATGATGATCCTTATTTTATGATTAACATGTACATCATTTCCAAATATAATAAGATCATATACTTATCAATTATCATAAATGATATAATTATTGGATACGTTCTCCTTAGAGTATCTTCCACTTTATTCTATTTCCCATGATGGTAGTGAATGGATTATTCATAGTCATTGTGAATATTTAGACCATTTTTGTTGGTACATATTTATATCTTTCTATTTGAATATATACTTTTGGATTTTTTTTAATCTGTATATATTTCACACTTCTCCATAATGATACAATTATACCACACATTCAAATAGAATATCACTGTAGCTAACTCTATTTCAAGTGATTGGTAGTTCTGTTTGTGAACATTCAACTGCCTTAAATCATCGTCTATCACTTTTTCATTTTTCATTAACATACATTCCAATCCCTTCAATGAAGAAACTTCTGAATACCATGAAATGTTATCCACTTATGGGTAGTTTGAGTTGCGATGTAGTGATAAGTTTCCTTTTCAATTGCTTGATTCTCTCATCACATTCATCATTCCAAGAAAACATTACTCCCTTCTAATTTATATTTTTTAAAGGGTTTGAAAATTATGATAAAAGTCTCACAAATCAATAATAGTACCCATCTAATCAATAGAAAATATGTATATTAGTGATATATGTTGGCCTCAGCCATACATAAATAGCTTCTATCTTTTAATGGTCCAAAGATACCCCATTACTCGTGATTATATTGGCCAATAAAGAGAATTAGACTAGAACTACCATTTAATATACATGGTGTAGTGATTGTCTTTTCATATGGTATTATCAGAGTACATATGTACTCCTCATGATCTTCCTTGATTTTAGAGTATATTAGAATATCATCATTAAGTAATAAAAAAATAAGTAATATCTAAAGACTCTATTTATCAATTCCTTGAAGATTTATGGAGCATTAGTGAGTCTAAATGGAATTAAAATGAACTCATAGTGCCCAAACCTTACAAGAAAATTAGTCATGGGGATTTCCCCCTTCTTCAACTGAACTTGGTAATATTATTAACACAAATCCTCCTTGGAGAATTATTTCCATCGACATATCCAACAAAACATGTCATAAATCTATGTAAGATGATGCATTTTCTTTATCATGATCTTGGTGAGCTCACGGAAATCAATGCAAAGGCACATTGACTCATCCTTCTTCATGATGAAGAGGACCCATTTATCCCAAGGTTAAGCACTTGGGTGTATGAACCCATTATATATATTCTCCTATAGTTGTTTCTTCATATACTCAAGTTCCAAAACATCCATTATATATGGACTTTGGGATAATGTTAATGCCCCATGTATAAGATTAATTGAAAATTAAACCTCTTGAATAGGAGGAAGATTGGGAAATTCTTCTAGAAACACAACAATGTGTTCAATTACAATGGGAATGTATTCAAGGATGATTCATTCCTTAGAATCTATCATTTGAGATAGATATGATTTTACTGATGTAAATAATATACATTGATCAGATATTAGTGCTAAATAATATTCATACTCTTCATTGTACTTTTATAGAATTTGGGGGTCAATTTGTGATATAGAGAGTGATTTCCTTATCACAGTAATTTATGTTAGATCTATAGAGGGAAATCCAATCCATACATTGAATTGAATTAAATACCATAAAAGGGAATATGAAAATGTTCTCTAGGATATTTAGCCCATATCGTTTTATAGGGGAGGGGTTAAAAACTTGGGACATAATAATTTCCTCATTTTTTGTTTTCACCAAATTCTCTACTTCCATGCATTGTAGTGGTGTTTGAATTGTTATTCTAATGTTTTGTGATATAAAGGAAAGAGTAGAACCTATATCAAAAATTATGTTCACTATAATTAAATTAATGACTTGTATACATTTGAACACTTCGTTTTCAGGATCCACCTTAGTGGTTATAATGGAAAAATATCTCTATTGATGCCTTAGAGGTTGTTGGTTGTCTCTGAAAACCATTTCCTTCGGAAATTGATTTTGAAAATTCACTGGTTCTTTTTATTTGAAGAAATGAACAATGTGTTGAGGATTGACTATAGAATTAATTTTTTATATACCATTATACGGTTTATGATATAGGAAATTACTAGTGATGAACCCTTCCTCCCCACACATAATACATTTCCTCATCCTGATTAGTCAATTTACAGGGGTTCTTCTTTCTACACAATTGAAAATTTGGGTGTTGAAATTTCTTGGTAGCATTATATTTCTCCATCAGACCACTAGGATTAAACTCTAATTTATGATTCTTATATCTATGATACCCTTGGTATTCCTAAATATCCATTTCAACATTGAGGTAAGATCAAAAAATTTCCTCATATATATTAATGTATTAGATTGCAAGGTAATTTTATAGACTAGGTTTTAGGCCCCCAAATAAACGGTCAGCTATGAATTTTCGAGTAACAATAAAGGCTGAAGAATACCATGAAATTATTATGAAGTTTTCCTTATATGCCCTGATATATTGATCATATTTGTTCTTGAGTTTTAGGAAAACCATATCCATTTATAGTCAGAGAGTGTGTTGAAAATATTTATTGAAAAATATTATCCATAATTCCTCCCACCTTATTTATCTGATCTATTCCTTATGAGTCATATTCTGGATCAATGTACACCACTGATCAGCATCTCCCTAGATATGATAAACAAATCATAGAACCTACTCTTCCTCATAACACTAATTGATGGAGAATATCTTCAAAATGGAGTTGAACCATTATTTCATGATTAAGTGATCAACTGATCCACTAAATGTTGGAGGCCATTGTTGTATAAAGATCCCAATTACAAATTGTTATTTCTTAGGGGGGGCTTGGTGCTCATAATGATCCGGGTTTATATTCAGAACTAGATTAAACTAAGAGTGTATCGTCATGAGTTTCTTGGATTCTTCTCCCATTGGGTTGGCCATCTCGTTGGGGTAGTCATCACATTTCCCATCATATTGATTACTTTCAGGATTCCTTCTATTTTATTCTATTTGATATAATAAAAGGAAAATTAAGTATTTTTATTTTTACACTATTTAAATCATATAAGGGAATCTAATGAAAATAAAAATATAACTGATAAATTACATATATTTCCTTAAATAATGAATTTCTAAGAATCAATCTATATTATCCATGATCTATTTCCAAAAATAAATTCTTATGAGTACCTTTTCCTATCAATAATGGTTTTTAATGAGCATAGGAATTTAACATCGCATTTTCCCCAGGTGTTTCAAACCATGTGTATGGAAAGGTCTATTTTCATGCAGCAGTTCCCATTTGAGTCTTTCCCAAAGCAATATTTTTAGGTTTTACCCCTATATATATCTATTATATAGCCACATCTATGTGTATTATCCTAACATGTATTATTTTTCATGATAAATCACTTACTATATAATTACTAAAATTTATGTATTTTTTATTATACCTAGTTTTGTCCATAAGGAGTTCTCTAGAGTTTTCTCATCGTAATCTCAAGATTAACTAAACATTTCCTTGGTCAAAAACTATGAGAAATATGATCTTTATTTTAAATTAATACATGATTTTTCCCATAATATTACACGTAATACAACCTAGAATATTTATATGTATATTAGATTATGTAATTAGGTACATTACATAAAAAATTAAAATAGTGAATATGTCATCTTTTTTCAAAACATCCTTAACATGCTCATTAAATTGTATCGAACATAAAACTAAATGGAAGAACCATGGGAAAAAATAATAAATGGATGAGCTATAGAGTCTAGTAAGGGAATAAGAATGTCATAAAATTTAGAATATAATACATGTTATACAATAGAAATATCAATGGGTCCTAAAAAGAGCGAGAATCATAAACATGAACAATGAGGCATGATATAGCATGATAATCAGAAAAGTGACATGGGAAATGTGGAAAAAACATAAAAAATACATCATAAAAATAAGTCAAGCATAAATTCCAAGACATAATTATTGAAAATATCCATAAAGGAATCATGTTTACTCTCTATCCCCACATGATGTCTCCTGATACAATTCAGTACCTAAAGCATTGGAGCACTATATAATTTTGGGTGTTCCCATCACATTAAATTCATTCCCATTCATAAGTGTTCCAAATAGATCATACAAAATGTACTAAATCATAATTATAATTTATTATAATATCAAATGGTGGGGAATAAATACATATAAGTCCCCAAAAAATAAGTATAATGGAATAATGATGACCACCCTTGATAGTAAATTAGTACGAATGTTCACATTACAATTTTTTGGCATGGAAAATTGTGGTGAAATTTTGATAGCATTATTGTATCTTATGAATGTTCATGGGAAGAACCTATGAGATTTAAATTAGTATTTAATCATTTATAAATATTTTCTATAGTAACAAGGACAAGGAGACACATATCCCAACATTATGAATTGGAAATGGAAGTTGTAAGATAATATAGAAACTTGAATAAAGATAAGAATGTTAGGATAACTTACTGGTGTGTGTTACTCAAAATGCTTTGGATGGGATTATTAAGAGATTTGGGGAAATTTTAAAGGTCTATATAGACGATAGTGTAGAGTAAGGATGTGTTTCAAAGATATTTTCTCCTGAGAAGTGGAAGATTGGGTGGGATTATATAGGAAATTATTATGAAATTTATTATTATTTATAAAATATATGTTTGCACTATATATATTAAAATAACACAAACCAAAAACCTTAATATCATTTTTCCAATGGTTTCTTCAAAATGGGATCATTTTTCATTATTTTATATGGACAAGGGAGGAACATAATAAAATAATACCATTGTTGATAATAACAACTTTTGAAACCTTACAAAAATAACATTTGACTTCATAAAAATTATATTATCATTTATATTTAATAAATGTTATTTTATAATAATATTTTATTAAAATATTAATTATTTCAGAAAATACATTAATTAATCAAGATAAATGTCAGGATTTAAATTGAATACCAATTAAAAACACATTTATTTTTTTGTATAAAAATAAAAAAACATTTATAATGTTACAATAAGAAGAGAATATGATCATTATTCTATTTACAATAAAATACACATATTCATGTAATTATGGTCTTAATACATATCCATTTAATACACCGTCAAATTTCTTAAGGGAAAGTTGTGTGTCGGTGATACTATCATAGGGTGCTTCAACATAAATTTTTTGGGTTGTCATATCGATGAGCTTGATGTTTTCCCGTAAACAATTTTGCACATTCTTAAGTTGTTCGATCACATCTTGGGATTTGTCAATGGAAAATCCCAGTGATGTTATCTCCCCTATAATCCCTGATAATTGGTATTATAGGGTATGATCCTATAGGTTGGTGATATCAGTTCCTTTATCTGTTTCAACTGGATTTATCAAAACCATATATTTATACTAATCATATGATCAGTGTTGAATGGATTTTTTTTTAAAACTAATGATGCATAAACATATTTTAAAAATTATTTGATAAAATAAAACTAAATAAGTGAATTTCTTTCCTATTTCCATGACACATTTTCTTAAAATAAAAGGGGGATTTTATTTATAAATTTTTTATTTTTTATGGTGACACATCTCAAATCCATTGTGGTTGGATCTCAAATTTTATATATAGGCATTTCTATTAATCTTGTAATTCATTATTTTTTGAATATTTATTGATAATTTTTTCTTAAATGTTTACCCATGTTCTATGATAAATGTTCTTGAAATTCTTTATCAATGTTTTATTGATTCTATTCTCTTTGAATTAAACATGGTATGATTTATATTGATATGATGTTAATCTATCACAACATTTTATGAATTATTTAAATTGTATGTTTTTTGATTTATTTTCAAAGAACTTTTATGGGATTTTTTTGGGAAAATTGAGTTCTCTATCCTAGGTTATTATTTCAAAAATAAAATTTCTTGATTCAATTCAAATGACTTTTTCTATTTGATGCTTTCTAAATGGTTTCAATTGCTAGAATTTGTGAAATTACTAAGATCCCTCTTTAAATGATTTTAACCTTTTTTAAAATTAGGTCCTCTTACGTTATTTGAGATGGGATATTTATTCACATGTAAAGAGGGTGTAAACCCATGTTTGGAAATGTATTCAAACCTTTTAAAATTATAATACATAATTTGAATGCTTTAGGTTTTATTTTAAATAAATTATTTTCTTAAAGGACCATTTTGAATTATTATAATGATTTTTTGAAAGGAGGTGTATATGATTACCATTTTTAATGTAAGATTTTACAAGAGTTTTTGAACTAAAATTAATTATTATTGAAGGCTTGATTGACACTTTATGATAATTATCCCTTGTAATAATCCCTTATTGTAACTTGTTTTATTCTTCTAATTATCATTATTCGGTCTTGAAAAAATGGATTGTTTACTTTGAGGGATCTTTGGGGTGAGAGTGAGATGTTACATGAGGGCTTGAACCCATGATTGATATTTATAAGGATCCATATCTGATCCTTGTAACATTATTATCTCACTATTTACCCATTAAAGAATTTTCCACCTAATTATTTATAGTAGGGGTTTGAGTTTGGATAAATCATTCATCTTGAGTTCACTATTTCTGAATGGTTTCTATCAGGTCTATCCATGGAACAAAAAATACCAAATGGTTTGGTATAAAAAAATTTCATTCCAAAGGCTGGTTCTAATTAGGGATTTTAAATAATGATTCATAAAAAGTCACATTGTTTGAGCGGATGGTTGGTCGGGTTCATCATAACATTTTTTGGGGAATCATTTCCTACTATGGGACTCTATTATATATTTAATATATGTTCATTAATCCTTTTTTAATTTCCAAGTATGACATGGTTCATCCTCAAATTATAAAACAATTATTTACATGTATGGAATTTAGAATCATTTATATGTATCAGTGGATCTTCATTAATAGAGTCATATATATGTATATGAGGTTCTAAATTGATTATATCATCTCATGTAATAGTTAGATATTTGTTGGTCCTTATGATGATGTTTGTTTTCAAGCCACTTAGTGGGGCACTCTAGAGTGTATTTTCATCTAGGGAAAAGGAAGTTGGTTTGATTTTGGGATCGAACCCATGGATGAGAATACTATATATCCTGGTGAAAGGAATCAGAATCCACATAGTATGGTACCTCTTAATGGGAAACCATACCTTTTATATTCTTGTGATTTTGACTTAACTGATTTGTTTAACGTCATGTGGCAATTATTTTTAGGTGGAATAGTCTAATTCAATGTTTGGTGTGGGTGTTATGCTAAATCAACCCATTAAAATTGGAAGGAATATGGATTCCCATGTCAAATGACACCCTACCAGGAAAGTGTCATGGAAAGAATATGGTTGACTTAGGGTGTTGGGTTTGGACCTCATGGAATCTTCCTACAGATCCCATTTTGTGGGGGTATAAAATCCAATGTAGTTTGATTATAAGTACTGATGCCTATAGAGGACCCTAGAATATTCATCTCATCGGGGAGTATTGTCCTTTTAGTTGATTAATTTTGGGCTTACTCCTAAAGAGGATTCCTTCTAATTAGAACCATGATGGATGTCTCAACTCAGGTTAATTTGGAATCTTGTTTTGGGGCTCACTCAATGGGAGGATGCCCATTGAAGTTTTGATTGGATTGGGGATTACCCCTGAGGAGGATGCCCATTGAGCTCAGGCCCTAGGTGGTTGTCCAACATATCCTATATGTAACAGGAATCATATTTCATTTAGTTTAATTAATGCATTGGATCATGAAGTTTTCCTAATCACCATTAACATCTAAGCCCTTGTAAGTCATGATCAGTGTGATAAACAATAGGAAATCTGCGATATTAGATACCACATGATATTTTTTTTTCACAAGTGGACATGGAAAAAAATACCAGAGGGAGAGGGATGAGGTTTTGAGTGTTCCCACCTTCTCTACCCATGGGACAAATCTGTAAGAGGATGAGGGTATGCAAATTCCCTCTCCTCATTTTACTTTGGAATGGGTCTCGGTATGCAGGCCTTTGAGGGAATTCAGCATGAGAGAGGGGAGAGGACCCAGGTTCCCATCCCCTCTTCCACCTAGTGGTCTGAAGGTAGAGAAGAGAAAGAGTGAAACCTCATGCAATAAAGGATAGGGGATTACTCTAGGATGGATGCCCAGAAATGGATCCTATATAGAGGTACTAGGATCTCATTCCATATTGAATGTAAAATAAAAAATAATCATCAAACCCTCTACTTGGAATTATATGCTCTGGGTCTTAGAGACATTAATTGAAGGACATGGTCCATACCCTAGTTCCTAAGACTGGGAAATCCTTGACATTTTCCCTTGGGCAAGGGTCCTCATAACCATAGGGATAAACACTCAGATTCACCCTGATGACCCTGATCTTCCAACAAGACAATTGGGGGAAACCTATGACCATAGGAATACACACCCAAATGGGGGACACAATGGTGTGCCACTCTCCCTGGTAGTTCATGTCCATAGGTTTTGGTGTCAGATTCAACATGATAATTCTCATAAAAGGGATCCAAAGGAGGAGATGGCCTATCATGGATGGCTTTGAAGACTTCTTAGTGAGTGGCTCGCATAGGCTAGAGGTTAAGGAAAACCAAGTTAGCTGACGCAATGGGTGATTCATTCTAATAGGATTGGCAGAACTGGTGGAACCTTAGGTAGCATTCCACCTAGGTGACTACTCGTGGGAAAGTCCTTGATCAATCCATCAAGGGTCTCCGTAGGTGTTCGCGAAGGTGGCTCGCATAGGTCCCATGTTAAATAAAGGGACAACATGTTACTATTCATTAATCAATGGGGTGATTGAAGGCCTCATATGGGTATTGATTATTAATAATACCTATGAGAACTTTAATTTAACTATACTTATTTAATCACCTCTAATTTATGTTTTATAAAGCAACCTAAGAGGTTTTAGTGGGGTTGAGTGAAGGACTAGGGTGAAAAGAGATGCAGTTGGCCTTTAAGAATTCTCTTCCATCAAAATGAAGACCCTGAAGACCTATCAAAGTATAGGACCCTAGGTTAAAGTACTATCTCTCTTAGATGGATAACCTTTGTATATCTCGTAGGATCTCACATAGGCTGATCACGTAGGACGATCGCACAGGTAACCTAGGTGATGATGGTGCATTTGGGTACCAAAGAGAATGACCTCTACGAGGATTTATGATCCTTTAGAATTATTAATTTAACATATTCCCTTTTTGAAAATTAAATTAACTTTTTCTCATTTTCATTCATATGATGAAACAAAGTGTCATCAAAATCCCCCCCCCCCCAATGACTAGATCCAATCGAAATTGGGTGGTTTGTTCATGAAGAAATGGGATGAAAATGGTGGATAGACCATGTGGTATTTTTACATTGGTTTTCTGATTAATTGATATGATGAGTTTTATCATGTTGTAAGGTTACATATATTGTACATGTAGGGTGGTTATAATATCTATAAATATGTTTCTCATGAAGACGGTTGACCCTCGCAACTCTAAACATTCTAGTATAGTCGAGCTGGTATCCCACGCTGACACCCCCCTAATAAATATTTTTTTTGATGGAGGCATCATTCATGAAGATTGGATATGTATCTATCTGTGTGATTCATACATCTGGGTGAATTAAATACATTGGGGTACATAAGCTATGATCCTACATGAGGAAATTTAATGAGGCACTTGCATCGGGCATTTGCATGAGTTCATGCCTTTCCCAAATGTTCTCTATTTCTGTAATTTTATTTCAAATAGAGATTTATCTAAACCTGAAAAACAAATTCCATTTTGTAGGTTCCTTGGATGATCAAATGATTTCTATTTTTGATGAACAAGATGGAAAGTTACTTGAAGGGATAGTGAAGGTTATGGGCCATGGTTACTATGATGTTTGCGATACAACCCAACGTGATTTGGTGAGTTATCTAATGAAATAGAATAATGATTTTCCTAAGAGTATATGTCTAACACTCTATAGCCTTGTACATACATGGGAGGTTTTAAAACTTTCTCCATATAAATATACTCATATCTTCTAGTTTTAAGTCTAAAAAAATATCACAACTACCAACATTTATAGATTGATTATTTAATTGGTTGGAATAATTACTAGGAATTCCTCTTGGGGGTGTCAATCCTATGTCGATGTGGGTGTATTGGGTGTTCCAAACATGTGTAGAGTTAAAAAAATGATCTAAAAGACATTATAATGTATGAGTCCATGTGGGCGAGGAAGACTTATGTTTACAAGAATACTAAATTCATTCGGGAGCTGATAAGATAATGTATCCCACAAACTAACTATTTCCACCTAATTCATGGAGAGGTCGGTATCAATATGTGGGATGTCAATAAGATCTATGGGGTCTCAATTCATAGAGAAATTTATGAAAAATTCATCCCTCAAATAGCGTCATGGGGTGATGATGGAAGGATTCCACCTTTGTCACATGAGCTACTGGAAATGGCTTGTGAAATTATAGAGGAAGATACACATATGAGGGGAAAATACTCCCTGAAGTGTGGATAATCACTTTATTGGAACCGAAGGGGGAAGGCCCCACTTTAAAACTCCCAACTGCCTTCCCTTATATGGATATGAAATGCACTATTGGTACATTCCGGACAATATTGGAAAAGGGAGAGTACCGAAAATTGGGGTATAATCTTGGGTCCAACATTACTATGAATACATGTGTTTTAGGATTTCTTTCCATGTGGGTAAAGACTTAAATAATTCCTATAGCCTATTCCAATGGTGTTGTAAGGATAGGAACATTATTTTTGGTATCCAAGTTGGTGGAAAATATATTTGTGGGGTTGGAAATAATTTTCTTAGAAAATATTTACTGAAGCCTGCTATATGTTTATATAGGGAAGGATCCATTCAGAAATGAAAGACCATTTTAGGTGTTGTGGGGATGGTTCAACACAAACTTTATAACATATTCTATTTTTAGTGTGGTTGATTCCTTGGTACCCATTCTGATTGTATGTTCAGGATGGCTCTAGTATCCCTCCCCTGTCCTTGAAACCCAGCGAGACCCAATTGAGGCTGATCAGATTCAAGGATTTTAATCTCCTCCTATATGGGGAACCACTTAGTATGAGATTTTCAAATGATATGAAGCCTATTGATGATATAATATCATATATGATGGAATTTCAAGATACTGTGCAATAAAATCACATCAACATGTAAGTCATATGAAAATTCCTATGCTCCATATAAGTTTTCATGCCAATTTAAATTCCTACAACAAATATTTATATCTCCTCCAATTCAGGTTCAAGATGAAAAGAATCCAATGGTATTATAACAGCTATTGATGCATACAATGACGGAGTTTACTCAATCAATAATGGACCAACCACTAACCGGTGTGAACATTGGATTTAAGGCCTGGATTTCATCATACCCTGAAGGGGTGTTAGTGGGAGTTGTTTCTCAATTCAAGGTTGGACCATCCACTAGGCATATAAAATGGGGGGAAAGGATTCCACTCTAATATATGTTTATTCTTCTCCCCTAAGGGATGATTTATCCTCTTTGGGGTATTTGGATGACGAGGTCCCAAGTCCATCCAAATGGAACCTTGTGAGATTCATTCGACCAACCAAAATTAAAGGGGCTACACCAACTAAGACTACACCTATGAGGTATATTGACCATCACTGAGAAGATAATAAAGTTATATTTTCTTTTCCTCTATAAGTTAATAAGAAGGTTTATAATCTAGTGAAATCCAAGGTTGTTGAATATTATTTATAACAGGATGGGATTACTTTAGAATTCATTCAATTAGAGGCATTACATATCTGGAAAGACGTGTCTTTAGATGCTGAAATAATATGGGCACGCCTTCAGGATGGGTTAAATATTCTAGGTATAGGATATTATTGATCCCTACCCAATATTCGACTCAAGGTCAATCCCACTGAGGTGTGGAATTATATATGGGATCTAGAGATTCTCGTTCATGCAACAGAAAATAGGATTCCTGCTATGAGATGGGTGAAGGATACGAGGATTTGAGACACTGATAAAGTTGTTGACAATATGTCTTCTAAGTAATGGTTTTATTAAGTCAATCCCAAGGATGAAACTCCTAATTTTCTCATCTTATTGTAGTTCTCAATTTTACTTTTCTATAATAATTTATTTTTGTTGGGAGAAAATATTTTTGATTTTCTGTGAGGAAAGGAAAAATGACTGATGAACCTTCACCAATATATGGCCCAAATGGAACACTACTTGGGTTCGATGAATCTACTCACAAATAAGATGAATTATCCCCAGGGCAGTGAACAATGGAAGCTTTGATTGCGGGGGAAAATCATATCCACCTATAATAACTATCATTGATTAGGTTGATGCTAGTCCTCCTCTATTGAAAAATTCTAAAAGGAAAGAACACTAAAGGGTGAAATCCTTGGACAAACATATCATCAGTTGTAGTAAACTATTATGGTACTATTTAACTCTATCTTGTCTAGAACAATTATTTAATCCATTTTATGATTTTCGGAAATCATTCCCTCTCTTATATCAAGGGGTTAAAAATTTGAATCCATGAATGCAAGAGGGTTCTATGGACCAAGCCCAGTTCCCTACTGATGATTCAGCTACCTCGACAGGAGAAATGTTAAGTTTCAATGATACATCATCTACTTCTATCACCATTCATGTTTTAGTGGATAGGAAGGAGGATTATGGTAATGTAAAATGAACATCATAAGGTGTTTAGGTTGATTACTATATTTTTTTCCTAATAATCTTACTGCTTCATGTCATGCACTGGAGAATCCTATGAGGACTAATGTTGACCCTACAATTGTCACTGAGGAAGCTTTTCGAGGTATCAAGTTGTCATCAGAGGGTTTTGTGCTATGTCTCGAGCCAAATAATCAGATCTTCTCAATGGGTGAGATTACCGTGGTTCCTAGGATGTCAATATATTCCATGATAAATCTTGGAATAACCATTAAAGATATAATGGAATATATTAATCTTCCTACTACTATAGAATAATTTTAGTCGCTTAATATGGAATTAAATGGATGTGAGTATTTATTTCTTGTGCAACCAATTTCATTATGCTCGATTCTCTAATCATGATTGATTGGAATATGTAGTTATATAAATATAGAATATTGCAATGATGATACATGAACAAGATATTCAATTATTCCTTAGTCCAACAATTGAGGGGGGGCCTTGAGCCTCATTTGGAGAGTCCTGAGAAGACCTAGGAATGTGTACCATCATATAGAGGTTTCGGTTCAAACTTATAAGGTCAGGAAGGCTAAGGATAAATCTACATTAACCTCTGACCTACTTCTGAGTTAGTTCCACTAGATGATAATCAATCTCTATTTTATTCACCTACTATATTTTTCGCGGTTAACTATGATTCTTGTCTGTTGTTCAATGCCACCAAATTATTTGGTTGGGTCTGAGGGTGAAGCCTCTTTCCCAATATAGTAGGTACATGAACAAGAAGTTTTTATTGATCAAGATGCAATGGGGCATTTTTATTCAATATGTTCACTGATCCTAGAGTATGTTCCTCCCTCTTACACTAGCTCTGAGTTATAATTGTATTTGTATAACTCTCTCCACTTTACTCGTCATGGGGCCTAACAGGATATATGAAAAATAATATCTATGTTAACTCTTGTTTATATAACTTCATGAATCTAATGAATTTCATTCTTGTTCAGTTTTCTAGGATATATATTATTTGATTACTGAATGACTCATGTTTATATGAAGGAGATCATTCACAAGTTGGAGTGAGGTCATGAACTTCAATAGGTCCTTAGAAAGGTGAGTTTTCTCATTAATGATATTGATATCGAGTATACATTATCCCAAATAAGTGTCCAACCATTCCAAAAAGAAAAAATAATGCATGAAATAGGTTAATGATAAAACCATTCATGTATATATCCTTTATAAGTAATTGGATTCTACTTAGGGGAGCTCATACAACTCCACCGATAACTAGAAGAATCCCAAACCAAATGGTCAACCACCATTACAGCTACAAAGGAAGGACTTCTCTAGAACATGGAGACCAATGTTATTCAGTTGAATGGGATCTAAAAGGAAGATTATGGGTAATGGGAGTCCATTAAATAGAACAAGTGTTATGTTGATGGTATCTTGTAAATTATGAAGGAGAGACTTCATCTTGTGGATGTTCCTTAGGTTTTTTGTCTCATAAATGAAATTAATTTTGTTTATATTCATCTATGAATTCATCCCTTCCTTCCTTCTATGATCATAATATAATATTGAAACTAATTTTCATGGAAAAAATGTATATATTTATAATCTATAACAATGGGATGAGGATATGCTCTGATTTGTTTCCTATTCCATGGGTCCTAGTGAGCATAGTTCGACTATTGAAAGGGTTGTATGAAAAACCCTACAAGATTTCTATAATTTATGTCATCCCCTTATTTTTTTTCCTAAGATCCTTATGAAGGATACATAGTTGGTGATACATTTCATTTTCTCATACCACCCTTTTTGGGTTTTCTTGGTAATTAGTTTTTTGCTATCCTCTTTTTATTGCTCAATTATTCCTATACCATACAATGTATTGGTCTTGCGATATGAGACTCAAATTTTTTCTAGAGTGTAATTTATGATTTTAAATATAGATAGTAATATGTATCTTTATATGTGTAGTTTAAATTCATGTAAATATGACTAATGAGGTTAGGGTTTTGTTTCAAACAACTTTGACCATAAGTTTTGAAACAATTATCCAAATACGATTTATGGGCCACGAATGGTTCAAAATTATTAAGAAATCTAGTGCATAATATTGAATTTTTTTTCAGTTCCTAGACCTAAAACAAGACATTTGAAAATAGAGGATGTCTCTCTGGATGATGAAGTTACCTCTAATCGACAAACTCGTTTTGTGGGTGGTATTATGTAAGTCCAACTATGGCATGTGATGCATATTCAAATAGTGGTATCCCCTCGATGACATGCCCTAAATGTTTTTAGAGACTTCTGAAAAGATAACTAGGGTTTATTATACCATATTCATGATTATAGGTTTCCAAAAATTATAAAATTATATTACTGATGGTCAAACTTTATGATTCATATTTCTAAAGACCACGATGAGTGGTTTTGACAATGGCGGTCTCTGATAATAACAACAACATATATATTGGTACTATCCATGAATGGGAACTTGCTCCTACCTGAATTTGGTTCGATTGAATGAGGGTCAATTTTTTTATGGTGAATTTCTGGGGAAGTCCCCTTTTTGAAAAAGGTTAATGTATTATAAACTTTAATGTGATGTGATACAAGAAAAGTAACCATATAGTTTAACATCTTATAATAAGTAAATTATTTTAAAATTTAACACCTTATGACTAGGATGTTATGGTATGACATTTTATATAAAAAATTGAGAACATTATTCTATACATTTTAAAGTCTTTATGGAGAACATTAATGGGCTATAACTTAATGTATTTAGCTTTGACCTAAGGGTTCATGATGCTCCCATTATTGATAATTTTTCTAGAAATTTACTATTATGATTGGGTTTGTGAGAAGAAAATTATAAGATATGATTTGGGGATTTCAAGATCGAAAATGTGGTATGGGGAAATGGATTATGGAATTGGAGGAGGTATCTCCCAATGAATAAGTTTCCATTGATTGACAAACCCCTTTTGTGGGATGTTTTATACAATCCAAACTGGAGAATGTACTATATATTCAATAGCGGAATCCTTTGGTTTACAGGCTCTAAAATGTTAGAAACTTTTGCAAAGCCCACTATAGTGTATTACAACATAGTAAAACAAAGGATTCTTATAAAATTATGATATTATATTTCTAAAAGATAGTGTATTTTTTTGGTGATTCATGCTTCCATGAGAATAGAGTTTGATTTATGAGAGGAAATTACCTGAAATAGAAGGGGTATTTTAATAAAAAAAATCCATTAATGGTGAAAAGAGTTTTCCCATACTGGTTTGACCCAAGCGTATGAAGCATGGTGTCACTAGATTTTGGTCATATGATTAATACCCTGAAATTATGGAAATGACAGAGAAAGTATAACCTGTCGAATTGAGGTTGTTTCAACATACATCAGACATGAAGGAGGAAATAGTAAACCACTTTCTTCAGGATTTTCATGTCAAGAGAATGGGTATTATTCTAATATGAGAGGGATGAATGCTAACCATTAATCCCAGGTTATATTATATAATTGTAAAATATTATATGGATAGAAGATGTTTCTCTCTAGGGTGAAGTTACCTCTATTTGATAAACCAATTTTGTGGGTTGTTTTATACAAGGACAACTAGGGAACATGTTGTATAGTTAAATAATGGAATCATTTGGTAGAAAAACCTATTTTGTAAGCTATTTTATACCAATTTGGTTGGGAAATATTCCAACATATTCAGAAAAAAATCTCTCAGGTATTATAAATTCTTCCACCAGAATGCGGAGAAATATTATGATGATCTAAAAAATATTCAAGACCAGAGTATGATGTGAGGAAGGGATAGGTCCAAGCACAAAGGAAACATTTGGGTCACTATTTCCCATAAGTTTGGAATCCCTTGCATTGAAATGAATTATATTTATAAGGGGTACATCTCTATTTCCTTATATGGCCTACATATTATTGGGCATAAATTAAGAGCTCCTACATACATTTTTGTTTGAACACAAAAGAGGGGGTATTTTTCGTTACCTCATGGATGAGACTAGGATTTGAGGCATTGGCATCACTATGTATCTTGTTAGAATATGAATAGATCCACACATAGTTCTAATGTGAAGATCACCCACACTAATTGAATTCAAATTTGGAGGGAAATGGGTTTTTTAATATGGGCTCATGTATAGGGTGAGAACCCATATTGGATATTCTCATGTAGATCTGAATCATACATGGGAGAGTGGGGTATTCCCCATATTGTTTTGAATATGGGTCTAGGATCGAAGATTTGTACACAAATATATATCTCATTAGGATGATAATTATGATACATTCTGTTTTTAAGGAGATCATATAGTTTATCATCATGTGATGAGTATATCTGGGATTCATTTTAATTTATTACAGCCATGACCAAAGTGGCCCCAATATAAAACAATATTCCTTACTAATATTGGGAACTCCTTTACCAATATTATAATCTCGTCAGAGCTATTCTTGGTGTGATATAGAAGGACTGAAAAAAGATTTCTTCTGTAGTATAAGGGAAACAATAGTGAAAGATAAGGGCATTGAGACTCTGTGGTGGCTAGTCTGTGAGGTATAATCTAGGCATCGCTACGTATCTCATCAAGATGAGAATTAATCCACTCATAGTTCTTGAGGTCTTTGGTAGTTTAATTTCATTCATTAAGGATGAGTATAAACCAACATATAAGGGTAGAAATGTCACAGAAGGATAGGGCATATGACACGAGCATCAGTATATATCTTTCTTAGGGAAAGAATCAGGCCACACATAGATCAAAAAGTGGATTCCATATTCATGTTTAAATTTTTACACATTGATTAAAGGGGATTTTTATTGTTTAATTGTGACTAGACATTATATTGATGATATGGGAGTCACTACGTATCTTACTAAAGTAAGGATCAAGCCACATGTTGTTCTTGGAAATTGTTTCTCACAAAAACTCAAGTTTGATGTGGGGAAAGGGTTTTAAATATTTTCTAGACAGAAAGGTGGGCCAAAAAAATAAGTTTTAGGTTATACCACATATGACATTTTAATGAGAACCAAGCTACATGTTGTGGAAAATTTCCCTATATAGATCTGGTCCATACACAGGTAAAAGAGGGATTATATTCTTTTCATTATGGTTGGGGCCAAGGATAGATTTTTGGGTGTCCTTATGTATCCCATTGGAATTGAGAGTAAATACAAATGTATTTCTTAGAGATATCAGGCATTTTACCTTCATATAATGATTATGTTTCTCATTCAATTTATCATATTATGGTAAGGTATTGAAAATATTTGTGCCTATACCTATAAAAGTGGGCCCAAATTCCATTACGAAGAGGAAATAATTCCTAGTGGGGCTTATACATGGGGGCTCAAGAACTTTTATTCTTCATTTCTATCCAAGAGGGATTCTTGACTCACTAAAGGATTAGAGGGATGTGATTACACCTAAGATGGAATCTCATATTTTAGAGGCCACAAGGAGTGTTTCAACACATGGTATATTTGGGGATTCTTAACATTGAATGAGAGGGATGATATACATGTAGTTTAATGTCAAGTAGTTAGTATAACAGGTTTACTATCATTTTAAGTCATATGACTCAGACAATATGTTGTTCAGTTTATTTTTTGTGTGAAAATGAACATTATTCCACATATTTTAACATCATGTGACCCAAATATTATATCATTCCTTTAAAGATCATGCGAAAAATACATACTATACTATTTAGTGTCATATTTCTTGAACGTATATGTTTCTATGAAGTATAACATCCCACAGTTTGGATATATGTCATGTAGTTAAATGAAATATTTCTTCAGTAGCCTCTCATTGGTTAGAGTCATAATGAGCACTCCATCATTTTAGATCAAGTGATAATTTCTGTTATAGTGAAACTTATGTATGGAAAAAGATCCATGCAACTTTGGATCATCCTTTGGGGGATTATTTACTCGTATTGATAGATTCCTAAAAACTAGTACCACTATCCTTGGAGAATTGAATAGAGGAGGATCATCTATTTAAAAGGTCAAGATATTTGATTATGATAGACCTCCAAGTGATGAATGGTATGAAATATTTCTCATCTAGTTGCTCTAATTTATCTAGATGTTTCTTGGATTTCTCATCTATGGATTACTGATCACAGTCATAAGCACAAAGCGATTATGATTTATCATCAATGGGAAAGACAACTTTCATCCCATATACCATCAAATATGAGGTATCCCATTATGTAGTACGAGTCGTGATCCTATAAGCCCATAAGGCATGAAAGACCTTGTTATGAAAATCATTTTTATCTTTATCCACAATTTTATAGAGTCTGATAAACATTTTATTATTTAAATCTTATATCTGTCCAATATCCACTACCTGGTAGTTGGATGAATGATTGTATTTGATATTATACACTTGATATAGATTTTCCACCATTTCTAAATGGAAATTGATCTTATTTTCCATCGATATTGTATGAGGGATTCAATTTTTGTTAATGATGTTGGATTTTATGAAGCTGACAATGCTTTTTGACCTAACTTATTTGAGAGGTATTTCATCATCCCATTTGGAGAAGAAACTAGTAGCAGTAAGGATATACTTGAACTACTTGTCGGTAGTTGGATGGTATGGACTAGAAACATTCATTCACCGTATGGAGAATGTCCATGAGTATTTTTATGTATGTATAATCTCTTGGGGTTGATGGATGAAGTTGGCATACACCTAGAATAAATGACACTTCTTGGTAAATTATGCACAATCATGCATCATTAATGTCATGAAATATCCAAGTATTCTTATTTAATTAGAAATTGAGTATCCTAACTATTTTGAACCATAGGTTCCTATATGTTTTTCTTCCATGATAATCACAGTATTTTCCCCATCGATAAAACATAGATTAAATCCATTAAAACCTCTCTTGTAGAGGACCTTCTGGTGATTTTTTCTATCTTAAAGAGTGAAGTTGACTACTCACCACTAGATTTTGTCTCTCCCATCTATAACTGATGGGGGAATTATATCATCAAAGTATCCCATTATGGGTTTCATCCATCCTTTATTAGGACCATATGGCTTAGGGATGGAGATGACTTCATTAATATCATTGTTTATGAATTCAAAAGAGTTTAGACCATGTGGAAATGGGAAACGCTGATGACTGTTTTTCCATAGTTAGAATCTACCAGAGTTGTTGCTACATATTCCAATGCATCATCTTGGGCGTTCTATAATCATGATATGTGATTCAATGTTGTTTCTGAATTGAATAATTCTATTAATCATTATAAATAATCACACATGGGAATTATCTCCTCTTTTTTAATATGTAATCCCCTTTAATCCCCTTAATTACCAACTCTATGTCACCTTTCACCTTCAGGTGGTTTACTATAACTTGAATAATAAATTATAGGCCTTTAATGATCCCTTTATATTCCATCTCATTATTAGAATATCCTTCAAATAATAGTAATGAATACGAAAATAATTATGCTTTGGGGGATACAAACACAATCCCTAACCCCACATCGTTGAGTATATGGTCTTCTATTCTCTTCCATGTTGGTCTCTTGGATACACCATCAAAATACATCACCCATGTTTAGGGGTGTCTTGAATGGAGAATTTCTATTCATCTAGTAATTCAGTATTCAATGACATCTCTTATGTAGATTGATGTTAGGAAAGGAAATCTACCAAGGTCTAACTATTTACTGCTTTTTGAGGCACAAACTATATATCAAATTGCTACATAATAAATTCCCATCGTTTCATATTCCTTATCAATATATGATGAATTAGGATGTATTTGAGTGAGTTATTTCTAGATACAAGTTTTACCTCATGGTGTTGCAGGTAGTTACCCAACTTCTGAACCAAAAATATTAATTTTTGGTATCTCACCTCAATATCTACATAACAAGTCTTAGAATTGAGCATAGTTCGACTGATATAGTAAAGGTTTTTTCAATCCAGAAATTGTTATTTTTTGCAAGGAAGGAACCAATTTATTTTTTCAAAGTCATCAAATATCGATCGATAATTGTTTCTTCTATAGGTGGCACTAAAACCTGTGGACTTAAGACGTATTTATTAATTATATCAAAAGCATCATGGAAATATCTATTCCACTAATATGTGACCCCCTTTTTCATCATTTTGGTGAAGTAAAAACACTAAATTGTAAGGTTGGATATAAATCACCAAATCTAGTCCAAGTTTCCTTGGAGTCCTCTAAAAGTTTTTAGGTTCCAAGGAGATGAAATGTTAAAGATAGCCTTTTTTTTCTCATGATCAAGATTATTGTCATGATGAAAAACAATGAAGTTGAGAAACATTCCCATGTTTACCATAAAATAAAAATTCAAGGCATTTATCTTTATAGAGGTCTTTCAAATATTATTGAAATTGGTTACTAGGTTGGCCAAGGGGTCAAAATTCTACTGGGATTTGACCACTATATCACCAACGTGTCATTAAAAACCTACCCCAAGAAGGGGTTTTCATTGTGATTCTTTCCCTTTTGGTATGGACTATAAAAAATATTTAAGTAAAAGGGAATTACTCGATAGTGGAATACCCCTTGGGGGAACTAAATGTGGTGTATTCTTTATCTTCTAGGCCCATATAAATCTAGTTATACCCTATATAACCTTCCATGAAAGATAGGGCTTCATAACCATCATTTGAATCAATCAGGAGTTTTGTGATTGGAACTAGGAATTCATTTTTGGGATAATGTGGGTTTAGATATCTGAAGTCAATATATACTCTGATTTTTGCATTCTTCTTCTCCACAGGGGAAATGATTGTTATCCATTTCAGATACTAAACATATCAGATTAAGATTTCCTTGATGATCTTTTCCACTTCAGCCACAATTTTGGAGGTGTGAGTAGGGTTTGTCCATCTAGCTACATAATTGTAACCTCTAATATCTTATAGAGAACCAATGTTATGATTTTACACCTCAATATCAAGGAATGTAATCTTTATATTGATCTAGAAAAACATGTCCCAATGTTTCTTTAGAAAGGAATTATATTCCTCAGGTTCTTAAGAATTCTTGGTCATGCTAATCAAAGTGGGTCATGGATCTTCTTTTGATCTTGGGTTTATCTTTATGAGTTCATCCAAATTGGTGGGGAAACCTTCCTCAATTGATGGATGGGATTCCCTAATGTATTCCATTTCATACTTAGTATTTACTTCATTAACAACTTCCTTGGATGTATGTGGTGAGGGAAGAATCTCTGAGTTGGAAGATGAGACATCATTTTAGTATTTGAAAGAATAAGGAATCATTTTTGGCTCAATCCGTGGAATAATTCCTTTTTAAAGATTAAAAGTGGATATGAGAGACTGAGAATGAGCATCTATGTATTGTCATATTGATGTGACAACTTCTTCTAGATTAAATAGGGACACCTGGATTTACAGAAGCCCAGTGGATGTAATGAAGACGTTTTCATCCAAGAAATAATTGTTTCTTGGATGGTTGATGACTTCTCCAACACTATCATTTTCAATTTTCATGATTAACATTTTGTAATCTACTGAATGAGTTCTTGATTTCAGTAACACCCCATATATTTTACTAATGGGAAGCGTAAATTCTAAATTGAGATGCTTGGAAGGATTTGTTGAGATATTCTCCTGACTGGTTGGGGAATTAATATGAGTAAAATCATCAACCATCGACTCTTTTCCTCCCATGTGGTATAAAACTATGTAAATGTATTATGACTCACATGATCTTAATGGAGCTTTATCACTATGAAATATCCCAATTTTACTACATATAAAATATTTGTGGCATTAGTGGTATGATGGAATAATGGATACATGTTTATGTAGAAAAGGTTCTTCCCAATAGGTAATTGAAAGATGTATCATGTTGAAAAACTATGAATTCTAATCGATACAAAAGGTCTCTGAAATAAGTTCTAAGATTAATATCACCAATAGGAACGTGTTCATTCTTTTCATAACCCTGTAACATCATAGTTGAGGGGGACAAGTGGGATTCATTGAGACCCAGTTGGCAAATTTTCTAGACTGGAATTAGGTTGCCTTTTAAGCCATTATCAATAATGACTCGTCGAGCATCGCTGTCATTTACTCATCTAGATATATACAAGGGTCTGATGTGTCCTTATATAAAAACATCCTCATCATAATATATGGACGAGATGACTAAATAGTATTCTATAGGATTTTTTTATTCTTGATATACATTATCAGTAGTGACCTTGAATTAAAACTCATAAGGGCTTGACCAGTACTCTGTGATTTCTTCTGGGAGTTCTTTCGATAGACTCAAAGCATCATGGATTCAATTGTTGGATGACACATAGGCCAATTGCTTCAAAACATGATACTCCAGGTCTAAAGGTTTTCACTTCTCATATGGTGGTGTTAGTTTTAATTTACATTGGGAGATGTTGTTATTGATGTAGATAGACCATCCCTTGGAATAGGATTCAAAAGTGATTCCACTCATAACGGGTTTGGTTGGTCGGGTATGACTATATGTATGGGATCATTAGATGACACCATGAACTTTAGATGATCTTCTAGTATGATTGAGTTAGGGAAGACCCAATCATTTGTGGGGAAATCCCCTTGTTCCTGTTCAGATTTCTTAAGATATCTTTCATGTGTTTCGACCACATAGACAGTTTATGAATGGGTGTTATTGAAGTAGTAACTTTTTTCTTGACCATGAAATCTTCTATAACCATCGGATCTGATGTCCTATTCCCTCATTCCCCCAATCAATTGTGGGGAATTCCGGTTCATAATAAAAATAAAAATGTGTGAAGGGGTCTATTACATGAAGAAAATTAATGGAACTGAAAATAAACTCTTCATTTGATTAATAATACTTATGATGGGTAAAATCTTATTGTGTCATTTGGAAGGGTGGTGCCCATAATTTTGGGACCATTACAATGAATTACTCTAAAGTAAATGATCGAATTGGACTTGAAATGAAATCATCTTCCTACATCTGTAGCTTACCCTTCCAGCCATGTCTCTTTTTTTAGGACTGTATTTTAGAGGACTGAGCAGTCAATGAAGATGGCTACATTGGGGAAGAAGCAGCCAAAGGCATAGTTGATTTCTTAAATTTTGTTTGGAGAATAGCATGAGTTTGATTGATCTTTTTCCTAACCATCAAAACGCAAAAATTCTACACACTATTTCTCTTAACTTTGTTCCATTCATTTTCTCCCTCTCTGTTAATTTTAGAACCATACACAACTAGAAAAGGTGAATTTTTTAGTTTTACATTCCTAGAATCCCCATCTTTTTTGAGGAGGTCATTGATGAAAAACTAAATCTTGGATGTGGTGTTCTAGTATTTTATTGATGGGGAAATATTTTGTTAGATCTTTGTCTCCTTCATAGTATGGCTTCAGTGAATTTGGAAATGTAACCAAGTTGTTTGATAATGCCAAGATGAAATAGTCAGGGACTTGGTTATTTTGAAAATAATAGAATTTTTCTTTAATTTCCTCAAACGTTTTCCTCCTCCAGTCTATTTGATCATTCTAATATGTGGTAATTGTTGCTGACTCTTGGGAGGTGGGGTCATATGATATGGTTTAGGATTTTTTTTATGAGTGGGTACAGGGTCCTCCTTAATCATAATTATAGTGGACTCTCTTTTTCCATTTCAACTTAGTTGAGTTTATGGAATCCCTTATTCCTTACACTTGGTCTCTATGATGGATTTTTCCATGACTTGAGAAATTGAGGCAAGACCATAAAACCCTACTGTGTATTTCATAGGTATTAATGATGTGTGTAACTCATTTTGAATATTTTCTACACATATGGGCAACAACTCTTCTTAAGGGAGTGGGAGGTTTAAGAAGTATGACAATTTTTTCTAACATGAAATGAAATATATAAACCTTTAATTCTCTTATTATTTTTAGTTTTTATGGTCAGTGACTATTGTATTCTATAGAATTGATCTGAATTCTAAAAGGAAATTCGGATGAAGGTCTTCCCATCTAGTGATTGATCGAGATTTCTAACATGTATACCACATGAAGGTTGGTCCATTGAGCGATTTCACAAAGCACATAATTTTCAACACCTTCTGTTGTTTAGGGGTACCCATCATGGGGTCATAGTGAGAGACAAAATGTGTTAAATAATTCTCTGGGTATCTCGAGCCATTGAAAATTGGAAATGTGGGATTCCCAAAATTTGTTGTGGAAAGATTCATATATACCAATCTAGGGTAAGGGTCTTTTCAAAATGTATTGTCACATGTTGTTTTTATATGGATTCCAATATAGTTTTTAGTGATTTGATATTGTTCATAATCATTCAAAGAATGTCTAAATGAGCCAGATCCTAGATTGGTGCGGTATATGGATCCTAAAGAGGCATGAAATCTGGTAGGACCAATGGTGGTGGTATTGCTGGTATATGTCGTGGGTAATCAATAGGGGAAGTCTAATAAGGATATGTCTGACCATGTTCCTGTTGTTCAACCAATGGAGTTTATTCTATATATTCTTTTATGGGATCCAAATATATTGGTTGTTTTTCCCATGTTGATCAAATGTTCAAAATCTAATTCATTTTATGTGGTATGCTCCCTTTCTTGAGTTATACCAACTGGAAGTGAAGGTTGAGAATATGATTATAGAATATACTAAGAAGTAAGGGTGCATCATAGTAATTCTTCATTTAGCCTCTTTAATTCTTTGATCTCTTCCTATTTATGAGAAAATATTTACTCCAGTGAAAGGGTCATAGCCACTCTGAGAGCGAGGTGAGACATGATTTGAATCTTACCTTTTTTGTATTTTAATAAAGAAAAGGTGGATTGTTTTAGTGAGTTCAAAAATTATTATCAAGACTCTCATTCTAGGTATGTACACCTCCTCTACTTGATTTTTTGTGGACCACGTCATGAACCAAAACATCCTCTTCCAACTCCTCTAAATAGGCCTCGTGTTTTTTGAAACCAAGTAGAGTGGTTTTGATGACATCCATTGATTTGAAATTAATTGTAGGCATTCTATTAGTGTCTTTGTGATAATATCTTCATCTACACCCTCTATGATTCATTACCCTCCCTTTGAATATTATCTAGTAATTTCTTGTTGGAATGTAATTTGATTGGAATCAATAGATAATTCAGTTGTATGTGTTCCATGTGATGGCACTATATCACGGTATGGGACCAACTATGAGGATCTATTATAAATCATTTTACCTAATCAGGAGAATATGGATTCATACTGAGTAGGGGGTTGTTGAGGTGGAAATACCTTAAACCTGATATATGGGGCTATTTCCCTTCCACCTTCACAACCGTCCGGGCTTGGTTTTCTATCCCCAAGGGCTGGGTTAAAAAATTCCCCTTCACTTGGGGATGGGGTTCCTTACAAACTTCCATGGATGATATTACCGAATATTTTGTTCTAATTTAATAGAGTTTTGTTCAAATATGGGATGCGTTCATTATTCAAAAAGCACTTAAATCACTCATTTTTGATGATTATTCTACTACTTCCAACATTTATGCTATCTAACAGTTGAAATCCCCTAAGAGATGGTATTTATTTATCTTCTCATATGCTTGAATATAGTCTTTCAATATCTAGTTTTCTTCTAAATTGAGGTCTATGAGAGTCATTTTGGGGATATTTTTCGTTGATCATATCTTCATTCATGGATATATTCTGTTTGATTAAGATTTTCTGAATCTATAACAATTCACATTACAATATTTGGAGGGCTTTTCTGGTGAGGTATTGTAGTGAAATGAAATGTTCCATGTGCACTACATTCTATAATACGAACAATATATGGGGTCTTTGTGATTATCTATCATAACCTCAATGAGGCATTGAGGCTTGTCTATTGAAGGCCTACTTAATATTTTTCAATCTTATAATTTCATGAATCCTAGAGTGATTCCAAATCAATTTGGAGATAGAACCCCTAAACTTCCTTAACATGAATTTGATAATATTTATATATTAATACTTTATCTTTCATGTGACAAAGGGTTTTCTATATATTTGGATGGATTTTGTAAACACATTCTTTGGAAAATGCCTTCAGAATGCTATATTGAGGGGTGGATAAAAGTTTAGAACATGAATGGTATATCATTTTTATATAACTTTTGCCTAATGTTTACAATTATTCTTCATCATTCACTTGAGGTTCCCCTATATCATCTGACTAGAGTGGAATCTTCCCAAATATTTTACCATAAGCAGTGAGATTGAATGGGATTTCCTCTGTTGTGTTGGGAGGTAAGTGGCCCAAGGGTGGTTCAGAAAATGACCATCACCCTGGGATATCTTTCGGTTGATAAAGGACTCCACCTATTATTGATAATGAATCAAATGTGACTAGAATTGATTGTGCTAGTGGCTCGTGATATGTGGTCTTTCTCATCACTACATTTCCAATTGGATAATTCTCATAAAAATGAAAAACACTATTCTGGAGAGAAAATTCCTAGTGAAAAACATCATGAGGAGGACCACCATGGTGGATTATAGCAAGGGGAAGACCCACTTTCTCGTTTATATTTAGGACACTCAGATGGTTGTCATGGATCTCATCTGGAGATTGGTTATTGAGATTGATCATATTGTGATCATGAAGAAATCCTTCACCATGAAGTGTCCGAATATGACCTTCAAAATCACTATTTCTACTCTAGTAATTTGGTAATGGGAGGTTTGGATCTTGAGCTTCCATAAATAAGAATCTGAGGGATTCAAGAACTCCACTATTAAGAAGATCCAAATCGTAGATCGGATCTTGATTTTCCAATCATGTTTGATGAGGCCTCTTTTTGGATGACTTCATAGTACTGATTAGGGACACCTAATAAGAGTAGTGGATTTCATAGGAAGGTGTTTGTTCCTACCTTGGAGTGGACTTTGGGATTCGCCGACTATCTCTAGTTGGAGAGGGTGTATGTCCTTCATTTAGTTGTCCATATAATATAGCAGAGTCTTTCTCATGACCATCCTGGATGGGAGCAGAGGTGTGTATCTTTTCTAGGGTGACATACTGATGAGCCACCCCACATATGGGGGCAGTGTTATATGTCTATCCCTCCAGCACTTCTATCATCTCTATTATTATTTCCTAGAATGTCTATAGGATATGGACTAGGATTTGAAGCTACTATTTCACCATTTCCAGGATATTCTTGGTTATTATAATGACTGGAATGGGTATATATGATCATTTCGTATCCAGAGTAGGTGTATGTGCCTTTTCTTATCCTCCCTTTCCTACCAGTGGATATTGACATTAATCATTCAGGGTGGTAGGGATTTTTGTCTCCCCTGCTCATTTTCAAGATATTCGGAATGAATCTTATGAGTGCTTCTAGATGAGGCTGCTGGTAGGATTGATAAATGTAGGCTTGTGTGTGTGACTTGTTTAATCTTTTCTCCAAATATGGTTGGTGGGATTATTTGAGTGCTTCAAGACTAATATTCTAGCAGGATTGGTGAGTTCATGTTTGTGAATGTTTCTACTCACAATATGATATTTTATGTGGTTAGAGGGATTCATTGAATGCTGCCAGATGAGTCTGCAGACTAGCTGAATGAAGGCATACAAGAGTGGGCGCCCACTCACTATTTTAGACAAATTGGGTTGGTGGGATTATTTTGAGGGAGAAGAGGTGGGACATTGTTCCTTGGTGGTTACATTTCATCCCCAATGGGACATCTTTCATGCTCGGGATTGAAGGTCTTGGTTCAGATAGCTGAGGAGAACACCCTCTTCATGTTGAGTGGTTACTACCACAAGGTGTTGGCAGTGAAATATGCTAGAAATATCCCTTGAGAAGGACCCCTATAACATTTTGGATGATTTTTTATAAAGCCTCTAGATCCACCTCCCTATGATATGGGAGGTAATAGTTTTCACGTTCCATTGATATACTCCTAAAACGTTTGAAGATAAATTTTGATGTCGTCTATGTCAAGACCACTGATCCTCACTAACTGAAATATCATTGCGGATTAATTAGATAGAGGGCTAGTCAGGAAGCCTCCAAGGTCCAGATCGTACTGTTATGATTCTATTCCTAGACCAGTGAGTTGGATACCCAATTTTGAAGATGATGGGTTGGTGATGGCATCATCCATGTTGAGGAAGACCCACAGTGTGCAGTAGCCATGGCATGTATCAGTGAAATATGTAATTAAATCATTGTATTGATGGGATATTAAAGATTAAGTTCCTATAATATAATAAAAACATGAATAATAAAATCCAACCAAAGTATAATATCATATGAATGAACACATACATGATATATGACCTTGTATGACCCTATTTTATCAACTGAAATGGGCCTAAAAGATAGTTGATACTATCATCCAAGTTAAGAATTCATGTCGCATTCCCAATTTTTTGTTTCCCTATGGAGAATCAATCACCTAATGATTCGGGTTTGTTCACAGAACCAGAAACACCCAATGGTTCTGTATCCCAAAGGACATGATTTCCAAATGTAGGCTCTCATTAGGTCTTTAAAACAATGATATTTAAGAACGTGCATTGTCCTAGAGAATGGGAGTTCGGGATCATAACACCATTTTGGGGGGAATTATTTATTACTCTTTGACACTTCAAAAGATTTAAGATATGTTCATGAATTATTCATTAATTCCCAAGTATTCCATGGGTCACCCAAGAATTAGAAATCAATTAATAGTACATATGGAATATAGAATCATCTATATATAACCACGGCTCTTCGTCAACAGAGACATCTTATAGTAAATGAGGTTCTCCATTGAAGATTTCATCTCATGCACTACTTATAGATTATTTGGTAATTATTACAATGATGGTGTTTTTAGAGCCACTTAGTGGGTCACTCTTGATTGTATTGACATATTGGTAGATTAATGTTGTTTTGATATTGGTATGGAACCCATGGACGAACCTCGTACACATCCTTGTGAAAGGAATCAGAACAAAATTAGTTTGATGCCACATAATCGGGAACATCATACCTTTTAAGTTCATGTGATAGGGACCTAACCATATAGATTGACATCATGTGGCTTTTATTTTTAGGTAGAAGTTTCTTATTCAATGTTTTGTGTGGGACTTATGCTGAAGCAGCCCACAAAACCTAGAGAGATTATGTATTACTAGGTTAAATGAGACCCTATTTGAAATGTGGCCCTGAAAAAATAGGGTTGTCCTTCAGTATTTGGTTTGGGAATTATGGAGGATTACTACATATCCCATTTGGATGGGAATCAAATCCAAAAAAAAAATATTATAAGGACCTATGCCTACAGATGTACTTTGAAGATTCATCTCAAAGAGGAGTATGGACCTTTGAGAAGATTATTTTGGGGCTTACATCTGAAGAGGATTAGTTTAATAGAATCTATGAGTAATATTTCAAATGATGGTAAATTTTAGGCTTATTTTTGGGATTACATGTTATGAGGATTCCTGTTGTTGTTTGGATTTCATTGGGGCTTACCCATGAAAAGTATTTACATTTAGTTGTGGGCCTAGGTGGGTATTCTATGTGTCTTGATTGTAGCAGGAATCATAGTTCTCATAGTTCAATTAATCGCATGGATCATGTAGCATTAATGATCATCATTAACCCATATTCCCATATGATTCAAGATCTGTGTGAGAGATAAGAGGAAACACATAATCTTAGATACCACATGATCTGATTTTTTCCATAGGTGGACATAGAAGCATATCCCAAATAGAGATATATGGGGCATTGAGTGTGCCCACCTCTATTTCCCCATGGAAAATAGTGGAAGATGATATTTTAAAACACTTCACTCTCCTCACATTACATTAGAATGGGTGTAGGGTATAGAGACTGAGAAGGGAAGGAATCATGAGAGAGGGTAGAGGGCTCAGATTCTCATCCCCTCTTGGCCCAATGGCCACGTTGCAGAGAAGAGAAAGAGTGAAACATATAGAAATAAAGGATATAGGATTACTCCTGATGGGAATCCCTAAAATGGGTCCCATAGTGATAGAGGATAATCTCATTCCATATTAACCAGAAAAGAAAGCATAATCCTTATCCTCCATGCTAGGAACTGGAGAATATAGGTATTGGAGACAAGAATGGTAGGACATGGTCCTAACCCTTATTCCCAATACCAGGAACTCCCTGACACTTTCCCTTGGGTATGGGTTCTCATGAGCTTAGGTATAAACACACACATAAACCCCGAGGACCCTAAATGTCCAACCATACAAGTGAGGGAAACCTCTGACCATAGGAATACACACCCAATTGGGGGGACATGCTTGTGTTCCACTCACCATGGTTATAAATGTTTTGAGGTTTTAGTGGAGGATTCATCTTCATCCCTATTAGACAAGGGATCTAAAAGAGTATATGGCCTTCCATGGATGGATTTGAAGAAGGACTAAAGAGTGGTTCACATATGATAAGGTAAGGGTGATCCCAAGAAGCTCGTGCAGGGGTTACTTCACACAGATAAGTCTGGGGAAACTGGTGGAACCTTTAGTGACATAACACATGGGTTAATACACTTGAGTTAGACCATACTCATGAATTCTAGGGTCTCCACAGGTGTTCTCAGAGGTAACTCCTTTTGGTCCCTTGTTAAGGAAATTGACCACATTATAGTGTTCGTTAATCATGGGGTGAGTGGATTCTTCACACAAGTATTGATTGTTTTTAAACCCTATGGGAAATTTAATTTCACTATCCCTCTTTTATCCCATTTCCTTAATGATATATAATTCTACATAGAAGGTTTGGGGGGTTTGAGAGAAGGACTAGGAAGGGAAGAGATACAGCTACCCTTCAATAATTTCCATCCATCCAAATGAAGAGCCCAATTTCATATTTATAAAAAAATATGTGACCCTAGGAGAAGGGACTATCTTGCTCAGGTGTCTTGCTTAGGTGTCTCACATAGAATCTTGCTTAGGCTGATCACACCATACGATTGTTCATGTACCTTGGGTGATGATGTTGCTTTGGGTTACCTGAGTGAATGACCTCTAGGATAATTTACAATCCATTAGCTTTCTTTATTTCACATCTTATATTATTGTAATGGTATTTCCATTTGTCATATTTTCATTCATGTGATGAAAATAAGTGTCCAAAAGCACCTTTTTTTACTAGTCATGGGGACCTGGATTGTTAGACAGTATGAACTAGATATGTGCTTCATTAGTAGAGAAACACCCCATCTAGTGGATCCATAGAGAAGATGAAAGGTCCAGGAAATGGAAATGTGGGAATGAAATCATGTTTGCATGGAACTAGTTTTCTTGAGACCCATGAGACTAGATGTAAGCCTGATGATTATCCCCATTTATTATTAATTAGATATTATATGGTCAAATCACAATCATAACTAGTTTTTACCCATGATATCCTTTTACTTGATAATCGATACATGGATGTGTTTTCTAACACTACCTGGCTCCATAATTTCCATTCGTGATTGATTATTACTCTTGATTGATCCTTTTATTGTTATTATAAACCTTGAAACTATTGTATTAACTATTGGGTAGATTTTAATATCATGTTCATATTCTCATATTTTCTAAATTATATGTATCTAGCTTATTAAATGCTTCTAAATTTTTTATTTAAAAAATGCATAGTTTTAAAATGGTCAAATGGAAATATATATAGGTTTGGTTTGATAAATTTTTTCGGATTGTTTCAAACTCTATTTTTAAACATAGATTTTTATCTCATTATTTTAATCATCTTTTATAATATTTAACTAATCATATCATGTATCAAAATTTAATCTTTGGTAGAATCCAACTAGGCTCTTTAGATCACACTATATTTGTACCCTTTGGTGTTTCCACCCTTTATGATCTTATAGTATGTGTTTATGATCTCTTATTACATTGTGAATTTTAGTTAGTGTCACCAAGGGAGGGTGGATGGGGAAAGGGTAGGTTGTCTTGGACCACTAGAAGATGGGTTTTTAGACATTTTGTTTTATTTATATATTTGTATTATCTCATTTGTACATGATATGATTATACTGGTGTTTATAGATGAAGATTCTTCTACAGTGTAATTTGATTATTATATACAATTGAGGGTGAAATAATTCTCAATAGTAATTTATTGAAGTCTATATGTGTATTTTCAACCTGAGTGGATCAAGAATTCTATTTGAGTTAGTGGTGAATAGGCTCAGATATCATTTTAGATATTATTTCAGGTTGGTTGATTACAATGACATTGTCAGTTCTTGGCTGAATAGTAAGTGTACCTTTCAGCACTTTGTTATTGTACCCCACATCAATAACAATAATATCATAAGATTCCCCTTTGTCACTTAGATTAGACGGTTTCCAATTTTTTTCATTTTTATTAACCTTCTAATTTTATCATCAGTTATCATAATGCTCGTACTCCTTTATTTGAATCATTGGAATGTGGTTGGTTCATTTTATTGTTCTTTTCCCCATCATTAGATGACAGATTGTTCACATCACATCTGTATTATATTTCATGATGGCCTTCCTTAGAACACATAGAACAATTACAAGTCCCCTATAGATGTTTACTCCCTGTTTTTTCTAAACATATAGTATAAAGGAATGATCAACTTCATCTATCTATGGTTTTTACAATTTTGAAACCATTATTTTCTTATCAAAATCATGATATTTATAGGTAACTCCCACATGTATGTATACCTTGATATAACATAAAATAATTTCCTCATTGATTCTAAAATCTCTAATGAATAACAACCTTTGTAAACATTTTTTAAGGCACTTCCAAATTGGTCATTCATACTTTTAGATTGGATGAAAAAACTAGATTCATACCTTGGAATTCATGTAATCTTTTCCTAATGGGAACTAACAAATTCATCATCATTGTGATTTATCTAATGGAATTTATTCTCCATTTATATACAATTTATATGAGGAATTTATTTATTGGAAAAATATCATAATCTCATTTCACATCATGTAGTCAATTTCCCCTCATTACCTCATGTTTCTAATAAGAGTCCACTATTGATTTATTTTCCTTCAAAATGAAAAATATCAAAGATAAATGTTTCATTTTCTGAACAGTATAAAATGTAAATATTATTTTATTTGTACAAATACATTGATCAATTACTTGTGGATTAATAGGCACACTAATAGAAGGGTATTTTTCCTCATTAAGGACCTAATATAAATGTTGTAACCTCATTTTCTTGTTTGGAATATTAACATGATTCATGTATTGGGAATCCTACGTAAGCATCTTAGTGATATTTTTCATTATATTTCACATAACATTTGGTTTCATAGGAGAAAAATAATTATATTTTCTATCATATTCAACATTAGCATGGTTCCTTCATGTTTTATCCATAGAATAAAACAAAAATTCATACTGTTGGCAATAATACTCATATGAGGAAACCACATAATAGTGAAAATTTATTTATAGGATGTTTAAATCAATACACCTTATTTTCAAATTATTGAATCTTAGGTTAAACCAAGGTTATCCGATTTCATTAACAAGACATTATGATATTATCCTATACTTATATTTATGCCTATGAGTTTCACAAAATATTTCTAACACAAATATCCAAATATTAACTAAACCTTACTCTAGTACCTACTATATCAACCCACAATTTTCATATATAAATATAAAATTATTTTTTATGAATATTCAATACATAAAATTATGATCCACACCAAAACCATAATGGTTTTGTGTCTTTAGAAAATATATACACAATATTCTTATTTCATGTATGATATTCAACATATCACACAAATATCTTCCCACACAGTTCTCCTCTTATAAATACCACAATTAAAACCTTTCCTTCTAACCTGGGGAAAGAAAATATATGAAAGGGTGAGATTAAATTATCAATAAGCATAGGTGAGGGGGATATCAGTAGTCACATAAATAAAACATGATCCTAAGGGTATGATAAATTGATTTTAACATTTTTAAATCCATAACAAATATATCATATATAATATCATTGGATTAGGGTATAAAGCATGTAATTTTATACAACATGAATCCAAAAGAAATCTAATAACATGAGGGATAAAATCCAGCCATGGGGATTGGTAAAAAAACTAATTATTTTTTCTAATGTGTTATAGGGGATGGATAGGGTTATCTCACATGGTAAGATTCATAGTTTGTTCACATAATTAATCTAATTTACCTACAATATTTTTTTATGAAACCAATTAGATTTTATTTATTTTCTAAAATAATGAAATAAAATGAAATTCTACCTTTCCATGAAATTATTAATATAATGAATATAGAATAAAATAACATGGTCATATGTTCATTTTTGAGTTATATAATTATTATCCATTATTTTTTAAAATTTAATTTTATAGTACACTTATGAAATATCACACTTGAATTTATATTCATTAATTTCAATGTGGTGAAATCTTAAATTCCAATGTAATCCAAATTCCACCTCCTCTTATAATTAAATTTGATGTCACACCTTGATCAATAGTGTGGAATCTTCTCCGACATGGGTCCATCATATTCAATTTCATCCATTGATCTTCTCAACTCCATTGTGGGAAGATCTTATTATCAATGAATAAAAGATAAAATAATAAAAATAAAAGAATAGAAATACAATTGAGTTTTATATCATGGTATAAAACTACCACATCCATGCATATCAATCACATCTTCTACGAACAAAAAAATAAAATTTAAAAATGAAATCAAAATCACCTAACCTCTCTGGGACATGACCTGGGTTCAGCCCTAACTATCAAGGGTAACATATCAAAATGTTGAAAATGAGAAAAAGATAAGGTAATAAATAAAATTATTAAAGAGAGATAGATGATAAAGGGAAGAAAAATAAATTAAAATAAAAAGAGATCTGAAAAGAATAAGAAACTAAAAGTATTAAATAAAAGAATACAATAGAATAAAGAGATAAAATTATTGAATAAGATGTATAAAATAAAATAAAATAGAAAAATGGAGTGAAATGAATATAAAACACAAAGTTATAAAATAATAAGGAGAAGAAGAATATGAAGAAAATGACGTTTGGTTGGGGGAAAAACTTGGCTAAAAAATTCATGGATCAGTTGTATTTAATAAATAATAATGAAAAATAACAAAAATAAAATAATGAATAAGAAAACTAAAATAAATGTAGAAACCATGGACTCCTTATTGCAGTGGTGTCTAACTCTTTTGAAGCAGCAATGCCTTCTCCTTTTATTGGCACTGAGACATTCCTTGACCTCTCATTCTTTCAAGTGTTGGAAATATTTTAATTTTGAATCACCTATGAGACAGAGTGACTTGAATATTTAAAGAAACAAAGATCTCACTTGTTTCCATTATCTTTAATATGGACTCAAAATGGAATGAAATATGTGGAAAATGTTGAGAATCTATTTTCACGGATTTTATGGAGATATGTCTGTTGTCAGAAAGGTGAAACATCAATTCTTGGAACTTCCTCAACCCCTCTATCATTCATGGTGGATGTAGGGAGCTCACATATTCATTAAAGGTGTATTAATAAATTATTAGGATATCATAGTGGTTGTTTCGGCTCCAAGAGGTGATCCATTAAGACCAAAGATATTGATAGTGTTTATTCAGCTTGAAATTGAGCTTCCTGGTTGTGGAAATGTAAAACTATGAAAAAAACAGTAAATACATCAAGCTCTGGAAACATGAGTGGTTGAGATAGATTGGGGATTTTATCTGAGTTGAACACATTAAATGATAGAGGGGTTGAATCATATCATTTAACTGATCCAAAATACCCATACTGATTCATTCCAAATTGAAAGTTAGCATGGGTATGCAGATTTTTTATATAGAAATAGTTGTGATGTTCATATCAAACGCGTACACTAGGGTGGGATCCTAGATACACATTCACAAACACATGGTCTTCAAACTCACATGAGTGGACCAAGCATGATTTATCCCAACTAATGAACCCACAGGCTCATTCCATGGGCTAAAATCTACATGGGACCGGTCCCCTATGTGGCCTTTCTGCCTATGCCATGGGTTCCAGATATTTATTTTGATTTCATGGTCAGGTGTCCCCATGTGGGATTTCTATGTGGTTTATAATCCTGTAGATTAAGGGATTTCCAAGTTCACCTATTTTTTTAACTAAAAAAATCATTCAAACAATGTAAAATCTATAATTTAACATTCCCAAAATTATTCATAATAAAAATTAAACATTAAAAATAACTTTTAAATCCTTTTTAATTATATATTAATAATTTACCATAATTTAATAAAATCATTCAATGTTAATTTTGTTTAAAAATAAATATAAAATAATTGATGTTTGATTAAAATGATTCATGAAAAAATGAGTGTTTAAAATATCCTTACACATAAAATATTCTTTTCCTCAAGCACTAAATCTCATCATTGAAACTCAATGGTAACCAGTGTTATCAATATTTAGTTCTCAATAAAATAATTAAATACTTACCATTTTTTTATCGAACATTCAAAAAATAAATATAAAATATCAATTTAGTTTCTCAATTTTCTAATAAATAAATCAATCCAAGATTTCAATTTTTCTCATTGAAAATTGATGGATCTTCTCCTTTCATTAATTTATGCTCATTAATTCATTATTATTAAACATGAAAAATCAGGATATACCTCTCTTAAATCATTTATATCATAACTCGTGATATAATTTAAGTAGAGTTTTACACATATCTTAAGAACACACTTCTTATCCAATGGATTGTAAATGAACTACTTTCTCCACATAATAGAGGCAATAGGTACATAAAATAATGGGTAATTTTCAATAAAGGTTCAAATGAATATTTGTATTAAGGTTGGTAGTAATTCATGGTTAAAAGTTTAATCTCGTAGAGGAAGTTAATCTATACAGTATTATGAATGATATAAAATGGAAAAGTGGAATGAGATTTTCCCCTTCTCGGTGAAAGAATCTTACTTTCCCAAATCCCAAATTAAGGCCATGATAAATATAGAAATAATGATGGAATTTCCCCTTCTTAAATTCTCTATATATTTTTAAATTTTCCCTTATTAATTGTTTTTGTAAAATTTGGTCTTAGAATGTATCTCTCATTGGCCACCTAACCACATATGATAACAATCATTGGTCTGGTGATAGTGTTTTTTTATATTCCCATGTAACAACCCACATTTTTTCACTTTTCATTCTTTCTTAGGAAGGGAAAACTATAAATCACAATGCATTAATGAAACAACCATTCCAAATACCCATGATAATAACACCACCCATTTCTCTTACAATTAAAATCATCCCTTCCACCATGAATTCCCCAACCCTGACACATAAAAATTAAAATATCATGGAAATACTAAGAGTAAGGTAGGGATGGGTTAAAAAATGTCTTCAGACCTGGATGACTCCAAATATTTGTATTCATGGTCTCTATGTGATTGAAAATAATTAGTGTAATATGTTTTATTAAGTAAAACGGATTATTAAAATATTTCTGGGTAATCTTAATTGTATTCTTACAAAATCATATCATTGAAAAGTTACAATGCATGTTCTGGTATGTTATATGTCTCAATATCACTAAAATATTTGATCATGAATAAATAAGAAGTATTTGGTCTAAAAATACATGCAAGAATAGGAAATATAAAATTGGATAATCACTCATGGAATGACTAATAATAATAAATTAATTCAAAAAAAATTATAAATTCAATGTTTGAAAAATGATTGTGAAATTTCATTTACATGAATAAACTAATTCCTTCAAATCTTGAGTCTTTATTTTAATATTAATTATTAAATATAATAATTAAATTCCAAATTTTAATCATTCAAGCACATTATAATTGAGATAAAAAATATTAAATCATAGGATTCATAAGAAACTAATATCTCTTAGATATGTCAAGTTAATAAAAAATTAAATCATGGGCGTGAAATTATCAGTTAAATCACAAAAACCGATTAAAAATGAGATTAAAAATTATATAGGTAATTTAAAACTCATACACCCATTAAAATTTATCTTTATTTTAATTTTTTAGGTTTTTCATTCCATGATCTAGATTCTAATTTCAAGGCCTAGTTATTTAGTATTTTCATGACATTTGTTATATTCACAATGTGAATTCAATTCACAATGTGTATTATCTCATGTTTTTTCAGTTTCTTCCTGCTACCATTTTGTACATTATGGATGGACCTGCAAAATAAAACCACTCTTATAATTACAAGGATAGTTTTAATTATTTTAAAAATGATATGGGGAGTGTTTATTAATGGTAAACTATTCCAAAGTATCAAATTGAAATACTATAAATTAACTAAAAACATAAATCATAGTGTGATATGCCAAGAGGCTTCTATATTTTTACTACATCTAGAAAGAAGTTCCAACTGAAATCCATATTCAGTTGGGGGTAGTTCTTAATATATTTGAACCACCACATTTGGATCTTCCCATCATTCACTTCTAATTTGTTGGTGTTGAGTGATAATTGAAAGGATAATGTATAGCAAAACCATCCCCTTAAAAATTAGGAATTGATTTCACAGAGGGGGTAGGATGAAGTTTGTATTATCTTCCTTAATGGTTTCTTATTATGAAATCTCCTTTTTAATATCTACTGCTTACTCAATTGGTGCTTCATGTATTGAATGATCAAATGGAATATAAGAAGAAACATTCACATGAAAAATAATAATAATAAAATTATCAATTATACAATGAGTTTTTTTGTCTTTATTTATCCAGTATAATCTACTTAGTATTCCTCATGGGCTTCCTAAAATGTTTTTTTATCAAAATTAGGGAGATTCATGTGTTTCTCAAAAGGTTCAGGTGCTTTTTCTTCATCTTCCTCTATGTAATTTCATGGACTGAATGAATATGAAAATTCAAAATAATAATGTGTGATACTAAAATCATAGTTAATAGAATCAAATGAGATATATTTAAAATAATATCATTTCCCTGAGATGTTTTTGGTTTAATCACTTCATTAGTGGTAAGTTCCTCTTGAATTTGGGTCTTAGTAGATAGGGGTATGTAGTCGGGTTCCTTTATCTTTTCATCAAATTTCACCACATGGATGGTGTCTTCTTCGTCTACTTATATAGATATATGAATTTTTGTTGGATATTATAATTTATAAGGATTGGAGAGATCATATTTTACCTTAAAATTCCTCTAGAAGTCACCATGTTCTTTTTGATCTCCCATACATAACTCAACAATAAAGTCTTCCTAATTTACCTCCTCAAGTTATTTCTCAGGTTCTAGTTTCTCTGCCAATTCAAAAAACATATTTAAATTCTCTATCAATTTTCATTATCTTGTTATTATATATATATATATATTATGTTATTTCACATGGAATTTATCATAACCAGACTCTTCTTTCTATTTATCATGAACCTGGGAGTACTCTACCCAGATAGCCACACCGGCCATATAAGTTAAAAAAAATACATTGTTACCTTAATTTTGTCAAAAAGGTTATAAATGACCTTGTTTAGAAAATAACGAAAAGCTTCCTTTATACATATCTTATAAAAGTCAAAAAAAGGTATAAATGAATTTAACCCATAGTATATAAAGTAGTAAGAATGTTTTGAAATACATTTTTAAGAAACATGGATGTGGATGATAAAGAGGTCCCAGTAGATAATTACGTATAAAAAACCTCAGATAATGAAGAGATTGTATAATTAAACCTTACCTTGTATTTTTCCTTGGTCGAGGGTAGGTTAACCTCATGTATAATGTTGAAACAATTTTTATTAAATTATACAAGAATCATATACATTAATATGATATCATATATGATTTGTTAACATTTCATTTTTAATAATATCTTTGTATTATCATCATTTCGGGTGTTAACAGATTCTTTTTCCTTTATATTCTTTATTATGTGAGTCATATTTTTTATGGATGGGATGTATATTATTCATATCTAAAATGATATCCAGTCTTTAAACATTATTTTTAATCATCAAATTAAGATTATTCTTGAAAGGATATGATGGGGAATGAATCTCATCGTGTTCGTGGAGACGTTAATCTGTACGTACGCACGAGAGACAATTTCATTTTTTTATATTAAAATAGTATATAATTGGATGGTATATCATATATAGAGAATAATTATCATGATATATTTACTATTTAAATCAATTAAACATCATTATTTTACCCATCCAAATAATAATGTATTGAATAACAATTACACCAAGACGTGGAGACGGTAAGTCGTACGTACGCACGAATGCTGACATGTCATTCAAAGGATGGATAGAATAATGAATATAGTTGTACCATATTTATAATAACATAAAAGTATATAGAATATATTGGAGTAATTATTTTATAATGGAAATAACAAAGAAAGAGGAAGTGGAAGAAAAAGGAACTTGAAAGAGGTGATGAAATATTTACCTCTTCTTCAGGTTCTTCCTTTTGATTTAATCAAAAGGGCTCTTCAAGTTAGATTTATGACTAAAGGAAGGCCTCTATGAAGAAGGGGGGACAGTTGACAGGATATTTGGGCAGGGGATGGCTGAGCCAAATTGCTTTGAAGGTGTGAATTTGAGAGAAGTGGAAGTGCCCTTTTATAAGAGGGGTGAGGGGAACCTTAGGAAAAGCTAGAAATATTATTTTATAATAAAATAATTTTCGGTTTCTAATGGATCAAAAATATATTATTTAAAGGATAAGGTGGGTATGGGTCGAAAACCACTCAAACAATAGGTTTTATATTTTTTTGGTTCAGTATATTAACCATGTCTTTTAGATTTAACTCTCAGTTAAATATTTTGACATTTACCATGTCTCTTTTTATTTTTATATCATATGGTTAATAAACATTCTATCTACTTCCAAGAGAACCCCAAGTGGTTCATTAATGATACAAATATTTTAAAAACCCGAGATTTTATTAGAATTATTCTTTTTAATTTCATTGATGTCTTCTATTGTATGCTACACCAAAATTATCTTCCGCTATACGCAACACGATATTATCTTGCGATATATGCAACACTATTCTTGGCTCGTGTTACACACAATTTCAAGTTCATTTTGTAGAAATTATTCTATGCAACATTAATTATAGATTTTTTTAATGTATAAATGAAATATGGTTGTATTTTTTTATATGCAAAAACAAAGAAGTCCTGCACAACACGTCACCCTAACTTGGCTTGCATTACATGAAATCATGACCTTCCTCAATAGCGTGTGTAGTACGCAATACCGAGTTCCACTAAACAACGATATATTATTATAATATCATAAAGTAGCCTTTATGTATAGTATTAAATGAGTTTTAACTTTTATAACATTATTATTCATCTTACATATTTTCTATAACATGTTATGAGAACAAAATAAATATTTCGGGTAAGATAAGTATTTTTAAAAAAATGCAGTTTTGCCACATTTTGATGGCACACCCACTTTAAATCCAGTTTTTGACATGTTTATAAGTTCAATTTGACAAAATAAAATTATTCCTTGGAATAAGGATATAAAAATTTAATTTGGATAAATGTTTCATATTATTCTGATAACTTTCATATTTTGATGAATAGAAAAAACACGCTATATTTTAATTAAAAACAACTTTTTTCATCGCAATAATTTATATGGTTAGATTATCTTTTTAATTGGTTTTAAAGTTAAATTATAATATATTTTTACCATTTAATCCAATGTTGGTCATTGGAATTAATTCTACTTTGAATTTGGACATAAACAGGTGTCGATCTTTTGATAGTTATTGTTTCTTAAAAACATGCTATTAGTTTTGATAGTGGGAATTAATTTTATAATTAATTAATTTCACTTCTATCTTTTGAATTTGGAAAAATAGAAATCATTTTTGAATTAGCAATATCAAATATATCTTAGGCATAATTTTTCGTATTTTTCTGAAAAACTTCATTTTTTGATCAATAGTGAAACCACTTAGTGGTAGTTAAAAAAACTAAATCTTTCATTTAAATGAAATGTTACCACTATTTTGAATTTAATTTCAAAAATCCGACATATATGGTTGTTATCAAGAAGAAAATTTTTGTTCAATAAGATGAAAATAATTTTTTGTGAATAGTAACTTTGGACTTTTATTTACTACGGTTATAGGTAAATAGGGTAACTCAAGGTTAAAAGAATATTATAATAATTCAAAATTAACTTGAAACTTGTCTTAACCTTATTGGATGAGTAGTGGCCGATCATGGAAATCCTTGGGTCAATTTTGGGACCCCATTGCGCCACTTGGTATTGTTAATGACAATTTGGATTAATTAATTTAATGTAAAGACAAAATTGATATTAACAAAAATATTTTAGTAATTAATTTTTATAAGGGGTTATATAAATTATATTTTCAACTCTAAATATTCATTGGAAAGATAAAAAAATTTCCTACACGATGATATTTTTTCTATAATTTTTAGACATCAAATAAATTAAATTATTTATGACACAATAATGTTGCAGTATTTACCTCATTAATAAATGATTTAAATAAATTAGATTATAATGATTAAAATATTGTCCAAAAAATGTCCAATTATGATTGGATGAATTTATTTCTACCATGAGTCGTCTTATATTTATCTTTAATTATTTTTGGACCTTTTTAAACCGAAGATAAGTTTATAATAAAATAATATTTTCACACATTCCAAAAGAGCCCCTCCTCCCCCTTATAAAAATAGACCATTTCTATCCAATTCCTCACACCTCTCAAGCCATTTATCTCGACACAATTCTTCCCACTTAAGATCCCTACATCCCTATACTCCCCCAAGAAACCTTACATTAGGTAGAAGGAACTTCAAGAAGTTTTTTTGGTTCAAACCAAAGGAAGTTACCCAAATTAAAGGTAACAGTTTCTCTTAAGTTGTTTTCCTTTATTCTGCTTCACCAACCCCGAAACTCTTTTTAATCCTTTCTTTTGTAAAAACACCAGAATCATAAATATAAAATAATGTTATTACGATAAGTATTAGAAATAAACTTACACATACCTCTATCTAATGGATGAAGAACATAATGTTTTTGTGGATGGCAAACTAACGCCTCACGAAACGATGATTAATCGATTTTCTCCTACCGCCTCTCATGGTGGCCATTATGATGGAACTATATTTATATATGATATATATTATGTTTATTATTTCCTTATGCTTATTTAATTCCCAATTATATGAATCCTTTATGGATTCCATGGTGGGTAAATATGATAATCTCATTTGAGGAAGTGCAGACTACCGCCCCCTCATTATGTTTTAATTACATTTAAATAAGAAATAGAAATGAAAGTAGCGTTCATGTGTATGTACGACTTACCGTCTCCATGAACGGTGTATTTCATTTCATACCTCTATATGTTATGTACTATTATAAATATATGTATATGCTGGATATATAATGAATATATATGATATATAAATCATGATTTACATTCTGGAAGTAAGTAAATCATGATATAAGTTATAATAACATCAAGAACAACAAGTCCAAACACGTACGATAAATAAGATGATTTTACCCAAAACTTTGCTTTAACATGGGATTTCCAAATTAACGGGTAATATAAAGTCATAAGTGAACCATATATGATATCATAAAAATTTATATGATTCTTTAATAAGTCAATGAAATTATTTAAATCATTATACAGGGGGTTCGGATATGTACGAAGCATATCAGACCTAAGGTAAGGGGTGATTTTTCAATCTCATTTTTATCTGAGATTGTTTATTCGTAAGTTTTTTCACGAGATTTATATTTATCATCCATGTCCCTATCTTCTAAAAATTGTTTCATGTATGTTTGAAGTCCTTTTTACCCATTTTTGACTTTCACTGCATGGTTTGTAAGGAATCTTTCTTTTTTTTACGTTACTAGGAAATTTTTGACTTTTCCAAAAAAAGTACGAGGAGAATGTTATTTTTAACTTATACGGCGTGAATGGATTTTTACAGTTTCATAACGCCTAATTTTCATGAAGATTCCTCTAAAAAATTTCATAATTATCTTCAAAAAAACCCTTTTCATTTAAAATTTCATGGCATTTTGTTAAAAGAAAATGATTTTGAAGAAGAAATGATATTTTCCTCAAGAATTCATTTCAAGTGTTTTCTCAAAACTATTTTCCATCTAAAATTAATTTATTTAATATGTGTATGTTTCAAGTATAATGTCTCTATTATTTACATGTTTTGATTCTTCTTATGATAAAATTTTATCCATTTTTTATGGATTATGTTATGATGGCATGATGTGTAAGAATACCATTCTATTACATGGGTTATGATATAATGTATGATTCATGATTTTGTGGCACATGATATAATTATTTCATTATGAGATGGGTGGGACCTATATATCCCTCCAATGAATTGGGTAAAGATTTTTATTTCATGAGATTGACATGGATGAAACGGCAAGTAAATCTGGTTCAGTAATACAGGGCTGGAATGACAAGTAAACCCAGTTCAGTAAGGTACTTTGTCCACTAAGATGGTCTTGGTAGCAATGCCTTGGCTAATATGGAAATCGTATCATGTGATTAATGTTTTTCCATAATCACATTTTTTATTCCCATTCTATTTTATCATGATTGTTGTTCCTTTATGATATATGCCTTATGTACTTCCAATATTTATGCCTTTGCTCAAGATTTTGATGTTTAGATTTTATGTTCATGTTTTTTCATTTAAATGTTTATAGATTGATTTATGTTATCTATGCTTACACTTACTAAGAATTTAAGCTCACCCTTTATATGATTTCTTTTCCCTAGGATTTAAAGAAAGGTTTTAGGTAAGAAAACAAAAGGGGAATATCTTTATGGGAGATGTTGAAGATCTTTCACATGATTAGAAGATTATTTTTTATGAGTTTCCAAAGAAACTAAACTATTATGGTCCTTGTGTGTCTGTTTTCATTATGTATTAAGTATTCCGCAAAATTAATGTAATGTACATGTATTTCAATTTTTGTGTCTCTACAGTTGGTATCAGAGGAAAGGTTTAGTTAACCTTTGGAAACTAGGATTTGAAAACTTTAGTGAGATCCCTAGAGATATTTCTAACGTATGTCTGAGGATGTCCCTAAGGATAAGAATAAGTATAGATTATAGTCCTAGAATTATGGTTACGATCTTAGAATTAAACCTAAGATGTTATATATTGATGTTACTCCCCCTTTATTATGTTGTTTTACCTATCATGATTTTTGTCTCTCACGCTATTCTTTCTGGGTTTTAGACAATTTCTGGAACCCGGACGAACCGTGTTGATCAATGTAATGGACAATGCAATGATTGTTCTTCTGAACAAACCAATGTTATGGGAGATGGATTGTAATATCTTATTGCTATACTTACACATGATATGAAACATTCGAGACTTCCGAATATGCAGAGAAGGGAACAATATTTTATTGAGTCCTTCATGAGGCAACGTCCCCCTTCTTTCAGTGGGTCTTCTGAACCACTTGTTGTTGAAAAATGGATCAGAACCATTGAAAAGATATTTTCCAAACTTCGCTGTTGAGAGCATGAAAAAGTAATTCTGGTTGTTTACCGTTTAGAAGGTGAGGCAGACTAGTGGTGGATGATAATTAAGAATACAATTCCCCAAGGTGAAATTGAATACATTGAATGGGATGAGTTCAAGAACTTATTTTTCAATAAGTAATTCCCTCTTATTCTTCGAACAAAGATGGAAAAGGATTTCCATGAGCTTATGCAAAAGGATGATGAATCTTTAGGTATATATCAATCAAATTTTCCAAGGCTTGCAAGGTATGCATTTGGCATTATCATCCAACCTGAAAGTAAAGTTGATCGATTCTTCAGTGGATTAAAACAAAGTCTTCGAAGGGAATTAGCTATAAGAGACTTCAGTAGCTATGAAGAAATTGTGTGTTGTGCTATCAAGGTAGAACTGGAAGTTGGTGTTACATATCCATATCATGGTTTTGATATGAAACTAAAGATGGAGTGCAAGGAGAAATCTCAAAACAATGGTGAAAAGAAGATGAATGTTTCTTTATGCTCAAAGTGTGGAAAGACGAACGGTGGAGATTGCCTAAATGGTACAAGAAAATGTTTTAAGTGTGGAAAAGAAGGTCATCGAGCAGTTGATTATCGAAGTAATGGGAAAAAGTTTTCTAACGATGTGAATAGAGAAAACACTACCGAGAACTCAACACTAACACTTCAATGCTTCAAGTGCAAGGAAATATGGCATTATGCTAATAAATGACCTAATCCACGAGTTCATGATGATCAATGTGAGCAACCTCTTAAGGAAAAGGATAAAGGGAAGTGTAACACACGAGACTTTTATGTTATATAAATCATCAAAGAAATATTTTTCTACACACAACACTTGCTTGGATTTCTTTACACGAAATCGTGATCTTCCTCGATAGCTTGCGTCGTACGCAATGCCGAGTTTCACTAAACAACGATATACTATTAAAATATTATTAAAAATAGCGGTTATGAATAGTAATAACCACTTTTTGAAATTTTATAAATTTTGTTCTTCAAAATGGACTTCATTTTTGGATTCGTAATATTGAAATTAGCCTAGGGTGAAATTTTTGATATTTTTCTGAAAACTTTCAATTTTTGATGAATAGTGAAACCACTAAGTGGTAGTTAAAAAAACTGAATTTTTCATAAAACTTAATTTTATGCATCTGTGAGTAGAATTTCGAAAATCAGAGAGACACAGTTAATATCATGGACTAAAATGTGGTTCAATGAGATGAAAATAATTTTTGGTGAATAGTAACTTTTTACTTTTTTTTACCACGGTTAAAAGTAAATAGGGTAATTAAGGGTAAAAATGATATTATTATTACCCTAACACATGTAATAATTCTATTGGACAAGTTTAATTCGACCAAAAACAACCTTAGGAATAAAATATGACCATTTAGGCCCACTTCGATTAGATTAGGACATTTATTATTAATTTATATAAAGAAGGGTTAAAATAATTAAAATAAAAGTTTAATAACTAAATCATTTTTAATATAAGGTTATACATAAGATAAATTCAACTATAAATATTAATTATAAAAATAAAAATCTTTCCTACATAATGATATTTTATTTGTAATTTTTAGACTTTAAATAATTTAATTTATTTATGACACAATGATGATGCAGTAATTACCATAGTAGTAAAAAATTAAAATAATTGATATTATAAATACCTAAATAAGTATAATTTGAGACTTTTTATGAATTAAACTAATTTTCTAGGTTAATATGACATGTTAGGATTGATTTAATTAACTTTTTTCGAAGTAATCATTCTTTTATGAGTTTCAAAAAAATAAACTAATGAATAGTGTCAAAATTGACATAAAATAGTTTTTAAAACAAATATTATATTATTAATTGTTATTTTATTCCTAAAAATCTAAGGTTCGGCCAAATGACTTAGATAAGGTTATAAATATTAATAAAACACAACTTGGGGGTCTCTTGGATGTATATGGTATGTTTATTAACTATATAATATAAAAATAAAAAGTGACATGGTAAATGTCAATCTAATTAACTAAGATTTAAAACTAAAAGATAAGGTTAATATAATGACCTAAACTTGTATAAATTCTATTATATGAGAGGATTGCGACCCATACCCACCTTATCTTTGAAATAACTCAATTTGGAGCTATTTAAAACCGAACTTGACTTTATAATAAAACAATATTTTTAGTTATTCCAAAGGTTCCCCTCTCCTCCCTTATAAAAGGGCACCTCCTCCATATCTTCCTCACACCACATTGAGCCTTCAATCTCGGCCAAACCCTGACACTTTCTCCTCTCCACTTCCATAGAGACATCCTATAGGTCCTGGTCTTCTTCAAAGACCAATTTTAGTGCCCTAAAAGAAGGTCTCAAAGAAGCACTTCAAAGAAGAGGTAATGTCCGTTACCGATTCTTTCATCTTTATTTTTTATTCCACTTATTATTATTTAGTTGTTTCATTATGAAGTAACAACATCAGTATCACTCATATACTGATATGTTATTATAAATATGAAACAACCCTATTTCACCATCTATCCATCCTACGGAAAAATAAATCACCGCGCGTGCGTACGTACGGAATACCGTCTCCACGCCGTGGTGTAATCTATTTTCCACCACCACCTTACTTGTATGGGTATAATGGTGTAAATAATGAATATATATGACTATTATAAAGTGATATTGATTCTGAAATATTATACATACACTCCAATACAATTCGACGATCATAGGAACGATATCATCACTCGTGCATACGTACGGAATACCGTCTCCACGATGTGATGCAACTCGTTCTACATGATCTTCATTTCATAATGATTATATAAATGAATTGAATGAATGAATATGATATATATTACACTAATACCATTCTGGAAATGAGGCATCTATAACCTAAAGAGAAGAATAATAATTTATTCGACAAAACACGCATAAGAACAAAAAGTTATAAACACCCGAATAACAAGTAGCAATGAAATATTACTAATATAAAGCTAAGAATATGACCATATATGATATCATAACAATAATTATGATTCTGGAATATGTCAGTAACATTATTTAAATCATTATACAGGAGTTTCAGACACTTACGAAGCAAATCAGACCTAAGGTAAGGGAAAATATCACAATCTCATTTTTATCCGAGATTGTTTATACTTTGAAATTTACTAGGGTGTATTTTATCATCAAAATCCATGTTTCCTCAATATGTAATATTATTTCCATCCACCTACAATTTTTTAAATCCAATTTTACCCTTCTTTGAGTTTTTTGTAAATGATATGAAAGGAATCTTTTGTCATTTTTCATACGAGGTACTTTTTGACTTTTCTGAAAAAAGTACAAAGAATGTTTTTTTAACTTATACGGCATGAATGGATTTTTAAAACATTATTTCCAAGAAGATTACTTTACAAGTTTTCAAGTTTATTTTTAATCAACTTCTTTTAGTTTAGAATTGTACGACATGTTAAGAAAGGAAAAGTGTTTTTTAAGCAGAAAGGATATTTTCCTCAAGAATGGATTTCAAGTGTTTTATCAAAATTATTTTCCATATAAGATAATATAGGGTTCTGTTTCTATCCCTATTATTACATTTATTTGATTATGTTTTGATGGAATTATTTTTATGAATTTATTTATCTTATTTGAATTTTTTTATGATGTCATGATGTTTAAGAATCCCATTTTTATTAAATGGGTTATGCAATGATGTATGATTTATGATTTTGTGGCACACATAAGAATGGTATCATTATGAGATGGGTGGGACCTATATCTCCCTCCAATTCATTAGGTAAAGATTTTATATCTCATTAGATAGACATGGCTGGAATGGTAGGTTATACCAGTTCAGTGAAACAGGACTGAAACGAGGGTGACTCAGTTCATAAATGGACTTTGTCCACTAAGATACTCTTGGAAATGAGTATTGACTAATAAGAAATGATTCTATATGATTATGTGTGTATGCCACAAAGTTTAATGTTTTATGTTATGATTATTGGGATTACATTTCACATCTATGATTTATCCCATGTTATGATATTATGATCTCTTTTGCAGGTTAAGATTTCCAAAAGTTATGTTTTTTAGGTATATGATGTGATTGATATTTCTTTTGTTTACCCTTACTGAGAATTTGAGCTCACCCTTTTGTATGTTTTATTTCCCTATGTTAGGAAGAATGTTATTAAGTAGAATATGCTAAAAAGGGACTCTAGATATGATGAAATAAATGGGAGGCAAAGTAGATGCTTTACGAACCAGTTGTTTATGTTTCACAGCTTCTAAAGACACTATACCTATACGGTCATTTCTTGGTTTTGTTAAATGTTTTAATAAGTTTTATTCAATTCTGAAGTAATAACAATGTATGTAAAGTATGGGTTGTTATAGTTGGTATCAGAGTTAAGGTATAGTCAACCTTTGGAAACTAGGATGCGAAAGCCTTAGTAAGAACCCTAAGGATAAGTCTAAGCATAGAACACAATCATAGTGTTTTAGAAATGGCCATAAATAACCTAGGATAAGACCTTAAGTGTGAAATTTTATTCTTGATTATGTGGTTTAACTATTATAATTAGTGTTTCTCACACTATTATTCTTGGTTTTAGTCAATGGCTGGAACCCGAAGGAACCGTGTTAATGAGAAATCCGACGGGAAATGAAATGATTGTCCCCCTGAGCAACCAAACGTTATGGGAGCTAGAATGAAAAATCTTGTAGCCATGATCACACAACTTTCTCAAGCTATGAATCATGCAGGACTTCCAAACGAGCAAAGGAAGGAGCAAAATTCTGTTGAATCCTTCATGAGACAGCGTCCACCTTCATTCAGCAGGTCTACTGATCCATTAGTTGCTGAACAATGGATTAGTAATACTGAAAAGATATTTTCAGTTCTTCAATGTTCTGAGCATGATAAAGTCATCTTAGCAGTGTATCATTTGGAGGGTGATGCTGATCAATGGTGGAATCTTATTAAGAATACGAGGCAAAGGGATGAAATCGAGTCCATGGAATGGGACGAGTTCATGAACATATTTTTCAATAAGTACTTCCCTCGTATTCTCCGAACAAATATGGAGAAAGAGTTTCTTGAAATGAAGAATAAGGTGATGAATCTGTTGGTACCTATGAAGCAAATTTTACAAGACTTGCAAGGTACGCTTCTGGTATTATTATCCAACCTGAGAGTAAGATCGATCGATTCTTTAGTGGCTTAAAACCAAGTCTTCGAAGGGCCTTAGACATAAGGGACTTCAATAGCTATGAGGAAATCGTTCGATGTGCTCTCAAAGTTGATATGGAGATTGGAGTAACCCATCAGTCATATGGGTTTGATAAGAAGAGGAAAATGGAATTCAAAGGAAAATAAAAAGAGCACACTGAAAAGAAGATGAGCTTTCCCTTATGCTCAATGTGTGGAAAGAAACATGAAGGGAGTTGTCTTAAAGGGACAAGTAAATGTTTCAAATGTGGAAAGGAAGGTCATCGGGCATTTGAATGCTGCGATGATGGGAAGAACATGTCTAATGATTCAAACAAAGGAAGGGATACACAGAATGAACCTACTACACTTCAATGTTTCAAGTGCAAGGAGATAGTACATTATGCCAATAAATTCCGTAATCCAAGGGTTGATGATGATGGTCGACGTCAACAAACTCTTAAGGATAAAGAAAATGGAAAGTCACATGCAATTTCTATCAGTGATGTGGAGTACGATAACGATGTGGTGAAAGGTACACTTACCATCCACTCTAAAGTAGAAAATGTTTTATTTGATTCTGGATCCACCCACTCCTTTATTTCTGAATAATTTTCTAAGGGTATCACCGTATTACCTCAACAATTAGATGTTGAGTTAGCTGTGACAACACCTAATGGCACAACAGTCGCGTCAAAATTTTATAATTCTTCTCTGATTGAAGTTTGTGGGAAAGTGCTGCCTGCAAATATTGTGATCCTTTCTATAGTGGAATTTGATGTGATTCTTGGCATGTATTGGTTTTCTCTACATGGATCTCATATCAATTGCCAAAGAAGGGAAGTCACATTTCATATTCCAGTTCAATCTATGATCGTCCATCGATGCAAGGATGAACATAACCTTCTAGTGGAAATTTCTTCCATTTTATGGGTATTGATTCCACTAAATGAAGGTTATTTATCTCAAATGTTTGGTGAGAAACTCACGATTAAGAATATTCCCATTGTACGGGAGTTTGATGATGTCTTTTCAGATGAATTATTGGGTCTTCCACCGAATCGTGAAGTTGAGTTTTCAATAGAAATCGTACCGGGTGCTTTGCATATTTCAAATACACCTTATAGAATGGCCCCAATTGAGTTGTAGGAATTGAAGAAGAAACTCCAAGAGAATCTTGATAAGGGGTTCATACGCCCTAGTGCTTTACCTTGGGGAGCACCTGTTCAGTTTGTTAAGAAGAAAGATGGATCAATGAGACTCTGCATTGATTATCGAGAACTTAACAAGATCACTATCAAGAACAAATATCCTCTCCCGCACATTGATGACCTATATTACCAACTACGTGGAGCTCAATACTTTTCCAAGATTGATCTTCGTTCAGGGTATCATCAATTAAGGGTCAAAAGGGATGATATACCAAATACGGCTTTCCGTACAAGGTATGGACACTATGAATTTATAGTGATGCCATTTGTTCTTACTAATGCCCCTGTTATCTTCATGGATCTGATGAATAGTGTCTTTAGAGACTATCTTGATCAGTTTGTGGTAGTCTTTATAGACGATATTCTTGTATATTCAAAGATCAAGGAAGAACATGAAGATCACTTGAGAATTATATTGAAGACCCTAATAAAGGATAAGCTTTATGCCAAATTTACCAAGTGTGAATTTTGGCTTCAAAAAGTTGCATTTTTGGGTCACATAATCTCAAAATAGGGGATATCTGTGGATCCAGCAAAAATAGAGGTTATCGAAAGATGGTCGAGACTAACAACAGTAACCGAGATCCGAAGTTTTCTTGGTTTGGCTGGATATTATCGACCTTTTGTGAAAGATTTTTCACGATTATCTAATCCACTCACCATGTTGACTCGAAAAGGAGTTAAGTTTGTTTGGATGGAGGAATGTGAAGAGAATTTCAAGGAGTTAAAAAGAAGGTTACCCAGTGCACCTGTGCTCACACTTCCTTGCAGTGGAGAAATGTTTGTGATCTACAGTGATGCATCCAAGAATGGATTGGGGTGTGTTATTATGCAAAATGATATGGTGATAGCTTATGCCTCACGACAGTTGAAAATACATGAGCAAAATTAACCAACTCATGATTTGGAGTTAGCTGCGGTAGTCTTTGCATTAAAGATTTGGAGGCATTACCTTTATGGTGAAAGGTGTGATATTTATACTGATCATAAAATTTTAAAGTATATTTTCACACAAAAGGAGCTGAATATGTGCCAAAGAAGACGGTTGGAGCTGATTAAGGATTATGACTGCTCAATCCATTACCACCCTGGGAAAGCAAACAAGGTGGAAGATGCATTAAGTCAACAAGACCATGCCAGTTTATCCATGATGAGGATCACAAAAGATCCAATATTTATGGATTTACAAAGAATGGATCTTGGAATTATAATAGAACGGGAAAAATCTTATCTTTCTCAAATGAATGTTCAACCATATATACATGTGAAGATTAAAGAGGCACAGAAAAAAGATGTCGAGTTACAAAAGAAGGTGAGAAATGTTCCTAAATTCAACCTTGATTGTGATGGGATAATAAAGTTTTGGAATCGGGTTTGTGTTCCTACCATCCCCGAATTAAAGGAGATGCTGGATGAGGCTCATAGTTCTTCATTCTCTATTCATCCTAGAAGCACGAAGATGTATAGGGACCTGAAAGAGTACTTCTGTTGGGATGGCATGAAAAGAGATGTTGCTGAATATGTCTCTCGATGCTTGGTTTGTCAACAAGTTAAAGCTGAGAGATAGAAGTCTAAGGGGATGTTACAACCATTACCCATTCCCGAATGGAAATGGGAAAACATCACTATGGACTTTGTCACAGGACTTACTAAAACATCCAAAGGCAATAATGCTATCTGGGTCATAGTTGATCGTCTTACAAAGTCTGCACACTTCATTGCTATTGGAGAGGATTTCTCTCTGGATCATCTTGCCAGTATATATGTAATAGAAGTGGTAAGATTGCATGGAGTACCACTTTCTATTATATCTGATCGGGATCCGAGATTTACCTCGATGTTCTGGCGAAGTCTTCAGCATACTCTGGATACATAGTTGAGTTTCAGCACTGCTTATCATCCTCAGACAGATGGTCAGTCTGAGAGAACAATTAAAACTCTAGAAGATATGTTGAGATCTTAATCTATGGATTTCAAAGGTGGTTGGGATCAACACCTACCTTTAGTGGAATTTTCTTGTAATAATAGCTTTCACTCTAGTATTCAGATGGATCCTTATAAAGCTCTCTATGGAAAAAAATGTAGGACTCCAACTTTCTGGGATGAAGTTGGGGAAAGAAAGCTATTAGGACCTGATCTCATTGATGAAATGGCAGAAAATGACAAATCTATTCAACAACACATAAGAGCAGCTCAGAGTCGACAGAAAAGTTATGCCGACAACCGAAGAAAAGACCTAGAGTTTGAAGTGGGTGATAAAGTGTCCTTACGATTATCTCCCTGGAAGAGGGTTATGAGATTTGGAAAGAAGGGGAAGTTGAGCCCTAGATATATCGGTCCTTTTGAAATACTGGATCATGTTGGGAAGGTAGCTTACCAATTGGCACTTCCACCGCATCTCTCTCAAGTTCACGATGTGTTCCATGTATCTCTCCTGAGAAAGTACATACCTGATCCTTCACATGTACTCAGCTCAGAAGTTGTACCGTTGGAGCAAGATCTTTCTTATGAAGAACAACTGATAGAGATTCGGGATCATAGTGAAAAAGTCCTACAAAACAAGACAACTCAATTTTTGAATGTTTTATGGAGGAACCAACAATTACAAGAAGCTAAATGGGAGCTTGAGGATATGATGAGGGAGAGGTATCCTCATCTGTTTGTTAAAAGTGACGAATTTCGAGGGCGAAATTCATTTTAAGGGGGGTAGAATATAACACCCGAGACTTTTATGTTATATAAATCACCAAATGAATATTTTTATACACACAACACTTGCTTGGATTGCTTTACCCGAAATCGCGAGCTTCCTCGATAGCTTGCATCATACGCAATACTGAGTTTCACTAAACAACGATATACTATTAAAATATTATTAAAACTAGCCGTTATGAATAGTAATAACAACTTTTTGAAATTTTATGAATTTTATTTTTTAAAATGGACTTCATCTTTGGATTTTTAATATTGAAATTAGCCTAGGGTGAAATTTTTGTATTTTTCTGAAAACATTCAATTTTTGATGAATAGTGAAACCACTAAGTGGTAGTTAAAAAAACTGAATTTTTCATAAAACTTAATTTTACGCTTCTGTGAGGGGAATTTAGAAAATTCGAGAGACACGGTTAATATCAAGGACTAAAATGTGGTTTCATGTGATGAAAATAATTTTTTGTGAATAGTAACTTTTTACTTTTTTTTACCACGGTTAAAAGTAAATGCGGTAATTAAGGGTAAAAATGATATTATTATTACCCTAACACATGTCCTAATTATATTGGACAAGTGTAATTCGACCAAAAACAACCTTAGGAATAAAATATGACCATTTAGGCCCACTTGTATTAGATTGGGACATTTATTATTAATTTATTTAAAGAAGGGTTAAAATAGTTAAAATCAAAGTTTAATAAATAAATCATTTTTAATATAAAGTTATACATAAGATAAATTCGACTATAAATATTAATTAGAAATCTAAAAAGCTTTCCTACATAATGATATTTTATTTGTAATTTTTAGACTTAAAATAATTTAATTTATTTATGACACAATGATGATGCAGTAATTACCATAATAGTGAAAAATTAGAATAATTGATATTATAAATACATAAATAAGTATAATTTGAGACTTTTTATGAATTAAACTAATTTTATAGGTTAATATGACGTGTTAGTATTGATTTAATTAACTTTGGGTGAAGTAATCATTCTGTTATGAGTTTCAAAAAAATCAACTATTGAATTGTGTCAAAATTGACATAAAATAGTTTTTAAAAAAATATTATATTATTAATTGTTATTTTATTCTTAAAAATCTAAGTCTCGGAAAAATAACATATATAAGGTTATATATATTAATAAAACACAACTTGTGGGTCGCTTGTACGTATATGTTAAGTTTATTAACTATATAATATAAAAATACAAAGTGACATGGTAAATGTCAATCTAATTAAGTAAGAGTCAAAACTAAAATATAAGGTTAATATAATGACCTAAACTTGTATAAATTCTATTGGATGAGATGATTTTGACCCATCCCCACCTTATCTTTGAAATAACTCAATTTGGAGATATTTAAAACCGAACTTGACTTTATAATAAAATAATATTTTTGTTTCTTCCAAAGGTGCCCCTCTCCTCCCTTATAAAAGGGCACATCCTCCCTCTCTTCCTCACACCACTTTGAGCCTTCAAGCTCGGCCAACCCCTGCCATTTTCTCCTCTGCACTTACCTAGAGACATCCTAGAGGTCCTGGCTTTCTTCAAAGACCAATTTTAGTGCCCTAAAAGAAGGTCTCAAAGAAGCACTTCAAAGAAGAGGTAATGTCCATTACCGATTCTTTCATCTTTATTTCTTCTTCCACTTCTTCTTCATTAGTTGTTTCATTATGAAGTAATAACATCAGTATCACTAATATACGGATATGTTATTATAAGTATGAAACAACCCTATTTCACGATCTATCCATCCTACGGAAAAAGAAATCACCGCACGTGCGTACGTACGGAATACCATCTCCACACCGTGGTGTAAACTATTTTCCACCACCACCTTACTTGGATAGATATAATGGTGTAAATAATGACTATATATGACTATTATAAATTGATATTGACTCTGAAATAGTATACATACATTCCAATACAATTCCACGATCATAGGAACGATATCATCACTTGTGCGTACGTACAGAATATCGTCTCCACGATGTGATGCGACTCGTTCTACATGATCTTCATTTCATAATGATTATATAAATGAATTGAATGAATTAATATGATATATATTACGCTAATTCCATTCTGGAAATGAGGTATCTATAACCTAAATAGAAGAATAAGAATTTATTCGACAAAACACGCATAAGAACAAAAAGTCATAAACACCCAAATAACAAGTAGCAATGAAATATTACTAATAAGAAGCTAAGAATATGACCATATATGATATCATAACAACAAGTATGATTCTGGAATAAGTCAATAACATTATTTAAATCATTATACAGGAGGTTCGGACACTTACGAAGCAAATCAGACCTAAGGTAAGGGAAAATATCACAATATCATTTTTATCCGAGATTGTTTATACTTTGAAATTTACTGGGGTGTATTTTATCATCCAAATCCATGTTTCCTCAATATGTAATATTATTTCCATCCACCTACAATTGTTAAATTCCAATTTTACCCTTATTTGAGTTTTTAGTAAAGGATATGAAAGGAATCTTTTGTCGTTTTTCGTACGAGGTACTTTTTGACTTTTCCGACAAAAGTACGAAGAATGTTTTTTTAACTTATAGGGCATGAATGGATTTTTAAAACATTATTTCCAAGAATATTCCTTTATAAATTATCAAGTTTATTTTTAATCAACTTCTTTTAGTTTAGAATTGTATGACATGTTAAGAAATGAAAAGTGTTTTTTTAAGTAGAAAGGATATTTTCCTCAAGAATGGAGTTCAAGTGTTTTATCAAAATTATTTTTCATCCAAGATAATATAGGGTTCTGTTTCTATCCCTAATATTACATTTATTTGATTATGTTGTGATGGAATTATTTTTATGAATATCTTTATCTTATATGAATTGTTTTATGATGTCATGAGGTTTAAGAATCCCATTTTTATTACATGGGTTATGCAATGATGTATGATTTATGATTTTGTGGCACACATAAGAATGGTATCATTATGAGATGGGTGGGACCTATATCTCCCTCCAATTCATTGGGTGAAGATTTTATATCTCATGAGATAGACATGGCTGGAATGGTAGGCTATACCGGTTCAGTGAAACAGGACTGAAACGAGGGTGACTCGGTTCAGAAATGGACTTTGTCCACTAAGATAGTCTTGGTAATGAGTATTGACTAATAAGAAATGATTCTCTATGATTATGTGTGTATTCCACAAAGTTTCATGTTTTATGTTATGATTATTGGGATTACATTTCACTTCTATGATTTATCCCATGTTATGATATTTTGATCTCTTTTGCAGGTTAAGATTTCCAAAAGTTATGTTCTTATGTATATGATGTGATTGATATTTCTTTTGTTTACCCTTACTGAGCATTTGAGCTCACCCTTTTGTATGTTTTATTTCCCCAGGTCAAGAATAAGGTTATTAAGTAGAATATGCCAAAAAGGGACTCTAGATATGATGAAATAAATGGGAGGCAATGTAGATGCTTTATGAACCAGTTGTTTATGTTTCCCAGTTTCTAAAGACACTATACCTATACGATCCTTTCTTGGTTTTGTTATATGTTGTAATAAGTGTGCTTCTATTCTGAAGTAATAACAATGTATGTAATGTATGGGTCATTATAGGAAGTCTCATGCGATCACTATTTGTGATGTTGAGTATGAAAATGATGTTTTGTAATGATTAAGTGTTTATGTAATGGGATTTCAAAATAGTATCATGGAATCTCATTTATGGTATTGTGGAATTTTAGAATATCTATGTATTGGTTTTCAATAATTATATGGTACTGGTAACCATGAAAAAGTGATTGAATTATTATTTGTGCATAATTAAGGGATAAGGAGAAAATAATATGATAGTAATCATGAGCTCATGACTAAAATAAGGCAAAGTGATATCATGGTTTGAGTATATAGAAATTTTGGGATTTTGGTATGTGTAATGAGTTAACTTTTGACAACATTCATGTTTTCCCTAAGGTTCAATGGGTATTCATTTTTCAAGAGAATGCATGATTAAGGTATTCACATGATTGGAATGTGATCAATAGGATATATCGGGGATAAATGATGGTATTCACATGCTCGGTAGATGATATTTATAGTAATTGTTTTCTTTATACTATAATCTTGGACAGAAGTATTTTGGATAAGACTAAAGATTTAAAATGGATTATGTTGGACATAAGTTAGTATTGTTTAAGGCTAGAACTGTTTTTGATATAATCGATGGAATTCCATAGTGATGTAATTTTGGAAAAAGGACAACCTACAGGACATGCGACAACCCGTCGCGTCTGACAAGGCTTTGGGAATTGAACCCACAATAGATGTGCGACATGCCTTTATCACCTACCACTAGCATACAGGAAGTCCCTGGTTAGCAGAAACTAGTTTTATTTTATTAAGCGGTATGATAGATGAAGTATAATTCCGTTTTTAGAATCAAATACGATTAAAATCACCATAGATGGACTTATATATGTTTGATAACTTTTTCTAACATTTTGTTTGAGGCAGATGGAATGACCTGTCATTCTATCTCATTATCCTCTAACACTTCAAGGAAGACAAATTCATCTTCATTTCTTTAAGAGATGAAGTGGAAATTGTTCAAGACGTGAACAACAATGAGATTGTACAAAAATCAAGTAATAATTTCTTTTACTTCAAAAATTCTTCAACATTAGGGAAATTTTCTTGAAATCCAAAAATGTTGTCCTAGTACTCATATATCTGATGAATCAGATGGTACCTTAGATCATCACAAATCTATGGCTTTGTGATTGTTGGCTTTTTCATAGCCCTGTTCTCTACCACTCTCTATCAGAACATGATGGTTAGATTTTTCTTCCATATCCATATTTTCACCTATGTTGTCCTATGTGGAAACCCAGTGCTGAGTTACTTTGGGTGACCATTATGATTCTAACTTCCCTTTTTAAAATGAAGTTTTAGTATTCTTTTTTACGATGTGGGTTTCTATGAAAGAAACTTTCAATTAGTAAACCATTTATAACCCCGACGAATTTTGAGGGCGAAATTCATTTTAAGGGGGGTAGAATGTAACAACCTGATATTTTATTAGAATTATTCTTTTTAAATTCATTGATGTCTTCTGTCGTATGCTACACCAAAATTATCTTGCATTATATGCAACACCATATTAGCTTGCAGTATACGCAACACTATTCCTGGCTCGTGTTACACATAATTTCAAGTTAGTTTTTTAGAAATTATTCTACGCAACATTAAGTATAGATTTTTTTTAATGTATAAATGAAATATGGTTATATTTTGTTATACGCAACAACAAAGGAGTCTTTCACTACACGTCACCCTGACTTGGCTTGCATTACATGCAATCGCGACCTTCCTCGATAGCGTGTGTAGTATGCAACACCGAGTTCCACTAAACAAAGATATATTTTTATAATATTATAAACTAGCAATTATGAATAGTATTAACTGAATTTTAAATTTTATAACATTATTATTCATCTTAAAAATTTTCTATAACATGTTATGAGAACAAAATAAATTTTTCGGGTAAAATAAGTATTTTTCAAAAAATGCAGTTTTGCCGCCTTTTTATGGCACACCAACTTTAAATCATGTTTTTGAAATGTTTATAATTTAAATTTGACAAAATAAAATTATTCCTTGGAATCTGGATAAAAATTTTAATTTGGATAAAATTTTCATATTATTCTGATAACTTTCATATTTTGATGAATAGTAAAAACACTCTTTATTTTAATTAAAAACAACTTTTTTCATCGTAATAATTTTTATGGTTAGATTATCTTATTAATTGGTTTTAAAGTGTAATTAGAATATATTTTTACCATTTAATCCAATTTTGGTCACTGTAATTAATTCCACTTGGAATTTGGACATAAACAAGTGTCGATCTTTTGATAGTTATTGTTTCTTAAAAAAACGCTATTTGTTTTGATAACGAGAATTAATTTTAAAATTAATTAATTCCAATTATATGTTTTGAATTTGGGAAAATATACATCATTTTTGAATTCGAAATATCAAATATAGCTTAGGCTAAATTTTTGGTATTTTTCTGAAAAACGCAAATTTTTGATGAATAGTGAAACCACTTAGTGGTAGTTAAAAAACTGAATCATTCATTTAAATGAAATTTTACCACTTTTGTGAATTGAATTTAAAAAATCCAACATACATGGTTGTCATCAAGAAGTAAAATGAGGTTCAATAAGATGAAAATAATTATTGTCGAATAGTAACTTTTGACTTTTATTTACTACGGTTATAGGTAAATAGGGTAATTCAAGGTTAAATGAATATTATAATAATTCCAAATTACATTAAAACGTTTCCTAACCTTATTGGATGAGTAGTGGCCAACCATGGGAATCTTTGGGTCGATTGTGGGACCCCATTGATCCACTTGGTAGTGATAATGACAATTTGGATTAATTAATTTAATGTAAAGACAAAATTGACATCAATAAATATATTTTAATAATTAATTTCTATAAGGGGTTATATAAATTATATTTTCGACTATAAATATTCATTGGAAATATAAAAATATTTCCTACATGATGATAGTTTTTTAATTATTTTTAGACATCAAGTAAATTAAATTATTTATGACACAATAATGATGCAGTATTTACCTCATTAATAAATGATTTAAATAAATTAGAATATAATGATTATAATATTATCCAAACCATGTCTAATTCTGATTGGATGATTTTATTTCGACCATGAGTCATCCTATCTTCATCTTTAATTATTTTTGGACATTTTTAAACTGAAGATAAGTTTATAATGAAATAATATTTTCACACATTTCAAAAGAGCCCCTCCTCCCCCTTAAAACTTGAGACCATTTCTATCCAATTCCTTACACCTCTCAAGCCATTTTGCTTACCCAAACTCTACCCAATTAAGCTCCCTATATCCCTATACTCCCCCTAGAAGCCTTAAATTAGGCAGAAGGAACTTCAAGAATACCTTTTGGTTCAAACCAAAAAAAGTTACCCAAATTAAATGTAACAGTTTCTCTTTAGTTGTTTTCTTTTATTCTACTTCTCCAACCCCTAAACTCTTTTTAATCCTTTATTTTGTAAATAAAACAGTATCCTCAATATACTAGAATGCTGTTTTGAGAAGGATTAGAACTACACATACACACACCTCTATATAATGGATGAAGAACATAATGTTTTTGTGGATGGAAAACTAACGCCTCACGAAACGATGATTGTTCGATTTTCTCTTACCACCTCTCATGGTGGACATTATGATGTAACTATATTTATATATGATATATATTATTTTTATTATTTCCTTATTATTATTTACTTCCCAATTATATCAAGCCTTTATGGTTTCCATAGTGGGTAAATATGATAATCTCATTTGAGGAAGTGCGGACTATCGCCCCTTCAAAGTGATGTGATTTGTTAATGCCTTATGTGGGATGTATAAAAGATGTAGTTAATGATATTATATATGATATTATACTGGAATTATAATATACCTATGTATAATTATGTTTTAATTCCATTAAAATAAGAAATAGAAATGAAAGTAGCGTTCATGTGTACGTACGACTTACCGTCTCCATGAACGGTGCATTTCATTTCTTACCTCTATATGTTATGTACTATTATAAATAAAGGTATATTATGGATATATAATGAATATATTTGATATATAAATCATTATTTACATTCTGTAAGTAAGTAAATCATGATATAAATAATAATAACATCAATAACAACAAGTCCAAACACGTACGATAAATAAGAAGATTTTACCCAAAACGTTGCTTTAACATGGGATTTACAAAATAATGGGTAATATAAAGTCATAAGTGAATCATATATGATATCATAACAATGAATATGATTTTTTAATAAGTCAATGACATTATTTAAATCATTATACAGGTGTTTTGGATACGTACGAAGCATATCGGATCTAAGCTAAGGGATGATTTTTCAATCTCATTTTTATCCGAGATTGTTTATTCGTAAGTATTTACTACGATTATATTTATCATCCATGTCCTTGTTTTATAAAAATGATTTCATGTATGTTTAAATTCCTTTTTACCCATTTTTTACTTTTACTGCATGGTATGTAAGGAATCTTTCTTTTGTTTAAGTTATGAGAAATTTTTTGACTTTTCTGAAAAAAGTATGAGGAGAACGTTATTTTTAACTTATACGACGTGAACGGATTTTTATAGTTTCATAACGCCTCATTTTCAGGAATCTTCCTCTACAATATTTCTTGATTATTTTCAAAAAACCCTTTTCTTTTAAAATTTCATCAAATTTTGTGAAAAGAAAATGATTTTGAAGAAGAAGGGATATTTTCCTCAAGAATTCATTTCAAGTTTTTTATCAAAACTATTTTCCATCTAAAATGACATTATTTAATATGTTTATGTTTCAAGTATAATGTCTCCATTATTTACATGGTTTGATTCTTCTTATGATAAAATTTTATCCATTTTTATTTATGGATTATGTTATGATGGCATGATGTTTAAGAATACCAATCTATTACATGGGTTATGCTATGATGTATGATTCATGATTTTGTGTCACATGAAAGAATGATTTTATTTGAGATGGGTGGGACCTATATCTCCCTCCAATGCATTGGGTAAAGATTTATATCTCATTAGATAGACATGGATAAAACATAAAGTAAATCCGGTTCAATAATATAGGGCTGGAATGGCATGTAAACTCGTTTCAGTAAGAGACTTTGTCCACTAAGATAGTCTTGGAAGCAATGCCTTGGCTACTATGGAAATAATTTCATGTGCTTAATGTTTTTACACAATCACATGTTTTATTCTTATGATATTTTATCATGATTGATGTTCCTTTATGATATATTCCTTACGTACTTCCATGATTTATGTCTTTGCTCAAGATTTTGATGTTTAGATTTTATGTTCAAGTTTTTGCATTTAAATGTTTATGGATTGTTTCATGTTCTCTATACTTACCCTTACTGAGAATTTAAGCTCATGCTTTATATGGCTCCTTTTCCCTAGGATTTAAAGAAAGGCTTTAGGTAAGAAAACAAAACTGGAATATCTTTATGGGAGATGTTGAAGATCTTTCACCACGGTTAGAAGATTATTTTTTCCAAGTTTCCAAAGACACTAAACTATTATGGTCCTTGTGTGTCTGTTTTCATTATGTATTATGTATTTCGAAAAAGTAATGTAATGTCCATGTACTTCAAGTTTCAGGTCTCTAAAAATAACATTATATAAGTCTTTTGGTAGATCCTTATATTTTCAAGAATATAATATCAATTAATAATATAATATTTGTTTTAAAAACTCTTTTATGACAATTTGGACACTATTTTGTATTTTGTTTTTTCTAAATTCATAACAGCATTATTACATTGAAAAAAATTCATATAACTAACCCTAATATTTTATATTAACCTATAAAATTAGTTTAATTCATAAAAAGTCTAAAATTACATTTATATGGATATTTATAATATCATTTATTTTAATATTTCATTAATTAGGTAATTACTGTGTCATCATTGTGTCATAAATAAATTAAATTATTTAATATCTAAAAATTATAAATAAAATAACATTTTGTTGAAAATAATTTTATATTTATAATGAATATTTATAGTTGAATTTATCTTATGTTTAACCTTTTATTAAAAATGTTTTAGTTATTAAACTTTGAATTTAACACTTTTAACTCTTCTTTGAACTAAATAATAATAAATGTCCTAATCTAATCCAATTGGACCTAAAGGATCAAATTTTATTCCTATGATTGTTTTTGGTCGAATTACACTTATCCAATAGAATTAGGACATGTTTTACGGTAATAATAATATCATTTTTACCCTTAATTACCCTATTTACTTTTAATCGGGGTAAATAAAAGTAAAAAGTTACTATTCACCAATAAATATTATCATCTTATTAAACCAAATTTTACTTACTGATATCAACCATGTCTCTTAGATTTCTGAAATTCAACTCATATAAGTGGTAAAATTATGTCTTATATAAATTTTCAAATACTCCTAGGAGGTGGGTAAAAGACGGAAAAAAGTTCAATAAAATTTTTATATATCTAAAATTATTATAAACTAACTATAATGAATTACATTGAACTTATATAGGTATTATGTATCTATTTTGACCAAAAATGAATTTAAATAAAATAAAAAATTATTTAAATAAAAACATGCCTTTACACTGTAACTGAGTGTTTTTCACTATTCATCAAAAATTGAATGTTTTCAGAAAATTACCAATAATTCACCCTTAGATAATTTCGATATTCTGAATCCAAAAATGAAGTCCATTTTGAAAGATAAAATGTATAAAATTTTAAAAAGTGGGTATTACTATTTATAACTACAAGTTTGATTGGTTGTGGTGTGTTAGAACTCGATGTTACATATAACACACGCTAATGTATTATTCAAAGACTAGAGTATCGTGGAAGATTAGGGTGTTACATCATGTAAACCACTCCCCACCATCTATGTTATAGGAAATGAATATTAATTGTATTATGATTATAATTAGGATGAATTATACTACAATGTTTATTAATTAAAATCACACAAAAAAATCAAAAGTAATCATTTGCATTAATAGTTATTTTACAAATAATTAAAATAGTTAAAATGATTCCACCAAACATACAATAGTTTAGAATATCATTATTGAGAGTCGAAAAAGAATGAAATATTTTAATGGAATATGTCATAAGACATTGTGATTTTATGAAAGTATCATGAATCATATGACATTGATATTTTCAAAAGGATTATATGAAAGTTTGATGAATGTTTGAAAATATTTTTATTGCTTTATGAATAAAACATAAGATATCATAATGTTTTCAGAGTCCAAAAAATACACACTAAAACGCTTTCTATAACATGATAATAAATAATATAACATTTTTACATAATGAATAATGGAAATATCCATATTCTACAATATATTTTTAAAGTATCATGTCAGTCCCATGATTGTAAAATAGTAAATTTTCATGATGCATAAAGGTAAGTGTAGTATGTATGTAAAGGTACAATCGATGATACAGAAACTACATAAATGTTGTATAAACACTACATATGGGTAAACACCAATATTTATAAACTATGTAGGGGAAACACTAAACTTTCAGCTTTTTTGTAAAGTTAATAACAAAATTACATGAGTTGTGTAAACTTATAGTGAATCTATTTAATAGTAATTCATAATTTATTTAAGGATAAAACATTAAGTCCAATTATTCACATATTGGTAATAACTATCTACATAAAAGAAATAATGAACATTTGTAAGTGTAATCACTATTTTGCATAATGGTAAAAAGATCATGTATAATTAAAACACAAAAACTATTAAAAAAATTGAAAAAATATTAAAAATGAATTTAATTTGATGTTTTGAAATATGAAAACAAACAAACAATCAAACATAAAAATTACCAAACCCAAATAAATAAAACCTAGAACAAATAACTATTATTAAGGAATAATGGGTTGTTGTGGAAGATCTATTATAAGTTATTTAAATCAAATTTATGTCATATAAAAAGGATGAAATAATGGTTTCTATAGAGAAGTCTAAAACTAATGAAGAATAAAATGCTAATCTGAAAGGACTTGTAGACCCTTAAGTGGAGTTAGAAGGATATCCAGGGGATCTCTATTTTCAAGGATATAAGAGATGAAAAATTATTATTTTTTACATTAATTTTCAATATATTCCGATGAACAACAATCTAAAATTAATCATTTTAAGAAAGTTTAGAAGCAATATAAAGATGTTTCAGAAAAATAAGAAATTTCTATTATTTATAAATTATACACTGAATTTCTTAATAAAGTCAAGGATGGTATTAACTTATCTATCTAGGTGAATGTTAAGAAGATTGAAACTCTTGAAGAATATTTTTTTTATTTGATAAATATGATTTAACTAGAAATCAAACCATATAGTTGAAAGGAGAGGCTTCATTATGGGATGTTTTTAGAAGATGTTTTTGAAATTAATGGAATAATGAGTTACAACAACATTTCAATAAATTTTTAGTAATCAATGAATATATAGAATAGGTAAAATTGGTTCTGATTATGATGGTAAAACATCAATGATAATGTTTGGAATTAATCATAGAACATGGAAGCATATAATGGATGAAAATCCTCAACCATTTAGAATTTATGAATTACCAACGACATTTACAAGAGTTTCAGATACGTTGTGAGGTTATAAGAATAAAATAAATCCATTGGTGAAATATTGATTTTGTAAAATATTAGAACAAAAATTATATTACATATAATAATATAAAATTTAACAATTTTTGAAGCTATTGGAAGTCAAAAAATAAGAATGGAAGGATATTCTTTGTATCAATACAAAAATTATTTACAGGGCTACTGTTATAATTATTAAACATTTAGATATAAATCAATAAATTACTTCAAATAAGAGGAATATATTATTATGGAAGAAAATGGAAAGTGGATAAATGTAAATGTAATATGATTTCCTTAGATAATAGGTTATATCCTCTTAATGAAGAAGAATTTTACCATATCGATTTTGTTTAAAATAATGAGATTAAATTTAAAAATCTTTATTCAATTGTTATTTTAATCAAATGAAAGGATAATGTATTGAGAAGGAAAACTATGATGAAATTAAATTGCTTGAAGCAAAATATTTCCATTCCAATATTCTATATAGATAGTGTTTGTATCGTATTATAGGTAATATAAATTTATTGTAAAATATCAAGGGAATAATTAGTGGAATATGTCACTTTTGAAATAGTTGATTATTAATGATTAAAGTAAGTTATAGCCTCATAAAACTGGTGATTAATTGAAAAATATATATATTCTTTATTTGTAAATTTTAAGTGACAATATATTGAGTTTAAGTCAACATTGAGACTCATGTTTAGAAGTTACATTGAATTGGAGGGATTAAAACATCAAGTGGAAGTCTGGAAATTTTCTAATGAAGGATTATAAGAAAAATAAAAAACATTGTCTGGTTAATATCAAGGGAAAAAATTATTATTAGCTATGGAATCTGTGAATAGATAATGGAACAAATAGTTAGGAAATATTAATTAATAAAGTATAGAGTTATTTTCAAAATTAATACATAAATTAGATTCTCCTAATTTTAATTTGTATTAGAAAAATATTTGTGAAAATTGTATATTAATAAAAAATTTAAAAATATATACCCTCTAAAGAATAAAAGAGCATTGGGTGCATTTAATTTTGTTTATACGGATTTTTATGGTCAAATTATTTATACAGAGACTGATTGTGATAGTTATTTGCTAACTATACTAATCTTAAGTTTCCAACCTATCTATGTGTCCTCCCTACATAACTCCATGCTTATACATGGAATCTCATCCACATTATCCCTCTAAGTACATCTTGTCATGTCACTCCATCCCTCTATGTAGTAACATTCCCCCCGGTTTCTTCTCCTACTCACGATTAATCTCCAATCTACATAGGGTTCCCACATCCACCACTTGACATCTTCATTCATCCCACATTCACTTCCAATTCAATCGATCTAGGGTACCCGCTGACCCTAGTCGATGTGATTCTTGGCGTGAAACACTTTCTCTCTCTGCCTCCCTCTTCCGCATGTGGTTTCCCTATGTTTCTCTTCCCACTTGCGTTTCACCTGCTGTTGAGGTTTGTTTCCCTCTATCATGATAAGTGCTCTAGTCATTTTGAAAACCCTCCTCTGCATATGCCTGCTCCACCGCTGCTTGTTCCTCCTTAGCCAATCGTGGTCTCTACCTATCCATCAGGTAGGGTTTCTTTGATTTGACTAAAATTTATGGCATTTCCTTCTTCTATTCATTCCCTTACCTTCGCGCCTCTCTTCATCCTCTATTCCCTCACGACAGAAGACCTCCATTACAATCTATACTTTCTTCATCATCATCTACAAATCCTTTGGCTATAGGTATGTTCTTATTGGGTATAGGTAAGTTCATATTCCCTTGTCCCTCTCATCAAAGGTTCCAATGTTTAATTTTTCATTCTTTTCTGATGTCACCAAACCCAATCATTATTTTTTCAATTGGAAAATGTTTTATAGCATGGTAATTTTGAATGGAAATCCTCATCTTCCAAATATGTGATGCAATAAAATTCTGGATTCTCCTATCCAAAGTAGGGTTTTGGTTTCTTTATATGTTTGTTATTATTCTTTTTGATTTATGATTTGTGTTCACCACTTATCTATTATGGAGTTGAAACACTGTCAATACTAGGTTGCAACTTTCTTTTTGAGATTTGGATTCTTCGCTTGATGGTCCGGGAAAATTTTCTATTTACTATCGGACTCATTCCATTGAAGAAAAATTTTATTTTAATCATTACTGCTTTCATTCTATGTATCTTTCATTTTGATTTATCACTATTGAGCTAACACTCGAGCAATTTTACATTTATAATAATTTTTTTTCAACATAGAGGTTTTGATTTAAATTTTTATATCCTTTAGATGCTAGAAACATCGATGATCCTAGAAACCTATAATGATTTGTGACTGTGATTCCAACTCCAAAGAACAACTAAAGGAGTAAGTTCCTTACTTGAAAAATTAATCTTAACCCCCAAATTTTAGTTAGTTCAATTTAGTTTTTCTATTTTTTTCTTCTATTATGTCCACACCTCATCTTTGTTATCGGATCCTCGGATTTGATACCGAGTTTATTTTTCTTTACGAATCCAAAAAAATGATCACCTCGCTATCTACTGAGGATTTCATGTGTTGTAGTTGGAAATTGGGGAACTATATCTCAACCTTAAATTTTCATCCCAATGAAATTAACTCTGTTTTGTTTCCCTCTTTTTAGTACTTGAAATTTTTTATTTCGATATAGCTTATTTCATATAAGAAGGAGGGGAGTACTTGGTGTTACCGTGAAAAGCTTAGTAATCCAAATGAAGGGTTTTTATTCACAATGTTTTCATATTTTAATTTTTTGGTAGGATATGAGATTATATTGAGGATTCAAATTATACATAAAATGATGGCCAATGTAAATCCCTATTATAATGAGGATCTGACTTAATTTTTCATTTTTTATGGTGTAAAATTTGATGTTTTCTGGATTTAGTATGAAAATTTTCAATGTTTTTGAGTGCTGCACCCCGGTGTACATTGTTATTTTTAAACGCTGCTTGTACTTATTTGATGTTGGTATAGTGAAATAAGTTTTGTGATGGCTTTGCTTCATCTTTATTACTAGATCCTCATATCTGCTACCGAGTTTCTTTGCCTTGATGAATCCAGAAAAATGTTCCCCTCAATATCCACTGAAGCTTTCGTGTGTTCCAGTTGGACAATGGGTAACAATATCTTATCCTTAAATTTTCTTCCTAATGAAATTAATTGTGTTATGTTTCCCTCTATTTTGTACTTTAAATTTTAGATTTTGGTATAGCTTATTTCTCTTAATCATGAGGTGTGATTACTTGGTGTTTCCATGAAAAATTTAGTAATCCAAATGAAGAATTTTTATTAAATTTTTTATCATATTTTACATTTTAGGAAGGATGTGAGATTATATTGGGTTCCCAAACATTATTTTAAATGCTGCCCAATAGAAATCCTGATTATAATTTCACATCCTACTAATTGTTTATTTTTTGGTGTACAATTTAAAGTTTTATTTATTTAGTAAGAAATTATTTATTGTTTTTAGTGTTGCACCCAAGCGTAATTTTTTATTTTTAAATAATAATTCTACTTATTTTCATTGGTACAATGTACTCATTTATTTTTTATTTTTTGGATATGAGTTATGGTAAATGTGTAGTCTTGATTGGAATTGAATTCATGTTTTGTTTTTAGTTAGGTCTTGTTATCACTCTTTCTCGACCGAATTTTATCTAGATAATAGCTTTGATAGAAATTATTTTCTTATATTATCATCAGTTTCAGTTGTTGATTTCAATCAATATTATTAGTCTCTATTCAATCATTTTTATCTAGAATTTTCATCCTATAAAGGGCATTGATGTTTATCTAATTTTTTTGATGCACAATCTCACCAAAAATCTTTCCTCACTACCTCACTACCCAATAACTAGAAGGTGTATATTTATTTAAACTTTCTTAGAAAAATTTATGTTTTCTCATTTGTTCATCAAAAATATTTTCTTTCAAATTTTTATTTATAAATAATGGATATTATATACATATATTTGGTAAAGTTAATCACAAGAAAGTTGATATTAAAATATTCTCTACTTTTATTTATTAACTCAACCTTTATTCTTTTTAGTTCTTAGTGATTTCATTCACTCAAGACATGAATTATATAATAATTCAAAATACTCAGATCTTGTGTTTGTTTGGTTATAATAGTCATAGAAAATATAATTAAACATCTTATTTCTTCAATGAAAAGGGTTACTAGATAATATTAATAGGATCCTTTGATATAAGAACACGATGTTAGGTTTATTATTGGGTTTGTTGGAAGGATCATACAGAACTATAAAACGCATAAAGTGCATGATTTTTAAGGGTGGTTAATTAAACCTTATTTTATTCTTCGACAAGGAATTCGTGTGCTATTTTTGGTGGTCAAATAAACTTTGTGGAATTTTCATTCTACTTTATTCCAGAAATCATCACAGCAGGTGTGTTGTATTCTCTTCTCTTTTATCTTCATTTTGTTATTCATTTTAAAAATTCAATATTATATGAATATTCCTAATCGATCGAGTATATTTTGGTTATTCCTATTATGTATACTATATATTTTCATATAAATATATCATATCCAACACATCTATATTACATATTCATCTTTGAAAATATATCACTTTTAACTTTTATCAATGTCATAATTCAAACTCAATGTTATCTATTACATTTTATTTTAATAATATGTACTCTAGATCCCTGAATCATTCCACGCACTGTTTTATTGGTTCTATTCATCGATAACATCTTGGACTGTTTTCTAATTGTTCTATTATAATATATACATGATAAACATTATCTATGCATGTTATGGTATCAAGAGTGTTGTAATACCCCCAATATTATACGTACATATTTGGAGGCATTGATCCACCTAATTTTTTATGAGACTTGGGACCCAAATAGATTGTTTCCAAATAGGTGTTTCTATTACTGTTCATCTTCACGTCTCACCAGCTGAAGGGTATACCAGTGGTGCTAGTGAAATTTTTTCCAAAGTGTTGTGTAACTTTCATTTATACTTTAATTCAATTATTGTTCTAAATCATATGAAAATCTATTATGTAAGGTCTCCCATCCTTCCACTTTTACCTCTATCTCCCATTGTACATGTATGTTGTAAACTTTATACAATTGAATTAGTCTAATGTTTTTTACTTTATCAATGATGTCTTAATAGTTTCTCCACTAATATGTCAATAATATTTACCAATTATTTTTGAAATAAATAAATAAAATATTAATGTTCATTATTGTCATTGTAATATAATTTTTTCTTATTGAAATCAGAATTTTTTATAGTGTCTTACGAATTCCCATGGGAGTACTAGTTTAATTATATTCTTAAATTATTATGTAAGGTTTGGGTGTTCCATGATTATATTATAAAATAAATAATTATTGTATTTCATTAAGAGATTCCATATAAGAGTAGAAAATGGAACATGAAGAACTATGAAATTTTTTAGATCATAAAATGGAACAAAGTACACATGATGTGAGGTGGAGAATTAAAAATTATTTTGAATAAATTGATGAAATAAATATAGTTTTGGGGGAATCCAAAAATGTTCTAGATGATGATTATTCTGTTATTGAATCATGTAGAAGTGAAAAATGAATATGTGAGTCAATATATGTATAAATAAATTATTAAAAGGTATCAATTTGATCAAATCAATATTATTGGAAAAAATATTCTCCAAAACAGACTCAAAAAATAAAAATGATAGAGTATACTCCAATATTTTCCCAGATTGAACCAACTTGATTAGAAGACGTCACAAAAGTAGAATCGTGGGTCAAATACATGAATAAAAAATTGGGTTAAATGGATAAAATTAAAATATTAGATCTTATGGGTAGACATGAGCAGCATAATTTAATTAGTAAAAAGAGATTCTTCAAGAACAATCTTAATGAAAATGGAAAAGTTGCCAAAAATAATACAAGATTGGTTTTTAAGGGGTATACTGGTGTTGAAAGAAATAATGTTGAAGATAAATTGGTATCAATTAAGAAAATAAAGAAAATTATATGTCACGACCCTACCCAATGGGGCTCGAGCCGTGACTCCCCAAGCCTGCCTTCAATAGGCCAGGGGCTGGCGACCAGCACCGAGTAGGCTATCACACACATTGGAGGCATTAGCCTAAGGTACCTGTACACACACCCACACACACCTCCAGGAAACAGTGCAGAGATAAAGAAAACAGTAAAAAGTAAAGGCAAGCATACACTATCCCACAACCAGAGTACAACATAAGTACATTAGGGCAAAACAGGGCCCACCAAAAGAAAACTACAAAGCGCGTCCAACCTGCTCTGAGGAAGGGGAACGCTTCCACAAACACCGCCAGAAAGCTCCCTCGGCACCACACCAGAAAACACCCCGGTCAGTCTCGCTCACTCAGCACCGCCCGCTCCTGGTCCTCCTGGGACTCCATCGAAAGGCTTGTGGTCTTCACACGACACAAACATGTGCGGGCAAAGCCCGTGCAGGGGTGAGTATAAACATACTCAGTAAGAACCCGAAAAACCCAAAACCAAAGAGAGCAACTGAAAGGCAACATTCTGCTCATCCCAGCCAGAGGGAACCCAGATGGGAGAGAAACTCCATCTCGTGACCATCATCGGCTAAACACAACTATTCAGCTCAACTCAGATGTATGCCCATACATACACCTTGAACAACCCATATATACTCAGCTCATGCACCAAGCCACAAGAGGTACCAACCTCATCACCAGCAACTGTCCAGAACCAGGAGAGCACACTCCATGATCACTATCATCCCAGATGACACTCATCCGAGAGATACACTCCATCGGGTCCCAAACAAACATCTCAAACGCTCACCCGAGAGACCACGCTCGTCGGATAACATCACTGAGGAATCATCACAAAAACAACATAACCACAAAACTCCTCGGATAGGGGATCTCCGCTATGGTCCGCTAGGGGATACAAATACCCACTACGGTATACGTAGCTCACAGATAGGGGATCACTCCCAGGGTCCACTGGGGGATACCACGACCCGATCTGGCATACGTAGTTCTCACAGATAGGGAATCACACCCAGGATCCGCTGGGGGATACCACAACCCAATCTGGTGCTCGAAAGAAGCTCAACACTCAGATTGATGATCATTGTACATATAAAGGTGGTCATGACGATACCAGAACCCTATCTGGTATAACTCGCGATGTAGGGGACCGAACCGATGATGCCGCAACCCTACCGAAACCACGCGCTGAGTAGGGGATCGCATAACCAACGATACCGCAACCCTACCGACACCAAGCGCTGAGTAGGGGATCGTATAACCAACAATAATTCAACCCTACTATATCCTAATGCTGAGTAGGGGATCGTATACCCAACGATTCCACAACCAAACTGAGCACGACCCACCGCGTAGGGGATCATATTCCCGATGATACCACAAACCCTACGGGGTTAACCTGCTAGATAGGGGATCGCTGCCCATGAATAAGCGGTCACAACGATACCAAGAACCCAATCTAGGGTAACGATGCTAGAGGATCCCGCTCCGGGCCCACCAGAGGGATTCAACAACTCTAACAGTTTAAACATCCCATCGAGAGGATCACAAACCTATATGATGGTTGTGATGCCGCGCAGACCCTCGTAGGAATGAACCAAGGGAGAACCCTCAACCACTGCTGGTCCAAATGTTGCTAACCAGAGCGACCCGCTACAATGCCACACTGCGCACCTCTTAGGACAATATAGAGGCCACCATCGCGATCTACGCGAAAAAACACGCAGGATAGGCTGCTTACTCACCCGAAACAAAGCACAGGTGAAAAAGGCACTATTCACCATAGCTAGCTCGTGCGGGGCCCACACAACGATCCCAAAACCCATCGAGCAGACCATACCATGATGATCCCCTTGAAAAAACAAGCGGAATCGACTACTAGCTCGTCCGAAACGGACACCCGGTGAAAAAGGTACTATTCACCGAGCCAGCACGGGTGGGGCCCACGCCTGGATTCCGAAACTCATCGAACGGATCGCACTTTTGATATCCTTTCAGAAAAACACACAGGATCGACTATTCATCTTCCAAAATCGGACACCTGGTGAAAAAGCTGTGTTTCTCCGCAAACGCCAAAACTCGGCCTCATGGGGCCCGCTCCCCATTCTCAGTCCCAACACCTGGAAACCAACTCATAAAGTCTGCGGTACCCTCAGGGTCTCAACACCACTGACGGCACGTCAAATGGACACTCCGGGAAAAAGTTACAACCGGTCAAAGTCGAATAATAATCAAAATATTATTATTATTCGACGTTTTGTGACCCCGGGTCACGGACCCAGCCCGAAAAAAACCTGAACCTATCCCAATAGGTCGGTCTCAATCCCAGGGTCGCGTCTCCGTAGACGGCGCACAAATCGGACCTCTAGGCTACACAGAACGGGGGCTTTTAGAACCCCCGGTCGAATTTGGACCGGACCGGCCCCACCCGGTCGGTCCGGCCACCGCCCCGCCGGCCCGTGCTGGCCGGCGGTCCTCCGCCGCGCGGCGCGCCGCGCCGCCACACTTCTCGCTGCGCCGCTGCACTGGGTGGCCGGCCGCCGCAGTCCGCTGGCGGATCTTCCGTGGACCGCCGGGGGCACCCCGGCGGTCCGTTTTAAGATCCGGAAGAATCTACACGACCCTCGGGACCCGATCTACACTGCTACAACTTCAATTTTCAGAAAAACGCAGCAAAACTAGATTGGGGGTTAAAACTCAAATCCGCCTACCTCGCGGGCGAAACGCCGACTTTTTTCCTTAAATCCGCGCTCCAGAGCTCCCGCTGCATGCTTCTGGAACGTCCGCCGTCGAATTCCAAGCTCGTGGGCACTTCGTTTGCATGATTCGGTGGAGCGGTGGCGAAGAATAGCGAAGAACGTCGAGAGGAACGATAGAGGGGGGCGCTGATATTTATATCAGCCACCCGCCGGCACCAAACCCGCCTCGGACCGGACGCGTGATGAGAACAAAAGTAAGGTCACCGCTAGGTTAAACGCGCCATTCTGAACGCAACAGCGGACTCAGATTTTCCATCTGAGACTATGTTCAGAAGTTATTTGAGCTGACGCTCACACACTAACTTCGCCACTTATTTACGAAAATGCCCCTAGTGGCGATTCTCACCGCATGCCCGCGCCTGCAAAGTTTACACCTCGCCTAGGGTAAACGGCATGTTCCGGACGCAACTGTGCACTCGGATTTCCATTCTGAGCTATGTTTTAGGATATATCACACCCCCGCCACGTGCATAGTATAAAAACACTTAATATTTTTATAAAACTAATTTCGGCCACACCGGGCCTCGAAATCGCACGTCGTCATCGTGCCTAGCTCTGTAATTATTCAATGAAAAATTCCAAAGTCTGACAGGGCCAAAAACCTGAGTCGCTACATCCTCCCCCCTTAGAACTTTTCATCCCCGAAAAGCCCTAAGCACAAGAAGAGCGACTGGACTCTCAACTAGGTCTCACACACCAGCGAGTTCACCAACTAACACCCCTGCCCGAATGCATAAGTCAGAGGGAATCATCAACCACACCTCGATACTATCCGCTTTGGGTGGCACTAACTCGCCCGCACAGTTTTAATCGCGTCACATAAACGCGTCTTGGTGGTGGAAGGAGCCCTCTCTCTAATGAATTTGAAGAACGCCGAACAACACCCACACAGGGTCTTACCAACACCCTGAACAAAACTCGAGCAAGCAACAAAAGGGAGGGTACCACTAAACAGTGTCTATAAAACTACTACAGAAAGTAGAAAAGACACAAGGTGTACCTCTATCCATCTGCAGTGCCTCTGGGTCAACTGCCTCCAGGGCATGCAGTTGTCCTCGCCTCGGCCACCAGCTCCCTGAGCTTGGCGTGGACCACCTGGGGGTGGGGGTGGTGGCATTTGGTACCGCCTACCACCACCTCCTGCTGCACCAGCTCCACCGCCATGCCCACCGCCCTGCAGACCTCCTTGCTCGAGACGTTGCCTCTTCCAAGGTGGTCCATCGACCGGATCCCTCGCAGCAGCAATTCGGTTTGAACAATCTCTAGCAAGATGTCCCCGACCGTTGCAAGTGTAACATCGCCTCTCTTGCGGCTGACCACAACTGGCTTGTGAGCCCTGAGCCTCATATCCTCCATCCTGGGGTCACCTCCTGAAACGGCGCCCACGCCCAATCCCCTGCGTCTGTCGTTGGCTACCAGATGACGACGTCTCCGCTCTCGCGTGCCTAGCACTAACAGGGGGAATCTGCTCAGCCAGAAAGCTCTCCACCACCAAATCTCTCTCCAGCACTCCAGCATAGGTGGGAAGGCACAAGGAAACCACACCTGCTCGTATTTCCCTGCGTAAGCCCTGCTCGAAAGTTCGATCCCTAAAGAACGGGTCTCGAACCATATCCAGGGAGTAGCGCGACAGGTCTGTAAACCTCGCTAAGTACTCCGACATGGTCATTCCCTCCTGTAGAAGCTGTAGAAGATCCTAGATCCGCACTGACCTTAGCGTCACAGGATAGAACTCCTCCCTGAAGAGCTACTCAAACTCTACCCACGTGAGGGTCTCCTCGTCATGGGATTATGTCACCGAAATCCACCATTGCCCGGAAGAACCATGCAGAAGGCTCGCCGCTAGGACTGCTATCTGGTCAGGAGGTGTCCTCACTAGGTGGAAAACTCGGGTGACTGCCTCAATCTAGTCATCAGCTGCCTGGGGGTCTGGATCACCCCGAAACCTCAGAAGTCGCTGCCTCTGGAACTCGTGCAGTTCACTCAGCCTGCGTGAAACCTCGTCCTGCACTGCCGACACAACCAGCTGCTCGACAGGTGGCGGCTCAACCGGAAGACCACCTGGAGGTGCAACCTTAGAACCCGCACCCTGCTCCAGAACCTCTACACGGGGTGGGTCGTCATCACAATCCTGCTGTGGAACCCTCGCTGGCTATTGTCGTGGAGGCATCCTGAAATACATTCAAGGCACACCACAGTGAAAGAGTATATTTGGAGAGATGAATCAAGAAGGACTAGGATAACCCAAAAACCCAGCCCTATACGATGCATGTACCATTATTTCCCTGCGACCAGTGTACGAATTTCCCGAGTCAAAAGGAAGTTTATCAGAGTCCTGGTGTATGAATACGTTGCCCGCCGCACCAACACTGGAGTCCCTGACCTGAAATCCAAACTCAAAACATCATAACACTGCCGCTATGAATCCCAAAACAAACTCACAGCTAAACCAACTATGATCTGAGATCCCAAAGGTGGAACCTACTCTGTTACCACTCTGTCACGACCCGACCCAACGGGGCTCGAGCCGCAACTCCCCAATCCCGCCTCCAATAGGCCAGGGGATGACAACCAGCGCCGAGTAGGCTATCACACACTTGGGAGGCATTAGACTAAGAAACCTGTACACACGCACCCACAAACACCTCCATGCAATAGTGGAGAGATAAAGAAAACTAAAAAGTAAATGCATGCATACACTATCCCAAAACCAGAGCACAATAGAAGTATATTAGGGAAAAACAGGGCCCACCAAAAGAAAACTACAAAGCACGTCCAACATGCTCTGAAGAAGGGGAATGTTGCCACAAACACCACCGGAAAGCTCCCTCGGCACCGCACCGGCGAACACCTTGGTCAGTCTCGATCACTTAGCACCGCCCGCTCTGGGTCCTCCTGGGACTCTGTCGAAAGGCCTGTGGTCTGCACAAGACACAATGATGTGCGGGCAAAGCCCGTGCAGGGGTGAGTATAAACATACTCAGTAGGCACCCCAAAAACCCAAAACCAAAGAGAGCAACTAAAAGGCAACATCCCGCTCATCCCAACCAGAGGGAAGCCAGATGAGAGAGAGACTCCATCTCATGACCATCCTCGGCTAAACACAACTAGTCAGCTTAGCTTAGGTGTATGCCCATACATACACCTTGAACAACCCAGATATACTCAGCCCACGCACCAAGCCACAAGAGGTTCCGACCTCATCGCCAGCAACTATCCACAACCGGAAGAGCACACTCCACGATCACTATCATCCCAGATCACACTCATCCGAGAGATACACTCCATCGGGTCCCAAATAAACATCTCAGATGCTCACCTGAGACACCACGCTCGTCGGATATCATCACTGAGGAATCATCGCTGAAACAACATAACCACCAAAATCCTCGGATAGGAGATTGCCGCTAGGGTTTTCTAGGGGATACCAAGACCCACTCGGGTATATGTAGCTCACAGATAGGGGATCACTCCCAAGGTCCGTTGGGGGATACCATGACCCGATCTGGCATACACAGTTCTCACAGATAGGGGATCACACCTAGGATCCGCTGGGGGATACCAAAACCCGATCTGGCGCTCGACAGAAGCTCAACACTCAGATAGTTGATCATCGTCCATATAAAGGTGGTCACGATGATACCAGAACCCTATCTGGTATAACTCATGATGTAGGGGATCGAACTGATTATGCTGCAACCCTACCGAAACCACGCTCTGAGTAGGGGATCGCATAACCAACGATACCGCAACCCTACCGACACCAAGCGAGGAGTAGGGGATTGTATAACTAATGATACCGCAACCCTACTATAACCTCAAACTGTGTAGGGGATCATATACCCGACGATTACACAACCCTACTGAGCACGACCCACCGCATAGGGGATCATATTCCAGATGATACCTCAAACCCTACGGGGTTAACCTACTATATAGGGGATCGCCACCCATGAATAAGCGGTCACAGCGATACCAAGAACCCGATCTAGGGTAAAGATGCTAGAGGATCCCGCTCTGGGGCCACCAGTGGGATGCCACAACTCTAACAGTTTAAACATCCCATCGAGAGGATCATAAACCTATATGAATGTTGTGATGCCGCATGAACACTTGTAGGAACGAACCAAGGGAGAACCCTCAACCACTGCTGGTCCAAATGTCGCTAACCCGAGCGACCTGCCACAACGCCACACTGCGCACCTTCTAGTCCAATATCGATGCCACCATCGCAATCTACGCGGAAACACACGCAGGATAGGCTGCTTACTCACCTGAAACAGAGCATTGGTGAAAAATGAACTATTCAACGTAGCTAGCTCATGCAGGGCCCACACAATGATCCTGAAACCCATCAAGCGGACCATACCACGACGATCCCCTCGGAAAAACAAGTGGAATCGACTAATCGCTTGTCCGAAACGGACACCCGGTGAAAAAGGTACTATTCACCAAATCCAGCTCGGGTGGGGCCCATGCCTGGATTCCGAAACTCATCGAACAGATCGCACCATTGCGATCCTCCAGGAAAAAAACACAGGATCAACTATTAATCCGCCAAAATCAGACTCCTGGTGCAAAAGCTGTGTTTCTCCGCAAACGCCAAAACCCGGCCTCGTGGGGCCCGCACCCCATTCTTAGTCAAACTCAAAAAGTCCGTCGTACCATCAAGGTCTCAACGCCATTGACGGCATGTCAAACGGACACTCCAGTAAAAAGTTACGGCCGATCAAAGTCGAATAATAATCAAAATATTATTATTATTCGACGTTTCGTGACCCCGGGTCACGGACCCAGCCCGAAAAAAACCCGAACCTATCCCAATAGGTCTGTCTCAATCCTAGGGTCGCGTCGCCGTAGACGGCGCGCGAATCGGACATCTGGGTTACACATAACGGGGGTTTTTAGAACCCTTGGTCGAATTTGGACCGGACCGGCCCCACCTGGCCGGTCCGGCCAGTCCGGCCGCCGCCGCTGCCGGCCGCCTGTCCTCCGTCGCGCGGCGCACAGCGCCACCGCACTTCCCGGTGCACCACCGCGCTGGGTGGCCAGCCGTCGCGGCTCCACCGCGGGCCGCCGCAGTCCTCCGGCACCGACGGATCTTCCGCGGACCGCCGGGGGCACCCCGGAGGTCCGTTTTACGATCCGGAGGAGTCTGCACGACCCTCGGGACCCGATCTACACTGCTACGGCTTCAATTTGCAGAACAACGCAGCAAAAACAGGATCAGGGGTTAAAACTCAAATCTGCCTAACTCGCGGACGAAACGCCGACGTTCTGCCTTAGATCTGCGCTCCAGAGCTTCCGCTGCACGCTCCTGGAACATCCGCCATCGAATTATGAGCTCATGGTCACTTCGTTTGCTCGATTCGGTGGAGCAGCGGCGAAGAACGGCGAAGAACGTCGAGAGGAACGATAAAGGGGAGGGGGCTGATATTTATATCAGCCACCCGCCGGCGCGAAACCCGCCTCGGACCCGACACGCGATGCGAACAAAAGTAAGGTCACCCCTAGGGTAAACGCTTCATTCTGAATGCAACGGCAGACTCATATTTTCCATCTGATACTCCGTTCAGAAGTTATTCGAGCCGACGCTCGCACACTAACTTCACCACATATTTACGAAAACACCCCTGGTGGCATTTCTCACCGCATGCCCGCGCCCGCAAAGTTTTCACCTCGCCTAGGGTAAACGGCACGTTACGGACGCAACTGTGCCCTCATGTTTCCGTTCTGAGCTACCGTTTACGAGATATCACACCCCCTCCACGTTCATAGTATAAAAACACTTAATATTTTTATAAAATTATTTCTGGGCACACCGGGCCTCGGAATTGCATTCTGTCTTCGCGCCCAGCTCTAGAATTATTCATAGAAAAATTCCAAAGTCTGAAAGGGCCAAAAAAAAACCCAAGTAGCTACATTATAATCATCTTAATAGTGGTTTTATAGTGAAATTTCAATGTATTTTAGATGAATTTAATGTGAAAAATCTAAATATAGCCCTACATGGAATGACATATATCGAAAGACAAATAGGTTGTTTTCTTATAAATAATGATTCAAAATTGATTAGGTCATAAAATTTTAGGAATATATTAAATTAATAACCATGTTCTTAGTATGAAAGAATGGATAATTTCTTAAGGAAATGGAGTTCAAATGATGTTGGGTTGATCACATCCCATTTCTGAAAATTTCTGAATAAGGAAAATTAATGGGGTTGGTTTATGTAGAAGACGTCATTTTTAGTGGTGTAAAATAGATTTATATTGTAAAATATTCTATATAAATGAGTTGTAAATTTTGAAATATCATGATTAGAGAGTTGACATATTTTATTGTGTATCTTGTTCATTGAGATAAATGGAACACATTCATTTTATAGGTGAAGTATACATAGGAAGTCTTGAATAAATTCTTAATGGATGGATAAAAGCCTATTTTAATTCAAATAGTGATTAGAAAAAATATATAAATCATGAATATTTATAGGTGTAGGCAAAACACTATATTGAATAATCATTTTTAGTATACTCTATCTTATGATTATGAGATAAGATGTTTTCTAAGATATATTCGTGGAAGTTGGGTTTCAAAGTTATCTTATGAAATAATATCTCATGGTTATATGAAGAATAATTAAGTAATTTTAAGGACCATTACACTATGTTGTGATGATTAAATGTTGAAGAGAAATAGATTTATTAGCATAATCAAGGTCTGATTAGGCTAGTAACATTTTTTATTTTAAATCCATAAGTGTCAGATATTTTTATAATGGTAATCGTTTGATAGGTTGTATAAAGAAATTAGATTTTGATTATTTAATTAAAGTAGAGGAATTGTATATTTAAATAACTAATTCTTGTACAAATCTTATATATAAGAAACAAAATTGGAATATTTATCTAAAGTTACAAAAACCAATAATTATTTGAAGTGACAATTTTTTTTGAGTTATCTAAAAATCTAATTTAGTAGTTTGGTATAATGTAAATTTAGATGTCATAAGATTTCATAAAGGTGAAACTAGAGAACAACATATTGTTTCTTTAATTCATTATAACAAAATATTTTTTTGTAATTATATTCATAAAAATATTTGCATCTCATGTATTTGAGAGGAAAAAAATAAACCTTAGAGTTAAATCAATCTCCTCAAAGTAAGTGGGTTTGTAATATCCACTATTTAATTTTTAATCAAATTATATATGTGGAATTATAGTTTTTTACAAGGATTATATATTGTATTTTGTTTTATGTTAGAGTGATATAATCTAAAATTGAGTTTTATAGATATATAAGGAATAAATTATATTTGTAGATAAGATTGTCATACTTACTACTATAGATTTTTTAATACACTAAGATTTGATTGATGAAGGCTTAGATAAATTATTAAAGTATCATTTCCTATTTTATATGGTATTGGAAGGTTGAACAAGACTTTGAATTTAATTTTCAATGTGGGAGAGATAGGATCTTCTAAGAATGGTCCCAAGGATTTGATGGTATAGAGAAAGAAATATTGTAAACATAAAGAGAAAAAGGTAAAATGGTAATTGATAAAAAAATACAACAGGAGATACTATTGTAACCATTTGTTTGTTTTGTTGAATTATTTTGAATTAGGAGACAATTAAAAGTAGGGTTCATTGATATATATATATAAGGTTGAAATAAGTTTTTCCCATGTCAGACCTATAGAATTATAAAAATAAATGATGAAATGGATTATGGTTTATGCCTTGATGGTCATCTGTATAATACTGAAATGTGTTGGGAATATAATAATTGTGACTGAAGTATATTTGAGAATATATTTTTTCATATTAATATTATCAGACCACACCATGAAGTAAATAAAACACTGTGAATTCAAATCAATCAAATTCAATGTTTAATGAATGGGTAGTTTTACACTATGGATATTAGATCATGATATAAGGGAGAATTTTAGTTTCTATAAGCTGAAAAATAATTTTTTATTTCATCACAATATAATGGATCATAAAAAAATACTATTAAGATAGAATTCATTGTATCTAAAATTTTAATGCTCATGTTTGGAAGGTTTTGACATACTGTAATTGATTGGCTGGAGAGATTTAAGTGCTTCTAATGAATAATTTCTTGCACTGTGAAGGCAGTACGACACTATGGAATATACCTAAATTAATTTCAATGGGTATTTATGTTATAAAACACTCATTTCATTACTTATTACACATTGAAAAAGTTTAGGTATTTTGAGTTACCTTGTAAAAAATAACTAGGTCGCATCATTAAGAACACAATCATTCCACCACATTATTAATATAATAAATTTGAATAAATTTTTTTGATGTGAAACTATATGTAATATCCATGGTTATTTAAATAAATAAAACTACCAAGATAAAATTCAATGGTGGATATTTATTTAGGAATAAAAAAATTCATGTATTTGATTGGGTTTGTAATTTGAGTTTGAATTTGAAATTTAAAATTTAAATATTATTGATATATAAAAATTGTTTTTTTATAGAAGGAAAATAATCACACATACTAAAATATTAGGTGAAATTCATAATGGTTAATAATTGAAGCTATATTAGTGGAAATTTTGGATAACAATTTGTGTTAGTCTTGTTTGATCGGTCTAAATTGCATTAAAATTCAATCTAGAATGAATATTAAGATGTGATTATCTCTGATAAATATGTAATTGATTACTAGAGAATCCAAGAGAATACCATTTTTGTTTGGTTTTTGTATCATTGAATAAAATATATTAATATTGACTATGAGACTATTTCATCTTTATACCCCTCTTGAATGTAGTGATTGGAATAGAGGAAGAGGTTTTTGACATTGATGGAGTAGTGATCCAATCTGAAAGGTGTAATAAGAAACTTTTGAAGTAGTGGTTAATCAATATATAAAAATAGTTATGATATGTGCTCCTTGGATGATCAATTTATAAGACACCCAATTAAAATTATTGTGTTAATTCCAATTATATTTCTATATTTTTTATTAAGTATCAAATTCATGTTTTATTTTCCATTGAAAATATAAGATCTATTTAAATCCAAATTGAAATAAAAATCATGACACCCTCATTCACCCCCTGGGTGTACAATGGACCCATGGTTCAACAAAATATCACTATATTCTTCACCCCTCACAAAAAATGTATTGGTGGATTATCAACTTAAAATATTTGGATTCCATAGACCACATCCTTGTTAATGAGGAATCATAAATCTTTTTGAAGCGAGAAATGTATGCATTGTGATATAAAATCTAGGGTAGGGGATCCATTTCCATATCAAGGGAATTTATTTTTTGAGAGTGATACTCAACCCCACTAATAGGTCACCAACACCCTATACAAATATTGTAGATTGTGGTGATACCAAAACTTATCCCGCATATAGGGGACCCATTCCTTTCCAAACACATTTATCTTTCATGGTAGTACCTTGCCTCATTCCTTTTATGAGTAACCCATACCTAGTAAATGGTGATATCAATAAGGGTGACACTTGACACCCTACATCTACCGAAATCCTAAATCATGAAAAGTAGAACCCTTATAAAAAAGTTAAATTCACACTAAAAAGAGTGTATAGGTGGTGATCATATATAAAAACATATTTGATATAATATAACAAAAATATACCTAAAATCACATTCTATACAATTGGGTGAAAGGATACCTAGTCGAGAAAATAAAATATAACACCATTTTCCCATGTCATTGGAACACATTTCCAGAGTCAAAAGAATAATAAATTTTTAGTGATTATAACAACTAACAATATGTAATTGTTAACTAGTCAAGATGATTTCACGGTCATACTAGTGAATGTATGTCATAACCCCCTTAACACTTACCCAACACTACAAACCCACTACCCTTCTCTCTATATAAAATTAAAAATATTATTCTAGAACAAAAACTAATAATTATCAAAATTAATTGTGTTTTTTGGATTTCATTAATGATTTATAATATATGTGACCCATTGGGAGTTTTGTATCATAATTAATCACCAATGTAATGTTTTATACTCTACTGTATTATATTTTCTTGAATCAATAACAATAATCAGATAAAATTGAACATTTAAGATATATTAATGATTACTATATTGGATTTACATTGTAAAACTATTTAGAAATAGAAAATATGAGAACCTAGGTGTCCTGTTAGTGTCCCTATGAACACTCACATGCTTCAGGTTCTCTAAAGAAATTTTGGATTCCATGTTAGAACACTAGACATGTTGTAACTTATATAATGTATTAGTGTATATCAAAAAGAAATATGAATATAATTGTTTTTATTTATTATCAACTTGACCCAAAAAAGTACATTTTACCCCATATATGACAACATTTTCTCTATAGGAAACTGTTATCTGACTATATGATGCAATGGAGTGGCTCATGTTACACCATGAGATGCCAACATCTGTAGATTTTATCACACATTAAAAGGAAAAAAAATTGTGTCACATCACATGATTGGTATACTTGAGGCCTGAAACATTATTGAAAAAGAGGATATCACAGAAGTCCAATGATACATAACATGATAATATCACCCAATAATAGGGTGATGTGTTTTTATCCATATCCCCAAAACCCATTATCCACATGATCAAAATCCAAGAACATTTTTAAATTGTGATACCATTGATCCATTCACATTGTAGAACATGATTAATCTAGTAGTGCAAGGATAAATATATAACCAATACAACTTTCGTGGGGTTTTATTTTAAATAATGTTGATATAGGATATATTCCATCACATTTCACCGTGATGGATAGAATACCTATCATAATTTAATAACTAATACCCAATGAATTTTTTTTTCAAACCTATTTCCCCAATAATGCCTTAAATGGTCACCATTACATTTTAATCCCCACTAGGAATATGTTAGATGGTAAAAAATTCAATAAATACCAATTTTGATGTGTTGGTATAAACCATGTCATGGATTTCTCTACTATAAACAAAAATTTAGAGAAGGAATCTATGTAATGGTTTTATAAATGGCAGTTAATACATTATAAGATAATTCATGTGGATTAAAAAATTTCATCTAATATATCATGATATATTTAGATTATTATATGATGATATTCATAGGATTTTTGACATATAAATAACATTTAAAATATTAAATAATAATTCATTGATCATTACAAATATTTTTAATGCTTAAAATTATTTTTATGTTTTTCATCAATGGGGAAATGTTTGAGAAACATTTTGATATACAATTAGTGTTCTTGAAAGCCTATATGAATATATTTAATCCCTCTGAAAATCACTTCATATAAATTCCATTAGTAAGTGCATGAAAACTTCATAGTTGAAAGCTATAGTTTCAATTAATCCTATAATACTGAGGTTCCAATAGAACATGGATTGAAAATATTCCTTCATAAAAATTGTATATTCATATATCCAATGGATTCCATAGAGGGAAGTACTCCATTAACTTCCTATAGGGATATCTATCAATATGGTGTAGAATATATTAAACATATTTTTTGATCAGATAAGTGTTATGTTATTCATTTAGATTTATTTACCCTAAAAATTATGTTTTGATATTCAATAGAATGGGATTTTAAAGTTTATTTTTACTATGTTGGGATAAATTTTTCCCCTCCAAATACATTTAGTGGTATTAGATTCATTTCTATTACCTTTTGATTTATGTTGTAAGAGATAAATAATCATGCAAAATATGACTTTCCAAATCCATGATGTGTTTTATGAAAAAATATCATAGTTATTTAAGTCTTTCATAAACATGATATATTCTATCAAAATATTAATTTCATTTTTAAAAAGTTCTTAAATTATATCATTATTCAAGAAAAATGACAATGGAATGTTTTTTGGAAACAAAATTACCATGAAATTAGTTTTTTATAATGTGGTTTGGGTTGAAATTTTTTTTAGTCAGAATCAAAATGATATTTCGATAATAAAACCACACCATGGAATAAAAAACTACATCATGGTTTCAATAGTATGGATTTTGAAATCGTTATAGGAAATGGATATGACAAATAAAAATAAAAATAGATCCCATGAAAATTAATTTCATGTGAGAAAAATGATCCTATAGTATTAGTTTAATATGGGCATGGATTTATTTTATAATTAATTATTTTCTTTAAAATTATTAAAAACCATCATCGTCACCCTCTTGGAAGGATCATTGCATATTCGAGGGGTTTTTTAAACAAAAAAATTATTTAATGGATGTGATCTAGTTTTAATGGTTAATTACATGGGTACTATAGAAGTTAATGTTTCTTCCCAGGTAATATAGTATAATTAATCCCTAGAGAGGAATTTGGGATAGAAAATGGGCTTTAAGGCCTTAAATTTGGGTTTTCAAGCACCAGGGTCTTCAGGTCATGTTAAAGGGTCACTTTCCCTTAGGCCTATATGCTTTTTAAGGGTCTTCCTCTACCTAGATAGAAATTGGTCTTTGATTTTACAATGAAATGAGGTTTAAACCCTGAAATTTAAAAAAGTGAAATGTTATTATTATAAAATTATCTTTTTTAAATATATTAAGATTATGTCAAAAGGTTCTTCAGTTGATTATTTCAATATTTAAATACAATGAATGATGTGATAATTTATATATATATATAAATTTTATATGAAATATGAAATTTTTATATGATTATAAATTTTTTCCTGAATATTATTTTTTCTAAATGAAATATTTTATATTAAATTACATGTAAAATGATAATATGTAATAGTTTATCTAAAAATAATTATAACATAATTTTATTAATTTATTTTATAAAATGTAAAAAAAAACATAAATAATCATAAAGTGTATAATTTAATTATTTATAAAATATTTATAAATATTTATCTCATGTTAACATATTTTTAATGTTTATTTAATTAATTTTTTCCATAATTTTATTAATTTTTTAATATAATATTTTTATGACATTAATGGATGAATGATTTTTTATAAAGTGTTTATATTCTTCGGTTTAATGTCACACCTTGAATATAATGGTTTACATGCTATGTATGACATAAGATGTGGTTGCATGAAAATGATTTGTTTTTGGGTTTTGTACTTGAAAGTAAAATTTGGTTATTATTTATACAAACTAGGTGCTAGAATTATATTTTATTTGATTTATACCATGAGTATTTATCTATTCATAATGGGAATATGGGTATGAATCTTCACTAACTTATGGACATAGGCTTTGTTTAGAAAATTTTGTATTATATCCCTATAACAACATACTTTCCCTTATAGGGATTTTAGATTCATTGGTTTCTAATCCTTTATATAAAATATATTCATATACTAAATGAGTGGGATGTATTAATATATATATATATAATAATAATATTTTATTTTCTCATGTTCATATAATTAATTAATTGTATAAATAATTATACAATAATATATTTCGAAAAAATTAATTTGAATTATGGAATAGGGTATAAAAACATAATTGTTATATATAATTTTGTATAAAAAGAATATATGAAATTATATGGTTAGATTTTAAAACCCCATAAAAATATTAAGAGTTAGAATTTTTTAAAACTCAACACATTTCAAGGCCTTGATCATTCAAATTGGAACTTTCATCATGAATTTAGGGGACAATGGATTGTCATATATAAGAAATATAGGGATTGTATATCCCTAATGTTAGGTAAACCAATATTATTGTGATATTTAGGTTACACATTACTAGAAAACCAAAAAATTTAAAATATTAGGGGAATAAATTTTGTATAATCCCTATAATATATTTGGGAAAGAAATTATCAACTAAACTATCTAAAAGTAATATATTCTATGACAGACGTAGTGGTATACAAAAATTGTTATGAAATAAGAGAGATGAAAACTATAAACCAATGCATCATTAAATATTTATATTTGAGAACTAATGGATATGATATAATTTAAATGGTTTGTCATTTTTATGGGAGATAATTTAAAAACATTCATTTATAAATAACCTTAGAACATGATACAAATATCATGAAATATTTTGTAATATATAAAATGAAACCATCATCATTATAATTTACATTATGATCAATTCTAGGAAAGAAAAATATTAATTTAAAGAACTTCATAACATGTAAAAAATATAGTAATTATACTCAATTAATAAAAAACTTAATGTGTTATGGAACCCCTTTACTAAGTAACCAATTAAATATATTTTCAATTAAAATACCAAGATACTTAAATAAACATATTATATATTAAATAAATGGTTTTAAATAATTTTTTAGATGAAAAATGACCAATGAAACATTATTCTCTATATTATTAGAAAATATGATTTGGTATTTTCATGACTTGGAGTGGATTAAAACTTCTTGAAGGCATGATACAACTACAAAATTCATTTCAAAATTATTTTAAGAAATTATTTTCACATTTTTTTTGTAAATCATTTTAATAAATGTTTACATGATCCATTTGATATATTGATGATAGTTTAATATGACATTGATATTATAAGTTCTGATTTTTGATTAAAGTATATAATTGTAAAATTTTAAGCTCAGAGAAGAATATTTTAGTGTTTCATAGTCAACCTATGACATTGAATTCAAAAGGGGTGTCAAGAAGGGGAAATAATTTCATTATGGTGAACCTAGTTACTGATGGAGGAATTTCCTTGAAAATATGAATAATTATAAGAAATTTAATTGAGATTTCAATTTTTATATTAATGTTATAGATTTTAATATTTATATTCTTATGGGAATATGATACTGAATTTATATACTATAATTATATTAAATATACAAGGTGTTTAAATTTAGTGAATATTTTTTTGTTAAAAATTAAAGTTCCATTCAATTGTTGAGAAAAAGGGTTTCTTCATATAATTAGATACAATAGAGTACATTAATTCTTGAATAATAAAGTATATGTATTGTTCCTTATTTATTTTATTTTAATATCATACTAAATTAATTATAAAAAAGAGATTCATTGGATATAATTAAATAATATTTTTAATAAAAATAATTAATTATAATTATAATTCTATAAAATCCTTGAAAATATGTTAAGACATAAAATATTTTTCTCTATGATAAAATATTTTACCAACATTATGTTTTAAAATTTCATGGAATGTTTTCCAACCAAATAGAAGTCACATGTTTTAAATCATAAAATAAAAAATTTCAAAATATTTCTCTAAAAACATATAATATTGTATGAGATATGGTTTTTAATTTTTTTAAATATTCCCATAAAAGGAATTAGTGGAATTTCATAATAGAAAATATTTAATTTCATTGAAATATACTTTTTTGAAAGTATAGTTTCTAAAAATATAGTGGAGATATATTTAGTGTTAGATAAGATTAATGTGAAACATTTAAATGATTGTGATAGTTAATAAAGTTCACTATATCTCCTAAAATGGTTTAAAATTTATTTATAATGAATTATATTAACGTAAGTCCCTATATTAAAATTATTTAACAATAGACAATAAATAAAAACAATTAAACATTTTTCATTTATTGTAATGATGAAAAAGAAGGGATTTTGATTATTTATAAACATTGAAGTCATTAATATCATAAAATTTAATGTTTTTATGTAAATTGTTTTAATGCTATGTTCAAAGAGTGGACTATAAGTATTTTGAATCCTAGTCATGTTATTATTAACATAATATTTCTTTTTAGATGGTAAATCGTTAAATGAGTTTTGTGTATGGATTTGTCATATAATTATATAGTGATGTTGAAGGAATAATATAGAGATTTAATGAGATTATAAAAAACAAAAATAATGTATAAAACATAAGGCCTCTCTTATGATCTATCATATGGTACAATATTTGATTGAAACATATGCATGGTTCTATTAGTATTCCAATAGGAGTTAGTAATTAATAAAATGTATTGTGATATAAACAAATCTCACCCCAATTTTATTATTTCTTTATATTGATATATATTTGTTCATGTGATATTCTATATAAGGATTCATTCTTAAAAATGGGTAATGCTTTAATTTATTATTTAATTATTTTTTAAACGTTTTGTGACTAATGGAAAATTTTTATACAATGATGGATAAATAAAATTTCCCCTGAATTATGAGTTTTTTAGTAAAAAAAATACATCGTCAAATTTTTATGAGTCAAAATGAAATAGACAATTATTGCATGGCTAATAAAATCATATACAAACAATGCATCTCAAGAAACAAATATTGACCCATATATATGATTTATGTATAATTTATCTAACTATACATCCTACCCTTGAATCCTTTACATGTTTTCCAGATACTCTCTAACCACCATATTTGATGTTTTATTTAGGCATCATTGAAATTGGTAAACATGGGGGGTTAAGGTAAAGCCATCATGGGATGACTTGTAGATAAGGGACATGTATTACAGAGTCGAGAAGTGATGAATTTCATATCAACATTTAATTTTTGTTTTTTTATATAAGTTTATTTTTTCTTTTCCTATTTGTTTTAAAAATAATTATTATTCTAATTTAAGAGTTTGATTTTTAATAATCATGAGTGGCCAAAAACACATTGTGTGTGGGTTGAAAATGATAAATATATAGGAACAATGTGATTGAAAATTGTGTTGTATTTAAATAATGATAATATATATTTTATAATAATTATTAATATCCCGTTTTTATCATTCTATATCAATCATTTCAAAAAAATAACAATATATCTATAGAAATGTAAAGGTTTACAACTACCAACTGCATGATAATTGGAGTATATTTTTTCCATATTTAATTTCCTATTCATAAATTTTTATAAAGAAAAATTATTAGGCCTAAGAATCTAGATTTTTATAACTTTATTATAAGTCATAGGACCAAGTTAGTTTTGATAAAAATGAATAATTATGCTAAATGTGATTATGAATTATATAATTACTATTGATCTAAAACTATTGCATCAGATCCTCCTTCAGAAGTCACAGTATGTTTTCTCTTATTTTATAAATTTTAAAACTAACCTTTTTTGTATTTTTTTAAATTCAATAAAATAAAATATTTATAGATTAATTTTGTGACATTCGTAATAATTTTCACCACTTGAATCAATGAATCGATGATTTAAATAATTATCTAATTTATAAATTTATATTATACCCATGTTCCTTGAGGGATTGACCCAAAAACTCAACTATACTTATAGGAGAGTAGGAACATAAATAAAATTTATGTCACCCCAAGGTAATATGGTATTAGGGATGAAAAAATTTGATTCTATTTCTTAGGATCATTATAATTATTCATTGTTGATTGAGTCTTAACTACTATATTTTGAAACAAAAATCTTAAAAATTAAACACCTTTCCCCATTTTTATTTTTCATTAATTTTATATTATCATTTGATATTGGTGTATTGATTTTAAATGTGAAATAACTATAGTTATTCAATCATTTTATGAATTTTTTAGAATATTTTAATCTATAGAGAAGATGTTCTTCAATATATAGATTGAACAAACTCTACTCAGGAAACATCATACACTAATGGGAGGGAAAAAAATTATATAGAAACTATATCTGAATAATTACTCATCATTCATGGGTTTGGATAACTATTTTCACCCAAATTGGTGGGGGTGGACCAACCACCAACTCAATATGCACCTGGTTATGTGAACAAGGAGCAGCCATAGTTCATGTATCAAAAGAGGAAAGTACAACTTCAAAATCATTACACTCTTACAGATTATGGATTATTGTACATTCATGGATCTAAATTTAGAAATTCATTTCCACTATTTTGGAATATAAATTTTAAAATAATTCTATAAATAAATAAACTTACCCAAAATATTGTTAAATATGGAGGTTATCGCATGAATATCGCAACACTCATATAGAAAATTGATTAGAAATATTGGATTCCATTCAAAATGATGAAATATTAGTTAATTTGGTGATACATTTTTCATTGAATTTGAAATTGATAGAAAAATAAATAAATATTAGATCAAAGGGCTCACATCATGATTTATTTCCATTTTGAAATCTATTCCTCAATCCATTTTTCTAAATTATTTTCCACAATCAAAAACAACAAAATTTATTGAATGAAATACATAATTATTAATATTTAAAGAATGAGTGTCCCAATAAATAATTAGGGTTGATCAATAAATTATATAGTAATATCCCAAAAAATGTAATAGATATTTGTAAAAAAAATCCAAACCTTATATAGTGAGTTAGTTTCGAGGATAAAATAACTTAATGATATTGCTGTAGTGGGAAGTATCATGAGGAAGACACCTAATGAGTGGATTTATTTATTAGAATAAATTCAAATAAATGGTTTACAATGGTATCCAACAAATATAAAAAGGTGTATAAAAATATTTATTTTACTATAACTTTATTGATATAGTTGGAAACATTATCTATAATGACTGGTGCATCAAAGGATAACCCCACTACCCTGATAAACATAACATTACATCCGTCCAATACATATTTTAAATATAATTAATCCATATTATAATGTCCGAATAATATTTCTATTCCATCAATGTGTGAGGTAAATTATATTTATAAAAACTTTTACTTAAACCCTTTTCTCTCTTTCAAAAAATCAACAATGAAAAAACTTACAATTACTCATAAGGAATATAGAAAAAACATTTAAAACAAATTGTGCCTAAAAAACATTTAGTTTTAATCTTCCATTATGGGAAATAACAATTACACATCAACATTATGAGAATTTGTGCTCTGAAATTCGATATCAGTAAGAGGGATAGAAAAAACCTCATCCTACATCACATAATCATCCTTAATAATAACTTCTTCTAAATAATAAAAAGATCCAATGTTGAATTTTGTGGATGAGATGTTTATTTTCATCATTTTTTTATAAAATATTTTTCAAAAATAAGATTCAGCTATTTTAGCTTGGAAGAAAATTTTAGGAATCATTCTAATCACATTTCAACAGAGTTGTTTAGCACACTCTTAAGAAACAATGAGAATAATCCAAGAGGGGCAGCTAATGTTGTGACATTAAATAGAGGTAAATTCCTTTCACAAAAAATAATGTTGATTGAAATAAAGGATAAAATTTATTAATATTGTGGTAAACTATTGATTACTATAAAAAACGAAGACCCTAAAAAATTAAAATTGTAGAAATTCAAGTCTAAGGGAAATTATGTTTCCGAAGAGAAAGAAAAATAGGTGATCAAATCTCATATAACTCATTTTCCTTTTTTGGAAATAATAAATTAAAGGATAATGGATAAAAAAATTGTGTGTTTTTCTATTCTTTCATGACTTTCATATTGATTCTCCCTTCAGTAATGAATTACATAAAATTCTTATATATACAATTTACATAAAGAAAATATTGTTCAATTATATGAATTTAGAATATTTTATCACCTCATGTATGTTTATTAAGTCCAAATTTAATTTGGGATTGGTAATTAAATTAATACCTTCTAGGCACTTAATAGGTTGGCGTTAGAAAAATTTAATCCAAACTCCTTGAAACACTAATCAGTTGATTATTTGATCATGTATGTGATGGGGCTATTAGGGGATGATTTAGTAATGTTTGAAAAATTATTCCTTCTATTTAACTTTATCAAATATTAAATATAGGAATACACTATGATATTATTGAATTTATAGGGATTTTTACTTAAAATCATCAATGTTCCAAGTGACATTCACCTAGGTGAGTTTATCTTTTGAGTGGGTTATGAGAGAGTCCCCTACAATGTTCTCAATATTCAAAATCAATCCTATTAAGTTAATTTAAAGAAATACAGTTAAATTACTATTATTATAAACTATATGGGATACACAAACATAGATATGTAAATTTCTTCTTGTCTAGAAGAGTATATTTTTTGTAAGAAATAGATAAAACAATAAGTGTAATTTTATATTGTATTTGGGAACATAATTTTATATTAGTCCTGATATGTCTGTTGGATACCATAAAAATAACGGAGTATAACCATTCATCTTTCATATCCATAAGGAACTCCAGATGGATTTGAATCCTCTCACATTATTATTGAAATCCAGTTACCATGCAATGAAAATACACCTCTACAATCATTAAGAATTCCACAGTTATTAAAAATAAAGATGATTATTTTTTTTCAAATACTATATAGAAGAAATAAATCCAATTAATATACCATATTTAAAATTAAAGTAATTATACTGATTATTTATACTCAAAAATTTTGTTTAGAAGATACGGGTATTCTATCTTTATTACCATAGAGGAGGTTGACCCCTCCCATGAAAGAGGTAATCATGAAGGTGGCCATAAATATTCTTAACATTGGTATCATATTTCAAATCTAAGATATCTCATGGTTGATACATTTACATTTGATTTGGAATAATGGGGGTATCATTATGATATCTAAGGAGATGACTGAGGTGATTTTTACATGTACCATCATCATAAGGAATGTTTTGTATTTGATAAATATAAATGAATAAACAAAAAAAATAGTTTCCCACACCCAATCATTGAAAATATAATAGTGGTTTTTATATATCATGGATTCTATTATATTTTAGATATTTTTCAGGGTATAAAAAATATATATAGTTCTTGAATACCAATAAAAATAACTTTCACCTATTTATGTGGCACATTAACCTACTAAAAAATTTAATTTAATGTGTACAATTATCCTACCATTTTTAGTGGTGTTTTTTTCCACCTTCTATGTGGTGGTAGAGAATATTTTTTAATTTTTTATTGATTACTTCTAATTATATAGAAATTAATTTGAATAATTCTTGAATAACATGGATCTATTCGTAGAAAGTTGTTTGAAAAAGATATCAAACTCAATTGGCTGAAATTGAACATCATGGTGAAAATAGATAACATCTTGGGAAAATTACTAACCAAGTTAGAGGATAGTGGATGATCAAAACAAAGATTTATGTACATTATAATACACCTATACCTACCACAGTTTAGGCAATTAGATGTTTTATATTAGGAATATGGAATTGTTTTATCTGTTCGTGAGTGACTTCTCAAGAAGTCCTCCAACCATGAAATATAAATTTTTTTGATTTTTTTTAATTTGATGATTCTTGTATAAAGGAATTAAAATTGTTATAATAAATAATATTCAAGTCACGAAAAATGGTTTTACAAAAATTTAATGATTCATTCAGGGCCATATAAGATGTTAGCGACTATACAGAGGGAGGAGTGTTGTAAAAATATGTTGATAAAATCTTGTAGTCGATATAGTATGATTTTTATAGGTTAAATTATTCTCATGTGGACTTCAAAACCCCTAAGAGGGAAATTTAATTGGTGTTAATCATCATCATTTGATTCTTGTCATACATAGTGAAATTAATAGTGGTTATTTATATAGACCATTCCAATATTACATATTTTTAGAATATGAAAGGCACTAAGATGTGATTAATTAAATAGGATATAAAACTATAATATTTCAACAATAAAATTAATAATAAGGAATAAATAACATATTTATTTATCACTTATCTTTCTTGGAGTTACGAAATCTTGATAAGGAAGAAGATATAGATATTTGAAAAGATTTTCAAGAAGAGAAATTATCTTTTGTGATCAGGAAGCACCATAGTTTATTGATATCTTATATTACTTGGTTATGGGAATCATCCATACTAAAATTCCATTATAATTGAAAAACTACTTCCTGTAAAATGTAAAATACTATTTCTGGGAACACCAACTCTTGTTTTTATTTTATAGATTTATGGTTATTTAGAACAGTATCCTAGAGGAGGAGTAAAGAGGTTTAATTGTAACACATGAATATTTTAATTTTAAATTAACATTTAATTGGATACTATGTTCTCTATCATGTGCTGCATGTAGCACGGATCTTAAAGGAATAGTTACATACTATAAAATATGATTCTTATAACAAATGCATTATATTAGAGGGTATAAATATGAGTTACAATATTATGAAGTATATTAAGAAATTATTTTCCTAATAAAATTTTATTCATTACTATCTAAGAAATAAGAAATAAATACTGTATGATAAGGTTAAGAACATATTATTTTTACATGGATCATTTTTCTATAAATATTTTTTTAATTTATATTTTTAATTTTTAGTTATTAGATAAAATAGTAAATTTCAGAAAATTAATATTATAAAAAATTATTTAATTTTTTTTGTCTTCAAATCAATAATAAAATTGGTTTTTTTGTATTTTTCAAAAATGGTGGATTTTTTTGTGAATAAAAAAATGATTTCCCAAATAATGTTCTTTTTTGACATTATCATTTTGAAAGAATCAATTGAAATTTCATGAATCCTTTTTTATTGATAAAAAATATATTTAAAATTTAAGGGCATTCATTTAAAAATATAATATTTAACTTATAAATTTATAATTTACATTTTGATAATCATAGAATTTTTTTATTTAGATCAAATCTATTTTTAATTTTTTTATTTTAATTAAGAAAATTAAAGGAGAAATTTGGTTTGGTCTATATTTAATGTAACACATTTACCATATAATTAAATATAATCCAATGAATTCAAGGGTAATCAAAAACGTTCTTGATTTTAGTGAAAAAATAATTTTAGAGCGTTGAAATATAATTTTATCTTAAAAACCATTTTTCATTGTGTTTTTTGAACAAACATGAAAAGTAATTTTTCTACTTCTGAAAATAGAATATTATAAAATAGATTACATATTTGGGACTGATATTTTATAAATTAGAAAATACCTCAATTAAAATTTTGGTTATAATGAATATTAACCATGGTCAATTTTACCACCAGCATAATAGTAAAATGGTGTTAATGAGTGGTAAATCTAAGAGATAACATTTAAATTATCAGAAAAAACTTTCTTAAAATCAATTCATTGATCATGTTTTTATATTAAACTACTTATATTATAAAAAATTATAATATGGAGAGACTTTACATGAGAAATACATATATTATGTTTTAAAGTTTCATTTTTTTTACATGACTCTCACCCACCTCACTTATAAAAGGGAACCCCCTCTCCTCTATTCTTCTGTAACACCGTAATATTTTAATATATATATTTGTCATTAAATAAAATTCTTTCTATATCTTATGGTATGTGAAACCCTAAGTCTAAATGAACCATAATATTATATACCATTATATCCTCATTGTTAAATTGGAAGATATCAATTGAAAATAAAAATAATGAAAAAGGAATTTGTAAAATAAATTATTTGGTTATAAATTGATTAGAAATGAAAATAAAAATAATTTTGAAGTAAAAGATATGTTTTTATAAAAAAACTATTTTTACATGCATTGTGTTTTATCATAATAAATTAAATTTTAAATATTAGTGATTGATTATAATTACATGTATATATTATATATACAATAAAATGTTTTGACTTTTGTATAATGTGTTATTAAATATAGGAGAAGAATATATTTAGATTTATGCATAAATGTTAATTTTTTGAAATAATAATCTTCGTCACATTTTGAACACTTAATTTTAAAATAATTTCCACCACTTATTGAAATTGAATATCTAGAAATAGATTCCATATTTTAAATCAGGAGGATAAAATTTGATAAATAGGTCTATTTTATTTTTTATAAATATGATAGTAATCATATTAAATTTCTTCACCTCGGTAAGGGTAAAATGGTTAAAATATGGTTAAAAAGTTGGGATAATGCTTTAAAATTTATCTAAAAATTGATTTTTTTCATATTCCATGAGTAGATTTTGGATATATTTATCAAATTCTTGAACCCATGGTCACTTGTTTTCATATGTCTATGAAAATAAAAATTAATTTAATTTAATAAATTAATAAATATAAAATTTCACTCTCATTACTTTAATATCTCAAAAATATTTACATGAGGATAAAAAGAAGATGATTTTGAATGTAAATATTATTTTAATGAAATTTTTATATGATTATAATTTAGTTTCAATTTTTATTAAATGTATAATTACCTTAAATTTTTATGAAATTCCAACACAATATTTCTTAAATTAATTTAGAAATGAAAATATATGATTTTAAAAATATAAAAAATAATATTAATATAGTAATTTATTATGTTACAAGAATTTAGTAGATAAATATAACATATTCGTGATGTTTAAAATAATTATATTCAACTTACTTATTTTTCATAGTTCCTTTAAATTAAACTTAGGTGAATAGTTTCAAAATTGACACTAATGATATTTTTAATAAATAATATTTTCTAAAATTATTTAAAATTCGTTAAAAATATTAACTTCAAAAAAGTGAGTGTGATATGGTTTAATATAGCATACATGGTCTATTTATGACAAACTTGTCAATTTATGGTAACAATTTGACCCTTTAAGAATGAAATAGTTATAACCATGGTTATGGTAAAAAATTGTTGACGAATGGTTTAGTAAATAAGATATGGTCTAAAATGACACAGAAAATAATAAAATTTTAATTGGATAATATTATTTTGACTCTATCTACATTTTCTTAAAATTAATTTCCATTTAGAATCATTTTTCATGATAGTTAATTTATTTTATTTTATTATTTTAGTAAATTCCAACTATATTATCTCCCTCGCTTATAAAATGACATCCATTATTTCTCTTATTTACAAAACTTTGTGAATTATTGATTAATAATACATTGAAAAATTATATAATCAGAATACTTTTCCAAATTATATATGTTCTTCTCTTCCCAAAATATCAACCCTAATATCCTTAATAGCAGATGTAAAGGAGTTCTTCCAAAGAATATGTAATCTATTTAATTGATCACTTTCTTTTTATTTTTTTATAAACCCCCACTAAATCAATGGTATTCATCATATAATAAAAAAATTAAGTATCATAAATGTATAGAAATTATATTATTATTGTTATTTATTCTCATTTATTTACACTCTTTTTCATCAAAAGTGATAAGAATGTATCACTCACGAGTACGTATGACTTACCATCTCCACAAAGTGATACCATTAATATTCTATATCCATCATTAATAGATTATTATTATGATGGGGTTAATGATTATATATTTTATTTATGACCTAAATTTTATTATTTAATTGTAGTACCATATCTTCCTTTATACCTTCTAATTTTTGGGAATATTATAATGTTTCTCATCCGTATGTGAGGACTACCACCTCTAGGAAGTGATGTGGTTTATTTTAAATTTTCATATTATATAGAAGATAATAAAGGTAGGTTTAAATAATAAATGTCATGTATTTATTTTAATAACTATTATGTAAAATTTTATTATTATTTAACTTATCTTCATCCCTTCTGTCAAAAAATGGGAATATCGTTCATTTATATGTATGGCCTACCATATCCGTTAACAGTATTAATCATTTTACTATATCTACCTCTTATAGATTACTCTAAATATATTTATATATATAATGAATATATATGATATATATATTATGATTAATATTTTTTATATTATTAAACCATGATCAAAAAACAAGGATTGAAACTGCTAAACTGAAACATCTATGAAAATCAAAGCAGTTAGCATTCAGAACAATGAATCCAATAAGAAAATATTAATAAATTTGTGATAATATTATATAAGTAAATCATAAATAGTATGATATATATGATGATGGTTCTTGAATACATTTCTAATAAATCTAAATTTATTTTCAAGGAGTTTTTAACTTTTATGGAAAATGAATATACTTGAGGTAAGGGATTTATATTTCAACCACATTTCAATTGATATTGTTTACAATTAGAGTTATATTGAGGAAATTATATGATCATTATCTTATAAATAAATTTACTTTTTATTATAATATATTTATTTATAGAAATTATTTGTTTTACATTCATTTTAATCTCTTTATGATGTCAAAATATAGAAATAATGTTTGAATATAAATCAACTTTATTTCTCTATTCAGTAGAAAAAACATTTTTATTCAATATCCTTGTTTTCTAAAAACGTTTTCAAGATGGTTTTAGTATTATTATATGATTCCTTAAAATTAATTTTTATTAACGATTTAATTTTTAGAAAATATTCTTAAATAAATATTATTATATCATTTTAAATGGGGTACTTTTTGAATTTTTTTCAAAAGTATTAATGGAATTTTTTATTTTAACTTATAAAAAATGAAAAATATACCATATATTATGACCAATCAATTATTTGGGTATTAATTTACATGTTACCAAGTTTATTTTCAATTAAAATGTTTTTTATTAATTTTTGTGAATTTATTTAATTCAAAAAATCAATTTCAATGTTAAAATGGAATTTTTATAGATAAATATTATAGTTATTATTTTAATGTAATTCTTATCTTTGATAACATAATTTGATGTTAGATATGTTTTAATGGGGATATTATACAATAATATTATCTTTATTATATATATACATTTATTATTATTGTGATAAATATATGATTAAAACCCTATTTATTTTGCAGGGGTTATGCTATAAAAAATCCTGAAATGTTTATGAATTTTGATTTATTTTTATGTGCTATGATATAATGACATGATGAATGTTTTATTATATTGGGTAAAACATATGTATGGTTTCATTATGTTATGGGTGGGACTATAATTATATTTATCTTCAATTATTAGGATAGAATTTTATATCTCATGATAGAATTATGGGAAACAAGTCAAAGTGACCTATCCACTATGGGAAACAAGTCAATGTGCTTGATCCACCATGGGAAAGAAGACATGATTCTTGATCCCCTATTATTAGTATTGATCCTAATATCATACCATTATTATTATATTATGATTCTATATGATCAAAGATTTATGTATCTCATGTTTATCCTTATTATGAATCTAATCTCACCCATTATTATATTTAATATGCACTTGTTATGGAGAAAGGTTTATGTAGTATATTTCCAAAATGGTAAAATGTGAGAGGAATAGTGTGGGACATGATAAAGAATTTATCTGAATAGGGTTTTTATGTATATAGTCTCCAAATACTTTAAACCTTCATGGTTATGGGGTCAATAATATTAATATATATGGAATATTAATCTACAATAATGTAATATTTATGTTTGAAATACCTAGGCTGATAAAGTTCATATTAAAGTGGAGTTTAGTTAGACATTAAAGATTATGATTACACAACATTTGTGAAAACGCCTAGTAATAAGTCTAATTATAGGATTAAATCCTATAATTTGGGTAATGAATATAGAAAACCTAGTTTAAACATAAGGTTCCACAGATTAGGAGTATGGTGACATGATTTTGTCAAACTTTGAATTATGTTTCATGATTCTTAGGTAGTTCATCATGGTTATTATTTCATGATTCATAAAATTTTCTTTTTGGTTTTAGTCTACTGAAAGAACCTGAATACATTATGATAATAATGAATGTGATGGACAATTCAATGATTTCCCACTGACAGAACAAAATTTTATGGTAGCTAGAATAAATAATATTGTTTCTACGCTCACAAACTTTTCATAGGATATAAATCATATTAATCAACTAAATATTTGAAGGATATAATAATTTACTATTGAATATTTCATGAGGCAACATCCAATTTCTTTTAGTGGGTCCTCTAATCAACTAGTAGAGGAGAAATTTATAATATCCATTGATAAAATATTTTATATTCTCCAATTCTCATAACATTAAAATATAGTCCAATAAATTTTTCATTTTCAAGGAGTATCAAATCAATGGTGGAATATTATAACAAATACAAGTCGAATGAACGAAATTAACTCCACAAAACGTGATGAGTTTAAGAGGATATTTTTAAGTATGCACTTAACTTAAATTCAATGTACAAAGATTCCAAATTTATTCCTTGATCTTAAGAAAAATATTTATGAATTTTTTGGTACTTATGAGGATAATTTTACAAGACAGGCAATGTATGATCAAATTTAGTCATTCTCCTTTAATTAAAAATTGATCGATTAGTTAGTTGCATAAAAAAGTATCTAAAGGAAATTTTCAGTAATATATTATTTAAAATAAGCTGGAATCATTCTATGTTCACTCAAGGTAGAAATGATAAATAGATATTCCCACAATTCCCATGGTTTTGAAGTAGAATAAAAATGGGGTCTCATGAAATAATCAATAAATCACATAGTGGATAGAAATTTCATCCATCTACATGTTTGAAATTTATGAACAAACATATAGGGAAGTACAATACTAAAATATGCAGTTTATATTAATATGTAAATGTGTGTCATAAATATCATGAATGTAAAAAGGTTATAAATAAGATGGTTCACGCAATGGAGGAAAAGAAGACACCAACTATCGCACTACCCTTTCTCCATTTCATTAAATTCATGGAGTATGGGAATTAAACCAACCAATGTACAAATATAAATATTTTTAGGATGTTCAACATCATAAACCTATTAATCCAAAATACAATGGGAAATATCATGTTATCATTGTTGACGAAGTGGGTTGCAAGAATGATGTGGTAAAAGGTACACATTTCATTCACTTAATGAAAAACGATGTATTATTTGATTCTATCTCTACTAACTATTATTTTTTGTGTTAGTTTATATATTTTTCAGGTTACCACCTCAATAATTAGCTTTTGAGTTTGTGAGTGAAAATATTAATGGTATGATAGTCATATCTCAAGTCTATAGATCCTAAACAATTAAAATTTATGGGAAATTGATCCTTGAAAATATTTTAACACTCCATTTAGTTTAATTTGATGAGATTCTAGGCATGAATTGAGTTTCATTATATGGATTCAATATTAATTTATGGGAAGTGAAATAAAACATCATTTTTTTAATGATCATTTGATAATTTATCAGTGTTTGGATGAATATGAACTTCCAATGGAAAATATTTCTATCTTGTAAGTATTAATTCCAATATTTGAATAGTATCTATCTCAAATTGTTAGGGAGAAACTCAATATTGTGGATACTCCAGTAATATGGGAATTTGTTGATGTATTTCTAGAAGAGAAATATAGTCTTTTATAGAATCTTGAGGTTGAGTTATCAATATAACTCATACCTATTGGTACACCTATTTTGGATACAACTTATATAATTTCCCCAAATGATATGAAATAATTTAATAATGAACTATAGAATATTCCTGATAATGGATTAATATACCCAAGTTTATCATCAAGGGGTGTATCTATTTTATTTTATAAAACTAAAGTTGAATCAATTCATATTTTTTTAGATTATAGAGAACATTACAAGATCATTATCAATAATAAGTATCATTCACCGCATATTGATGATTTGATTGGTCAATAATGAGGTGATCAATAATATTCAATGATTAAACTTTGATCATTGTGTTATCAGATAAGGGATAATAAAGGGATATACCCATAATGACATTCTACATAAGTTAAAGTCAAAATGGATTTAAAGTTATTCCATTTATTCCTACTAATTACCGAATTATCATCATGGATTTAAAAAATAGATTATTTATTGATTACATTTATCAGTTTTTTGTATTATTTATAGATGAAATTGTAATATATTCAAAGAGAAAGGAAGATAATGAATACCATTTCAAAAAAAATTGAGTTCCCTTAGGAAGAATATTTTTTATGAAATATTTTTCATGTTTGAAATTTTTCATTATAAAGTATCATTCTTTGGTCATATAATATCATGTGTGGGTATATCGGTGGATCCTTAAAATGATTAAGTTATTTATCAATGTCCTAAAAACCCATTCTAACTAAAATATATTATTTTATAGGGTTTTCTAGATATCATCGATGATTTGTTAGAGATTTATCAATACTATATTATCGACTCACCATGTTGAATCTGAATGGGGTTATGTTCCTATGGATAGAGTAATGTAAAGAGAATTTCAAGTATTAGAAATGAACTTTGGTTAGTCTATATATGACCACATTTACCTATAATAGATATGCTTTTTTGATATTAATTAGTTCATCATAGAAGGTATTAAGATGCTTCCATGTGAAAAAATAATATAGTGATAGAATATGCCCGCACTAATTGAAAACACAAGATCCAAACTACCCAACTTAGAATCTAGATGCATCAATGGTAATTTTTTCCTTAAAAAACATCAATTTATTTATTTATATATAATGGTGTGTTATATATATTGATCATAATGTTTTGATTTAAATTTTTAAATAGATAGAGTTGAATGTGAACTAGAGAAAATTGTTGGATCTAATTAAGGACTATGACGACTGAATAAATTAACACCCCATTAAAGTGAATAAGGTGAATAATACTATAGGTATAAAGGATAATGCATGATTATATATGATGAGGATAATAAAATATCCACTCTTTATCTATTTTGAAAGGATGGATCTAGAGATACTGAAGGGGAGAAATCATATCTATCTCAAATGAGTGTTTAACCATCTATCCAGGTGAAGATTATATAGGGGTGGAATGAATATGTGGATTTGTAGAAGAAGGTATGAAATTTAATAAATTTTAAAATGATTATAATGTAATGATAATATTTAGGAACTATATATACATTACATCAATACGAGACTTAAAGAATGATCTATTGGATATAGCTCATGGTTCTTCATTCTCTATTCATTCGGGACATACAAAGATGTATAGATATAAGAAATAATAATTTTTGGTTAGACAATGTGAAAAAATAGGGTAAAGTATGTATATTGGTTCTCAGTATGTCATCATGGTAAATGTGAGATACATTACTATAAGGGAATTTTACTCCCATTACACATACATGAATGGATTTTGTAAAACATTACCATGGATTTCGTTGTCAGACACCCAAAAATATCTAAATGGGACAATGTTATTTGTGTCCTAGTCGATTATTTTATAAATTAACAAAATTAATTTCTATTCGATAATATTTCTCTCTTTATAAACATGCCATGATATATATTAATGAAGTGATAAGGTTTTGTGGAGTACCATATTATATTGTATCTTAACTAGATACGAGGTTTAACTCAATGTTTGGGATAATTATTCAGTAGGATATAGATATATAGCCATGTTTTAGAACTTATTATCATCCCAAAGTAGGTACACAGTCTAATGGTACCATTAAAATCGAAGAAGATATGTTGAGATCTTTTTCTATATATTTCAAATTTGGTTGGGATCAACACCTTCCCCTAGATGAGTTTTCGTACAACCATTTCATTCACTAGATCATTCATATGGATCCTTATGAATCCCTAAATAAAAGGAAGTGAAGAACTACAATTTGATGAGATGAGGTTCAATAAAGAATGTTATAGGGACTTAATGTAGCATAGTAAATGGTAGACAAGGTTAGATTCATTCAATTATATTTAAGGGAATCTCACTATTAGTAGAAAAGTTATTTTCACAATCATCAGTGAAATATAGAATCCAAAGTCAATGAAAAGTTATTTTTATCAATTTCTTAGTGCAATAACGTCATAAAAATTCTAAATAAAGTAATTTTGGTCCCTAGATATATAGGTTTGTTTGAGATTCTTGGTCAAGTATGGATAGTGCCATATAAATTGGATTTTCCAGAGAATCTATCTTAATTTCATGATATGTTCCATGTATCTCTTCCAAGGTAGTACATACTTGATCATTGATATGAAATAGAAAAATATGTTTTACCTATATAATAACATGACTCTTATGTGGAACAGTCGGTGGATATTATAGATCCTAGAGAGAAAGTGATGTGAAACTAGACCACTCACTAGGCCAAAGATTTTTGGAAAACCATAAATTAAGGGAAACTACTCAGGAACCTAAGGGTGTTATAAAATAGAGATATTCTAAACTATTTTTAAAAAAGTGATAAAATTTTTAGGGTTAAATTCATTTTAATGTGTGTATAATTTAACACCTCAAGATTTCAATAATTTTATTTCTCTTCAAATACTTTTTTTATAGTATATGATACACACAACCCTAATTCTAAATGAACCTTAATATAGCATACCATTATAGACTAGACAATAAATTGGAAGGTATGAATATGACTAACTAAATAATGAAAAATATAAATATAAACTAAATTTATTTTTTATCAACTGATTTAAATGAAACAAAAAACATCTAAATGTTGAAGATATTCTTTTCTCAAAAATTATTTTTATGAACAAAATGTTATCTTATTTTAACAAATTAATTTGATCAATATTTTTGAATCATTTTAAAAAAAATATATAATATGTTTTAAAAATATGTTTTAACATTAATAAAATGTTTTTTAAACATGGGGGAAAAGGAAATTCAATTTTATACATAAAAATTATTTTTCTAAAAAATGTTTTTCGTCGTGTTTTGTGCACTTATTTTAAAATAGTTTTTAGGAACTTATAGAAATTTAATCTTGAAGAATATATTTTATTTTTGGAATATATGGAATAAATATTTTCAAATAGTTCCCTATTATTTTTGTTCAATATGATTAGTAACCACAGTAATGTTTTTCACCCTATAATGGTAAAACAAGAAAAATATGGTTAAAACATTGGAATAAGGATATAAAAGTTCTCTAGCACTTACCATTATAAAATTTTAGGAGTGGGGTTCAGCCATGTACATACACATCTCAAATATACTACCACTTGGTGTCATATTTTTGTGATTATTAACTTTATATTAATTTAAGATATGAAAAAATATAAAATTTCACTCTCAAGACTTTAATATCACTAGATTTTTTACTTAGGGATAAAAAGCAGATAAATTATATTTCAAATATTTTTTTTAAATATAGTTTTTTCACCATGGTAATTTTTTCTTATTTAAATTATTATATAATTACTTTATATTCTTATACAACACGGACATATTTTGTTTTAAATTAATAGAAATATAAAATTAATGTTATTATAAATATTAAAAGTAAAATAATTTTAGTATCCTATTGTGTTACATGAATTTGGTAGATAAATATAACTTATTTTTATTATTTAAAAGGGTTATATTTTAATTCTATATTTCTCTTTGTGACTTTAAAGTCAAATTAAATGTATAGTTGAAAATTGACATTAATAATATTATTTAATAAATTATATTTTATTAAATATTTTAAAATTCATAAAATTTTATCATTGGGAAATTCAATGGCATAGGGTTGAAAATATAAACCATTTTCTCTTTATGATACACTTCTTAGTTTTTGGAATCATTTTTAACCATTTTTTATTGAAATAGTTGTTTCTGTGGTTAAGTTCAAAAATAGTTAACGAAGGGGTCAATAAAAAAGATATGGTTTAAATTGATACCAAAACCAATATAAAATTAATTATATTATATTAATTATAGAATATCCCCTTTTTATTTTAATTAATATGTATTTATAATCATTTTTTTATAATTACATTATTATATTTTAATTTTTAATACATTTTGATTGTGTCATTTCCCTCCCATATAGAAGGACACCCCTCATTTTAATTCTTGACATAACATTGAGCCTTATATCATAAAAAATACATTAAAAATTATTTTATAAACATACTTAGATTAATTATATTGGTTTTTATCATCAAAAAACACCATCACTGTGATTCTTATGAGTATATATAAAGGAATTTTTAAAATAAAGTGGTAGTCTCCTTAAACGATAACATTTTTTCTTTAAAAAGATCATCTAAATCTATTGTATTCGTCATAAAATAATAGATTTTGTATCATAAAAATACTAAATTTTTATTATTATTAATAAACCACCTTTATTAAGCATTTTTTCATCAAATGGGATGTGAATATTTCTATCATGAATACTTACCACTTACTGCATCAACGCGGTGTTACAATTCATTTTCCATAAACATATTTATTTGATGGTTATTATGAAGGTTTTAATGTTTACATACAAATTTTATGAAATATATATTATTCTAGAATTTTAATATAATATCTACATTCTTATCTTTTTATATGTTGGAAAATGAGAACGTCGCTTGTGTGTATGTGTGGACGACCTCCTTGATGAAGTAATGTGATTCTTTTTTAATTTCCTCTTTACATAGATAGTTATAAGGATATATTAAAATAATATATATGAGATAAATATTATATAATAATTATTTTATAAATTTGGATTATTATTTCCATTAATTTATTTTTTCTATCAAAACTTTGAAACAACATTCAAGCATACATAAGACCTATCATCCCCATGAATGGTGTAATTCATTTTTTATCTCTACCTTGAATGGAATAATATATATATATATATAATGAATATATATATATATGATAAATATATATATCTTGATTAATATTCTATAAATGACCGAACCATTATAAAATTATAATAACAAGGACTTCCAAACCAAAACTTACATGAAAAACATAGGACTTGTCATTCAGAGAAGTGATTTTAATAAAAAATTGTTAACAAACAGGTGATAATATTTCATAAGTAAATAATAAATTGTGGGACAGATATTATTATGTTTGTAGATTATATTTATAGTAAGACTATAATTTTTATAGATTTGGTTCAAACACGTATGAAGAATGATGAGACTTGAGCAGAGGGATTTATGCTTTAATCCCATTTTAATCAAGATTATTTATGATTGAATTTCCATTGGGGAAATTATATGATCATTATCTAATATATATAAGTATAGGTTTTATTATCATAAATTTATTTCTATAAATTACATTTTTCATTTCATTTTCCACTCTCTAGGAAATTAAAATACCAAAAGAATGTTTCAAATAAAAACTGACATCATTTAACTCTTCAGTCAAAAATATTTTCTCTTATATATCCTAGTTTTATCGAAATGACTTTAAGAATGTTTCAATATTCTCCCATGACTATTTAAAATTAATTTTTAGTCGTTGTTTATTTTTATCAAAGTGTTTTATAGGGAATATCCATGTCATTTTCTAAATGAGGTTTTTCTTGAATTATTACTAAAGTATGAAGGGAATGTTTTCTTTTAACATATACGACTTGAAAAAAATTTCTAACTATCATGAAAATGGAATGATTTGAAGATAAAATTACATGTTACCAAGGTTATTTTGAAACAAAATTTCTTCCTTAAAATTTATCGTATTTTTATATTTAAATAAGTTATTTCAAATTAAAAATTCTATATTCACCATGAAATATTTCATTGACTCTTTTAAAAGAATTTCCATCAATAATAAAATTATTTGACATTAATTATGTTTTATTGGTGATATGATCCAATTATACCATCCTTATTGTTTCACTATAAAATTTATAATTATGATGATGATATTTTTATGAAATCCATTTTTTGTGGGTTATACTATATTGAAATTTGGAAATTCTTATGAAATCCATTTTCTAGGCATGGGTTATGATTTATTGATATGATGAATGTTTTATGAACATGTGGCACACAAACATTTGGTTTTAATTATGTGATGGGTGGGCCAAGAAAAATATATCCTTCTAATACATTGGTTAATGTTTTATATCTCAAGAAATAATTATGGGGAACAAGTTTATGTGCTTAATTAACTATGGGAAAAAATTTAATGTATTGGATCAAATATAGTAAACACATTGTGATACTTAATCCACTATGATTTTATGGTCTTCTTAGAAAACCTTAACATATCTAATAGTGACTATACTTATTATGGTGAAACATTTTTATTATAAAAACCTATGGTTCATGATTGTTTTATGAAGATTGATCACTCTTAGGATTCATTTTCGTAAATGGTAATTCTTTTGTAAGAGGACAATTTTTATAAAATTTGATAGATTCGGAAAGCATTCTCCAAACTATGCACTCTACCCATGTTCTAGTACAAGGATTATCCGTTGTACTTGGGTCGAGTTCATATCTGTGTGCCAGAGTACACGGTGTGCTCTAATCCATGTATCCAACCTATTTCCATGTACACTCTAAGGTACACACCATGTCACTGGGGAGAGGTCACACAATGTATGACCCAATAACATGTTATGTGATTATTAAATATCTCTTCAAACCCAAACAACTACAAAGGGGGCCCCACATGGTGTGGGGATCCAAGTTACATCCCTTGTAGTTTAGATTTTTCTTGAATTATAGATCATGAATCCGCATTTTATTTCTTGATACCAGCCTTTGATACAATCATCAATATCCCCATAAAATCATGGTCAAGCCTCATCTAAGACTCCCCATAAATTAACAATAGGTTTCGATCATCAAATATGTTCCGAAAATGGAATCATTCCTCACTCTTTATATCATAATGAAAAACACGAAATTGGGTAAGCAAAATTGTCTGATTTACCACCTCTTCCATCATCGCACAACCTTCATGTCATGAAAATCCCATCTCTAAAATATAAAATAATTTTCATAATAATCAGGTGCGTAATGATAAATTTCATTGGTGGATTCCGAACCGCGAGACAAATGAAGAACACTCATGATAAATAACGAATAAAGGGAGAAATCAGAAGAACAATAAATAGGAATAGACATTGATTGTTGTTCGTGTCCACCTCGATCTATTTACATGATAATTACTTTTAATAGTCAATAATCACAATGTAATTCTCCCAAAAACTTATTATTCTAACCCATCCTACAAGATAACTGATCCATGAATCAATTTTTTGGTTGATTGATTAACATTCATCATATAAATTAAGAACACGAAATTAAACCCATAAAAAAATGTCTGACCTCGATTTAGATCGATCAGTGATAAATAGCAGAGCTGCACAATGATTATTGGTGAAATCCTCCAATTTCGTTATGTATAGATTATTAATTCATGATCTGGTCTATATTCTCTTGAGATAGATATAAAAATACTATATCAAACAGATCTTCAATAGATCCATGATTTTGTGATAACCCTACGATTTTAGCATAGTAGTCTAACTAAAGACTCATCAGTCACATCATAAATGGAATTAAAATAAAATAATTTAATTAATTATTTTATTCATTCACTAAACATGATAAATTTTCTAAAAAAAACCACTCCGACCAAGGTTAAGTCATGCCTTGGGTAGACCTCTTGTCTTAAACTCAACAGTTCCTTCATATCTTTAATCAGATTCTTCGTTTATAAATTATAACACATTTTCAGGAAAACTATGTGAACATGACATTTAATATATTTAATATTTTTCAAACATTTATTTTGGGAACACCAGGCCTTAGAATCTCATTTCTTTCCTATGCTTGGTCTCAAAAAAAATCCATACAATATAAAAAATATTAAATGAAAAATCGGATTCATTACATTTTCCCGACCTTATGGATCAACATCCATAAAATCCAAAATAGGGGTAACATGAATAGATGTGGGTACCGACCATGAATCTAAGAATCCCACTGCCATGTACACTCTTAGAAATTCCAGTGATTCCACTAGAAACAGACCAAATGAATCTCTCTCCCATGAAGGATCTTCTCCTATCAATCCTCAATCTCTATTGGGAACTCATCAAATGTAGTTCCTTCACAGATTTCCATCTCTCCCCAATCTATAACTTTTGATATATCATGAATGTACCTCCTCAGTGGAGACATGTAGAGGATATCGTTTACTTGGTCTAACTATGGTGGTTGAGCTAATAAGTAAGCCACCTCACTAAATCTATGAAGTATCTAGAAAGGGCCAATGAACCTTATAGATATATTTCCACCCTATAAAAATATCTATAATCTATGTCGAGGTTTAACACATAGTCTCCCTCCTTGAACTCTAAAGGCCTTTAATGTATATTTTTATAATACATATTATTGTTTCGTGTAGTCTTTATCAGCTCTTGGATTATCTGCACCCTCATTGTAGTTTCTCGCACTAACTTTGGGACCACCAGTGCTAAATCTCCTTGATTAGTCCAGCAATGTAGTGACATATATGATCACCCATAAAAAGGATTTAATGGTTCCATACCAACATTGGAATGGTAATTGTTATTGTATGATAACTCCACCAGTGGTAGGTAAACCTCACAAATATGGAAGATATCAAACAATAAAGCTCACAACATGTCCTCCATAACCTGAATGGTCTGCCATATCTAGACATCATTTTGGGTGTGAGATGTTGGGATTAAGAATAATTTATTCCCGAAATACTCATATAATACCTACTATGATTGGCATGTGAATCAATCATATGGATGGTTTCATTAGGTTATGGGTGGGTCTAGAATTATATATATCTCCAATTATTAGGACAGAGTTCTATATCCCATGATAGAATTATGGGAAATAAGTCAAAGTGACCCATCCACTATGGGAAACAAGTCATTGTGCTTGATCCACCATAGAAAATAATACATGATTCTTGATCCCATATTGTTAGTTATGGTCCTAATATCATACCATTATTCTTATATTATGATTTTATACGATCAAAGATTTATATCTCTCATGTTGATCCTTACTATGAATCTAATCTCACACATTATTATTTTTATTATCCCCATGTTATAAGGAAAGGTTTATGTCGTATATTTCAAAAAGGGTACAAAGTGAGAAGAATATTATGGAACATGATGAAGAATGTATCCAAATAGGTTTTTTATGTATATAGTCTCCAAATACCATAATCATTCACGTTTATGGAGTCGATAATAAAATTATATATGGAATATTAATCTACAATGACGTAATATTTATGTATGAAATACCTAGGCTGCAAAAGTTGGTATCAAAGTGGAATTTTGTTAAACATCAAAGATTATGATTACACAACATTTGTGAAAACCCCTAGTAACGAGTCAAATTATAGGATTAAATCCTATAATTTGGGTAATTAATATAAAAAACCTAGTTTAAACTTAAGGTTCGATAGATTAGGAATAAGGTGACGTGATTTTGTCAAACTATGAATTATATTTCAAGATTATTAGGTAGTTAATCGTGATTTTTATTTCATTATTCTTAAAATTATCTTTTTGGTTTTAGTCAATTGAAAGAACCTGAATACATAATGATAATAATGAATGTGTTGGAAAATTCATTGAATTTCCACTGAAAAAATCAAATTTTGTTGTAGCTAGAAAACCTAATATTGTTTATATGCTCACAAAATTTTCTTAGGATATAAATCATTTTGATCAACTAAATATTTAAAGGATAGAATAATGTACTATTGAATATTTCATGAGGCAACATCCACTTTCTTTTTTTGGTTCCTCTAATAAACTAGTAGATGAGAAATGTATAATCTCCTTTGATAAAATATTTTATATTCTTAAATTCTCAGAACATGAAACTATAGACCAATGCATTTTTTATTTTCAAGGGTTATCAAATAAATAGTAGAGTCTTATCAGAAATACAATTCAAATGAATGAAATTAACTCTACATAATGGTATGAGTTTTAGGGGATATTTTTAAGTATTTACTTAACATAAATTCTATGTAAAAAGATTCCAAATTAATTCCTTGATCTTAGGAAAAATTATGATGAATTTATTGGTATTTATGAGTAAAATTTTACAAGACATGCAATGTATGATTCTAGTTTATTCATTCTCCTTAAATGAAAAAACTGATCGATTAGTTATTCACATAAAAAAGTATCTAAAAGAAATTTCCAGTAATATATAATATTATAAAGGATGGAATCATTCTATGTTCAATCATGGTAGAAATGAAAATTAGAGATTCTCATTATTCCCATGGTTTAAAAAAAGGAAAATTGGGTCTCAAGAAATAATCAATAAATCACATGGTGGAAAGAAATTTTATCCATCTAAATGTTTGAAATTTATGAACAACCATACAGGGAAGTGCAATAATGAAATATGCAGTTTACTTTTACATAGAAATGTGGGTCATAAATATCCTGAATTTCAAAGGGATATAAATAGTATGGTTCACACAATGGAGGAAAAGAAGACAACAACTATTACACCACCCATGCTCCATTTATTTAAATTCATGGAGTATGGGAACTAAACCAACCAATTTAAAAATATGAATTTTTTTAGGTTGATCAACATCAAAAATCTATTAATCTCAAATACAATGGAAATTGTCTTTCTATCATGGTGGATGAAATGGGTTGCAAGAATGATGTGGTTAAAGGTAAACATTTCATATACTTAATGAAAAATTATGTTTTATTTGATTCTATCTATACTAACTCTTATTTTTTGTGTTATTTTATAAATTTATTGGGTTACAACATAAATAATTAGATTTTGAGTTTGTGAGGAAAAATATTTATCATATGATGGTTATATCTCATGTCTATAGATCCTAAAAATTTAAAATGTATGGGAAATTGATCCTTGAAAATATTTTAGCACTCTATTTAGTTGAATTTGATGAGATTATAGGCATGAATTGGGTTTCATTATATAGATTCCATATTAATTTATGGGAAGTGAAATAAAAAATCATGTTTTGAATGATCATTTGATAATTTTTTCGATGTTCGGATGAATATGATCTTCTAATGGAAAATACTTCTATCGTGTTAGTATTATTTCGTATATTTGAATAGTATCTATCTCAGATGGTTGGGGAGAAACTCAATATTGAGGATACTCCAGTTATATTGGAATTTGTTGATGAATTTGTAGAAGAACATTATATTCTTTTTTAGAATTGTGAGGTTAAGTTATCAATATAACGCATACTTATTGTTACACCTATTTTGGAGACACCTTATATAATTTACCCAAATGATATGAAATAATTTAAGAAAAAACTATAGAATATTCCTGATAATGGATTAATATACCCCATTTAATCATCATGGGGTGTATCTATTTTATTTTCTAAAGCTAAAGTTGAATCAATTCATATTTTTGTAGATTATCGAGAAAATAATGAGATCACTATCAATATAAACTATCATCTACCACCTATTGATGATTTTTTTGATCAATTCTGAGGTGATCAATAATTTTCCCAGAATAAACTTTCATCATCATGTAATCATCTAAGGGATAATAATGGGATATAACCATGACGACATTCTACACAAGTTAAAGTCGAAATGGAATTATAGTGATTCCATTTCGTCTTACTAATTACCCAATTATCATCATGGATTTAAAAAATAGATTATTTATAGATTACATTTATCAGTTTTTTGTATTATTTATAAATTAAATTTTCATATATTCAAATAGAAAGGAAGATAATGAATATCATTTCAAAAAAATTCTGAGGTCCCAAAGGAAGGATAATTTTTATGAAATATTTTTCATGATTGAAAATTTTCATTATAAAATTTCATTCGTTGGTCATATAATATAAAGTGTGGGTATATCAGTGGATACTTAAAAGGATGAAGTTGTTGATAAGTGTCTTAAAAACCCATGATAACTAGAATAGATAGTTTTCTAGAGTTTTTTGGATATTATCAATGATTTTTTAGAGATTTATCAATACTATATGATCTACTCACCATGTTGAATTTGAATGGGGTTATGTTCTTGTGGATAGAGGAATGTAAAGAGAATTTCAATGATTAGAAAAGAAGTTTGGTTAGTCTATATATTATCACATTAACCAACAACAGAATTGTTTTTGTGATATTAATTAGTGTAACATAGAAGTCATTAGGATTCTTCCACATGAAAAAATAACATAGTGATAGAATATGCCTCACACTAATTGAAAACACAGGAGAAAAACTACCCAACTCAGAATCTAGATACATCTATGGTAATTTTTTCCTTAAATACATGGAATAATTTTATTTATATAGAATGGTGTGTCATATATACTAATCATAATGTTTTGAATTAAATATTTAAACAGAAATAGTTAAATGTGAACTAGAGAAAATAGATGGATCCAATTAAGGAGTATGACTGCTGAATAAACTAAACCCTCTTGAAAGTGAATAAGGTGACTTATCCAATAGGTATAAACTATAATTCATGATTATATATGTTGAGGATAATAAAATACCCATTGTTTATGTATTTTGAAAGGATGGATCTAGAGATACTGAAGGGGAGAAATATTTTCTATCCGAAATGAGTGTTCAACCATCTATCCAGGAAAAGATTATTGTAGGGTGGAATGAATATGTGGATTTGTAGAAGAAGTTAAGAAATTTAATAAAGTGTGACAGTGATTATAATGGAATGATAATATTTAGGATCTATATACGCATTACATCAATATGAGACTTGAAGAATGGTCTATAGGATAAAGCACATGGTTCTTCGTTCTCTATTCATTTGGGAAGTACAAAGATGTATAGATATAAGAAAATAACTTTTTGGTTGGACAATGTGAGACAATAGGGAAAATTATGTATCATGGTTCTCAGTATGTCATCAAGGTAAATGTGAGATACATTACTGTAAGGTAATTTTACAACCATTACACATACATGAATGGATGTTCAAAAATATTACCATGGATTTCATTGTTGGGCGCCCAAAAATATCAAAAGGGGGCCATGTTATTTGTGTTGTAATTGATATTATTATAAATTTAGAAAATGTAATTTCTATTAGATAATATTTCTCTCTTCATAAACATGCCATGATATATATTAATGAAGTGATGTGGTTTTGTGGAGTACCATATTCTATTTTATCTGAACTGGATATGAGGTTTAACTCAATGTTTGGGATAATTCTTCAGTATGATCCAGATATATAGTTATGTTTTAGAACTTAATATCATCCCAAAGTAGGTACAAAGTCTGATGGTACCATTAAAATCCAAGAAGATATGTTGAGATCCTTTTCTATATATTTCAAATTTTGTTGGGATCAACACCTTCCTCTAGATGAGTTTTCATACAACCATATCATTCACTAGATTGTTCATATGGATCCTTATGAAGCCCTATATGGAAGGAAGTGAACAACTCCATTGTGATGAGATGTGGTTAGATAAAGAATGTTATTGGGACTTAATATATCATAGTAAATGGTAGACAGGGTTATATTCATTCAATTATATTTAAGGGAATCTTGATGTTAATAGAAACATTATTGCCATAATCATCTGTGAAATATGGAATTCAAGGTCAATGAAAAGTTATTTTTTTGAGTTTATTAATGTAATAAGGTCATAAAAATTCGAAATAAAGTAATTTTGGTCCCTAGTTATATTGGCTTGTTTGATATTCTTGATAAAGTATGGATAATGCCTTATCAATTGGATTTTACAGAGAATCTCTCTTAATTTCATGATGTGTTCCATGTATCTCCCCCAAGGTAGTACATAATTGATCATTGACATGAACTAGACAAATAGGTTTTATCTATAGAATAAGATGAATCTTATGTGGAACAGTCAGGGGAGATTATAGATCCTGGAGAGAAAGTGATTTATAACAAGACCACTCCCTAGGCAAAAAGATTATTGGAAAACCATAAATTAGAGGAAACTACTCGGGAACCTAAAGATGTTATAAAATAGATATATCCTAAACTATTTTTAAAAAGGTGATATAATTTTTAGGGTTAAATTATTTTTAAAGTGTGTATAATTTAACACCTCAAGATTTCAATATATATATTTCTCTTCAAATAATTTTTCATAGTATATGATACACACAACCCTGGGTCTAAATGAACCTTAATATAGAATACCATTATAGACTAGACAATAAATTGGTGGGTATGAATATGAGTAACTAAATAATGAAAAATATATGTATAAAATATATTCATTTTTTATCAACAGAATCATATGAAACAAAAAACATTTAAAAGTAGAAGATATTCTCTTCTCAAAAACAATTTTTTTGAACATAATGTTATTTTATTTTAATAAATTAAATTGATCAATATTTGTCAATGATTTTAATAAATATTTTATATAATATATTTTAAAAAAAATGTTTTAACATTAACAAAAAAAATTTATAACATGGGGAGAAAAGCAATTCAATTTTATGCATAAAAATTTATATTTCTAAAAAACGTTTTTCATCATATTTTATGCCCTTATTTTAAAATTACATTTAACCACTTATAGAAATATAATATTGAAAAATATATTTCATTTTTTGAATCAGGGGAAACAATATTTTGAAATAGTTCCCTTTTATTTTGGTTCAATACGATTAGTAACCAATATAAATTTTTTCACCCCTATAAGGGTAAAACATGAAAAATATGGTTTAAACATTGGAATAATGATATAAAAGTTCTCTAGCACTTACCATTATACAATTTTATGAGTGGGGTTCAGCCATTTACATACACATCTCAAATATATTGCCACTTGGTGTTATATTTATGTGATTATTACCTTTATATTTATTTAAAAGAAGAAAAAATATAAAATGTCACTCTCATGACTTTAATATATCTAGATTTTTTTCATAAGGATAAAAAAAGGATAAATTATATTAATAATATTTTTTTGAAATATAATTTTTCTTTCACCATGGTAAATGTTTCTTATTTAAATTATTATATAATTACATTATATTCTTAAGAAACACTGGCATGATTTGTTTTAAATTAATCGAAACATAAAATACATGTTATTATAAATATTAAAAGTAAAATAATTTTATTATCATATTGTGTTACCCGAATTTGGAAGATAAATATAACTTATTATTATTTTTTAAAAGGGTTATATTTTAATTCTTTATTTTCTTTGGGGTCTTTAAAGTCTAATTAAATGAATAGTTCAAAATTGACATTAATGATATTTTTATTAAATTATATTTTATTAAATATTTTAAAATTCAAAAAATTTTGTCACTGGGAAATTAAATAGAATAGAGTTGAAAACATACAATATTTTCCATTTATGATACACTTCTTAGTTTTTGGTAGCATTTTTAACCATTTAAGATTGGAATAGTCATTACCGTGGATAAGGTCAAAAATGTTCAACGAAGGGGTTAATAAAAAAGATATGGTTTAAATTGATAAAAAATCCAATATAAAAATAATTGGATTATATTAATTATACCCTATACCCTTTTTCTTTTAATTAATAGATATTTGTAATCATTTTTTTATAATGAAATTATTTTATTTTAATTTTTAATACATTCCAATTGTGTCATTTCCCTCCCTTATAGAAGGACACCCCTCATTTTCATTCTTTACATAACATTGATCCTTATATCATGACCAATATATTAAAAATTATATTATAAATATACTTAGATTAATTATATTGGTTTTTATCATCCAAAAACACTAACATTATGATCCTTATTAGTAAATCTAAATGATTTTTTAAAAAAGTGGTAGTCTCATTAAACGATAACATTTTTTCTTCATAAAGATCCTCTAAATATATTGTATTCATCATAAAATAATAGATTTTTATCGTAAAAATACATAAATTTCATTTTTATTATAAAACCACCTCCATTAACCATTTTTTCAACAAATGGGATGTGAATGTATCTATCGTGAATACTTTCAACTTACTGCATCCACGCAGTGTTACAATTCATTTTGAATAAACATATTTAATGGATGGTTATTATGATGGTTTTAATGTTTATATACAAAACTTATGAAATAAATATTCTTCTATAATTATAATACAGAAACCTACCTTCTTACTTTCTAATATGCTGGAAAACGATAACGTCGCTTGTGTGTATATGTGGACTTACACCTTGATGAACCAATGTGATTAATTTTTAATTTCCTCTTTACATTGATAGTAATAAGGATGGATTAAAATAATATATATGATATATATATTATATAATAATTATTTTATAAATTTGGATTATTATTTCCCTTCATTTATTTTTATCTATCAAAACATGGAAACAACATTCAAGCATATATAAGACCTATCATCCCCATTAATGGTGTAATTTAATTTTTGTCTCTACCTTGAATTGAAATATATATATATATATATTATGAATATATATATGATACATATATATTTTGAATATATATGTGCTATATATATATATCATGATAAATATTCTAGAGATGACGGAACCATTATCAAATTGTAATGATTGGGACTTCCAAACTAAAACATGCATGCAAAACACATGACTTATCATTCAGAGAAGTGATTTTAATAACAAATTATTAACAAACACATGATAAGATTTCAAAAGTAAAAAAAATATTTTGGGATAGATATTTTTATGGTTTTAGATTACATTTATAATAAATTGATATTTTTTACAGCATGGGTTTAAACACGTATGAAGAATGATGAGACTTGAGTGGAGGGATTTATGCTTTAATACAATTTTAATCAGAATTATTTATGCTTGAATTTACATTGAAGAAATTATGTGATCCTTATCTAATATATATACCTTTAGGTCTTATTATCCACTATTTATTTCTATAAATTACATTTTTTTCATATCATTCTCCACTCTCTAAGAAATTAAAATACCAAAAGAATGTTTCAAATAAAAACCGACTTCATTTATCTCTTCGGTCAAAAATATTTTTTCTTATATATCCAAGTTTTCTATAAAAATGACTTTAAGAATGCTTTAATATTCTCCTTTGACTGTCTAAAATTAATTTTTAGCAATTATTTATTTTGATCAAACTTTTATATAGGGAATATCCAGGTCATTTTCTAAACGAGGTATTTCTTGAATTTTTACTAAAGTATGAAAAGAATATTTTCTTTTATCTTATACTACATGAACAAAATTTCTCACTATCATGAAAAATGACTTATTTGAATATAAAATTACAAGTTACCAAGGATATTTTGAAACAAAATTTCTCCCTTAATATTTATGACATTTTCATATTTAAATAAGTTATTTCAAATAAAAAATTCTATATTCCCCAAGAAATATTTCATTGACTCTTGTAAAGTAATTTCCTGCTACAATAATGTTATTTGACATTAATTATGTTTTATTATTGAAATTATCCATGCACTCTACCTATGTTCCAGTGCACGGATTATCCCATGTACTTGGGTTGAGTTCGTATTTGTGTGCTAGAGTACATGGCGTGCTCAAATCCATGTATCCAACATGTGTCCATGTACACTATAAGGTAGAAACCATATAATTGGGGAGATATCACTCCCTGAATGACTTAGTAACATGTTATGTGATTCTTAACTATATCTCGAAACCCAAACCATTAGAAAGTGGACCCCACATGGTGTTGGGCTCTAAGTTACATGCCTTGTAGTTTAAATTTTTCTTGAATTCTAGATCATGAATCCCCATTTGATTTATTTCCACCAGCCTTTGATACAGTCATGAATCTCACCATAAAATCAAGGGCAAGCCTCATCTAAGACTCCCCCTATCAATTAACAATAGGTTTCGATCATCAAATATGTTCTTAAAAAGGCATATTTCATCTCTCTTTATAGCATAATGAAAAACATGAAATTTTGTAATAAAAACTGTCTGATTCGTCACCTCGTCCATCATCACACATCCTTCATGTCATGAAAATCCCATCTCTAAAATATCAAATAATTTCCATAATAATCAGGTGTGTAATGATTTATTTCATTGGTGGATGTCGAACCGTGGGATAAACAAAGAACGCTCATGTCCCACAAGACAAATCTTCCATGAATAAATTTTTTGGTTGATTGATTAACATTCATCATTTAAATTAAGAACAGTGAATTAATAACATCAAAAAAAATCCCTACCTCAGTTTAGATTGATCAGTGACAAAGAACAGAGCTGCACAATGATTATTGGTGAGATCCTCTGATTTCGTTGGGTGTGGATTATCAATTCATTATCTGGTCTATATTCATTTGAGATAAATCAAACAACACATTATCCAACAGATCTCCAATAGATCCATGATTTTGTGTATAACATTAGGATTTCAGCATAAAAGTATAATTAAAGACTCATCAGTCACTTCATAAATGGAATTATATTAAAATAATTTAATTATTTATTTTATTCATTATCTAACCGCAATGAATTTTCTACAAATAACCCATTCAGACCAAGGTTAAGGCATTCCTTGGGTAGACCTCTTATTCTAAACTCAACAGTTCTCTCATATTTCTAATCAGAGCCTTCGTTTAGAAGTTATAACACGTTTTTAGGAAAACTATGTGAACATGACATTTAATATTTTTAATATTTTTAAAACACTTATTTGGGGAACATCGGGCCTTAGAATCTCATCTCATCCCAGTGCTTGGTCACAAAAATAATCCATACAATATCAAAAAAAAATATTAAATGGAAAATAGGATTCACTACATTCTTCCCACATTATGGATCTACATCCTTAAAATCCAAAATAGTGGTAACACGAAGAGATGTGGGTACCAAGCATGAATCTAAGCCTCCCACTTCCCTGTACACTCCTAGATATTGAAGGGATGCCACTAGAAACACACCAAAGGAATCACTCTCCCATGAAGGATCTTCTCCTCTTGATCCTCAATCTCTATTGGGAACTCGGAAAAGGTTATTCCTTCCCAGATGTCCATCTCTCCCCAATCTATAACTTTTGATAGGTCATGAATGTACCTCCTCAGCAGAGACATGTAGAGGATGTTGTTAACATTGTATTACTATGGTGGTAGAGCTGAGAAGTAATCCACCTCACCAAATATATGCATTATCTAGAAAGGGTCAATGAACCTTATAGATATATTTCCACCCTGTAAAAATATCTATAATCTATGTCAAGTTTTAACACATATTATCCCTACATGAACTATAAAGGCCTTCAATGTCTATTTTCATAAGACATCTGACTATCTCGTGCAGTCTTCATCAACTCTTGGATTATTTTCACCTTTATTGTTGTTTCTCACACTAATATTGGGACCACCAGTGCTAACTCTCCTAGGTCACTCCAGCAAAGTGGTGACATATAGGAACACCCATAAAAAGGATTGAATGGTTCTATACCAAAATTAGAATGGTAACTATTGTTGTATGAAAACTCCACCAGTGGTAGGTTATCCTCACAACTATGGAAGATGTATAACAATAAATCTCACAACATGTCCTCCAGAACCTGAATGGTATTCCATATCTAGACCACATTTTTGTTGCGAGACGTTGTGCTTAAGCATAATTGATTCCCAAAATACTCATATAATACCTACTGCGATTGGGATGTGAATCAATCATCATGGTCAGAAATGATCATCGATGGGACTCCATAGAGTAGGACTATCTCTTGAACAAATTGGTGTTCCCTGAATATCCCATCCCACTTCCATTCAGGAACCTAAATGGGTCTAGCTAAACCCATTATAACATGGTTCTCATCCTTCACTTTCTGATAATTAAGGTAATGAGATACAAACTCTGAAACTTCTTTCATTATCCCTATCCACCAAAACCAATGTCATAGGTCTTGGTACATATTTTCCATGCATGGATGTACTGCCAAAGGAGACATATTAATCTATCTCAGAACATCTTCTCACAAAATCACAGGTACTATCATGCATTCTCTCTAAATATGGAAATGCTCCCCACCTTTATAAAATCCATGAGAATCATGTATTTTTGTTATATTAATATATATGGTCTCATAGTTGACATCCAAAAGCTCTTCCTCCCTAAGTTGATTCATGATAATAGGGGTAACAACCATCAAATAGAGGTAAGATACTCCAACTCCATCTATAAAGGTTAACTGAAACTTGGTCCTCTTCTCTAACACCTCGCTTAGAAACTACAAAAAAGATCTCTTATTGATAGAATTAGCTACCACATTCCCCTTCCCAAGAGTATAGACAATTTCATTGTTTTATTCCTAGAGGAAATCTAGTCATAACCTCTCTCCCAAGTTAAGATCCTACTACGATAAGATATACTTGGGACACTTTTCATCATAATAGACAATAAACCACTCACCCATCAGGTAGTCTCCCGAAATATTTTGTGAAAATACTACTTCTACTAACTCAAGAGAGTGTGTCATGTAGTTATTATCATGTGTTATCAAATGATATGAACTATAGACAATCACAGCATGACTCTACACTAAAACACATCAAAACCTAGTTCCTAAAGCATCATGGAAAACATTTTATTAGAAACCCTCTTATAGAAATATCATGATGGGAGAACTCATAAAACGTTTCCTTAACTATTGAAAATCCTGATGGAACCACACTATACACATGAATATTTTCCCCTTTCATATCAATGTTATCATGGGTGCTGATATCCTGGAGAAATTTGGTTTGAATCGCTAGTAATAGGTTGTTAACCTGAGGAAGCCTCCTACATCTGTCACACTCGTGGGTGGTTACAAAGCTAATACTTCCTTTACCTTGGCTAGGTCTACTTCAACTCCATCCATTTAGATAACAGATCCCAAACAGTGTACTTCATGCATCTATAATTGATACGTCATGATCTTTTTGTAAATAAGGTTGTCTAGGAGTGTGTCCATAAACATTCTCAATTATCTCGTGTACTCCTCCTCAAACATCGAGTAGACATTGATATCTTCGATGAAGACTATCATGAAATGGTCTAGGAAAATTTGAAAGACTTGGATCATGAGTCGTATGAAAACATTTGGGGTGTTCTTCATGCCAACAAAAATCACAAAGTATTCATAGGGATCATTGAAACAACTAAAGGTTGTCTTTGGTACATCCTCATCCCATAATTGGAAATGTTGATAACCTCATCTGAGATAAACTTTTGAGCACCACAATGACCCTATCAACTGATAAAAGAGATTATCGATCCCCATTACTGGATTAGTTTTCTTTATAGTCACCTGATTCAAGCACTGGTAGTCCTCACATAACCTAATGATCTCAGCCTCTTTCATGGAGAAAAAATGGGGGTTTTCTGGGGTGAAAAACTAGGTCTAGTGAATCCATTATTCTATAATTCCTTCAACTACACATTATGCTCACGAACCTCTATGGGAGCCATCCAAACAAATTTCATAGATATTAGTGTCATCCTAAGGTTAATATCAATAAATATTTCTAGCTCTCAGTGCTGTGGTAATCCTAAATCATCCTTAGGGAAGACGTCCTCATACTCCACTACCACTACAAGACATTGGGAACTCAAACAATCCCCCACACCATGGAATAGTCTTTCCAACTGATGATTAATCTCCAAGACTATAATATGAAAGAGTCTATCCTATGTTTTATGGGTTTCATTTTTTCCAAAAAAAGAGAATATAGTTCTATCTCTGTGGACACACCACATCATTCACCCGAAACTGACAACCTCGGCAAGAAATGTGGATAGCTAGTCCAAACCAAAAATGATTTTGCAAGGCATCATCACTTCTATAATAGGGTCCAACAGAAATTTTCACCTCCATGATTTAGGTCACACCATTGGAACAGGTGTGTTATAACTGATTCTTCTCAAGTAGGATTCACTATACTTAAGGATCAATCCAATGGATCAACCAAAATCTCTAAGTATTGAAGAATATGTGTGTGGTGAAATGAATGACTATAACCATTGTTTATCAATACTAAATCTAATTTATAAAAGATACAGATCACACCATGAATCATTACTAGAGCCTCTGGTTCATAATCATTATCCCCTTGCAGTTTTCCCCTCACTTATCATCCATCTCCCTAAGCCTAGTTTGGAACACCAGGGGGTGGTGGTGGTAACAAGTCAAAGCGTCTGCCACCTATTTCTGCTCGAAAAACTCCCCTTCTAAATCTAACACCTCGAGAAAATTCTTGATCCTACTATTTCATCTACCTCAATGGCCCATCCATAGTATCTCTTTCAGCTATATGGTGGGTTGGAAAATCTCAAGAAAGATTTTCTCTACCATCACATGAGTATCGATTTCTCTCTCTTGGCTGACTGGACCCGTCCTGTGAGCCCTGAACCATATAACATCTATCTTGGCACCACCTACTGAAACATCTAAAACATCCATGTTTTCAAGGAATAATGTCATCTCCCTACTACCATGATCTTTTCTTCTGAACTCCCACTATCACCTCTCACTAGCTGTATCTTCACATCCAAGAAACTCTCAACCACCAATTATAGATCTAACACCCCAACATAAGTAGGAATACATAAAGGTATAACACTTGCTTGGATGTTTCTACACATACCTCACTAAAAAATTTGAATCATGAATAACTGTTTGCGAACCATATCGATCGAGTACCAGGAGAGGAAGGTAAACCTCGAGTAATACTTTGATATTTCCATCCTACCCTACTGGAGATGTAGAATCTCTTGGATATGAAAAACCTTAGACACAGTGGGAGAAAACTCCTCTCTAAAAAAGAGATCAAACTCAGACCACGATAATGTCCAATAATTGTAAGACTAGGTCACTAAACCCCACCATCTCCCTACAAAGCCATGGATAAGGCTTGCTACTAAGACAACCATTTGATATACTTCTGTCTTAAACAGATGGAAAATTAATTTCACCACCTCAAGCCAATCCAAATCCACCTATGGGTTGGGCTCACCAGGGAACCTAAGGGGAATTTTACACAAAAACTCATGAATTGCACTTAGCCAACATGCCTCATATGGTGGTACTGATGGTAACATTAGCTTCTCAATTGGTGGTGGCATAGATGGTGCACCACCCAGTAGTAGAATTAATGGAATTGGTCCCTATATTGATTCCTCATCACTGAAGGGATCATCCTCATGATCATGATGCTGAATCCTAGCTTGTATACACCATTGAGCCATCCTGAAAATAATCAAGATATACCATGATCAATGAGTATATCTGAAGAGATGACTCAATAAATACATGGAATTGACAACTCATCCTATGTGATTCATGTACCATTATTTTCCCTAAATCCAATCTTCTCATGTACTGTGTCAAAAAGTAGGTGATTCGTGTCCCGGTGTATGGATACCTCAACTGCTACACCAAAACTTGAGTCCCTCGCATGAAGGACAAACTCGAAACACTTAACACTATTTTCCCTAACCAATCTCACAATATTTGGTCCTATGGTAGAACTGACTAATCTAATACCATTCATTCATGACCCATCCAAAAAGGGCCCATGTTGCGACTCCCTATACTCGCCTAAAAGAGGATAGGGGATACCAATTTGAGCTGAGTAGGTATATCATAAATATTGGAGGCCTTATCTAATGTACTTTTACACATGCACGCATCTCCAAGACTACAATAATGAAATGTAAAAAAATAAAAAATATAATCATGTATACATCTAAATCCAATAATCGTAGTATGATAATAAGTATATGAATGTAAATAGGTCCAAATAAAATCCCACCACAAACAGTCTGAAAACAAGTCCTACCTAAAATTAAAACCGGGACTGCTGTTAAAATACTACAGGGAAACACATTGGTATGTCTAGTCTCACTAAGAACCATCTGGTTTTGGTCCTTTATAGAATATGTTTAAAGCAATATCATTTTTATAGGACGTGACACATTTTGGGAAATTCCATGTAGGGGTTAGTATAACAATACCCAGTTCGACACCAAAAACCAAAAAGCATACAATAAAAAATTACAATCAACTCTATATAGGTATATGTCAACAACACATAAAATAATAATATCTAGATATAATCAACCAAGAAAAACTGTCCCAAAGGAAATTCACAACTCAAATTCTATACTTGGATTCCATCTTGAAGGTTCACAAAGCACTCACCCAGGAGAACACACTCTTGAGTTAGATAACATTGATAACATTCATACAATATGTAATGCTCATTGGGTATCACCATTAGATGTATATGATAAATGTCTGGAGAGATACAAAATAGAGGTGAGGATCACTCCCATGGAAACAGAGTATACCAACAACTAAATATGGATTAATATGTAATGAAGAGTATTAGCACCAATTTATCGTTGGTCATGAAGATACCAAGAACTCTACTTAGGACATGTAGATAAATAAAGGATCACACATCTAGCCTCATAGAAGGATTCCAACAAATTTATACATGAATTATAATTAAATGGATCAATGTATGGGTATGATTATGTGACTCTATAATAACTCTAAGGGAATGGATTTGGGGAATTCACCCTAACTAAACATTTCAAATATACTGAGGAAAAAAGATCCAGGATAAAATTTATGGAGTACATATCATGTAGTATGGTTACACACCATGTCCGTTGACCTTAGGTCCTATCTATATAAATGGTTTGTATCTTATTTTGTTTCTATGTCCGTGTAGAAGTACGTGGAATGTTGGATACCTGTTCACTCAAATTGTGTGCCAGTATATAGCCAAGCCCATGTTCATGGGTCCAGTCCATGTACTTGTGGGGGAGTACACTACATGCTCCAACTAGTGTACTCCAACCAGTATTTGTGTACACTTAAAGGTACACACTAAGTCACTAGGGAGATTCCACACTCTGTGTGGCCTAGTTACATGCCCTGTAATACTTAACTATCTTCTGAAACGCAAACCGATGTAAAGGGGCCCCACATGGTGTGTTGATCCAGGTTAAATATTGTGTAGTGCAGAATTTTCATGAATTTCATATCTGGAATCCATATTTGATTCCTTTCCTTCGAACATTTATATGATTTCACGGGTCACTGGAAAATCAATGGGAATTCAAAACTAGGCCTTTTCAGTGAAGAACAAAATGTTTCGATTATCAGATATGTTTATAAAATAACATCATTCATCATTATTCATTGTGCTCCAGAGAACAAGAAATCAGGAAACCAAAACCTTTTGATTCTCCACTGATTCCATATTCACACCAACTTTGTGTAATTCCAATCCTAGATCCATAATATAAAATTTTTTTCACTAGGAATTTGGTGCAAAATGATTGATTTCATCAATAGATTTCGAACTGCGGGCCAAATGAAGAACATCTGTGATGAATGAAGAATTTGGAGAGAGAATAAAAATAAAAAAAAGATTATTGAAACTAGATTGATGTTCATGTCAGAATCAGTCCTTTTATATGATAATAAAAAAGGAAGAATAAAAAAATCATAAATTTATTCTCCCAAAACCTGATTTATCAAACCCATACTGCAAGACGAATGATTCATGAATTAGTACATTGGTAGATTTATTCTCATTCATAATAAACATTATGAAGTGGGAAAGAAACCTATCAAAATATTTCTTACCTAAATTGAGATCAATTTATGATGAATAATGGAATTGAGCCCGGATCATTGGTTAGATCATTCAATTTTGTTCGACATTGATCATTAATCCATGATCCGGTCACCATTCTTCTAAGAGAGATCTTCTAATTCTCTCTCTCACAGCTCTCCAATGGCTCCATGGTTATGTGGTTAATCAATGGATTTCATCATAATAGTATAATTAATGACTCATATATCAGTGCATAAATGGAATTAAAATAAAATAATTTTATTAATAATGTTATTCATTCCTCACCAGTGATTATGTTTCCCCAAACGACCTGCATCGACCAAGGTTATGTCATTCCTAGGGTAAACCCTACATTCTGAACTCAATGGTGACCTCAGATTTATGATTTTTTATTTACTTTAGAAGTTATTCCACTTTTTCAGGAAAATTCAGAACACATGCTATTTTGTATATTTAGTATACTTAAAACACTTATTTTGGGAATACCAATCTTCGGAATCGAACATTGTCTCAGCACTTGGTCTTTAAAATAATCCATAAAATATCGAAAAATATTACACAGAAAATATGAGTCATTAAAACTAAATCAACACACTTCTTAAGAACCTTATATTGATGAAAATATATCCAAATAACTCTCTACCTCAATTTCTATTCATTTAGAGGTGTTGGTCTAACTAACAGAGAAATACTATAAAATAAAAGGTATAAGACAATATAGATTTTCCAAGGAATAGATTTATGTTGTTATCGAGATTTTTCATGTTCCTTTATTATTAAAACATAGCCTTATATTCTATAAAAATATTAAAAAAATTACATCAATATATCTAATACACTAATATTTTTTATGAGAATTATACAACCATTTTCTATCTTGTTTCTATCCTATTAAAAATGAAAACATCACTCTTGCTTATGTATGGACTACTTTATCCTTGAAGAGATGTAATTATATTTCCCTCACCACATCACATGGATGGTTTTAAATATGCTACTAATGAATATATATGATATTTATTAAATAATTATTATTATATAATTATAATATATCATCTACCTTCATACCCTTATATCTTTTATAAAATGATAATGTCACTTGAGCTTATGTTTCAACTAACGCATCCAGAAATTGATTCCATTTATTTTTCATTCATATCATACATGGATAGTCAAAATATTAAATTTAATGAATAAATATGATATTTTTACTAATATTATTATTTTTTCAAGGTAACCATTTTAATAGTTAATTTCTTTTTAATCAGTATGAAAAAGGAAAATATCGATGATGCGTACTTATGTACACCATCTCCATGACATGATGTAATTTTTTTTTTCAACACCACTTTATATGGATATTTCTAAAACTATATTTAATGTATAAAAATTAAAATTATAACATGTTTAAGATTCTATATAAGATTTACCCTTGAACGTTATGACCATGATTAACCTAATGATGTTATTTGGGTGATTATCAATCAAACAAACTTAAAACGTCCAACATAAAGGTAACTGATTTTATAAGAAAATAGAACATGGAAATAAATGGTATAAAATAAATAATATTAAATGAATAAACATGAAAAAGGTTATAAAATAATTTTAAAACTAGTATAATTTTATTGTTTACAAGGGTAGATAACATAAAAAATGATTCATGACTCAAGGTAAAGGATTTATCTTCTAAACATTGTTTTAAATGTTTTAAAAACATTTTCCTTTATGTCAATGTATTTAAAATATTTCAATAATGATATTATATAGTATTAAAATATTGGTAAAAATAATTTTTAAATATATTTTACTTTCCTTTTAATTCATTAAAAAAATTTCACATTTCCTAAATTAGTTATTTTGTTTTTTTACACTTGTATAAAAATATTAATATTTTAAATGATTACCACATTACTAAATTTTCCTTCTATCATAGATACTAACTATTATCAATATTCCTCTACATTTTTCAGGGGTTTTAAAATAAATTTTTATTTCTGTTATTCGTGGGTGTTTTAGTTTTGAATTTTTTTAAAAATAAAAGGATATTTCTTATTGTTTTAAATATGACTTTTTTGCTTTCTAAATAATTTTATTTTTAATATATGTCATAATTTCTTAAGGATTATTATTCCTAACATGGGATATACACAAATGAAACTAGCAACAACATTTATAGGTATGACTTATGATCATGTTGTTTTATTTATTAGACTTGGGAAAATATATAATTTTTATATGCTATATTTTAAATAAGAACACTTACATAGACTGTGTGTTGTATTATTATCCATTTCATACATATTATAAAGAAATTGGACATTTTAATTGAATGGGTGGTTTGAGTTATTATATATCCTCTTAATGCATTAAAAGGGTCTCATTAGGCACTCTAGCTTGGTTATTTGGTGTATACCCACCCAATTATTTATAATGTATTCACAAGAGGCCTTGACAGAATTGTAGTGATGTCTTTTCAAAAATCCATAATCGTATGGTTACGATTATAACACCCTAACCAAAATCACCAAGTCCATGATGAAATTCTAGATGACCTTAGGCTTGTCTCCTAATAGGAAACCATATGTCAACTAGTAGTTGGGGTCTAAGGTGGAATGGTGGGGAGATTACACCCTTAATCATAGTAAATGATAACAAATAAATAACTAATCATGTAAATAGTATAGAAAGGGATTAATAAGAAAATAATATCATACAAATTATATTAATGAATATAGAATAAAAAGACCCAAATAGTACTACTTTAAAGTGGTATATTGATCATCCATAAGTGTGATCACACAAAAAAATAGAAGTATAAAGAGGCTATGATCCCTTTATTCTCATCCCATTTTCTATACTCATATCAAGATATCTATCTCAATGATCAAACCCAGACTCATTGTTACCAGTACGTACAAAAATTTAGGCCACCTTTGGTACCCAAGTGTCATTTTCATTTGAAAAGAGTGTGAGTATGAATCAGTAGGATGTCACCACAATGGTTCTATAGATGAAAAGAAAATATAGTGTACGTGCATGTGATAAGCATATCTAAGAAGAAATTAAATATGAAAGATGTAAACTATTCTTGTAGATAATATAATCACCATTGTATAATTAATAAACAACAACCCCATATCTATCAATAGTGGTCCCAACAAATTGCTACAAACCCCAGCCACACCTACTTCAACTTCATGTAGGATAGAACGCCAACCGGCTACCGGAAACATCCCCCCGTAATGGGATGGTACAAAAATATGAATGAATCATACCCCTTGATTGGATAGTATAATTCAAGACATCCTCTCATATGACACATCTCTCAGGGGGATAGTCTTTAAGGATCAACCTGTATGCTCAACTATAGATAATAGAAGAATAATGCACCTGATACATGATAAAAATGACTAATCAATATCAATTCATATCTAAAAAATTCTTAATATTAGAACTACACAAGTGAGAAAACATAACACCTAGGTCTCCTAAGATAAAACTATAAACCATATTATCAATAATCAACATATTTCTCATGGGATGCACAAAGACACATCATGTGATCAAACATCAACATAGGTCTCATGGGCTACACACACACCATGTGATCAAATAGCATCATTGGTATTAGGGGTTACACACACAAAAACACCATGTGATAAAACATAAGCATTGGTTTCATGATCTACACACATACTCACCTTATGATCAAGCATAAATATAGGTAAAAAAAGTATATAGGTAACAAATAACTAGTCAAAACTCAACCATAAACGACTATCCAATAATCCACCACTGAAAGTCCGACATGGCCCGTGGTACCTTGTTACATAATTATCCATTTTCAGGTAATTAGTTAAGATAATTAATTCAATAACTCAACAATAATTTTACTCATTCCCTCATTTTAATAAATTATTTAAATCAAATAAAATATCATGTTTCGTGTTATATTTAGTTTTTCTAGGTGTCACGTGAAACTCATGGTCAACCACCCAATCATGGTATGACCACATTGTACATACTAGTAAACGAAGAATAAACCATTGTGTTTGTATAGAGAACAACCTAACTCAAAAAAATCCAACACCATCCAAGAAGAACTTGGCTACATACATGATTCATCCTTGTATAGGCACACACCATCAATTTCCATGAGGTTCTACTCGTGCCCAATCATCCGAAATAATTAATTATATTTTAAAAATAATTAATTAAAATATTTATTGAAACTTCACAACCAATGGTTAAAGAAAAAAATTTTAGAATTCCTTTTGGATATCACCACCAAATTGAAACATGAAAAAACTCTCAATGAATGATTGTATCATTATCCTAATTTCATTCTAGGAAAAATCACTAAATCAATTATAGGATACAATGGCCAAATTAACTCAATTCATCAAAAAATATAATAGATCACCAATGTCCATACATTCAATTAAAATTATTTAAATGACTTGTGTTCATAATCACTGGACATTGTATATCCATTCCACTAAATAGACACATCATTTTTAAACAATTTATTAATGATATGCTGGATTTATCATCCAATTATTTAAGACATATCATGGAAAAAATCACACGGTGAACAAGATGATAAAAGGATATAGGAACAAAATAGAATTGAACAACAAAGGAACGTAAGAAAAAATAAAGACACTAATGATTCATTCATTATGAATAAAATAAAGATCTACCACTATAAGAGTAATAAAGAGTTTGTGATCAAAGATGAACATAGGTTTCCACCTAAATTTATCATCAATTTTCATATAGATATACCTCTGATTTAAGGGGACTCGTATTGGGGGTAGAGGTGTTGTGAATGGATTATTTTACATCAAAATTTCCAGAAAGGCCTATTAATCTCAAGGGGGCCTCAGTGATAAAAAGTTAAAAAGAAACTCATTAATCTGCTACCTGGATCACTGATCGAGGTCTACTATGTAGCCGATGGCCCATTGGTTTTCTAAAGTTGGATCCTCAACTATCTAGTGAAACATTATAGGATACAAGGAAACTACCCACTCCATGATCTAGCTAGTGGGGGATACTATCTAGTCATTATTATTGTATCAAATCAAATATCTTATCTTTCTCCACTGAAAACCTGAGGTTTAGGTTGACTTTCAAACATTTATTCAAGTCCAAAAACCCGACACAAAGAAATTAAAAAATAATATACTCTGTTTCACACCCATTTATCTATCCAAGACATCAACTATATGTAAAAAACAAACATACTCTAAATTTTTTTACTCGCAATGAAATGATTCATCACAATCTCTCAACCATTGATATTATCATCCTCAAGATGTTGGGGTAGAAAGTGAAACATTACAATTGAACTTCTATGATACTTACATACAAGTATTTCTATATATTTAGTCCTATAACACCAACACACTACCTTAAGTCCATGTTCATTTGTAGACATTCATCATGGTCCTATGGAACGACTCCATGCACGAACATCATAAGTTGAGCCATAATATCAATATTATAGAAAAATCAATTCTAGGATCATTGAATCTTTAAAAGTCCAAATATTTTAATCTCTTCAATCAATTAATTATGAAGAATCAAGGTAATCCAAACCATAAGAATAACCATATGGATCACTATTCTGATAGTCCAATGATATTCCTAGTGTGGTTCAATTCTATTATACATAATCAAATACAAGTCACAATTTAAAATTAAACACCAACACCTATTCCATAGTCTTAAAACAAACCAATGAGTCTCTTCTAACCAATGACACCAAATAATTAACACATAATCTTACCAGATAAAATGTGATCATTGTGGTTCTAACCCACAATATAGAGTTTCAGGTGTAAACACTAGTTAGTACTTTCCCTTCCACCTTCTAGCAAGATTCAAGAACATTGCAACTGGCACTCCACAAATCCCCCGAGCATGATACCTTAAACCACATATGAATCAATAAATTGATAAAAAAACAATTATAAAAGTACAAACTAACATAAATTTTATTTCTTGAGTTGATTCATCAACCAATTGATCCAGCCACAAGTCTCTTGACCATACATCAATGCTTTAATGATTCAAATCCCTATAGTATTGATTTTTATTTTTACTAAGTATAAATCCCTCACACTATCTACATCCATTGATATATAGAAATCAATATCTTGCGTTCATCACAAAAAAAAATATACTCTCAGTTCCAACACACATTGGGCTTCTAGAGTAACTATGAAAAACGAACAATAAGAATTTTACAAGACCGTGACCCTTACTATAAGAGAGTTCATTTAACATGTGACCAAATTAGTACTCCCCATCATAGGATCATAATTATTATTCCCTAAAAATTCTTAAATCAGTTTAACCTACCCCTGACAAGTCCATATCCAAATTCAATGCCTTGACATGACTATCCAGTCATACCTGATTTTCGGTAAAATCACTAAGAACTACAAATACCTAGATCACCATGAATTGTGTCCACAATAAATAATCATTCATTGTAAATGCACATAGAATTTACCAGTTTCCTAGGTATGAGTTTTGAATTTGTACCCATATAGGCGTCATCCTATAATGCAAGCTGTTATACCAAACTATAGAATGTCCAAAAATGACATCCTCAGTTTGACCACACAACAATAATCTGATCATTGCTGATGTTGTATTCTAACACAGATACATTTATGCTCGTAGAAAGATCTTGGATACCATGCACTTCTAGTTTCATAAAAAAATCATCAGAGAATAATCTAAATAGTGACCCTAAACTAGAATCATTAGTGACCTACCACCACTAGCTCTTTTGGTTTCATCTATAAAACCAAAGACCATCTCAATTGGATTCTTACAACCTTGAACCATCGTTCTGACTGAATCCACAAGCCACCATGTGAATGAATGATCATTATTAAAGGATTTATTCTATGATGCATTAAAACAACACTCTTTTATCAACCTAGAGTTTTTTTTACTAAGAGTCCCAAACCTCTAATCTGGACTACCATGTATATTTATCTATCCTCACCACAATGATCCAGCTCCACCAAAACCAAAAATTCTTATAACTCCATTTATAAATATATTCTCCATTATATAGAGATTTATAATGTACCAACTGACATATAAGTTCTAGTTTGTGCTATTGATCATCACACAATCTCTAACATTCCTCTATTTGACCACCTAGTATCTTCACTAATAATTATATGAGAGTTTAACCCTGAACAAATGATTCTAAAAACCACTTTTACTTCCCTAAATTCCACAATCATAAAACACTCCCAAAATGAATCCTTTTTTCATGAGTACTATAAACCAAGGTTCTAAATACTCCGGTATTTAAAATAATCATCTATAACCATACATTAATCCCTTCAAGTGATAATCAGAAGAACATGGAATTTTTACCAATTAAAAACACCCCTATGGAATTAACCATAATTAACCCATCACATGGAATATCCTTACCAGAGTTAACAAAACATAGTATGAGACACCATATCACTACTAACCACAGATTATCACCATTTTGGATATACGATCTTAAAAAAATACAATGTTTCAATAGTTTTTATAGCTCATGAAACATAATCTAGACTCATCTCTACAGAAAAACCATGATAAATTTGTCCTTGGAATAGAAACATCATGAGTATATATATGTGTAGTTTTATAAACAACACACAAATATTTATTTTATGAACAACTCTATATGGGGTGTAATTGAAACCTTATTTATCTAGACCAATCTAATAGATAATAATAAAGGTATTTTATTAATGAAATTAATTTCCAATAATGACCTAACATGGTGCACTACACCGCCTGTGTATAGAGGAACTTCAAAAAGATTATCACTATCATCATCACCACCCAGGTGAAACACACCATAATATAACATAAACTTCCTTTACAAGTAGACAAACATGGGGTTAAGTCGAATACAATTTCATTGAGAACTCATTGGCAAAGACAAAGTAAAATTAGATGACACCAAGAAGTAGATTCCTCTATTTTCAGTACAACCACAAAATAGAAATTTAGAAGTTATGTGAAACCTATGTGTCGAATATGATGCATGTGACACCTCTTGATGACATGACTAAGAGTTAGTCTATATGAAATCAAAAGCTCAAAATAAATGTGCATCACTCATGGTAATGAAATTTGATAATAAAAAAACAAACCAAGAACATCAATCTCATTACATAATAACTTCTAATTTCCACTTGAATGGTGTCTCGAATTCACTGTACCAATATTCATTAAATAATAAAAAAAATTCCAATGTAATTTGTCTACCAACTACCTAATATAAAAAAATAAGATAACCTAGATCTAATACCTTTTTTGAATAGCCTACCATGAATCACCAAGTCTAATTCATAATTCCACATGACCTCAGGCATGCCTACCCGTATGTCAAAGGCTACTGAATAGAATTGAGGGTCTATGTTGGAATCATGGGGAGACTATACCCTCAATTAGAATAAAAAATAAACCAAAAAATTAGAAAACATGTAAAAAATGAACAGTTAGAGTTACTAGAAATCAATAGCTTTCCATATGTCTAAATATATTATAAACAATATACTTGAATGGTCATACCAAGTAAGTATAGTACTTTCCCACTAGCTCAATCACACAAACAGAAAATAAAATAATAAAATTACAAATAGGCGCTACACCAACACTAATCCACATTTCATTGAGGTTTCCAGAATCGTAGTTATCTATCATGATATATGATCATACTCGAGCCTTAGCCTATCCAATACATAAAACAAGTGAGGAATGATTAGGTACCCTAATTTCATGGCCACCTGAGAAAGGTGTGATTATAAGTCAGCAAAAACATTACATGTAGTGTATTTTCATGTGATATTTATAACTAAGAAGAATGAAAATAAGTAATGCATATATTGTTCTATCATATAATATATTCACCAAAGAACATGTAAGTAAAACAATTCATGTGTCGAGTGGTATTGAACTCAATAAGACACAATGAACCCCATAGGTACCTTCTACAGATCCATTCCAGAAACAATATCAATATTCAAAATAAGACATCCCCTTGATGGGATAGTCCAAAAATATGGGTGAACAATCCCCCTTGATGGTACATTCCAATGCATGTTGACATCCAATTTAATAGATCCCTCTCATCAGATAGTCCATCAGACTCAACCTATATGCTCAATTGTAGAAGATATAATAAAACACATTGGATACAAGATAAGAATGACAGATCATGTCACATAATATTGAGAAATATTTATACTTATGTCCATATAAATGATATTAAACATCAAGCATAGGTCTCCCAGGAAACACATTAACTCCATTTAATAAAATAGCAACATAGGTCTCCTAGGACACACACACACACTCATAGCATGATCAAACATAAACATAGATTTCATAGGCCACACAAACACACATAACATGATCAAACATCAACATCGATATCATGGGATACACACACTATGTGACCAAACATCAACATAGGTCTCACAGCAACACACACACATCATGTGACCGAACATCAACATTGATATCTATGGATACACACACACCATATGATAAAACATCAATATAGTTTAGTAGTAAGTAGATATAAAATACATAAATATTTAATCCTCATCCATCAGCGGCTAATAAAGAAGATAACACACAAGGTACAACATGGCCCTAGTAACTGTGTAAATTCATTAGGAATATTCAATTATTAATTAGAATAGGGTTCTCACTAACCAATTTCATATAGAGCTATGTATCTCAATTTAATTTATTATTTAAATAAATAATAATATCCTTCTGGTTGTTACATTTAGTTTGTCTAGGTGTCACATGAGTCACAAGGTCAACCACCCAAGGGTTACCCAACCACATACGACATGATAATAAATGAAGCATAAACCTTAGGGTTAGGTACAAAGTACCACATATCTAAAATGGATCAAAACCATAAAAAAATTCAATCTACTTGTTTGATTTATCCGTGTTGAGTAATCTATCATCAATTTCCACAAGGTTATAATCACGTCAAATAATTCCAAATGAAATATTATATTTAAATTATAATTAATTTAAAGGTTACATGAAACCCCAATATAAATATTGAAACACATAATTTAAAAAATAATTATTAGATTTCAACTCCTATATAGAAGAAAAATATAACTCCCAAGGAAGGTCTATATAATTATCTTTATGTCATTTTAGAAAAAATATATAATTCAATTCCATTTTATGATGTCCAATCTAACTCAATTCAACTAAAAACCCATATAAAATATCATAATGAGATATATCTTCAATTAAATACTAGTAAAATAAAAAATTTCATCATCATGGGACATCCTATAGCGATGTTGATGTAATTCCTTGTTGTTATTATACAATTCCATCGGGATCCGATGTAATTTTCATCTGATTCTTTAAGAAAGATCAAACAAACACTGAATTAGTGACCAATGTTATCAAAATAGAGATGATACAAGTAGATTTGTGATGTCAAAATATCTTAAAGGATAATAATTACCATAAGGATATATCCACAAAAAAACAAAATAGGGATCCAGCACCATACGAGGAAGAAAGAGGCCATAATCAAATAAGAACAAAGGATTCCCCCCAATATTCAACATCATTTGACATCAAGATGCACACTATATCAAAGAATACTATTGGAAGAATGATATGGGAATTGAAAAGACGAGTTTTCCAAAAAATATTGATCCATAACTATTAATCCCTAGGAAGATCGGTGAAAAAAAACATAAGGTAACTAATCAATCTACTGCAAAACACGCCACATAGTCCCACCACTCAAGGTCAACTAGCAATCAAGTGGTCCACTAGCCACCCAATATAGGATCCATGTCTATCTAGTAAGACCATATGGGAATCCAGTATACTGCCATCCTTACCAGCTTACTACTAGGGGCTACTAATGAGCTAGTTAAATTAAACCATCCAAAATATACTATAAATATATAATGAAAACCTAAGGATTATGTGGAAATAAAAGACTTTATTTAAGTCTAAAAGCACCCCCTAGAAGGTTGGTTAAACAAGAATCACCTTGGTTAGACACCTGTTTCTATAATTGATCCATCTAGCATATGTAAATCTAAAACATCTACCAAAATTTAAAACTCATAATGTTGTCAGTCACCATAATGGTGTTTAACATTATATATCACATATTTATAAAATTATTTATTATTTTACATGTGATTATTTTTATTTCAATTTTATATGTTTCATGTTGGGGTTATTGAAAGATTTTATGAAAATATATTAATTTCATAAGATAATTAAATGAGGGTATGATTTTAAATAATGATTATGATATTATATGGGTAAAATAATTCTTTTCATAGAATTTTTTCATGTTTATATCAATTAAATTCTTCTGCATTATGATATTTACTTTATAAATACTTGTGAAATGATTTATGGAAAAATTTTGGCAAGAATTTTATTTCAAGATTTAGTAAGTGATTGTTTTGAAATAAAAGTTTATGTTCTAAAAATACAAACAACCTTTTGGTTTGTCATAAATTTCAAATTTATTAAAGGGTTTCCATTATATTTATATCCCATAATTAGATTTATTTTTCTCATCTCATATTTGAAAATTATTTTCATACTTATTAAGTATGTGTATATATTATATCATGTTCAATGGTGACACACATTGTATAAAGAAAAAAATTAGCATGAATAGAACAAGAGTGTAATCATTAGAGCCTATTTTTGATAAAAAAACCATATGTTGAAGTTTCCAGTTTGTATGTAATGAATTTATTAATTATGTAAAACTCTGAACATAAATAGTCTATAGGATATAATTTAATTTTTATCTCACTTTGAAACTCTAATTATGGATCTATAAATTTGGTTTACTTGAGTTTGTAACAATCTAACATGTAAAAAAATATAAATTTTTCACTATATCTGGGTGTACAGGTCTAGGAAGGTATAACATTAATCATAAGAAAGTATTAAAAAACATTATATTTTAGGTTGATTTTTAATGAAGAAACATTAGTGGTTAATATGATACTTTGGGATAATATGATAGAATTATTCTATACCAATAATGGTTAGTTAGTTATGGAAAAATATGGTTATTTTTTACTGAATCGAAAGTGTTTAATAGTAAATTAAATGGTTAATGATATCATTCTATTTATAAATTTAAAAAGATTATTTTTTATTATTTTTTATTATATACTATAACACTAACCATTTTAGTTTTAGTAAAAGGAATAAACCAGAATGAACCATGTTAATAATGGATGTGAATGGAAATGTAGTAGTTGTTCAAACAAGAAATTGAACAAGATATGAGATGGGGTCAGGTTGTTCCTAATGAACTATATTTTGTTATTATTAACAACCAAAATATTGTTGAGTTTTCTAATGTAAAAAATAATAGAAAAATGATGTCTCGTTGAAGTTTAAGAGATTTGGATCATGAAGGTAAAAGGATCCATCTTCCTATGTGTTAAGAATGTGGGAATAATCACCCAGGTAAATGTCTTAAACAAATAAATTTATGTTTCCTATGTGGAAATAGAGGGCATAAAAAATAAATTTTACAAGGAAAATTAATAGTTCAGTTAACACAATAGAGGAGAATAAAGTTATACATTAGGTATCAACAGAATGATTTAAGTAAGAAGTGTACGGGTATTAGGTAAATTATTTTCCAAAGTGGAAATATAATAAAGGGAAAAAATATCTCATGAATAATATTTTATTAATGTTTTATACCATATATCTAAATATGAATAAACTATGCATAGAATATAAAATCTATGTCTTATTTTAACATTTTTTCTTACATTTAAAGTTGGAAACCTTATTACATTATCATTGATTAATATTAAAATATGATTCATATTTTGATTATATGAAAGAATTATTTTGGAATAATATGCAACATATTGGTTAAAATTTTATGAAGTATGTTTAATGATTGACAAGTCCATATATTGGGTTTCCAGAGTTATGATGTGGAGGTATTTTATTTTTGGGTTGATAAATTTAAGGATGATCATAAGTTTAGATATATATATTACATTTTTTATGGATTGTGTAATTTTATTAAGAGGTGATTAATGTTATTTTGGGATCTATTTATTTTCTAGGAAAATTACATGATTAAAATTATTTAGGTTGATATTTGATATGACATTGAGTTAATTATGCCAATAAGTAAATTTATTTTTGAAATGTATGTTACAAAAATAAGTAGAGTGAAAAGTGAATGGGTGACTTAGTGATTAAAGTTATTTTTAAATTAGTTTTAAATATTCAGTTTTAATAAATGAATAAAATATATGTAAACTTTAGTTTTAACATGTGAATTTAGGAAAAGGTTATTTCTATAAGAATTTTATTATATTTTTTAGAGAAAAAAAATATAGTTATAGAAAACCTTTAGGGTTAATGTGATATTTAATATTGAGGTGGTTATAGTAAATTTCAATTTGGGGGTTATTATATTTTTAGAAATATATTTTTTGTTTCATAGATGGCCATTGATTGGAAAAAGTGATTTGGTTTTGAGATTTATATAGTAATAAGTTTACAACATTTTTTGCAACTTAATAGGATTAAATTTTTGTAAAACCCATGATTTCACTTGGTTTTATATTTTTTTTCATTTGATTACATCCATTGAGTTTTATTGAGTCTTAGGGTGAAACCAAGATTTTTTACAGCCTTTACGGGGATAAAAAATCAGGTTCATGGTTTTTGAAAAAATGTAGTTGCAATTTTGTGATCTATGCCTTTTTGGGAAGTGCAAAATTCATTGTTTCCACATTATATGATAAACTATTTCAGTAAATTGTGACATGAGCTCAATTTTGTTTTCTTTTATTGTTGTCTTGGTTTGTGGGGTTATCCTTTAGTTTCCAAATATAATTTCTCCTAACCTTGTAACTTACCATGATTCTCTCTCCCTCTTCTAAGAACATCCACGATGGATATAGGGTGGTTTCATGATGTTTTCTTCCTCGAATAAAAAGGTAATGGCTTATACCACCTTCTCTACATATTTATCAATTTTTCTCCTATCCTATAAAAACTATGTGGTGATTTTGAATGAATACTATTACTAGCATTAAACAATTTTTAGTGAGTTTTATTCTTGGGTTTTTTATCCATCAATTACAGCCTGATGGAGTGGTGTTTGTTTAATGTGACATGGTTACATAGGTTTAGGTAGGTATTACTATTTTATTCCTCATATTTGATAATTATTTGGTTATTTAATTTTTTAAATGTTATTTTGATCAAATATTATGGATTATATGGTAGATAATTTGTCTCTATCATTGTTACCTTTATTTATTTAGTTTTCTCATTAATTAATTAAGTAAATTTTAAAAATTATTGGAACATTCATTTCAAATGGTATTTTTTCTAAGTTTCTAATAAAATAAAAATGAGAGTTTTAATAAGGTAAAATGATTATTTACAATGATTATTATGAAATATCATTTATAATGGGGGGTTTATTTATAATGTAAGGTTTTTAGTTTTAATGGCTTCTAATATTTTAAAATAATGTGTTTGACTTATGGAATTCTTTATTGATTTAATGGTTTGTTGTAATTATTCTTTGATGTTGTTTCTAAATTCACTTGAACATGTACTTGGTTTATAAATGGTTTCAAAATGGCACATACAAAAATTTTATTTTATGTAATATACAAAAGGACTCAATTATCACTTGATAAAATGCAATTTAATTGATATTTTGTTGTACCCATACTGAACCCTATTTTATTTTTTAATGTGATCATATATATCTATGTGATGTATGTTTTAATTATGATTCATGATTGTACTTATGGGTTAGAGATGTTTTTTGGGTGGCGTCAGAGGTGGGAAGTGTGTGATTATAGTATTATCTATGTCTTTACTATTTTTCATGTGATTGGGATTATCTTAATAGATACCAACCTTATCTATTTAATGAATAAGGAAAATTTGGCTTCAAAGTGAGAAATAAAGTTCCTTATTATTTTTTACTTGACTAGTTTCCCAAGATATCATCACATGCTTGAGATTTGTCATGATATAGGATGTTTCATAGATAATTCTAGTTGGGATCGATTTAGGTGACTAGTGTAGGACTGTATAGCCTTCAGGATATGGGTATATCCTATGTATTTCAAGTATTTTTCCCATTATTCCTTATGGTGTTTCCTCATGATATGTATCAAAAGTTGTGTTTTCATTAATTTTTTATTTTTAATGTTAGATTCCTATCATTTTATTTGAGCTTACTTTTTGGTATTGACTGTTGATGATTGAGAATCATTATTATATGAAATTCCTTGAATTGTTCTAGTTTTTATTTTATGAATTTCCAAGAAATATACCTTTATATTTATTTATATATCTATTTATAATTATTAAAGAGTGGGTCATAATTTTAAAAAAAAATAGGTGAGCTAATTTTCAATCATGTGTATTTCAAAAGGTCAATGGAAGGTTTAATTCATGTCTTCAATGTTAAACATTTAAGATGTGTATATTAAGTGTTTTCTGTTTTCAAAACATGAAATTTAATTGAAAACCTATTTTAATCTATCCATCTATAAAAAAGTGGACTTGGTTTCTTCTATAAAAGGGATAGAATGGACTCATGGTTGCATCCAACTGTCCTTTGAATCAAAAACATCATATCCACAATGATGGGTATAAACACATAATGCCATTTAAAGGATTTTAGGTGTCAAATTTTGTGTTATGTTTGTTTAGTTTCACTATCCTTAGGATGCATATTGGTATTCGGTTCATGGTGGTAAAATTATAGACATGCGTATATAGTGGTTGGTCTCCTGGGATATGACAGTCATAATCCTTTTCAACCACATTCTCTTATTATATTTTGGTTTGTAGATTTATAATTCTTGTATATTGTTCATTATTTTATTAGTACTGTTTTTTATGGATTTATTATTGGTCATTACAGTTATTCAATTTTTTATGTCAATTTTATATAAATATTTATTTAATTTTACATGTTTTCTTAATTTTGGAATTGTTCATGTCGTTATCTTGTTTAGAACCCTTGGTTTATCATTGGATTCTCAAGGGTTAAATCATACCCATGTTTTCACTTATGATACCTTTAAACTAGTTTCAACACTAAAAAGTTGGTAATTATTCCCAATGTATTGGGAGGCAGGCTTGGGTGTGGTTTAGGTGGAAACCCTTGGTGGTTCCTTAAAAATGGTTTTAGTGCCTTCTAGATATTTGGTGGTTAATGATAGAAAAGAGTGAGGATCATCATAGTTCTACTACTAGGTCTATGGGGGTGCTTCTAAAACTATTCCACAATATAAAACTAAATTTTCTATGGGTGTTCATGAGTCCTATTTGGAATTAAGGATTTATAAGTGTTTATTTTTTTAGATGATTTTATGGGGTTTTTTGATAATCTGAGTTATAGGATGACCCTGGGAGGTGTACAGAAATATTTTTATTTTTTGTAAAGAATCTGGAAGAAAACTATGAGTTTCATGGTTAAGGATCTAGGTATTACAAACCATGTATATTTCATGAAAACCATTCTAGATAACTTTCATTGGAACCCATGCTATTATCCAATATTCTAACAAACTATGAGGACAAACTATGTGCAATGGTGAAGGTCTATAAATTTTCTTATTTTCACTCATTGAATGATTTTGACTTCTCTTATGATTAAAAATAATATATTTTTAAGTATTACTTAACCAATTATTAAAGTTATTTTTATGTATTTTTTTTTATTTTGTAAACTATGTTTTGGGAGTTTTAAATCTCTATTTGAAATATTGTTGAATCTTGAAAAATATATGTTCATTAATGAAAATAAATTGCTCAATGTGACCTAAAAATGGAATTTGTTTTCAATTACTATAATTCTTTGATAGTTGGGATTGAAATGTTTTAATTTTTTTGATATGAATCTTTAAAAGGGGACATTGATCATTAGTGTTGCCTTCCTCACCTTTTCTTATTGCTTGCTTTTATAGTTCTTATTGCTTCATAAAAAGATTATTATTCTTTCCAAAAAATCATTAAAAGGGGTTTTTTCTAACCCTTATCCTATTTATTTTTATAAATTAAAAAATTTAAGATGTTTATATGGACTTTTTAGGTATTATATTGAGGTGGTTATGTCATATTGATTTGTTTAAATTGTTTTTGTTCTCTTGGAGGTGGAATTTAAAGTGTTTTTATAAAATGATTTTTTATTGATAATTAGAATGTGATACCTATAAAAGAATTTACTATTAATAAAGGGAATGCTTCGAATATTTTCCCTAGTGATCCAATAGTTTTCCTTTAATTATATGACTCTACCTAGACTGTTGATGGAGTTTTCGATCCATGTTATTCTTGGATCATTGATCATGTTCAATAGTTTATAAATTAGTATCCTCCAGTATTTTATAGAGATCATGGATCCCATGAGGTGATTTAGTGGGTAGCTAAGGTTGAGGATGTATTTAATCAACTACAAACTCTAAAAACATCTATGGTGAGGTGAAATACTAATTTATTTGAAGTATTAGGATTGGATTAATAGAGATAACTATCAATGGACAATATTTTGAGGTTTTATCCAATGGATATTCCAAGTACACATTCATCTAGTGGTTTTATCCAACATAGAGAAGGGGGATTTCTCTGCACTAACCTAGATCGTAGTTCTCCAGATGCCACTGTTTATCCTTATCAAATGGTTTCATTGGTCATATTGATGGTTTTGACACTCCTTGCTTCACCTAGTGTTTTCTTCTCTTCTTTATCTTACTCTATCTTTCCCTCATTCTTGACTGATTTAGCTTGCTAGTGTGGATATCACATGTCACTCACTAACCCTCCTTTGGTATAATATGGACCATTAGACCTCCTCTATGGGTCTATGTGCTCATGTCTTGGACTGTTTGGATTGATACTTGTGGCCACATTCGGTGTCTTTCTTCTCAACTACCCTTACTGGCTAACCCATCCTACTTCGACTCCCTTTATAGTCAAGGTCGATACAGTATATACGACAACATGGGATTTTACTAGAGGGGGGCCATCATCGGTCTCATCTTGGGTTATTCATTAGTCTTTTGGGATTTTTGGTTTGGTTGAATTGAGATACTTTATGAGGTCTAATTGTTGTTTTTACGAGCTTATTCTTACTTAGGGATCATGTTTTATCGTTTTGGTTCTTCCTAATTATCTTATTTTATCTCAATGGTTAATGAGATTATGTGGTTTTTTCTACCCTATTGATGATGATGTGGTCTTTTTCATGGTAGCCAACCGTAGCCTCCTTCTCTAAAATCTTCTCAAGCATCCCGGTTCATCACTACCTTCCTATCCATTTTGGTGTGATGGTCTTGATAGAGGATCTGAGAGGTGTTGTTAAAGTGTCCTTAGATCTCTGAGTAGGTGAGTGGAATTTAATTTTATATATAAGATTAATGTTATGAAGTCTAGGGTTGTACAATATTATTAATGGTTTATTTTTCATATGGATCTGAAGACGGTGGTGAGTGGTGTTTTCTCATGGTAAATGTTTATCTAGTGTTCTCTTTGGCTAACAACCAGCATTGTAAATGATGGCACTGCTTAGTGTGGAGGCAGACAATGATGTGGACGATGGTGGCAGGACAATGATGATGGTGATGTGCTAATGGAACTAATTATCTTTACATGTTATGACCTAACAGGCCAATCCTCGATCCAAATAGTTCAGTGGCCTGAGATCGTGTTACTAGTATCAAGGAGTCCCCAAGCATAGTTTGAAATTCAAATCTATCTTTATTTGGTACACGATGATGGTTTTTTGATTTTATTTGTATTTTAATATTGATTTTTTACCTTATTGGATCTTTGTTAAGGTTTAAACACATCCATTAGAATTTTTATCATAAAATGAAGAAATATAGATATGGTTTTATTCTTAATAGGTAAAGATTGGAGAAGGAATTAGTATTTTTAAGTGTTCACCAGGGTGATAGATTACTGAAATATTGCATTGATAATAACACTAGTTAGGTTCCATTCTCTCTATATTTTGTTGTTAATAAATCTAAGAAGTTTTTGTTTTTTAATAGATACATTTTTCCATACCTTGATTCATTTTTATTTTAGTCTTTCGCGACTATATACATATAATCACTCTATAAATCCATCATGTATATGGTAATTATTTCAAAGAAACATGTGACCTAAGATAATTCAACTTTTTATTGGGTTATTAAGGGTGGTTAACTCCATAGTAATTGGTATAAAGAAGTTTATATTAATGGGAATCCATATCTTAATCTTTTAGTTCTTATTTTAGTAGAGAAAATTTCAATGTTATATTTTCTATGTGGGAATCTTGGGAACCATACAAAATTGTTCCTGATAGATATGAGGGCATATCATCAGTTTGGTAAAAGTAGTCACCTTTAAAGAAATTAATATTATATTTTTTTAAGATAAAGAAGAATTTTAATGAATTCAATTATAATTATTTTTTTTTGGATCTTCTTTCATTGGAGAGTTAGAGGATGAGCATTATTTTTAGGAATGTACCCCTTTATAATTTTATATTTTTTCTGGTACATTCACCATAATTTTTATAACATGTTCTATTAAATATTATATATGAAAATATTTTTATTTTTGTTCTCTATTATTTTGTTGATGATCCTCGGGATTTTTTTAAAGAGTTTCATTTTGGGCTTGGGTTTGGTGTTATCTACTGGAGTTATTTTCTCCTTATCTTTTATGGTGTGAATGATTTTTTGTTAGAGACTTTTTAGACTCCAATAGTGTTTATGTCTTCATTTATATTTTTTTACATATTTATTAATTATGGGGAGTTCTATACTTGGTCTCTAAGTTCCCTCCTCAATCTTGTCGAGTTTTCTTCTGGAGTTCCTTTACATGGAATTAACCATTGATTTTGGATACGTGAACATAGATGTTATGCATGTGTGATCATGTTTTTTCATATTTTATTACTAGTATTGTATGAGGATCTTATTAGTGGGGGTATATATTTTTATATTTTTAATTTATAGTAGAGCAGAGGGGTGTCCATCCAAATGTGTTATTTTTCTAATCTCCTAATATTTTTTTGAGGATTCTTCATTTATAGATTTTTAGTACAATGTTGTTATATGACTATTGAGTTAGTTTGGAGGGTCTCTCCTAAGGAGTGGAATTGTTTTATCTCATGCCCTTAGTTTTTGGTTTGGGATATTGGGTAGTTTATATGGTCTTGTTGTTGGTGAGTTGGTTTCTGAATTATTTATTTTCCTAGGTTTATGACACCTTTCAAGTGGTAGAAAGCGCTATGGGGGAGAATTATAAAATCCATGGTGTCACTTGGATGTATGTGTTTTTTCATTCATTAACATCCTTGAGTTTTGGGGTGTTCCAAGGTGAATCCAAGATTTTTATTTTTATTTTCAATAGATAAATGGTTACGAAAATGGTTTGGGAACTGTGAAGTAGTAACTATATGACCTGTATAGGTTTGGTTGTGGAAATCAAATGATCACTATATATCTTAGTAAATCATGCGAGTAAGCTGTGAGATATTGTCTATTTTTATTACTTTTTCATCACATATTTTTTTAATTACTAGATCCTCCTTTTACTTCCCTATTTCCCTTCCCCTAAACCTACGATCCTATCAACCATTACTCTACATCATCAAACACCACAAAAGCGGATATAGGGATGGTTTATTGTATGTTTATTCCCTAGATAAAAAGATAAGAAATTATCTTTCCATATATCTTTTTTATGACTTTTTTATCATATTTTATAACCCTAGTGGCCTTATTGGCCGATTTATATGTCTAGGGATGTCTAGATTATACGTGTATTGATTTCAATGCATTATAGGCAATATTTTGTTACCTAATTTTGTGGTGTTTGTCATAGGTAACATGGTTACATAGGTTGAGGGAGGTGTTTCCATTTCTCTTGATTTTATTTAGGAGTTCCTTAGATTCTATATGTTGTAAATTTTCTTATGAATTAATGTTATGTTGTATATGATATCTAGAACTTTATTTTTCAAGATTTTTCTATATTTATTTTATTTTAACTTTGACATATTGGGTAAATTTAATAGTACAATGGAAATTTTATTTCACATTGTATTTTATGCATTATAAGTGTTTGATAAAATGTCGGTGAGGGTTTTATTTAATAAAATGGTGTTTTATGATGTGTAATGTCATAAAAAATTTATAAAGTAGGTTTATTTTTTAGATTTAATGGTTTTTCAAATTTCAATGGGTTGTTTTTGAACTATGGAATTTTTCAGTGATCTTAGGGATTGTTGTGTGTGTACTTTTATTCTATTAGTGAATTTCATTGAGAATGCTTTTGTTATCCCAAGGGTTTTAAAAATGGACTTCCAAAATGATTCATTTATAAGTAATATGAAAAGGGACTCAATTATTACATGATATAAATATATTTAATTGATTTTTGGTTGTTCACTAACTGAGCCACACAGTGATTATTGATGATTATAATTTGTATTCATGATTTGTATGTTTTAATTATGATTCACGCTTATGCTTATAAGTTGGGGCTCCAATTAATGGTGGTGTTAGAGGTGGGAAGTACATGATCATGGAATTATCCTTTAGGATTTATTATTTGTCTGGTGATTATCATTATATTAATAGTATCCAACCTAAATTATATATGACATAAAGAAACATAGGCTTATAATTGGGATGTCAAGGGATGAATACTTTGCTAGTTGAGTGTTTCACCTAGCTAGTGGAATGTTGCTGAGATTCATAAAGCTAAGGGATGTGTCACTTATTAGGCTAGTAGATATCAATTCAGGTAATGAGTATGGAACTGTAATACCTTCAGACTAGGGTCTCTTCTTATGTATTAAATTTATTTTCTAGTTAGTCTCTTGATTTTGGATTAGGATATGTACATTAAGTTATGTTTCCTTTAGTGTGAATTTAGCATCTCAGTTTCAAATAACATGATGTGATCCTACTTTAATGTATGGATTATTTAGGATTGAGAATTTTTGTTATATGAATTACCCTATATCATTCTTGTTGTTATTTTATTAATTTAAATGTAATATCCATCATTATGGAATTATCATGTTCTTTTCTGTTTTTGAAGGGTGTGTAACCATTTTAAAGAAAAGGCGTGAGTTGATTTTGAATGGTTTATTTCATGTGATGAATGAAATGTTTAATTAATATCATCAATGAAAAATGTTTAAAATTTATAGGTCAAGTGGTATTTGTTTTCATAGCATGAAAGTGAAATTATGTCCTTTTTTATTATTTATTTTCAAACATGTGGACTCGATTTAGTTCATAAAAGGGTTGATATGGACTGATGGTGTTATATTATTGACATTTTATTTAAGCATTGTATAATCACATTAATGGATATGTAGTCATAATTTATGATTCTATTGTTCAGTTCATGAAATTTGATTTTGGTTAGTTCAGTGTCTCTCTCCATGGGAAGGGATATATGTTCGATTCAGGGTGCTGACTTGAGAGTGATATGGTTGTGGTGGTTCATCTCTTAGATTATGTTGGGAATAGGCCACATAGACCTTCTTATTTTTTTGGACTAATGGTTCATTAACCCTGTCTATATTATTTTATTTTATTGGCAATGTATTTTTATGGATTTATTCTTCTTATTTATGGTTATTCCATGTTTGTTTGTTGTTTTCCTAGAACTCCTAATATACTTTAGCATGTTAATCCAATGTACGGATACATCATGTGGGGTTTTTGGTTTAAAAATTTTGTTTATCATTAGATTATAAATGGTGAAATCATTCCCATATTATCACTTATGATACCCAAGAACTAGTTTCTAACCTTAGGTAATTGATAAAATTGATCAGGCTAGGGGAAGGTTGGCTCAGATACTGGTTTGAGTGGAATCCCGAGTTAGTTCATTACAAATTGAATGAAAAATTAAATTATAATATTGTAATTTCTTTCAAAAATGATTTATATTATTTGAAATTATATAATGAGGTAAAGTTTTTAATATTATATACTTTTATTGAGTTTTTAATGAAATTCATGTTATGTTGGGAAATGAATAGTATTTTTTTAGGATAAATGATTAGGGTATAAATACTTTTTATCATATTAGTGATTAATTTTGTTTAGAGATAAACATTTTTTTTATCTTAGAAGAATACGCCATCAATGATTTTTTGTTTCAAATTTGGTTATGCATATATTGAATAGTTTTAATGTTAGTTATTTAATGAACTATATAAGTTAAACATGGGGTGTTATTGTTGAGCCTTTACAGATTAATGTATTATTTATTAATATAATTATATATTTGGTTTTGATATTATATTCACATGTGCTAACCATTTTGGTTTTGGTCAATGGATATAAATTGGAGAAAAACATTTTCATCCTTTTATTGATATTATGATCCATTAAATATTAATTTTAATAATTCAATCATAAATTATAAATCATGGTTATCAGTCATATGAGATAAATAGGAGGTTTAAAACTACTCAAAACATAACCAAAGGAATAAATTGTTCTTATTGGCATGCCCGCAGAACATCGTTACATCCCCAAAAGAGAGACCAAGTTATTAATTTATATTTATATCAAACCACACTAACTACAAAGGCATGTAATTATGAAATTATAGGGTTGATCCCAAGATGAGAAGGAATGCACATGGACATCTTTTGACTACATGTTAGTTCATCCTAATTTAATTTAGTTATTAAACTAGTGATGTAATTTAAAATAACAAATATAGACATAAAACAAGAATATAGGGGAACCAGTATCTAAGAGAGGTTGTTCTAAATATATTAGTACAACTTCTGATACAAAATAAATAGATTAATTAGTTGTGAAATTATTTATTTTTATTTAATAAAAATTTGTTAAATTATTATAGAATCCTTCCTGACCCTCTTAATCAGAAAAGTCAAAATAACTATAATGTGTAACAACCCATAATTTTATCAATGGAAACTTCATTTTTATTATTATGACATATAGTATAAATCACATTAAATAACATAGAGGATATGTTACAAAATTTATAGAATAATAATTAAGGGAATAATATGTATTTCTAGAAGTTAAGGAGCCTATACCAAAAGAATAGTAACTTAACCTCTACAATTATAATATCACCATTCAGAATAGTAATTTAGAAAATAGAATAATAAATTCACCTCAGAAAGTATAAATAAAAATTGGTTATCTTATGAATAAAAATATAATATATTTATTTCATTTTATAAGTAAATAAACATTTTAGAAATGAAAAATTAAGTGTTGGTATTTGTGTAAGTTATAAATATTTAATTACAATTTTATAATTAGTATAATGATTTAAAAGAAAGTGTATTTTCATAAAATTTATTAATAAATTAGTATTTTTTTAACGGTTATAAGATAATTTCATGATACATTAATTAATTTTTTAACCTATCATAAAATCGGTTATAATTTCAAAATGAGTAATTTTTTAATAAATAAAGATTCTATACAATCAAATTACAATATTTTAAAAATTATTTTCATAAAATTGAGTTCAATTTTGAATTATAAATTTAAAAAAAAATACACTTATGTTTTGTTATTTTTCTAAAATAGTTGGGTGTTAGTGAATAGTGAAATACGGTAATTTATGGTATTTAAAAAATACATGAATTATTGAGTCATAGATGACATATGGATGATGTAATACCATAATCTCAAATTATTCGTAATTATTTTAATATATTTTTTATTAGGTTCAAACTATTCACATTTTAAAACCAAAATAATAAACTAATGGATACAATCATCAAAAAACACCTCTATTCATCACTATAAATAACACCCCACACAACCCCTTCTCTTCACACCTCCAAAGACTAAATTATTGTTCAATTTCTACACAATCCTCTTCCCTAATTACTCTCCAATGTCCATGAGCCATTATTCTAAACAAAATACCAAAATTAGTCTACCTAAGTAGGTTCTCAAGGATAAACATTTAAAAGGTAAAATCTACTTTTTCCTTTTAGTATCTTTTCATTTTATTTTATTTTCTTATTATATCCTTATATTCCCTTATCCATGTCACGTGATAACTCTAGTATCTTATATATATATATATATATTGATTTCATTATTTTAATAAAATAATCTATCTTTAAAACTCTTCTCCTCTACCTTTTATTCGAAAAATGGAAATGTCATCCGTGAGTTGTTGTTTTATATTTTTTAAGGACCAAAAGTTTTAATTTTTATTTACTACCTTCAAGTCTTGTATTAAAACCCTTATAATGGATAAAAAATATTTTAAAATTTAATTATTAACATTTTTATGTTCTGTAACTAACATATATACATAATATTAAATAATAAAACAAAACAAGTTTTTTGTGATCGAAAACCGCTAAAATGAATCTAAACGGTTTTCATCAACAATTTATCAAATGATCCATACTCTTATCTAAAAACAAAACAATTTAGACCAGATAAAATAATTTAAATCCATTAACATCATATAATATTAATTATGTATAATTATACTCATTTTACACGATCATCCATACATGTATACAAGTGATCTAATCATGAACACCACAAAAACGGACACTCCCGAATGATGAAATTGAACACTATAACTCATAAAATTTTACATAAATAAACATAATAAAATTATGATTAACATAATAACTATATAAGAGCTTCATTATTTATTAATTAATGAATATAATTTTATTATCCAGGTTATTTAGTGGAATTAATGATTCAAACATACGGTAAGGGGATTCTCAAACCCAATTTCCTTTCTTTAGGCTATTTATCTTTCAAGAAAAATTTATATGAGGATGTTATTTTAATAATCCTAAAATATAATTTATCTTTTATTACCATTTATTTTTTAGGATATAAATGCTTCCAATGTAATTTTATGAAAAATTCAAATATTTTCTAAAAAGAACTCGTCCTTCTAAAAATAGATGTTTTACTTCTCTTAAGATTGTTTCTTATTCAATAAAAATTGATGCTTCTTATACCAATTATGTTATTTATTTTTTGTTTTTGGAAACCCAATGTTTATTTACGAATGTATGATTTATTAAATTCTCATGAAACCCATTTCTTTTCGAGGGTTTATTTTGTGTCTAAGATTGATATATGTTCTATACGAAATGCATGATTAGGTAAAGGTTATATTGTGGAGGGTGTTCCAGGAATTACATATCACTCCAATTCATTGTCTATCATAACGTATCCCATGATAAAATTTTAAATATTAATTAAAATTATGATATATTTGATCACAATGATGATTTTATAGTTATGAAGTTATTTTATGGATGAACATGATGTTAGCTTTGTTCACAACTCTGTATGGTGTTGACCAATATGACATGATGTTTAATTATTATGAATTTCCACATTCCGTGATTTTATCTAATGATTCATCTCATGATTATGATGATGGAAACATATTTATTTTAGGATTATGATCATTATGCTCAGCCATGTTGTATTTATTCATTTTTTCTCTATCCTCTTACTTAGATTTTAGCTCAACCCTTTCTTTGATATATATCATTAAGTAACTACTTATAATAAAGAGTACATTAGGTTCATTAAGAAGCTAGAGAAGAATGAATTAAATAATATTTCTTTTTACTATATAAATGTTATTTTTGGTCATAGTTTTCCCAAGACACTAAACCTTTGGATCCTTGCTTAGTAACAATAATATATTATTTCTCTTTAAAATGATGTAATAATAATGATTAAAAACAAGGGTCAATATAGATGGCATCAAATCACGGTGTAGTTAATTTTGGAATTTGGGTTTTAGAACATTAATGAAAACTCTTAGTATGAGGTTAATAATATAAAATAAACCAAGAATCATTATTTTAGATAAATGATAAACATTGGGATCCCACAAGATATTCTTTTAGAGTAAATTTCACAAAGGAATAAATTATTTATTCATAACATGTTGAATTATTTTTCATTGGAAAAATTCGTAATTTAGAAAATAGTGGTAAAAGGAAAAACCATGACAATAATCCATGTGAGGGACAATGCAGTGATGGAAAGAATGACATCCCCAATTCATTGGGAGGTTGAGTTATAAATTTTAATGTTGATTCTTACCTAACTATCTTAGGATACAAATAATAACCTGAATAATTTAGAATTTAATCATTCACATTAAATGGAGAAAAAATATATTGATTATTTTATATGTAAAATACCTCAAAAATTTAGTGGATCTTTTGGTCCACTAGTTGAAGAACAGTGGGTCAACTCAAAGGAGAATATATTTTCTGTTCTCTACTATTATGAGACAGATAAGGTGACTCTATTAATTTATCATTTATATAGAGAGTCTAATCAATGGTAGGAAGTTATTAAGAACACTAAGAAAAATGTAGAAATTAAAAATATCTACTGGGAGGCCTTTATGAAAATACTTCTCAACAAGTATTTCCCTAGAACTCTTTAAATAATGATTGATAGAGAATTAATAGAACTAAATCAAAAGGAAGGTGAATATGTCATGGATTATGAAGAAAACTTTACAAGCCTTTCATGTTATGTCTCCAGGTTTGTTGCCAACAATGATTACAAAATAGGTAGATTCTTTAGTGTTTTGAAATCACTCTTTCAGAAGGATCTATGTATATGAGACATTGGGAATTATGATTAAGTTCTTCAATGTGAACTCAATATAGATACAGAGTTTGGAGAATGGTCCCATTATGATGGATATAAGAAACCAAAGATGGATTTTAAAGTTCGATGATCTGAATACAATAATGGAAAGAATAATCATCCACCCACATGTCAAAAATGTGGGAAGAAGCATCATGTGAATTGTCTCAAATATATTAGGAAATTATTCAAATGTGGGAGTGAAGGCCACCAAACCCATGATTGTCGAAGAGATAGAAGGAAGCTAAGAAATGCGGGGGATGAAAGGATATCACCACACATGGATTAATGATTCAACTATAGGGAGAAAGGGATCAATTCAAGTTATTTCCCTAAACCTTGCATCGTCAAGTGTAATAAATGTAAATAGTATCCGAAGACAAAGGACCAAGGGAAAGCTTATTCCACCACTAACGCAAAGGTAGAACCCGAAAATGATATGGTTATAAGTACACTAGTTATTCATTCAAGAATATTAAATGTTCTATTTGATTTTGGATCTAATAATTCTTTCATATCTTACAGGTTTAGTATAACAATTGAATGAACACCTCAAAATATGGGGGTTGAGTTATCGTTGAGAAAAGAAAATGGGGAAATTGTTGAATCCAAAGTATATAACTCGTGCCTAAATAATTTCTATGCACTTAACCTCCTAGAAAATCCTTATATCCTTTGGTATATTTAGATGCTACGTTGGGCATGGATTTGATATATTTATAAAAAACAACCTCCACTATTGGGAAAGGGATACTACACCTCACATACTAAGGCATCCTCCAATTATATAAAAATGTAAGGATGATGATTAATCTTATTCAAAATCATCATCTCAATTGTGGATATTATTTCCTTATGATAAAACATATCTAGCTTAAATTATTGAGACAATGGAGAGAATCATGATCAAACATATTCCCATTATAAGGGACTACACTAATGGGTTATGTAAAGAATTTCCCAATCTTCCTCCTGGTATAGAGGTTGAGTCTCAATTTAACTATTTCCCCGATCTACAACTATATCAAAGACACCTTATATAATGTACACTATTGAGTTGAAAGAACTAAAGAATAAATTACAAGAGAATATGGTAAAGGGCTTTAGACACCCGGGTGCTTCACCATGGGATTCGCCAGTCATCCTCATCAAGAAGAAGGATTTATCGATGTGCCTCTACGTTGATTATCATGAGATCAAAAAGTCACAATAAAGAAATATTATCCCCATCAATGGATAAATGAATTATTCGATCAGCTACTCGGGGCCAAGTATTTCTCTAAGGTGGAATTAGTTAAAAATATCACCATCTAAATGTGAGAAAGGAAGATATTCCAAAGAATGCCTTTAGAATGAGGTGTGGAAACTACGAGTTCATTGTGATTCCTTTTATACTCACTAATTCACTGGGAATATTCATGGACATAATGAATAGAGTCTTTAGATATTACCCTAAAAATGTATTCTTTATAGAAGATATTCTGATATAATCCAAGAGTAAGGAGGAACATGGGGATAATTTTAAAACAATGTTGAAGGCTTTGTGAATGGAGAAACTTTATGAAAATTATAGTAAATTTGAGATATAGATGGAGGAAGTATCATTATTGGGGCATGTTATCACCAAAAATAGAATATTTTTTTACCCTTACAAGATAAAGATAGTGAAAAATGTCAACAGAAAATATATTTAATAAAGATTCATATATTCCTTGGTATATCTAGGTATTAATGGATATTTGGGAAGAAAATAATATGATATTCAACATCCAACAGCCAAGATGACTCATAAGGGAGAAAAGTTGATCTAGATCATAAAATTTGAAGACTACATCAAAGAGTTGAAAATGAGTCTTATTGCCACACCAGTACTCACACTTCCAACTAGTGGGGAAATATTTTTTTATAGAAATGCTTCTATGAAGGGATTAGACTATGTGTTGATGAATAATTATAAAGTGGTAGCCTATTTTTCAAGGAAGATAAAAATTCTTAAGCATAAATATCCCACACATGATCTGGAGTTGGTAGTTGTTTCTTTCCATTGAAAATATTACAGCATTATCTCTATGGAGAAATTTTTTGAATGTATACTGATCATAGTAGACCTAAATATATATTCATACAAATGGAGATTAATATTCTCCAAAGAAGATGGTTAGATCTCATCAAGGACTATGACTACTCAATCCACTACCAACCTCGTAAAGAAAATAATGTGAAGGATGCTATAAGTATAAATGATCATGCGGCATTATCAATGATGTGAATTGAGAAGGATCCAATATTTTTAGATTTAAAAATGATGGAAATGGGAATCATTAAAGAAGTAACATCATAAATACTTTCTAAAACGATTGTTCAACCATCTCTTATAGAGAAAATAATGGATGATCAAAGAAATGATATGGAAATTCAGATGAATGTGGAATCCATAAGAAATGGGAAATCCAAAGAGTTCAAAATTGATGAGGAATGAGTGGTAAGATTTGGGACACGACTATGTGTACCATCTAATCCATAGATAATGAATGATCTTATTATTGAATCACATAGATAAACCTAATATATTCACCCAAGGAGCAAAAAAATGTATACAGATCTCTAAGAGAACTATTTGTGGGAAAATATAAAGAAGGAGATCATAGAATATACATCAAAGTTCATGGTATGTTAGCAACTGAATGATGAAAAACAAAATTTCAAGAGGATAATTTAGTCATTACCCAAACAAATATGAAAATTGGAAAACATAACTATGGAATTTGTCACCATACTTCCAAATATATCCAGAGGAAACAATGCTATATGAGTTATTTTGGATCATCTTATAAAGATAGATCACTTTATCACAATTAAAGAGTACTTCTCACTGTATAATCATACACTGTTGTATATCAGATAATTGGTAAAAATAAATGGAGTACCATTATTGATTGTATCTGATTGAGATTCAAAATTAACCTCTATGTTCTAGAATATTCTCCAGCATACTCTAAAAACTAAACTAAACATCAGTGTAGTGTATCACCCTAATACTAATGTCCAATCTGTGTTGACAATTTATACACTAGAAGACATGTTTTGAGAATGTTCTATGGAATTAAAAGAATGATGGGACCAACAACTACCTCTGAATGAGTTCTATTACAATAAAACAATTCCACTCAATCATCCAAATTGGTCTAGATGAAGCCTTTATGAGAAAATATGTTGATAACTAGCATGATTGGATGAATTCATTGTATGTAAGTTGTTCTGACCATAAATGGTCAAAGATATGGTGTAAAATGTGAAAACCATTCAGTAGCACATCCAGTCTGCCCAAAGTTGATAGAAGAGCTATGTAGATAATCATTGATGGGATATAGAGTTCGGTTTTAGAGAAATGGTATTCTTTGGAATATCTTCATGGAATATGATCTTGATATTTTCGATGAAACAAAATTTGGGTCCATGTACATCAAGCACTTCGAGATTCTTGATCATGTCAGAGTTGTGGTCTATCAACTAGAACTTCCATTTACCATGTCTCCGGAACATGTTGTATTCCATTTATCCCTCCCGAGTAATTACATACCATATCTCTCACATGTACTAAATCTATATGTGGTACAATTGGAAAAATATCTCTCTTATGAGGAGCAGCCAGTGAAGATCTTCGACCACATAGATAATGTTTTATGCAACAAGACTACACACCTTGTCAAAGTACTATAGAAGAACAATGAGTTTGAAGAAGAAAAATGGGAACTACAGGAAGTGATGAATAAAAACTACCCTCACATATTTTCACCATACTATGTAAAATGAAATATTGAGGGAGAAATTTCATAATGGGGGAAGATTGTAACAACCCAAAAATTTATCAATGGAACTTCCCTTATTATAATTATTATATATAGTATAAATCACATAAAATCACATATAGGATACAATAAAAACTTTATAAATGAATGATGAATGGAATAAGAGGTATTTATAAAAGTTAAGGAACATATACCATTTTAATAGTAACTAGACCTTTAGAATACTAATGTAACCATTAGGAATAGTAATCCAGCCAATATAGTATTAACATCACCTGTGAAAGTATAAATAATATTTAGGTATCTTTTTAATGAAAATATGATATATTTATTTCATGATATAAGTAAATAAACACTTTATAAATGATAATTTAGGTTTTGGTATTTTTTTAAGTTATAAATATTTAATTATAATATTATAATTAATATAATGATTTAAAATAAAATTTATTTTCTTTAAATTTATTCATTAATTAGTATTTTGTTTTCTTATGATTATAAAATAATGTTATGACACCTTAAATAATTTTTCAAAGTGTCATAAAAACTGTTATAATTTTAAAATTAGTATTTTTGGAACGTATGATAAATTTATTTAATAAAAAATTTATCATATATAGAAAATTATTTTCATAAAATGGTTTTCTTTTTTGAATTTTAAACTTCAAAAAATGTTTTGGTTTATTTTTCTGAATTATTTGGACTTTTAGTTAATAGTGAAATATGGTAATTTATAGTATTTAACAAATACAAGAATTATTGAGTCATAAATGATGTATGGATAATGTAAATCAATAAAATCAAAATATCCTTCAGTATTTTAATATATTTATTGATTTATTTCAAACTATTCATAGTCTTCATACAAAATAATAAACTAATGAATAAAATAATCAAAAACACCCCTCTCCTCCACTATAAATATTACACATCACCACACCTTCTACTCACACCTCCAAAGCTTTGAAGCTCGTACAATTACAGCCCAATAATCTTTACAATGCCCTCCTCCATGTCCTGGATCATTTTTTATCAACAAAAGACCAAAACCAATCTTTTTAGGGAGGTTATCATGGATAATAATTCAAGAGTTAAACCATCTTGCTTTTTTTTAATTTCTTTTCATTTTCCTTTATTTTCGTATTCCCTCCTCATATCCCCTTATCCAGTGGAATGATAACTCCAGTATCATATATATACTCTAATTTTATTATGTTAATGAAATAATCTGTAATAAAAAATCTTCTCCTCTTACCTTTATTCAAAAAATGAAAACGTCATCTTTAAGGTGTTGTTTTATCAGTTTTAAGAATGACAAGTTTCCATTTTCCTTTACCGCCTTCATGGATTCTCTTAAAACCATTATAATGGTTGAAACATATTTTTAAAAAAAATTGACTTATTTTATGTTTGGTAACTAACTTATATACATAATATCAAATAATAAAACAAAATTAGTTTGTTGTGATCGAAAACCACCAAAATTATTCTAAATAGTTATCATTACCTATTTATCTAATGATTCATCCTAATATCTGGAAAAAAACAGAAGACCAATTAAACTTATATAATTTAATTAGTAAAATATAATATCAATTCAAGATAATTATCCCTATTTTACACATTCTTTAATACATGTATATAAGTGAATCGGTCTTGAAATCCAAGAAAAAGAATACACTCGAATGATGAAATTGAACACTATAACTCATCAAAATGGATATAAATGAAATTAATATAATAATAAAGAATAAAATAAATGTATAAGAGGTTCTATGTTTATCATTTAATAAATATAATATGATTATATATGATATTAATGTGAATAAAGCATTCATACATAAGGTAAGGGATTCTCAAACCTAATTTCATTACTTTGGGTTTTTCTTATTTCATGAAAAAATTCATTTTGGATGTTCTTATTATATTCCTCAACTATAATTTCATTGTTCCTAAATTTTAATTTCTATGATATAAATTCTTACAATATTATTTTATGACAAATGAATTATTTTTTATAAGAACTATTCCTTTTTAAAAACACATGTTTCACATGTCTTGAGATTGTTTCTTCTTCACTCAAGATTGATGATTCTTATAACAAGTATGTTACTCTTTTTTTATTTTGAGAAACATAATTTTTATTCATTAAATCATGATTTTTGAAATTATCATGAAACAAATTTCCAATCCATGAGTTATTTTATGTCTATGATTAATATACATTCTATGTGGCATGCATGATTATGTAAATCTTATGATGTGACTGGTGCACTTAGAAATATATAGTGCTACAATGTATTGGTTAATGTAATGTATCTCATGTGATAATGTAAAATATTCATTAACATTATCCTATATTTCTTCACAATGATTATGTTATGGTTATTCACATATGTTATGTGTGAACATGATTCTATCTTTGTTCACAACTATGTGTGGTGTTGACCACTAAGACATGATGTTTCATTTTTATGTATTTCCACATTCCATGACTTTATCTAATTATTCCTCTTAGGATTATAATGATAATCCCATGATTATGAAATGATGATGATCATTATACTCACCTATGTTATATTTATTCATTTTCTTATCTATCCTCTTACTGGGATTTTATCTCACTCCTTTCTTTGAGGTATATCCTTAGGTGACTACTTATATTAATGAGCACATGAGATCCAATAAGAATCTTGATAAAAATGAATTAAATAATTTCTATGTTTTATTAAAAAAGTGTTATATTTGGTTCTATTTTTTACAACTAAACTAAACCTTTAGATCCTATTTTTATAACACTAATATATATTTGTTATCTTCAAAATGATTTCATAGTAATGTATGAAATGTAGGGTTGTTGTAGAATGCATTTCAATAGCTGCAGTGTAGAAGAATAATCCAAACCATGGTTCACATATCAATAATCTCTAAACAAGGATTTTTTAAATATTAAAAACATTTGTTCAATGAATTTAATAATTAAGAAATGTTAATGTTAATCATAGCACAAAACATAAAGAATCTAGTTATTTTGTGAGTAAAGAAAAAATTAAATGACGTGGTCCACACCCATTTAAATTGGATCCTCTCCCCTAGGGGTTTATCTATATATATTTTCATGTGATGTAGAATGATAAATAAACCAAATTATATTGAAGAGAGAATAAAAATATAGATTTAAAGAGAGATATTGAATTAAAACCAAATTAAAATTCAGAATTTCAAAAATAAGAAAAATGCATAAAAATAGAAATAAAACCATAACTATGGATAATGGTCCCTATGTAGGAACCCTAAAAAAAGACTCATGATCTTTAAACACCTCCCACAGATAATATATTCTTTTTAGAAAAAATCACCTATAAAAAGGCCTCCATGTCTCACCCATGTTTCACTGGTCAAACCATAATTAAATCCTCCAAGAATCATCAAAAATCATGTTTATTATATCTAATGAAATGAATTTTTCACATCATTAGTTAATAATTAATGGCCTAAATTTGTATGTGGTTGAAAAGTATTTTTTTACATACATCCTAAACTATCATAGTGTGAATAATTATTTAATTCATGAATCCACAAATTCATGAATCAACATCTTCTCCTCCTTTTGAGTCTTTCATTCTTCATAGTTCATAGCCTCTGTGATAATTTTTTGCAATCAATTCTATCCTTTTTTGTTTCTATTAATGCTTTAAAAGGTGATTCATTATGTGAAACACCTTTTGATAATATATTGTATATTAGTTTTTTTCTCAATATTCACTGTTATTTCACAGCACTTCATGACTTAGTGTGAAGTGTCGATATTTTCTTAAATTTTCATTTTCACTCCAAATTAATCCAAATTCCTTTAGAATAATATATTTTCAATAAAAACATAAAAAATAGTAAAATAAGGTAGGGAAACTCAACTTTGTAGTTAAAATTCACTAAAAACATATATGAAATCAAATAATAAAATATAAATAAATTAAAAAATATCAATTATGGAATACAAATAAATCATGTATGTAATTTTTTTTGTTCCCTATCTTTATTTTGAAGAAATTTAGAAACTCAAACCAGAGAAAACTATATCTATCAATCCATTTGTGGAAAAATTTTCTTACCTATCATGGTATTATTTTATAATCCTATTCAATTACATTAGTCTTATAATAGTGAACACATAGTTGATGAATATTTAAGAGATATTAATTTTCCAAGTAGTAACCTATAAATTCTTTATCATGATAAAATCTAAAAATAATATTATACCTATATAAATATATAGATATTTTTGTGAGAATAAAATAATATTTTGATTTTGAAATTTCTATAATAGGGGAGAATGGAACACCTCTTTTTCAATATAAATTCTTCCATATAATTAATACTATGATAGTTATAATGTACCATGCACAACACTAAACATAAATGAACCATGATATATTATAAAATATTATTAATTAAATATTATTATTAAAACTAACTTGTATTTAATAGTCTGAGTATGAGTGAACGCCTTATGAAATAAATGTTGAAATGTTTTCCAAAATAAAATTTTTAAAAATTCTACCTAGTAAATAAGTACTCGGTTTTGAATGATAATGTTAATAATATTTAGTGTTTAAAAAGACCATTTTTCTGTACAAAATTATTTTTATATATTTTTTATTTTCATTGAAAATAAGAATTTCTTAATTTTAGATATCAAGTTTGAAAATTATGATTAATGTTTTATTTAATAATATCAAAATGATATTCATGTGAATTTTTATACTTTTTTAGAATTATATGGTTTTTTGGTGAATAGGAAAAAATATTGATTTTTTAAATAATTCCACTTTTATGGAATTATAATAATAAAATAAGGACTTTAAAGTTTATAAGAAAATTATAGACCAGAAATATATTTAATAAGTAATATAATAATTTTAAAAATATAATTTTTTAAATTATAATCATTTCATTATACATTATAAATCTATGTAATATTTTAATTCAAATAAAAACTATTTTTGGTAATTGTATTTTAATTAATAATTTATTGTAATATAAAATATTAGTTTGTTTCAAAAGTCAAATAATTGTTCTTAAATGTAATATAATAAAATTATTTATATTTTAATCAATATTTTAATTTATTTTTGAGGTAAAATCGCAATTCATCTTTTAAACAAACATTTTTTAAAAAATGGTTTTCATTGTGTTTTGAAAAAAAAATATTAAGAGTAACATATTCCACTTCTTGAAATTGAATATTAGAAAATTGACTCAATATTTAGGATAAAAATATTCTAATTTAGCAATGATTTCAATATTAATATTATCCATAATTAATAGTAACCCCATTAAAATTTATCAATATAGTAAGGGTTAAAACGAGGTTAATCTAAGGATAAGGTTTAAATTATCATAAAACAATTAATTAAAATTTATTGTTTTATTTTTTTAATATTTACCCTTATTGTATTCTAAAATATGACTATTTAGTGCCACTTGACTTTAGTAATACATGTATTACATAATAATGTTTCTAGTATTTACATGTTTTCCACCCACAACACTTATAAAAAGGAATCCCATCCCCTATATTATCCACAGTTCATAAGCACATTAGCTAAAATAATGTCTATGAAAATAAAATATAAAATATCTTTTTATATACCTATATTTTATAGTCTCATAAAAATAATAATTCCAGAGGGATTAAGGTCTATGGAAAAGAGGTTTTTCAAGGAAACAATATATGTTCTAACTGAGATTTTTTAAGTTCATCACCTCTTAAACCTTATACCAATTTTTTATAATAATAGTAACATAATTAAATAATTATATTCAATATAATTTCGTTTTTGGTTTTTAAAACCATTTTATATCTGATTTCCATCCCATGTAATATGAAAACATATCTCATTTATATGTATGAACTACCATATCCATGTGGTCATGCAACTCAATTTTCCTCACTATCTCACATGGATGGTTATAAATATAGAATTATTAAATATATGTGTGTGTGTATGTGCCGTATTTATGGAATAATTAATTTTTGAAAATATAATATATCATCTAAATTCTTTTTCTCCCATATATAATAAAATGATAGCATCACCCATGCGTACGTGTCAACTACCACCTCAATGAAATGCTGTAATTCGTTTTTTAATTCCACCTTACATGGATAATCATAAGGATTTATTTAATAAAGAAATGTGATATTTCTAATATTATTACAACTCTATAAATTATTTCCTTTATCTTTATTATTTAATTTTCATCTATTTTAAAAATTAAAATGTCATACATGTGTATGTATAGACTATCATCTCTGTGAAAGGATGTAATTCATTTTATCACGACCAGCTTCCATTGATGATTCTAAAAGTATATTAAATGAATAATAAATATAATTATAAAACAATTAATAAATTTTAGAGGATTTAACCATGAACTATTTGACCATGTTCAACCTACCAATATTATTTTGGATATTTTGAACTAATCATTCTTAAAACATATAATGTAAGGTTAACTAATTTAGAAACAAAATGAAACGTGGTAATAATTTAAATAAGAGGAATAATAGTAACAGAATATAAATTAAAAAGGCTATAAATATGTATAAGACAAATATAGTTTTATTTTTCTGGTGGTTAGATGGAATATGAAATAAGGTGGGACCTAGGTAAGGGATTTTTTGATAAAACACTGATTTAATAATTTTAAACTCTTTTTAATCCATATCCATGTTCATTAAAATTAATAAAGAATTTTATTATATACTTTTAAAATATTTTTAAAGGATATTAAATAAATTATTTCATTATGAGTGTTTAAAAGTGAATTTTTTAACATTTCTAAAATTAGATATTTTTATTTTTTTATAAGAGTAAAAAAATATTTTTTTATATTTTTACCACATTAAAATCTATTCATTCAAAAATAATTTTTATTCATTTTAAAGATTTGACTACAATGTTTTATAGATTTTCGATGAAAATCTTATTCCCATTATTATATGAATTTTTCAATTTAATTTTTTTTTCAAAATTATAGAACATTTATTCTTGTTTTTTGAGATACATTACAATGTCATTATAATGTAGTTTTTCATTTATTTAAATTATATTTAATGATTTTATGGTTTCAAAATGTATATACTTTGATGATTTCATCAACCTTATATCATTCAACGTATTATAATCATCTTTTTCAATTTAATTACTGGAAGAATTTTTGACATTTTCTATAGTGGGTTTTAAATATGAATGTTTATATTGGTTATGTTTGTTTGTACTCATTTATTTTGTATGATGAATTTGTTGAGGTTACTAAGTGAATGGGTGGTCCCATTATTAGATATCCAAAAGATGCAGAATTATGTATCATGATATAATCTATCCTTCATATTTGGTGTGTGTCCACCAAAATATTTATTTTTCCTTGGTATGAGGCCTTGATGGTATTTTTGTGATGTCTTGGAATAAGGCCATTAAAGTAAGATTTTAATGTCTGGAATTACACATTCCATCATTTTTAAATTAGTTATTATTTTTATGTGATTATTAATACCACCATCATATATATTTCGTGTAGAATATTTTATATTTTTTTGTACAAATATTTTTATTTCCTAAGATATTAAAATTATCTTGTGATTTCAAATAAATTATATGATCTCCTATGGGAAAAATGATTGTTTTCAAGGAAAATATTTCATATGTTTCTTCAATTAAAACCTGATCAATTATTATTTTCACTTTACGATTGTTTAAAAAATGTTTTATTGAAAAAATTTCGAAACAAAATATATTATTTCTAGAAAAACTGATTATTTTAAACTCAATGGAATTTTTATGAAATGAAAATATTTTATATGGTTTGTCATTAATTTAAAATGGATTAAGGATTTTCATTTCATTTTATATAAATTTATTTATATTTTATTCACTCATACTATATTTAAAAATGTTTTTCATAGGCTAAAATATGTAAAGATATTATAGAATGTTCAAAGGTGATACTTCTTGAATGAAGAAAAAATAGCCCATGATTGAAACAAGAGTGAAAAAATAAGATACTTTTTTTAAAATTATAATTAGTTTAAGTTTCCCCTTTATATGTAATATATTTATTAATTATATAAAACTTGAAATATAAATCGTTTGATGGATGTAAGAGACAAAAAATATTTCTTTGAAATTGTAATAATAAAATAATAAAATTTGGGTCACTTCAGTTCATATCAATCCAAAATGTAAAAAGTATTATTCTAGCACTAGATATATGTGTATAAGTTTAGGGTGCTGTAATATATGATTTTTTCATTCATATCCAATTTAGGTAATTCAAGGTAAGGACTATAAAGTGGGTAAGGATCATTAATTAATATAATTTTATCCAATGATACATTTTCATTCAGCGATTTTTCTGTTGGAATGCGATAATTTCCAGTGTAAGAGAATAATTAGAAAATGAGTTAAAATGAAACAAAACATATTTTAAATGTGAATTTACTAAAAAAAATTAAGGATTTAATATATATTATGATTCCACATATGCTCTGGAATTATTTATATTTTGTTTTTTGTAGACTGTATATCCAAAAAGATGGAGGATGTTGTAACCATAAACAATAGCACCGTGGGTGTTGCTACATTTTTGAAAAATAATATTTTTTTTGTTCCTTTAGTATGATATAAGTATTAATCAACAATCAAGGAACACGCTTTAGTGACAATATGTTGTGGAGGATATTATTAAATTACATTGCGAGATATATCCTGGGAAAACTATATCAAACACAAAAAGTATACAATTGGAGATATTGAACTATGAATTAAAGAAAATATTAAATAAAATAAGTATCACCTCATTAAAGTATTGTTAAAGGTATAGGATGATGCATTGTGGGTATGCTAAAAAACCTACAAAACCTTTTCGGTATGTTATTTTTTCAACTGGTTTTTTAGAATCCATTCTATATCTAAGTTAGATTATATAATGAACTATATTAGATTAAAAGTTCTCTTAATTTTAATATCAAAATACTATATGGAAAGAGGAACATTCTACGGATTGAGATAGCTGAAATAAGTATAGATGAACATTACAATGGTTTTATCTATAAAGATAAGACTAAAGTATCCCATGACTTAATGATCTCTCTAAATAACATTCAACCTTGTAACAATGTATTTTTTTAACCTACGATTTTATAAGAAAACTCTTGACAAGGTAGTTTTTTCCCTACATAGTGGTGAAATAATTACACCTTTGTGTGGTGGTAATAATAGGAGAAAATGGAGAGAAGTTTAAATTTAGTGACTAGGGACTCAAGTGATTCTCCCAATAGGGTGTTGTGATAGAGAATTTCAACAATCCATTTTAACAAATAAATAGGTATGTCTTTATCTATATGGAGAAGTTTACTATCTCACAAATTGAGAGGTAACATGGAATTTCATAAAAATTATAAATAATTTCTAATTTTTATGTGGTTTTTATATTTTAGAAATCATCTTATTCTGTTTAATTTTTGAATGTGATTTGATTCTTTTGTTGTTCTGTATGTTTAAATTAAACTCTTCCTTAATTAATTTCATCAAATTATGTCTTAATACAATAAATATGGTTGTTTTTGGTCCATTTTAAAAAAATATTGGGGAGTTCAACAATATTTTCACATGACACATGCATGGATTGAATAGTATGAGTGCTTAAAGATTCAATTTGAAAGAGAAATCCATTCTTGGTGCACAATCAAGCATGTTGTTTAAATTATACATGAAATTTTTTTCTTAGTAAAATAAGGTAGTCAAAAAAATATGGGTGAATTGATATAAAATAATTGACCCATATTTTTCATCAATATCAGTGTGTTAGTTTATTAGAAATTTTTTATTTCGATTACATCCTTATTTAATAAGTAAAAAAAGAAAATGGTTAAAATATTAAAATTTCTAAAAGATAACACATCCCAAATAAATAAGTAAGAATAATGAAAATTAAATATGATAGAAATTAAAAATTCCAGACAAATACATGTACAAAATAAAAAAGGAAAATATAATTTTTTTAATAAATTAATGTGTATAGTAAATATTATAATACATAAACTCTAAAAAAAATTATTACCAAAAAAAGATTTTTATATAATGTGTAAGGGGGATTGATAAACCTTATAAAATGTGTTTGGTCCTATTAACTATATAATCCCAGCATATTAAACCTGTAAGAAGGTGAATCTACTTTATTATCCTTTTAATCCATCTATCATGCATGATGTGACATGTCACACCCGGGTTTTGGTATTCATCATCAGTCTCAGTTTGGGTTGGATTTTTGGTTATTTCCTCAAAAATAGGGTGTGAAAGTTTTGAGTGTTTTTATTATTTATTACTTCCATTCTCTTCCTAGTGTTCTATATTGGTTTTCCCCATTAGTTTTGGAGAAAATGGGTGTTTTGCACTAGATAAGGGGCATGGTAGGCACATCGTTATGAGTAACTGTGAACCTCGACCCAGGTAACTCTGTGGTAGATCCTCTGTGTGATAGTATCTACCACACAATTAATCATACATTGTGGGTAGGCCATGTGGTTGATATGTTTCTTGGTAGTAGCGGTCACAAGTTATCTGCACAGTTTGACACACTATTCAAACTAACCATGCATCATGTCAATATTTTTTAAAAAAACATTTCTCTCCACCAATTTTTATAACCAAACGCACCATTACCTCCCCAATAGGGTTTATCCTCTGCAGGTTCCTCATCCCCTCCCCTTAGATCTTCTAGAACTCCAATTTTTATGTTTTTTTGTTGACATTTCTCTTCCAGATCATCATGTAAGTTTTATCTCCCTTAATTTCTCCCTTCTTTATGGGGTTCTATTCTGGTTTCTTGGGGTTCCCTCTCTCCCATGGAAAGGGTTATAATTTTTAGGGTTGAATCCTAATTTTTTGGGTTCAATATTGATGTTTTCTGTTGGATCTTTTCTCTCTTGGGTGTGTTTGAGGTTCGATTGAGTTTTCTCGCCAGATTTCAGATTTTCTCTATTGTTTGAGGTTGGGTCCCTTTTTTCCTCTCCTTTAAAGTTATGGTTCCATTGATTTCTTTATTTTCACACCACTATTAATTATTAAATAGTGTTGTTTCATTATTTTAATGATTATTCCATGTGAAATAGAAGGTTTTTTTAATCTCTTGTATTTGTGATATAGATTTGGTGGGTATTTTCACACCAAATTCTTATTAAATTTCCCATTTTGATTTTCTAACTAGTTTGTGATTTTGAAAGGCCATAGTTTCGTTTTTAAATGATAGTTTAATATTAAAATAGTGGTTGGTGTTTCCAAAAAATGGGTTTCTATGTTTTTTTGATTTTCAAAATGGCTCGATTATGGATGTTTTAAAGGGTTCGATATGTGAAAGTGACATGGGTATCATTTGGGACTTTTTTAAAATAGTTTCCTTTGGAAAACCATTCAAGAGTTAATCTTGCCTTGTTGGTTGATTTTTAGATGGTTGTGTCCTCTGTATGGGACCTCCCTTATGTAATAATTGTTTTAAGGCAAGTATTACACCTTAAGGTGGATGGGGTGGTGTTGTAGGATCAAAATAATTATGTAGATGCTCAATATACAAGAGGGGGGTGAATTGTATACTTTAAAAACTTTCCTTAGACAAGGAAAAATATAATTTTAACAAAGTTAAACTAAGAAAATTAACAACACCTCTAACACCAATTGGAAAATTGGAACTAAATATTACAATATGATATTCTACCTTAAAACGTATAGAATCTAAAATAATCAGAGTATAAGTGTAAGGAAATATAAGAAGGTTATACTTTCCTTATAATACACAATACAGTAGAAAAACAAGTAGTAAAACTACAAGTAACAAGATATAAGTCTTTTAACCCAAAGAGAAGGGTATCCAACAACTTTGGTTAAAGGTACCTTGATTTATACTTTCAAGCAAGTCTGTCTTACCCACACCAGGGTAAGCCCTCGATATGAAGATCAGAATCTCTATTTTGCTATCCCCGCAAGAACTCAACTTCAAGGAAGTTGGAACCTATTTCTTCCTTATCAAAGAAGCCCTCAAACTTCAAGGAAGTTTGCACCTCTGTCTTCCTATCCCCGGAATCCCTCGAATGTAATCACCAACATTCGGAGTCGCACAAAGCAATCTGAACTAGTGGTTTAGTATGCACAAAGCATGAAAAGCTTCTCTCTCTATAAATCACCTTAACAACGTGTGATATCTAGATTGATCAACTTGTTGTTTATCTCTTTCAAATGAGATCATATTTATAGGCTCGGTCGGCTCCCTCTCCAATGATCATATTTACCTTAAAATTCGGAGGGACCTGTACACGTGTAACTCAACCAACAATTAATTAAAAACAGAATGGACGACATCGTTTTATAGAAAAACATGTGTAATTGAAGTCACGACAATGTTTTACAATGAAACAAGTGTAAGCATAATTAGAACTAGAATTCAGAATGTAAGTAAATAAAAAGTCTGGTGTCTAACCAAAATGGAATTCGGAGTCTATGTTAAAGAAATATTCTGATTCTGTTTTATAGGAATTTGGAGTCTGGTTTCACCAGAGTTTAGAATCTAAACTTACAGATGTTCGGATTCTAACTTCATAAGAGTTCAGAGTCGAAATCATGAATGTTCAGAGTTGAACTTCTTAAGATTTCAGAGTCAAACTCATGAAAGTTTGGAGTCGAACTTCATAAGAGTTCGGAGTCGAACTCAGGAATGTTCGGAGTTGAACTTCGTCAGAGTTCGGAGTCGAACTCATGAAATTTCGGAGCCTAACTTCATAATAGTTCAAAGTAGAACTCATGAAAGTTTGGAGTCGGACTTTATAAGAGTTCGGAGTCGAACTCATGAATGTTCGGAGTCGAACTTCATAGGAGTCCGGAGTCGAACTCATGAATGTTTGGAGTCGAACTTGATAAAAGTTCGGAGTCGAACTCATGAAATTTCGTATCCATAATTCGGAGTGGAACTTCATTATAGTTCATATCCAGAATCCGGATCCTAAAAAACAAAATACTCCAATTCTTTGATATTATATGATTTTGGGATTTTGGGTATGAATCTGGTTTTTGTCCTTAAGACAAATATTGATATGTATAAGAAAATCTAGGTTAAGGTAAATTTACTTAAAGAAGAAAATTTTCCTTATTAAGGTAAAATATATATTTTCTTAGGTATAAGGTGTTTGTGATTTTCAAAACAAGAAGGAATGGAAAAGTCATAAGGAAAGCCTTAATGATGCAATAATATCTCCCTTTTTGGAAGGCACAAACATATTTACGAAAAAGAATATAAGGACTTTGAAAAATTTCATTAGACTTTGAAATTTAAAACTTATCTCCCTTTGTTCATGTATAAAAGTGAATACAACTAACTCCCCCTTAGGCATTGAAACTCTAAGGATTGTATTCTGAATTTCCAGAGTGGATATTTCATTATCATGAAAATGAAAAGCTTCGTAGTGAGAAACTCCCCCTTACTTTAAGGATATCTTCACTTAGAAATTTTTCTTCTTCATTTGAAAATTTTTCTTTTTCCTATTCTTAGTGGTTCTTTTTCCTTATCCCATTTAGGAGTAGTTCTTTTTCCTTCTCCCCCTTTGTTATTTTCGAAAATAATTGAAGGGAATGGAAAAGAAAATATGGTACCTGAAATCGTAGTATATAACAAAATACAACCAACCAAATATTTATTAGAGTTGAGAAAATTTTACAAAGAAAGACAAATAGAACAAAAGATCGGAGTGGGTTTATTTGTCTTCCTTTTCATTTGTGATGAGATTCTTTAACAATTTTTTGAGCTTCTTCAAGCCTCTTTGGTCTTCCTCAACTTTCCTCTCCAAGGCTTTCATCTTTTCTTCTTGGTCTTTCAAGGCTTCTGCCTGAGCCTCCATGACTTCTTTCTGTATCTTTATTAATTCAACTTGCATTTCCAGCTTCTCCTTAAACTCAATCTAGAAATCTATTTCACTTTTCCAGTTTTCAGCTACTGAGTTAAGATTCCCATTTAGGTCCCTGACCTTTTGATTACGAGAAATTTTCTCTTGGGTCAGCTTTTCATGAAGATCGTTGAACTTTTTATCCTCCATTTCAAAATCATTTTTAATTTCAATCTAAAAATTTTCAAACTGCACTAAGTCTATATCAACTCTCCTAGACCACTTTGTTACCTTACTGCAGGACTTTATATGCACATCATAATTGATAAAGAAACATTTCTGTTCATCTTCGATCGTCACAAACTTATCCATGACCATGGATAAGGAATCCGATTTCTGATTCATACTTTGTTGCAGCATCTAGCATCTGGAATCTATAGTAGGAAAAATCGGAATGGTTTCCACCAACTTCTTCAAAGATTCAACCACAAAATCGTGACCATGAGTTGATGAATCAGAATTAGATAATTTGATTGGAGATTGCTCATCCTCATCCTAGACTATCTTACTTCTAGATGAAACACCAACCTATTTCTTTCTGATGATATCTTTTATTGGTGTATCCATGAGCACTTGATTCCCTTTATTATATTTTGGAATTGGTTCCTCATCTGGAGATACTTCCTCGGATTCAGAAACTTGAATAATCTGGTCTTCATCAATTTTCTCCTTTTCTTGTCCTTCCTCTTGAAAATCATTCTCATAGGATTTTTTCTCATCAAACAAAACATTTTCTTGTTTTTCATCCTCAACCTCATCTTTATTAGCTTCTTCTCCCTTTCCAGAAGTGGCTATTTTTACGGATTCTTCCTTCTATTTATAATCTTCAACTTTCTTGATCAAGGTATCCAAATATTCACTTCCCTCTTCTTCTTCTTCTTCTTCAACTTCCTCCTCTACTTCTTCTCAAGCTGTTATTTCTTCTTCAACAACCATCTCTTTACCCTTAGATTTTTCCTGATAAAATTACATCTTGGCAGGAGTCTCCACTAATGGTTCAGAATAGAATGTTTCTAGAATGGGAAGCATTTCAGATGCTAACTCAGTAGCTTTCAGCAAAGATTACACCACTTCAACTTCAGATACTTTCTTTTTCATTTTCTTCTCTTTCTCTCGCTTCTCTAACTCCTCCGTAGCTCTTTCTTTTAATTCCTTAGCCTCTGTAGGGTCAAATCTGAATTGTGGATCCCCTTCTTTCCTCTTCTCATTGTCTTCCCTCCACTTCGTAGCAACTTCATCAGGATAAGTTTTCTACTTCTTCGGCTTGGGGGGAGCAGACTGAGTTTCCTTAGCCATGGGTGATTTATCTTCAGCAACCACTTCTTTAAGATTTCTCTTATTTCTTGCCTTTTTAGATGGTTCCATAGTCCGTGCATCTTCCTGAGCTACCTCATCCTCTTCCACAGATAGAGTGTAAAATTCTCCAGATTCACTAGAAAAACCCATCTTCTTCCTCATAAAAGTATCATCACTTACCAGCATAAGCTTACAATTTCGGAATTTTGATTTTCATGCAAACTTGAAAGATTCTAAACATAAAACTATCATCTTAGATAGTAAGGTAGGGTACATAATTATTTGAGCTCTTATGTTCCCTTCATTGATGTTCTTGATCGTAATCGAGATATGCCTCCTCAAATTTATCTTTCTTAGATTTACCAAGAAATCTAAGACATAGATATCACTCTTCTTTAGATTATCCTTGTCACCCCTTCTTAGAACCAGAAATCCTTTCACCCAAAGCTGAAGAATCCTATTTTTTGGAGTGAGCTGAGAAATCTTGGTAGTTGTAGCATCCTTAAGTCCAAGACACTTTAATGCCTTCACTTTGCTAAAAGTACCTTACTCATCTGGAAGTTTGTGTGAGCAAAACTCAGCATCCCATTCATAGGATAAACTAACCAAGCTAGCAGCTTTGGTGTAAGATAACTTGTAAGTCTTGCCATAAGCCTTAAAAGAAAACCACTCTTTGCCATCTTCCAACTGGAAGGAAACAGACTCGTAGAACTCAATCAGCAAATCAGTATAAACCGGATCCTGTTTATCTGACTTTACTAAGCAAACATCATCCCATCCATTCAATCTAATATTCATTGATATAAGGGAATCAAATTTACAGAAATCTGAATGCACTAACCTTTCCCTGAAGACTAACCACATTGATATTGGTTTTGATGTAGACATATCTTGGGATGTTGCTTTAACATACATTCGGAACTGAGAGATCTGAAGGATTCAGAACGGCTTCACAAAGATCGGAACTGGTCTTAAAAAGAACAGCAGGGCTTTGAGATGCGAATGATTTGAAAAACCGATGTGGGATGAGTATTAGAGTCCCCTTCATATAGGCGATGGATGTGACCTTTGGTCATCCAAAATCCATCTAACGATTAAAAATATTTTTGATCTGATCTGACGGTTGAGAAAAATCCTTCGAGGAAAACTTGACTTCAATCTCTGGGGGTTTTAAGAAAAACATTCAGATTTAAGGAAAACTAGGATCTGAATTATTTTAAAACACAGTAAAATACCAGCAAGCAAAATATGATTACGAAAATTTAAGTAAGGTAAACATACATTTCAGATTGGCTAGAAAAATTGTTCGTAATTGGTAATATTATTAAAAAAACATTACGAAAAATCCTAGTATGGAAGTGTCATTACAAAAATCATAGTACTAAAATTTCATTATGAAAAATTCTCAGTACGAAAATTCCCATTCCGGAAATTTCAGTTCAGAAAATTTCCATTCCATAAATTTCAGTTCTGGTTATTTTCCATTCTGGAAATTTCAGTTCTGAAAATTTCCATTTCGAACATTTCAGTTCCAAAAATTTCCATTCCTGAAATTTCAGTTCCGAAAATTTCTATTATGAAAATTTCCGGTTCCGAAAAGTTCGAAAAACTGACTCAAAAAATTTTATTTACAAAAACTTTGAAAAACAGATTATGAAAATTTTAGTTATAAAATGTTTGAAAAACAGATTATGAAAATTTAAGTTATGCTAACAATAAAATGTACTCCCCCTATGAAAAGGAGTTTATTACTGTCAGGAGAATTGTTCAACAAGAAGTTAATGAAGAATAATTACCTCACAGTTATCATTCCTAACTTTTGTTTAATGTATTCAAATCTATCGGAGGGTAATGATTTTGTGAAAATATCAGCAAGTTTATCTTGTGTTCCGATAAACTAAAGAATGATATCTCCGTTAAGTGTGTGATCCCTAAGAAAGTGATGTCTAATATCTATGTGTTTTGCATGAGAGTGATGTGCAGGGTTCTTTCTAAGGGCAATGGCACTTGTGTTATCACACAAAATTTGAGTATTAGTAAAACTCAAGCCATAATCTGTGAGTGTGTGTTGCATCCAAAACACTTGAGCACAACAACTTCCAGCTGCTACATATTTAGCTTCAGCAGTAGAAAGTGCTACGGAGTGTTGCTTCTTCCATGACAAAGAAACAAACGAATCTCCTGAGAAATGAAAAGTTCTAGATGTACACTTTTCTATCCATTTTACATCCTCCAAAGTCAGCATTCGAAAATCTTTTTAAAACAAAATCATTTCCAGATGTATAAAATAATCCTAGATCCATGGTTCCCTTTAGGTAGTGAAAAATTCTTTTTACCACCTTTTAGTGAGATTCCTTAGGATTGGATTGATATCTTGCACATAAGTATTCTAAAAACATTAAGTCTGGTCGACTAGCTGTTAAGTAAATTAAACTTCATATCATACCTCTAAAAGATGTTTGATCCACTGGTTTCCCAGCTTCATCAAGATCTAAAGAGTTTTAGGTACCGATGGGAGTACTTATACTCTTAGTGTTTTCATAACAATATTTTTTAAGAAGAACATTAATATACTTATGTTGAGATATATAGGTTTTTTGTGGTCTTTGAGAAATTTGAAAACCAAGGAAAAATGTTAACTCACCCATCATACTCATTTCAAAGTCGGATTTCATTAGACTTGCAAAAGAATCAGTTAAAGATTGCTGAGTTGAACCAAATATGATTTCATCAACATAAATTTGAACAATCAAAACATTATTCTTATCTTTCTTTTTAAAAAGTGTTGGATCTGAATTTCCCTTAACATAGTTATTTTGAAGCAAAAATCATGTAAGTCTATCATACCAGGCTCGTGGGGCTTGTTTAAGGACATAAAAAGCTTCGGTAAGTATAAAAACATGATCAGGAAGTTTTGTGTATTTAAAGCCAGGAGGCTGTTCAACGAAAAATCCCTCTTGAACATAACCATTAAGGAAATCGCATTTCACATCCATTTGGAAAAGATTAAATTGAAGAATGCTGCAAAGGTAAGTAAAATACGAATAGATTCAATTCTAGCTACTGGAGCATAGGATTCTTCATAGTCTTTTCCCTCTTGCTGATTATAGCATTTTGCAACTAGTCTAGATTTATTTCTTATAATGACTCCAATTTCATCACATTTTATTTGAAGACCCACTTTACTCCAATCACATAAGTTTCCTTAGGTCTTTCAACCAAGCTCCAGACTTTATTCCTTTCAAATTCATTTAGTTCATCTTACATGGCTTTAATCCAATCATCATCACCTAAAGATTCATCAGTGTTTTTTGGTTCTAATTGGGAAAGAAATGCGATATATTCTACTTCATTTATTAAGTAACTTCTAGTCCTTACAAGTTGATTTACATCACCAATGATACTATCACTGAGATGATTCTTAAGGATAACCCGGTTTGGGTTTTTTTAAACCTGTTCATCAACATAGGGTAGAAAGACTTTTAGGGTAAATGTTTCAGAAGTATCTTCTTGAACATTTTCCTTATTAGAAGAATATTCTATCAAACTTTGATAATCAGTTTTTGAAAACACATCCGAGGATGTTGTTTGGTATGGTTTAAAAAAAGGATTGGATTCATCAAATTTTACATGTACTATTTCTTCAATAGTACAAGTATTTTTATTGAAAACTCTATAAGCCTTAGAAGTCGTGGAGTAGCCTAAGAAAATTCCTTCATCAAATTTTGGTGTGAATTTTTGAATATTATCTTTAGTATTCAGGATAAATACCTTGCAACCAAAAACCTTGAAGTAGGAAAGTCGATGTTTTCTACCATTCCACAACTTATAAGGAGTTTTATTAAGAAAAGGTCTAATCAAAACTCGATTTATAGTATAACAAGTGGTACTTACAGCTTCATCCTAGAAATGTCTAGCTATAGAATATTCTCTAAACATGGTTATAGTTATTTCTTGAATAATTCTATTTATTCTTTCAACTACACCATTTTATTGAGGAGTTATTGGTGCTGAAAAGTTGTGAGTAATACCTTTTCTACTACAAAACATTTCAAAATCAGAATTTTGAAATTCTTCTCCATGATCACTATGAATAGTTTTCAGTGGAAGATTTTTCTAATTTTTAACATGGGATCTAAAACTTTTGAAATAAGAAAAAGCTTCAAACTTCATTTCTAGAAAATAGACCCATGTAAATCTGGTGTAATCATTAACTAAAACAAACACATAGTGTTTGCCTCCAAAGTTTCCAGTTTTTGTCAGACCAAAAAGATCCATGTGCACTCACTGTAATGCATCAATTTTTGAGACTTCACTGATTTATTTAAAACTAGATTTTTGTTTCATTCCATATTGACAAGGATCATAGACTTTAGAAGAATCGAATCTAAGCTCTGGTAAATCCTTAACTAGTTTCTTCTTAGAAAGTTTATATAAGTTTTTAAGGTTACAGTGACCTAGTCTTCTATTCCATAATCAAGAATGATCTTCCATTGCACTAAGGCAAGGTAGGTCTTGGCTCCTGAGGTCTTCTAAGTTCAAAGTGTAAACATTCTCTTGCCTTTTGGCTAAGAGAGTAAATTCTTCCTTGGAATTGTGAACTACGAATTTATCATTCCTAAAATTCACAAGGTATCATTCATCACATAACTGACTTATGCTAATGAGGTTGTTCTTAAGACCCTTAATAAATAAAACATTTGAAATCAAAGTTTTACCAAGAAGAACAATATTACCTATACCAACAATTTCTCTCTAAGAATTATCTCTGAAAGTTACCTTTCCTCCTTTTTTCTTGATAATATTTTCAAAACAGATTTTATTACCAGTCATGTGTCGGGAACATCCACTATCCAAGTACCATGTATTGTTGTTGGTACTTCCTTTATATTCCTAAAAACATGAAAAGAGTTAGACTTTCAGAATCTAAACTTGTTTGGATCCTAGATTTCCAGATAACAAAATTTTAGGCACCCACATCTTCTTAGAAAAATAGGCTTTATGAAAACCTAGAGATCAGGTTTTATTTAAAGAGCAATTCTTTGCCCAGTTACCACCACATTGACACTTGGTACAAAATGGGGAACTTTGAGGAATAAAGTAGTTGTTACTAAAAGTTGATTTTTCATGGGTATAACCAAATCCGGATTTGTTTCTTAAAGGTCATATTTGTGAAAACATTTTATAAAAATTTTCTTTACCATGGGTAAAGTTTGATAAACACTTCTTTAAGGAAAAAATTTCATACTTGAGTTTTATAACCAAGTTTTTACTTTCAAAATCATCAGATTTAGAACTAGATCTAGGCTCGAAAACACTTTTCTTAGAAATTACTTTTTCTAACTCTTTAGAAAGTCTATTTTTCTCAGAGCTTACTTCCTCAAATTTATTTGAAATACTTATAAAATCGTAATTTTTCCTATCAAGATCTTTAAAAAGATTTGATATTTATTTTGTAAGAATATTATTCCTAGAGTTTTTCTTACCATGTTTTTTATTGAGTTTAGAAATGTCAATCTCAAGAAGTTCAGGAAACCTAGAAACTTCTTCATAGGTAGGTGAAGTATTTTCTTCATCAGAAGAGGATTATTCATCTAAATAGTTATAATATTTAATATCATTAGAATTTAAAGATACATTGGTCAATGATTCAGCATTGTGTACCTTAGCCATGAAGCAATTATTGTTAATAGGCAATATTGCTATAAGATCAAGATTCTTTTGCCCTGAAGATTCATAATCAGAAGATTCATCTGAAGAATCACCACCACTGGCACTCCAGGTGTCATTTTCTTTCTGAAATTTCTTAGAATTGGACTTGTAATACTTCTTTCGGTTCCTTTCAGAATTCCTTTCTTTCCTTTCTTTCTTTTTTAGCAAAGGAAAATATGGTCTAATATTTCCAGCACTCTTTCATTCATAATAAGTAACTTATCCATCTTTCATATCTTTACATTCCTTTTTCTTATACTTAGATTGGAAATTTTTCTGGCCAGCTATCTTGTTCATCCTTAGAGCAAGATTTTCTAACTCATTCTCTGAGACTTCACTATCACTAGATTTTGATTGAATATTAATCTTCTTAGACTTGGACCTAGTTACTCTCTCAAGAGTCTTTTCTTTCATGTGATTCGAAGTTGTGGTAAAAGAAATAGTACCATTCCCATTCTTCTTTTTGATGTTGTCAGCATCTCTCTTCATTCTTGTTTCATGTTGAATAAGAGTTCCAAATAGCTCATCTAACGAAATTTTAGTGACCTTCATATTCTCATCAATTGTTTTTCTCTTTGATTCCCACTCATTAGGCATAATATCAATAATCTTGTCAACAAGGGCTTCATCATCTAACCCTTTTTCTCCCATTGACTGAAAACTGTTCACTATAGTCATAAATCTCTGTTGAACTTTACAAATTGGTTCTCCATACAGAAAATTGAATCCATGGTATTCAGCTCTAAGCATAGCTCTCTTGTTTCAATCACTTTAGATGTTCTAAAGTGTGTAACCTATAACTTCTTCCAGATAAAATTAGCTGCTTCACAAGAAAAAATTTGGCTATATATATTTCTAGTCATTGAACATATTAAAGTATTGTGTACCTTATAATTTATTTGATACTCTTGCTTTTCCTGGTTAGTGAAAGTTCTAACTTCCTTATCAGGAATTATATAATCACCTGTAAGAATAACGAAATTATTCACTCCAGTATTGATAATGAAATTCTTCATTCGATCTCTCCAATACTCATACTCAGTACCATCAAAGATTGGTGGTCTTATATGGTTTATATTATCAATAGAACCAACATTTATTCCTACCATTCTTAATAAAAAACTTTGGCAACAAAACTTGTTAGTAGGAAAATTTTGTAACCACAAAGTTCAGAATGAACAATTCGGAATGATAATTCGGAATGACAAAGTTCGGAATGAAAAATTATTTCTAAGAAAGGATGAAGAATAATAAAAAAGTGAGAAAGAAAAACATATATGTGAGTATTAGTATTTCAAATACCTCCTTTGATACCAATTGTAGGATCGAAATAATGATTTAGATGCTCAATATACAAGAGGGGGGTGAATTGTATACTTTAAAAAATTTCCTTAGACAAGGAAAAATATAAGTTTAACAAAGTTAAACTAATAAAATTCACAACACCTCTAACACCAATTGGAAAATTGGAACTAAAGTTTACAATATGAGATTATACCTTAAAGCGTATAGATTCTAAACTAATCAGAGTACAAGTGTAAGGAAATATAAGAAGGTTATACTCTCTTTACAATATGAAATACAGTGGAAAAAAAGTAGTAAAACTACAAGTAAAATGATATAAGTCTTTTAACCCAAAGAGAAGGGTATACAACAACCTTGGATAAAGGTTCATTAATTTATACTTTCAAGCAAGTCTGTCTTACCCACACCAGGGTAAGCCCTCGATATGAAGATCATAATCTCTGTCTTGCTATCCCCGCAAGCATTAAACTTCAAGGTAGTTAGAACCTCTGTCTTCCTTAGCAAGGAAGGCCTCGAACTTCAAGGAATTCGACACCTCTGTCTTCCTATCCCCATAAGCCCTCGAATGTAATCACCAACATTCAGAGTCACATGAAGCAATCTGAATGAGTGGTTTAGTATGCACAAAGAATGAAAAGCTTCTATCTCTAGAAATCACCTTAATAGCGTGTGGTCTCTAGATTGATCAACTTGTTGTTGAGCTCTTTCAAATGAGCTCCTATTTATAGGCTCAGTCGGATCCCTCTCCAACGGTCATATTTTCCTTAAAATTAGGAGGGACCTGTACACGTGTAACTCAACCAAAGATTAATTATAAATAGAATAGACGACATCATTTTATAAAAAAACATGTGTAACTGAAGGCACGACATCTTTTAACAATGAAACAAGTGTAAGCATAAGCCAAACTAGAATTCAGAATGTATGTAAATAAAAAGTTCGGAGTCTAACGAAAATGGAATTCGGAGTCTATGTTAAAGAAATGTTTGGATTCTGTTTTATAGGAATTCGGAGTCTGGTTTCACCAGAGTTCAGAATATGAACTTGCAGAAGTTCAGAGTCGAACTTCATAAGAGTTCGGAGTCGAACTCATGAAATTTCAGAGTTGAGCCTCTTAAGAGTTCAGATTCAAACTCATGAATGTTCAGAGTCGAACTTCATAAGAGTTCGGATTCAAACTCATGAAAGTTCGAAGTTGAACTTCATAAGAGTTCGGAGTCGAACTCATGAAAGTTCAGAGTCGAAATTCATAGTTGTTCGGAGTTGAACTCATCAAAGTTCAGAGTCGAACTTCATAAGAGTTAGGAGTCGAACTCATGAAAGTTCAGAGTCGAACATCATAGGAGTTCGGAGTCGAACTCATGAAAGTTAGGAGTTGAACTTCATAAGAGTTCGGAGTCGAACTCATGAAAGTTTGTATCCAGAATTTGGAGTGGAACTTCATTATAGTTCACATCTAGAATTCAGATCCTAAAAAATAGAATACTCCAATTCTTTGACATTATATGATTCTGAGATTTTGGGAATGAATCCGGTTTTTGTACTTAAGAAAAATATTGATATGTATAAGAAAATCCAGGTTAGGGTAAATTTCCTTAAAGAGAGAAATTTTCCTTATGAAGGTAAAATATATATTTTCTTAAGTATAAGGTGTTTGTGATTTTCAAAACAATAAGGAATGAAAAAGTCATAAGGAAAGCCTTAATGACTCAATAGGTGTCGGATTTTTTGATGTGTATGATGGAGTATATATATGGAAGGTTTTTTAGAGTCTGTTTCACACACAATTGTGAACATAACATGGGGACCTAGCATAGGAATGATAATTACTGAAAATTATTGTTGCACTGGATCTTAACAAATTGACCAGTGCCACATAGTAGGTGTATATTTTGGTTTACTGTAATGGGATTGGGCCCCTTGGTCTATCATACGATAGGGTGCCCCCAAAAATTTGGGTGTTTTGACTTCATCGTTTGTGGAATGGTACTGGGGATTAGGCCACATGTATTAGTATGTTTTGATTCCCCTCTTAGTTCCATGGTTTTCCCCTATTTCTCTTATACTAGTATATTTAGTTTCATTTCCATCGTTTTTTAGAATTGTATTTCTAGTACTTGGTTTTGGTGTTTTCTTGAAATTAGTGAATGAGTTTCTTCTTGAAAAGTATTTCAAGAAATCTATTTTTAATGAAAAATTATTTCTGCCCTTTTTCACTAATATGAACTAAAATAACACTTCTTACATGGTCCCACTTTTCCCTATTCCCTTTATCCTGGTTTTGAAATGTGAAGGAAATTTATTGAGATGTGATTTATTCCCTTTAAAATGAAACGTGTGGAAAAATCTATAATTATAAATTTGTATTTCAAACCTATTAATAAATGCTTCTTTATTTAAAGGATTTGCATTGGGAATAGAATTATTTGGGCCTACCAACTATGTTTTAATACTCATTCCTATAGTCTCATATTATTTTTAGCTACTTTTGAAGGCTTTGGATTTGGTTTGATTTCCATGGACGATAGGGGGCTATAGATTGGAGAGTGACCCTTGGGGTCATCAGGAGATTTTTTGGGTGTCGGGTTCAGTTTGGATTCCTGGTTGGGTTTTCAGTTCAGTTTTTTGTATCATTTATTGTAATGTAGATAATTTAAAGTTTGAAAACACATATTTTGTTTGGATTGTCTTTTATTTATCTCACATTATTTATTTTGTTTGGTATAAACCATTCCCATTATCTTTATTTATTCCCTTGTCACTTTTTAAAAACCCAGGAGGATAGGGAATGCCTATCAGGCCTTGCCACAGATCGTCTTGGGTGACCGGTTTAGGGTCGACCCAGTTTAGTTCATGACATAACCACACTCTTCCTTCCTATCCCCAAAATCCCTCTTTCTCAGTGATAAAAATCATAATTAATACAACAAAAAAATGTACGAGAATTATAATAAAAAACTCACATAATAATATCTCTTAAAAAACACTAAGAATGAAAATATTACACAAAAGATAAGTACTCTCAATAATAAGTGTTTCAGATTATCAACAAAAATTATAAAATTCTTCTAATGAAGGAATCTATAGTCTTGTTTATAAATGTACTTGTAAAACATCAGTAGTCTGATCCTCCATTATTAGGGTTTAGTTTTACTAACATAAGATTATTCAACTCCATCTTCCAATGGACACAACATCATCCAAAATCTTTTTATGGAATTAATCCAAAACACTATATCACTCTTATATCTATTGAATGAAATATAACATGAAACATCATTTCTATATATTTTTTCATTCTAACTTAAACATTTGGAAATAAATTTTCAGAAAATTCATTATTCACAAAAAAAATATTATGTTAAGTATTTTAAATGTTATTTTTGTTTCTTTTTTTAATAAAAAACGTATAAAAAGACTCATTGAGTCAATAATATCCCTATGTTTGTAAAACACAAGGCACATAGGAAAACTAAATGTTTTACAAAATATAAAACAAGTATTCCATGTATGTTTTGATGAAATAAACTCTATATAAGTCTTGATGAAATAAATTTCCACCCCTTTACAAGTAATATTAAAAACAATATCATTATTCATAAATAAAATTAAATGAAACAAATTTTCTGCCGATGAATTAATTTACATATTCACCCCCTTAATAATGTATACATTCTTTCTCAAATTCCTCCTATTGTAATTTTAAATAAGAAGAAATATAAGAGGAGTAATTTTAAACTAGAGTAATAAGAAAATTGTTCAAAAAAACGAAACACACTCCCCCTTTAATATTTAATATATCTATAATGATAAAGATAATCAATAATAAAACAAAAATTTATAATATAAAAGAGTTTTAAACTTCTAGAAGTTAACTTCAAATCTCTAGGGAAAATCGTATTCATTAGAAGAAGGATCCAAAAAACGATTCAAATGGGAACTTTTTATATATCATAATATTGAAGATAGAAACCAAAAAACAAAAAAATCACATCATTATAGAAATATTCATCATTTTCACCTTAAATTTTATCTTCCATTAAATGAAATTTGGGTGAAGTAAAAAAATCCTATTAAACCATAGATAATTAATAAAATCATCATTGAATGTTAAAACATTTAGAAAAAAAGATCCCCTTTTAATAAGTATTTTTTAAATTATAGATATAGGTTAAACAATAAATATGTCAAATATAATTTTAAATTTATCATTCCTAAATTATTTATAATATATTCAAACCAATAATAATTTTATAGTTTAATGAAATAGTTTATAATTTGATCGTTTGTTCTAATATTGCTAAAAAACATCTCCTTTATTATGTCTGGTCATATAAGGATTGGATTATTACAACTTTTTTCATTACATATGGGTGGCATTCTAGGAATATATATAAATAAATAGTGATAATGTTACCAAAAAAATTATTGTTCAAAAAAATAATCCAAAATCTCTATGTTTGTGTGTGTGTGTGAGAGCTACATCTATAACACCTGACTAAAACAACTTCCTATTGCCACATATTCTCTTTTATAGTATAGAGTGTAAACAATTTTTTCCTCATTATGGACAAAGAAAAGATTTATTATACATGAAAATGACATTATCTAGAAGTTCTTTTCTTATATAACCTAAAACCTCCAAACTTAGTATTTGAGTAACTATTATGTATAAATTCATTTATTGATTAATAAAATAGAATATGTTCGAAAGAACCTTTAATAATATTAAAAATATTCTTAACCAATTTTAAATTTTATTTCATTGGATTTCCATTCAATCTCACACAAAAACACATAAAAAGTATAATTTTTGGTCGACAATCTATTTGGAATAGTAAAGTTCCAATCATACCTCTAAAGAAATTTTAATCTACAAGTTTCTTGATATCATCAAGATCTAGTTTTATTTGTGACCCTATAATAGTATTTATACTAGATTAAGTATTTATTAAAAAAAATTAATAAATATATTATGTATTTATGTAGAGTTCAAATATTTCTTTCAAGTTTCTCAGTAATTTGAAAACCAAAAACAAAAGATAAGATCATTTCAAATTCAATTTTCATATGTTCTAAAAACCCATATAAATTTTATTTATTAGTTGAACCAAAAAATGATTTCACTGACCTAAATTTTAAATAATTTAATTTCATTAAAACAATTCTTCATCAAAAGAGTATAATCAGTTATTCCCTTAAATAAATTACTTTTTAAGTAAAAATATATTCAATTTATCATACCAAGATATCAAGGCCTTTTTAATACCATAGAGTGATTTCAAAAGTTTATATACATGTTTTTATCATTTAACATCTTAAAAAATTGGGGGTTTTCAACATAAAATTCATCTTAGAAAAGTCTATTAGGAAAATTACATTTAAAATTCATTTTGAGAAATGTAAACTTTATATGTGTTGTGGATGCTAGTTGGAAACTGAAGGAATTTATTCTAGATATTGGGTAAAAATGCTCCCCATAGTCTAGAACTTATTAATGAAAATAACCCTTAAAAATACTTACATAATTCCATAAAATAGTTTTATATTTGTCTCAATATTTTTTTAGAAACCTAATTTAACTCTTATTATCTAATTATCTTTATGTCTCTTAACTATGGTCTAAGATTTATTTTATTCAAATTGATCAAGCACTTATTTCAAGTCGCAATTCCAAATTTCATAACCAAATGTATAAAATATCATTTTAGGTTAAAATACATTTAATAAATCCTGATGATATCATTAATTTCTCATGTAATATATAGTTAAATCAATTAGATTATATATCCAAGGATATTATTGGTGGGATTAAATTCAAATATTGAAAGATACCTTGGTGAAAGGTAAGTTAATTCTCAACTCTTGGTTTTACAATCTTCTTTGTATTAGATTTTAGAAATTGGAAATATTTTTACAAAACCATTTCATTATTTATTATAAATGGTTTTGGTTCATATTTTAGTATATAAATATATATAATTTCAAAACCTTCTTGATAAGGATTAACTTCGAAACATATAATAAAAAAATATTATTTTTATTCATTTTTACATGAATTGTTTCCTCAAGAATATTAGAACATTTATTAAAAACATGATATTTCATCATAGTTATATAATAAATGAGAAATATACCTTTATCAAACATAAGATCAAATTTAGTTAGTTGATCTTTAGTATTCAAAATGAACACTTTACACCCAAATACTCTTAATAATGAAATTGTTTTATTTTATTTGGGTACAGAAGTCAAAAAAATATTTATAATGAAAAATATAAAGTAAAACATGATTTAAATTATATCAATTAGTAATCATTTCATTAGACCAAAAATGACTCACAATGGAAAAATGACTTATCAAAGTTCATGTAATTTCCATAAAAATTATATCTCATCATTCGAATACTCTATTTTATTGAGGTTTTCTTGGAGTAGAAAAGATATGAGTAAAACCTATCTTACTAAAAATGTTTTAAAATTCAAATTTATAAATTCTATACCAAAATAAATTGTGATTTTAATCCAAGATAAATATTCCTCATTTATAATAGATGCAAGGAACCTTTTGAAACAAAATAAATCTTCAAAATTTTCATATTAGAAAATAATTCCAAGTAAATTTAGTATAATAATTAACATGGACATGCCCCTAGTGAATTCACCAAGTTCTCCAATTTTTCATTTGACTAAATACACCATGTGCACTAACTATAAATATATAGAAGTTAATCCTTCATTAATAAGTTTAAAAATAAGTTTATTCTGCTTTTCAAATTTATAATGATTATAAGCTCTGGAATTGTAAAATTTATGTTCCGGTAAATCCCTATAATTAACTTTACTAGAAGGTTTATTTAAATTCTGAATTTTATGGTGACCTAACCGTATATACCAAATCAAAGGGAGTTCCTCATTTTCAACTAAAAATATATAGTATTGGATCAATGATCTAATATATCTAGGTTATATACATTCTCATTCCTATCAATACATAGAATTAATGTACCTTATAAAAATTGAATATTACATTTATCATTCATGATTTTCAAAATGTAAACCTCTTCACACATGGAATTAATTATAATAAAGTTATTCTTATGTATTATAATATATGTTTTATAGATAGTTTTTAATTCATTTACCCAAGTAACCAACCATTATTCTAAACCAAGGGATTCACATGACCTCAATTAGAAATTCATTTATGCAAAAGGATGCCAACTAATGGTGAGATTATATAAATAATGCATATATAATATACTTGTAGTACCATAAAATCCAGTTATATTGAAATAATAAAATTATTTTTTAATAACATATTAAAAGAAAAAAATCATTGTTAATATCTAACAAATATTAACAGTAGGGATTGATATTCCTTATCAAATTTAGCCCATCCCATCACATGTACAAAACGAAACAATATGTATAAGAAAATAAAAATAACAAAAACAATGACATACACATACCCAAAAAATCCGATCTCATTCTTGGTCCAATCTTCCAAAACTGATCCAATTACTCAAGCTTGATCACCTATATAACCTATTACATTAAAATGAATAATAATAATTACATGCACACTGAGGTTCATATCAAGTGTATGAGAAATAATTTATTAGGGATCCATATATGGTGTTCTTATAATATACTATAATATAAAATATATAGATACATTGGAAAAATAAATTTGTGACAATAATATCATGATAGAAGTCATGTTAGGTCACCATGTGAAAACTAGTCCAATATAACACCTGACCCAACTTAAATTCACTAGATTCTATAAAGGTATGTATTTACTCACATAGAAAAAAAATTTCATCATGTGAAAGTAAATAATTGATCAATAACTAAGAAAAAAATGAAACTTATTAGGCATAGATAGAAACAGATTTGGACTTGGGCTATAAGGAATCCCATTATGAGAAAGGTTGAAACTGTTCCACACTCAAGAAAAATTGAAACCCAATAGGCTGAAAAAAAATATCTAGAACTTCGTATATAGAGTGATTGGGGATCACATCACAGAATTATGTTCCATTCGATACTCGAAAATAATGACTACTGGGGTGGTTTAATATTTTCCCTCGATTATCTAGTCGAGTTCTAGAGCCAATCCTATACTAAATCATCATGATCATCATGTATAGTAAATTCATCCGTGGAAAGTATAGAAACATCCTTAATTTCATGGAATAGTTTTTGAGGACCATCTAACTATGCCTGTGATCATCCTGAAACATTATATAGATGATCACCTGGTAACTATACTACAACACCCCAATTTCTAAGTCTTGAACCGCATCCCCAATATCATATACATAAACATGGTCAGGATACATGTACATGTATCATTGAAGTAGATCATATCAACCCTTGACTAATCTCAACCCACACTTAGCTCTCCACTTGTGGCTATCACATATACAAACACCAAGAATCCATACCCTGACTAACCCTTCTATACATGGTAATCTCCCATGTCATTGGTTGTTAAAAACTGACTGTAGATTATCCAAAATATCTAAAGTGATAACTTTTCAATAAAACATGACTTATAATCCAAACCCCACCATACTAATTTACTCACCCAACACATTATTCATTCTTGGATAAATTAACTCAGCATGCCTATGTTAGGAAATATACTATCCCATAAGGTATTAAGAGACCAATGTCACCACTACTTATGCCACTAGTATTATATTATTCCCAACACACCCTGATTTCACCTAAGATAATAAAAGAATTACCTTCCCTTACAAAGAAAAAGAGGAAAAAATAATTCACACATTAACCTAATCAATAGTTTCACATTCAAAGAAACCTACTAAGCCATACTTCAATAACATTGTACAAGAGAACTAACAATTACCCACATCCAAAATTATCCAAATCTCTTATGGTGGAAATTTCTTCGGCCTTGGAATCCATAAATTGTCAACTCCACTCCTCCCAATGATGATTCAAGATCCACAATCCGCATTGGGACCCTCCCAGAAAATATCTCATATCCCATCCATATTCTAACTTATATCCAATAAAAAAACTGCTTAAAATAATGTAAAATAATTCATTAAGACTCATTCCATATCAATCAAAAAACATTCTAAGATGTCATAACCCGTTTAGGTCTCAATCAAAAATTAAGAGGTTATTCCCATGATAGGAATAGATTTTATGCCATACTGAAATAACTAAACAATAAAATACCTACCAAATATTCTATATAGAGGGTTCACCTTATCTTATCCCACATCTCATGAATCACTAGACCCACTCCCAAAATTCTTATACCTATGACCCAATTCATGTTTATTCATTTCATATATACACGTGAAAAATGTGGTGATATATGAAGGGAACTTCTTATATTAATATTATATGAGTTAACTCATCCAATATTACATCTTTGTCCATATTCATTCAACTAAAATTTATAAATCAAAGAATGTAACCTAAATGGGGATTATGAAAAAACATTAAATAGAATAAAGAAAAGTTGAGAAGAAACCATTGGGTGAAGTTATCCACCCTTAATTGAAAATCCTACTTCAAAGGGAATATCGATCCACCAAGTTATGTTGATCCTAGATTCAAATGTGTGGAGAGAGATATGGGAAAATATTAAGGGGAAGGAGATTTGTTGCTGAGGGTGAGAGACCAAAGGATAGTGGAGTGAATATAAAATAAAAAATGTTTTTATGTGGGGGGTCCACTATGAAGTTACTTTCAAGATATTTTTTAATTTTACCTTTCTAGAGAGATGAATTACTACATTACTCTAAGATTAATATTGAATAAATCTTCAATAGGGATGAACCTAGGAAACCGTATCACACATTACGATGTGACCAAGGTGCTCCATGAAACAACTACCCCTAGAAAACATCATGATACAACCCATATTGGTTGTGGAATGATGTTACACCTACTATATAAATTTCATTTACATATAGATAAAAACACATCAACTATTCTCCTATTACCCTCACCCCTGAAATACATGAACATGCGTAATAACACCCCAAGGTATTTCTCAACACTTTGAAATCTATGAAGAATGAGAATCCTAAAATCACCCATACACTAGTACTCAGAATTCAAAATATCCTAAAAAACAAAAAAACAATAATGATGTGGTCCATTAGAAACTCCCCACAATATGTATTTTCATCCCTAAGAAATATCTATATTGATCCCGTGATTATAAATCCATTAATCATGTCAAAATTATACAGCTCATTTATTGATTCTAATCTGGTTATAATGTTATTACACATATGACGGATCAGTCCCAACTGTATTTTTACAAAAAAAATATTCTATATAAGACCACACATGCATTAATCCTTATCTAGTTATGATATAAAATGTTCAAACTTCTCTTTCATACACAATTAAAATAATATATGTCATCCATCTATCTCACAAAAATAGGATTTTCCAAACACTATCATTCAACAATCACGATATCAACTTTGAATTCACATTTCTTTCCTTGATCTGTGTGATGTTGTAGAAACAAATGAGTTCCACAAAGGACATTACCCAAAATGTACTACTCAATATTTGTCAAATTTAATAACTGAATCCACCATCTTTGATGAATTGATAATCTATGTTTTGTGAATTTTAATGATTTATATATCTTCATCTCTAAGAAATATACTAAAACTATCTACTCATCATTACCACTACACTGATAACCATATCCGGGCATGATATCACTAAAAATATGCCAAAATGATGATACCTACCATGGGCTTTCCCATTCTTATATTATCACTATACCATCACATATGATCCTCTATAGTATATGGGGATTACAAAAAATAATCCTAGACTGAAGAATCTCATAAAAATATATTACATAGACTTACAATATATTTCAAATTATATAACACAACCAATATAATTAAAACATTAAATAGAGTAGATGGGGGTATGAAATATAATGAAAATAGGTTCTATTTAGGATTACCTCAAAATGATGTTAGGAAAATCCCTTCCAGTTTGTCTTACTTAGTTTATTTGGAAAATCTCAATGGATGTATTATCCTTCCATATGATAAGTATTCTATTGACATATTGGGAAATTGAAATCATATATTTAGACTCTTTCCACATGATAATCAAATCTTCATCTTCTCCATTTTTAGTTGATATGGAGATAGACTGTCCTTCCATCCAAATTTATCACCCTCTTACTAAGGATCACTCAAAATATCACAAAACATCCCAAATTTTATCCATCTCCAAGAAAATTCCTTATGGATGATATCCACTTATTTGATATCAAAATATTTCATGACTACCATCGAGTAGGTATCAGAGAAATAGGAGCCCACCCACACTTACAATGAGTACTATATTGCATTAAAAAATACCATTAATGAATTAATTTTATTTTATGGATGATAAAAAATGAAAAAAAAAACTTTCAAATTTTGTAATATGCTCTATCAGTAATGTCCCACCCAATGTAAATTCAGTGAATTTCTAAAAAATTCCCCAATTTCACTTATTTTGGTAAACCTCACATTGAAGAGGGGATGGAAATCAATCCATTTAAACTCCTCATTTCCCCATTTATGATCAAGTGAACTCCACCATTTAGAATCCTTAACTAAGAATTTAAAAATAGTCAGTTGGACCCACACCTCCTTTGGGGTCCCAATCCATTCAAAAAACGTTTAACATTATATAACTAGTTATTGATTCCCTGTAACATTGACTCACTATAAAAAAACTATGTATTTTCTCCAAGAACAATTTTATAGAATATATGGATATCTCTTATCCTCTATAAAGGCCATGATAAAAAAATATATACACACTCAACACACTTTTTATAAAGGAAACATCCACCGAATCTTCCTTATTATGCATAAAATTTATATCCATGGTCTATAACAGACCAACCTAGGTCAACCCATAATATCACCCAACTTGGAATTCAATAAGGGTCAATGTGCATTCTCGATCACCAAATGCTAGTAAAAAAATTGGGTATTATAAAAAAAAGTGTGTGCAGTATATCCCTCTAAAAGGAATTTCATTGGATAGAATCAATCAAAGTATCCAAAAAGAAATCCAAAATACATTATAAAAATAAAAGTGGGTGAAATATCACCATCCAAAAATAATTTTATCAGATATAATAAACTAAAGTATCACAATCGATATCCAAAATACATTATTTTTCAAAACAACCAAACCATGAAGAAAACATCCAAAAACTAGATTACATAGTCTTAGTGATAAAATTAAAAGACCATAAAAATCGAACCAAAAGAAAAACATTATTCCATCTCCATGTGACCATATATCACCAAAAACCTAACCCACATGAAAGCAACATGATCCAAGAGGTCTATTTTTTATGTGATGCTCTTACTTTTACATATATCCTATAAAACCAATTGTAAATATAAACAAAGAAAAACAATGTATGATGTGATAACTAAATTTTAGTAGGATACAATAAATTAATCTAGAAAATGTTTTTCAACATTAATTTCTTAGTTATCATATAAATGATATTTAAAAACACTTCAAATGTAATAATTTTTCTATATAAAATAATAATTTAGTTTCCTTTTCAAAAACATGTCATATTCAAATAATCAATGAAATGTTAATTTTGGTATATATATGAGGTATAAGTAGATTAATAAACTAGGTTTTCATTCATCAATATCCACATCATTTAAAGAATTAATCATCTCAAAGAAACATACATGTAATATATCAACAAATCACTAAAAAACATTCCAAAAAATGAGGTTTTACATAATAATTACACACCTAGGAATAATATCCTATATAAATTTATCCTAATTTTAAGGAAAATTGGTCCCATGGTAATCCTACCCACTAGAAACCATAGAATCACTTGCACGTAACCTAGTAATGTATTTCAGCATGAAGATTCATATACATTTAGTGTTTCCCCATACACTAAGGTCATATATTATGGTACATATTATCATTATATTTCAATAAAACCAAGATCAAATTTCATAAAACATTTTTTATTGATACTACACACTACTTAAATGCATAAAAACCCATTTCAATTTTAATACCATCTTTGAGTAATTCTATCAAACACATCATGTTCATAAGATATATATTTTAGTGAAAAACTCTATTCAAAACACTTTCCATTTCTACCAAATAATAATGACATAACTCAATAATATAAAAAATATTTATTTAAATAAAACCAAAGGATATAATTGTAAGAATATAATCATTCCATGTGATATAACATAGGACAGAGACACCTACCTCAAGAATATTGAAATCCTTGTTTCCCCTAAGATTTGTGGTGGTAGAGAAATAGATAGAATCCTAGAGAACTAATACTAAATAGAAACACCATAAATTATCAATATCCATGATAGATTCAATGATATAGTATTATATGGGCTAAAATGTATGCATAATAATATAAAGAAATAGATTATAATATATCTAATTTTTTTTGTTATAATAAACTCTGATCAGAAAGTTATGTCAGTAAGAAGATCCACTAATGGGAAGAGTGAGAGATCTAAAATAATTACCAAGGATCCTCTAATACCAATATGCATAAAATTTGATTCAATAGGGTCGTATAGAAGGGTTAAATAAATATGTGTGTTCAAAATGACATTTATTCTATTATTTAACCACACACCCCATAGAGTCACTGGCTAGAAAAATATGTACAATTCTTGATTGAACTCATAGCTAGATCATAGATAATATCAATGACCCCATATAAAATGGTATATGTGGAGTTATAGGAATAAAATAAGAAACATCAATATTTTTTGGAGAGGGGTTTTATTAAACCATGTGTGTCACCCTAGGTAGAAAATACACTCTTTGTGAAGAATATTGATTGATCAACATGGTTATCATATGATTATATAGAATTTAATGGGATCATAGTAATGGAAAAATACCATCTTTCAAGGATTGATGGTTTATTTTACTATATTTATAGAGGTAGATTATTTTCTAAGATTAATTTTTGTATATTGTATCATCAGTTAAGGGTGATGAAATTTAATATCCCAAATAATTCTTTATGAAAATGATATAGGCATTACATATTTATTAGTATTCTAGTTGTCTTAACTAATTCCATTCCTATATTTTCATATTTAATGTATATATTCATTATAGACAACCATGGTAAATTTTTTGTTGTTTTATTGATGATATGATATTATAATAATTTAAATTGTTCATTAAGTATATGTTTATTGTATTAGATTCATATAATAATATATAATAAAGGATAATAGTTTTGTTAAATTTAGTAATGATGATTTTTAATAAAATAAATTATCATTCTTGGGACACATTATGGCCAACGAAGGATTCTTAATTAATCCAATTAAGAAAAAGGCTATAGAAGAGTGGTCACATCATTCAATAGTAACTCTAAATTATAAATTCCTTGGAAAATTAAGATGTTATAGAATATTTGTGAAAACAATTCATGACTATTTAATCGAATAACCATGTTAACTCGAAAGGGTATAAAATTTATTTAGATGATGGATTTTGATGAAATTTTACTAAAACTGAAGAATAGGTTATTTAATAATACTATTCTTAATTTATCTACTGATATGAAAAGATTCATCACTTATATTTATGCATTCTTAAATGGGAAATTCTATGTACTCAAGAAAAATGAAAAGGTGATTTCATATGCATCTCGATAGTTGAAGCCACATTAACAGAATTATCCTACACATTATTGGGGTTTTATATCGATAAGGTTGCATTAAATATTTGGGAGAACAATATTAATATGTATAATTGTGATATATACACTAACCACTAGATTCTAAAGTATATATTTTTAGAAAAGGAACAGAACATGAGTCAAAGTAAGTGTTTTGATATTTTTTAGCTCAATGATTGTTCTATTCATTATCACCTTGGAAAATAAAACAAATTCTTTAATATAACGAGTATAAAGGGCCTCATGGTTCTTGTAATGATAAGGATTAAAGAGATACATTTATCAAGGACATGGTAAATATGCATATGGAATTCATAAGTTGAGGTCCATTAATACTTCTACCCCAAATAATTTCACATAAATCAGTTATAGGAAATACAAAAATTATCACAAGGATATGATCCTAATATATAAAATAAGATATATGATTTAAAAAATGGGATGTTTCATGAGTTAAATTTTGATCAAGAGGTAATATTTTTTTTCAAGGTTGTGTATCCCATTTATTAAAAATTTAAAGAAACATCATATGGATGAAGTTCACAACTCCACACTCTCTATATAACCTAAAAGAAAAAAAATGTATAGAGATATAAGAGACAATTATTAATGGGATAAAATTAAAACATAGATTTTTATTATATAGTAAGATGTTTGTTATGTTAGTAACTGAAGGTGGAGCAGAAACTACCTAATGGAATTATACCAAAACAACCCATACTACTATGGAAGTTGGATAATATCACTACGGAATTTGTTACTAGTATCCCGAAGACATCCATGAAAAAATATGAGTTGGTTAATTGTAGATAGATTAATAAAATATTCTCATTTATCACTATACAAGAGGATTTATCCTTTGAATGTCTTTCTCTTATTTCTATTCAAGAAGTGATGAGACTTCTTGGGGGACACTTTTAATTTTTTTCATATTGTGAAGTAAGATTTAATAAATGTTCTATATTATCCAATATACTATATAAATACTGAAGTAATACTTAGAACAAATTATCATTTAAAAATTGATGGGAAGTTTGATATGACTATTCAAAAATTGGATGACATGTTAAGGGTTATATCACATGATTTTTAAGGGATTTGGGACCGAAATATTCCACTTTTTTAATTATCTTATAAAAATATATTCCACTTGTATATTCAAGTATCCTCTTATGAAGAAATGTAATGGAAAATTTATAGAAATCAAACATGTTGGGGAAAATATGAAGATGGAAAAAATTTGGGCTCATACATTGTGAAATACACTGCGGACAGGATACATGTGATCTAAAAACATTTCAATGATAATCAGAGTAGAAAAATAGTTATATTGATAATACAAGGAATGAATTATAATTTTATGTTTTGAATCATATATTTATAAAAATATCACTAAATAATGTATTCTTGATATTTGGAAATAATGTTAAACCAATTCTACCATACATCAGACCATTTGAGATTATGGATCATTTTGGTGTAGTTTTCTATTATTTAGAACTACCTCAAAATATTTCCAAGGTCCATGAAATATTCCATGGGTCCTTTTAAAGACATTATATATGAGACCCAATTCATATACTAGAAAAAAATGTGTAAATGGAACCTGGAAAATCATATGAAGAATAAATTATTTGTATTATTAAGTAAGGAGGACGTGTTTTGAGGTATAATACAACCCACCTCATGAAAATTTTATAAATAAACTAGAAGTTAAATAAAGTAACCTGGGAGTCCGTCGAAATAGTGAAAGAGAAATACCTATAATTTTTTGATCCAAGGTATAAATTCCCATGGTGAAATTGCGTAAGAGGAGAATGTAACAACCTAAATTTTATTTCTTTTATTAAAAAAAGAACTTATGTTTTTTAATATAAGAACATGGAATGAATTTTATGTTTCTTTGTACATCGTGTGGTAATATTGAATATAAATACTGGGAACAATTCATGGAGATAAACAAAATTAATAATTCACTCACTAATGTGAAATCCATATGATCAAATTCTCATATAAATATCACTCCTATAAAAATAGTAAAAAGTAATATAATTATTAGGTATATAATTGAAATTATCAAGAAAAATGTATAACCATTATAAATGAAGTCATGAATGATGAAATATGGAAGTTATGGGGTATATATATATATATATTGGGTAATGGGTAAATGACTATTAGTATATAAAAATTATAGGACTATTAGTTGACCATTTTTCGATATGAATATTTGTCCATATGACCATTTGTCAATATGAATGTTGTCCAATAATACCATTGGTCAATATTCCCATTGGTCAATATGACCATTAGTAATAATTTCACTAATTTAATAAGTGTATATAAAGGGTAATGATGAGAGATAATTGATGTAGATAGTAAGAGTGACGGCCTTAATTAAAAGGATTTTTCCTTTTGATGCTCATTTAGTAGATCCTAAGAGGCACTTAATAACATTGGGGTTCACAAATTACTAAGATCAATTTGGTCTTTAATATGGGAGGATTGATTGGGATATCCTTCAAGATAATCCCAATATATTGAAGATCACCACTGGATCAATGTTAATTAAACAAAATTAATAAAGTACCACCACAACACACCTTACCCTTTGGGATTATTCTAGTGTGATAAGGGGTTATATACATAGACCTTAAGTTTCATTATGTTGCATATTCTTTTATAAATTAATTAATGGTAACATCATTCCTGTATTTTTATCTTATTTCATAACCCTTTTACAAATGATAAATTGAAAATCTGTATAGGATGAATATGCTAAAGTAGTGTTTTGATATAAAAAAGGAATAATTGTATTTTTTTTAAATACATATATGTTTAGTTTTCATTATAACATATTTTTAAAATAACATTAATGTTTATAAAAAAAGTTTATCAATATTATTTATCCATATATAAATCGTAAAAAATATTAATGAAATCATATGTAGTTTTTCTATGTGATAGAAATTCGATTGTATAATAAAAATTGGTAATTATCATTAAATAGGTATTTTAATTTAAAAATTAAATTTCTCATATTTAGAAAACTTCATGGATAAAATGGATTTAAATTTTGAAATCATCATTTCCATATTAGATAATATTAAATTTTCCAATATTTTGTGAGATATTCAAATTTTTTGGGAAAAATTAAAATACTACATAAATATATAGTAAGTATTAGAACATCATAATGTCATTAATGTGATATAATAAATACTATAATAGTTTTATGGTCCAAAAATTTGTTTTATCATTAAAAATATATTTTAGAGTAAAAAAATTAATTTTTCAAAACAATATTGAATCTTCCAAAACCAAAAGTATATTTTATGATTTTAAAAACAATTCAATATGAATATAACTCACATCCACATCAAGGATGAAATTATTTTATAGATTTCGGATCATAAACTATTAAAATTCTAAAAACCACTCCCCTTGTAAATTTCTAATGGAGAACCCAAGTAAGGACAATGGATTTTCTATTTTTTATAAATAAAATGTCCAAGGTCTATGTTTAGAAATTAATAAATAATTCACCTTATTTTTCAATAAAAAACCACCCATGAACCCATTCATGTACACTCCAAAGAACATGATCATGAATTTACTCCCACTTTATCACTCTATATACTTCTAAGGTGTTTCTAAGGTTCCAACATTATATTCTCTATGTTTATTAAGCCACTTTGAAAGTAAGGGATTCTATTCCTCTATCTAATTTTTTCCATTACTTACATGAAATTAGTTTTTGTTTTTATAATTATTATGTTCTAATGTGTTTATCAACATTCATTCTCTATCCTCTTGATTCCCCAGAAATGAGTTACATCTATTATCTATCATTAATCTTCTCTATTAACTTTTATGAACACATGTCATGATATAAAAAATATCTCTTAAATTTCCACTTTGTGCCCTTATATTGTGAATACCTAACCCAATTTTCATTGAAGGTTATTCAAATAGACATAACTTTTGTTCATTGAATGGGTATTTCCAAATATAAAACCAAAATTCTTTTATCATGGGTTTAAAAGAAACAAATTCCATTTTTTCAAGAATATGTGAACTTAATGTGTTTTATATGAAACATGTTCATTATTTCTTTTAAATTATTGATGAAAATATTTATTATGATAATTGGTCTTTTTGGCACACATTAATTTAGAAATATGAATGGGGAACCCTGATATTTCTCCAATAAATTGGGTAATGAATAAATCTAAATATGTAATATGTGTATAATATACTATTTAATGACCTTGGTAATATATTTTATAACACCATGGTGATAAATATTTGTGATACTTTTATGAATGTCTTATTTTTAGGTTATATCCGCATTTCCAAGTTTTTATCTTATACTTATGATTATGCTCTCAAGTTATCCCACATGATTTATCCAAGATGATCACTTATTTTCTATTTCCATTATTTATCCCTTATTTGGATTTATTCACACCATTTTTTGTTAATATAGTTCCCCATTAAATTATATTGAGTGAGGTGACCTAGGATAGATTAATAATAGAGTCTTTCAAGAGGATTAAAATAAATTTTCTATTTATTTTTATTCTTACGTACTTCATGTATCATGTTCCTTGTTTCAAAGACACTAAAATTCAAAATATATTGTATTATCTGTCAATAAAATGTTATGTAATGGAGTTATGTTTAAAATAATATAAGTAAAAAATGGGTTTCAATAATAAGAGAACTTTAAAAACTCACATTTATCCTTTTATAATAGGGTAATTTTGTGGTTCTAATTATGTATCCCATCTCCCACCTATTTGTTAATATCATGTGATCTTAGTTTGATTTATAAGTGAAACATAGAACACCATATTCATTCTTACATAGATAGAGTTTTATATAATTAATTCTTATGAGATATGTTTCCCTATGTTTAACCATACATAGAGAGACTCCCCTTTATATAATCTTATTCACCAACATTTTCATAGATTTCCATTCTTCTTATCTTCAGTGATTTCATAAAATTTAATTACATACCATAATAACATAAATCCAATAAAAATAAGCCAAAATATCGATTTAGAAATTAAAATCAATAAAATTAATAATAAATGTTCTAAAAGATATTCTTATGGTCAACCCCCCCCCCAAGACACATAATTAAACAGTTTATTTTTATCAACTATAAAATATCCACACCATCATTATGGAATCCCATACTACCAAGGTTAAGTTTCCTATTCAAAATAATCAAATAATTACCCCCAATGAATAAATTTTATTGTTTCTTAAAATATATATATATTCAACCCCTCAATTTTTAAGACAACTAATCAACCATTACTTTTAATTTCCCTATTGAAATGATGGTACTTTTCTTAACATCCATTAAAATATTTTAATTTATATTTAATATTCTTTATATGTGTGGTTTATCTTACTAGAAAAATGTCTCTCATCACTAAAGAAACATTTGACTAGATTTATGCTCAAATTATGAGTATATTAAATATAATCATAGGCTTGAAAGGTGTTTAAATATGCACCATGTAAAGATAGAAATAAATAGTAATCATGAGTAATTTTCTTAATGGATAAAATGACCCAAGGTCTAAGGGTTGTTAAGTAATTTATTTTAAAAATAATAATGATAAAAATTTATTTTAAATTCAAAGTAAAATTCATCAGAAATAATATCTATCTCAATTATAAATTAATCCTTTAAAAAATATCTCCAAAATTATATCACATAGAAACTCATCTACCTCATCTCAAGTCACATAATTCATTACGTTACGATCAATGAAATATTCCCTGTTTTTATTCATAAATAATTGTTTCCTTTTCAACCACATCTTTACTTCTTCTATTTTTATATATTCAGTAGGTAAATAATAAAAACACGATGAAATGTAATTTATGAACCTTTACCCCATAACCAATGATGACACCTCACATATTCATTATTATTTAAACAAAGTCCTTTTCACTTATTGAAATAATCAATTCCCCTGCATTTAATCAATTGTAAATCATGATAATTTACCCAGATTTGGGTAGTATCTAAAATATTCATATAATACAAAATCCTTATCAAGTAAATTAATGGATTATATGGGCATTAAATAATGATAAAATATAAATTATTCCATCAGAGTTGTAAAGGGATTAAATTAACAATTATCTAATAATCATAATGTAGATTTTTATTTCATATGTTTGATATGATATCAATGATAGTTCTTGTATTCTATATTCCCTATGTATATATCTAGAAATAGGGTATAAAAAATAGTAAAAAAATGGTTTAGAACCCTCTCAATTTAAACAAACATAATATTAGACAATCACTTATTCCTATAAGAACATTATTTAATGTAATTGAGATAGAAACTACCTCACTATGACAACTAATGGATGATCACATGGAAATAACCTGGTCCAAATCAACAAATTTTCCTAGATGATATTCCCTCACATAAAGGATTTTTCTTCCTTCCTATAATATTATCTTAAGTATCCCTTCAGGTAACACCTTCTCCACTTCTGAAGGACCAAGAAACCAATTTTATTCAATCATATAAAATTAAATTTTAAATCATTTAATAACTAAACCTTTTGGCCCCCTTGGTACTATGATTTAAGAGAATATTATCTATCATCCTCAACCTCTCATAAAGCCCACATTTTTTATATTTTCCTTAATTATACATTTCTATTTATTACCTATAGAATGTAATTTTATCCCCTCATCTATATAGGTATTATATGAGTATTCTAAATTTTTTCTTCAAAAATCCTTATATTTTTTAATAAAACACTTCATTCCCCATTGAATATCAAACCTAAAATGCTAACCAATAACTCTAAAAGATAACTTCTATCTTTTAAAATTAATCAAGGACCTTATTATTATAAAAAATGGTTTTCTAGGAATAACGGTTATTTTCTATTCACCCATATCACACATAATTAAATCCACAAGAATAAATAAATTTTCCTCTTTAACTAAAATATCTTTGACCAGACCACATGTATATATCACTTTACAGTTTGTATAGTGACCTATGATTTTTGTATATAGATATTACATCTTTTTTGGTGACGATTCAATACATCACGCAAACACATTTCTGAGGAAAAAACTATTTTGGTGTCTCTAGAAACTAGGTATAAAATATTCTAATTTTTAGGAAAGATCTTCACTATCTTCAATAAATATATTCCCATTTAGTAATCATTATTAAAATAACTAAATTAAAACTTTCTTAATTATCTGGGGAAAGGAAACATAAGAAAGGGTGAGCTCGGATGCTCAATAAGGGTAAATAAGTGATATCCATAATCATAACATGTACATAAGAGTATTTAAACATGAGAAAAACAATTTAAAACCATATTATACATATCAAATATCACCATCATGAGTTAAGGAATAAATATTGGCACCTCAAAATACATTAATCATTAGTGAATCTAGGAACATGATCCATAAGAGAATAACATTATCATAGGACATATAACTTTGGCACAAAAATAAGAATAGAAGATCATTTCCATATTAGTGAAGGATAACTATCAAGGATATCATATTAGAATGGGTTCACTCCCAAAGCCCTAATTGTAGTCAATGTTTACTCTCAAGACCATCATATAGGGAAAAGTCCCATACGGAATTGGGTTCACTCCTCATTCCAATTATTTATATCTCATGAGATATAAGAATTTACCCAATGCATTAGAGGGAGATATAGGTCTCACCCATCTTAAAATAAAATCATATTTATGTGGGCTAAAATAATATAAAACATTCCATATATCATATCCCATAAAATGAAATTGGTTCTATAAACATTTCATCATATAATAACCTAAATAAAATAGATAGTTTTCATAATTATTTAATAATTTCATTATAGTATAACCCTTTGGAAAATAGGTGGGTTTCATATAAACTTTATCATTTTTTAACCTGTGGAAAATAAATGGTTTTATTAAAAATATTGACTTCATAAACCATTAATATAAATAAAAATAATGGTATCATTGGTTCATGACCCTAGTAAATCAAAAGTTTAATAAAATGACGTCATTATAGATGAAAAATCATTTTTAAATATAAATCACTTTGAATGTTTCCTATGGAAGATAACAATTCACGTAAAATCACATTTTAAGACTAAAAATATATCAGAATAATTTTGTTTAAAAATATCCTTTAAAATTTATAATGTAATATTTAAATATCATAAATCATTTCCTGAGGTAAAATCATTTCCTCTTTGATAAACTCTATTCTAAAAACATAAAAAATCAAAATACTTTTCACTATGAAATCATTTATCAATTATCTAAAAAACTCTTAAATATTATGTAAAAAATTTCAATTGAAATAAAATTTGAAAACTTATATGTGAGGCTTGAAATCATTGAGTGTTATGAATAGTAGGAAATATTATTTATGTCAGGTATGTTAAAAACAAATATTTCGTTCACATATTCGGAAAAATATAAACTTTCATTTTTGGAAAATTAATTGAATATTCCTCTAAAAAATCTAAATAATTTAAACTTGGGTAAACATTTATGTAATAAATCATTTGAAATTTTTTAAAAAAAATTAAAAGGTTTTTATGAAAAAGTAATTAGATTAAAAAGGGTTTACAACCAAAATATAAAAAACAGAAATTTTTATTAAAAACATATTATCGATTATTTTAAGTAAAAAAGATTGTAAAATTGAAATATTTAATTAAAATATCCTAAATAAAGATATGATAACATAATACTCGAGTTTATTGTGAGATATATCATAATATTTTAACATTGGAAGCATAACGATGAGAAATACCAATAAATGAGGCGATTGTAACATAAAACCATTACCACTTTGGTAACTTTTCATCATAAGAACCATGAAATAATAACATTAAATAAAACTTATAATATCATGAAAATAAATTAATTCATGAAATAAAATGCCAGAATGGCTATATATACACCTCATTGTTGGAATCAAGGTTGTTCTTTGCTGGAATTGGATTATGGTTTTTGTTTTTTGTCAATCCTGTCATGGATGATCAAGGAGATTTCAAGAAAAGGTATCTTACAGTTTAAGTTGTAATCATTTTTGAAGGTGACGATGTTACCCAGTGTTTGACATATTTTTGGGGTCCAGAATTCGGGGAATGGAAAGCATTGTCAAAATTGGTTTTTCATGAAGGTCTCAGGAAAATATGGAAAATGCATGAATTTCAAAGAGATGGACTTCATGAAGTGTGTTTCACGAAGAAAAGAAAAGTGTAAAGGTGGGATATGTGATTACGAGACTCAAAGATCCGTGAAATGTATACTTTTGGAATAAACATTTCACAAAAATGGAAAAGGCATGGATTTCAAAAAGTCTGAATTGAGGTTTTTTAATAACTGAAGCTTTTCAATTTGAGATGGTGTTTCTTCGTGGTTACGAAGAGCATCACAAACTGTGATGTAAAGGAGCTTTGTGAGTTGTGCTTTATTGTGGTGCTTTGGGGTGGGGCAATGGATTTTGATAGAGAGTTCTGCATTTACAACAAGCATTATGAAGGGGGGGGGGGTTGTGGACATTTGTGAAGAGAGAGATGCACCGCAACGACATTTTCAGCTGATTAGGATTTTGTGCCTGAAGAATACGATCCCTGCGTTTGGCTATGCCTATAGATAAGAGGCCACCCCAGTTCATTATGCACGTTTTTTAGGGAGAAAATCCATGATTTATTTGTCTTCACAAGAAATGGGCGCTCCACGAATCAGGTTGGTCTATGTGATCTTGAGCTTTGTGAATAGAATTTAATGTATTGAACGATGCCAATGCTTCTAATTTATATGATATTCATGAATATGGGGTGTTCCCCACTGGCTCAGTGAGCTTCGCAATGTAGGTTTCTCTATGATGTAGTGAGCTTCACAAAAGGTTTTTCTCTATGAGGTAGTGTGCTTCGCAAAGGGTTGTGCTCTGTGAGGCAATGAGCTTCCCAAATAATTGTACACTGCAAGGTAGTGAGCTCTGCAAAGGGTTGTACTCTGCAGAGGTTTGAGCTTTGTGAATTGGTGTTCTCTGTGAAGGTTTGAGCTTTGCAAAGGGGCTTTGTGAAGGGTGGTATTCAGTATCAGTGTTGATTGGTCAGGGCTTTCAGTGATTAACTACTCGGGTATTGGATGCAAGTAGTGTCTCATGCTGGAAATAGAAAAAGACTTAAATTCCAATCTATTGAAGCGACATTCAAGTCAATAAACTTAGTTAGACTTATCTCAATGTAGTGTTCTAGTGAGAGTCGATAGAAGTGATCTGAGGGATGTAGTGAGCTATCCCTGAACCATTATAAAGGTAGTGTTCCTTGAATAGAGTGGATATGACCGAAAAATTGTATTCCACATCTAGTAAAGATTAGTGTTTTTTGGTATGACCAACACATTGTTAGTGTATGCTCCTTGGAAATAATCCTTTGTGGTGAAACAAGTAAAACTACTATTTCCTCTCTTTTCATGCATTTGTCTGACAGGTTTAAAATGTTCCTACCTACATGGGAACATGATCCATTAGTTTAGGAGAAAAAATTGACACCTTGATTCACCCCTCCCCTCTCATGGTATTTTGGGTTCCTTCAAATGGTATCATAGGGTTAAGGTTTTTAGTGTTAGATTTGTCCCTTCCTATCATGGAGAATTTGAGCCATGTGAGGGGATTCCTCCTCTTCGATGGAAGTAATTTCAGATTTGGAAGAATAGAATTAGATCTCATCTAAGATCTATTGGAATGGAATTCCTCTTTGATACTATAAAAGAAATACAAGTTACTGATCCAATAGTGATGGCTATGACTGATACAAATAGGAAAATTCTTGATACAGATTCTAATCTGAAAAATGATCTCATCGTGGTCCTGTCTGATTAGATCTATTTAAAGACAATAAGTTGTACCTTTGAAAAGTTTATGTGGAATAAACTGGAAAATATTTATGAATGAGATATAAAAGTGAAGGAGGAAAAACTAAAAGTCTTATACAATTTGTTTGATGATTTGAAGATGCATCCTAATGAGAATAGAGATTACTTTTTCAATTAAATTACTGAAGTGGAAGGAGGAATTTGGGTTCTGGGTAAAGAAATCAAAGAAATTGATATTGTAAGTAATGTTTTGATAAGACATCCACCCCTTTATAATGAAAAGGTCTCATCCCTTGAAGAATGATATCTTTTTAAACCTCTTCTAGATGATCTACTGAGAAGCCTGGTGGCATGTGAATTGAGAGTCAAACTAGAAGATGCCATGACTCGTGTGAGCAAGGAAATGGAATTCAAAGCCATGAAAAATTTGAAAATTTCAGTAGGTAGTGTTGTTGAATATGATTAAGAAAAAGATATTCTTTCTCTAATTTCCATGAAGTTTTATTACGGGAAATGGAAATTTAAAGCAAAGTTACATATGGCTTACTTTCATTGTTGAAAAGGATAGTACATTGCCTCTCATTGATAAAGAAAAATAGAATAGGGATAGGTAGAAGCTAAAAAACTGGGAATCCTTAGAAAAACAATTTCAAAAAGGGAAACTACATATCTAGAACAAGATTATAGAAGAATAGTTTGGTCTATGAAGAAGAAGGTGATGATAATTGAATTCTGTAAAAAAGAAGAACTAGAATTTAAAACTGGAAACCATGATTCCATGATGGATACCATTGAAAAGTATGAACCATCAACAGATAAAGATTAATATAACAAATTGATAATTGATGATGATCCCTTGTTAAAACTTAAGGATGATTTTTGTAAGATTGAGAATAAGTGTAAGAGATGGAATAAGTGGAAATAAATGGTGGAAGAATCAACGGAATATGTTCATCAGCTTGAAGTGGAAATTGAACGACTGGAAGAACTAGTGAAAGTAAAGTCATCAATCCTTTAAAGGACTGATGATTTTGTGGAACTAAAGATCATAATTGAAAAATAGGAAAATTTCATCAATTGCCTTATCTCGAGACTAGAGGAGAAGTCCAAAATTTTTGAGGTACTCAAAGAATAATTCGTTACTCTTAGGAGTAAAATATAAAATGAATTGAAATCAAAAGAATCAAAGAAGAAAAAAATTGGAAGGTTCATAGATAATTATCTATTGGAGAGAGAAAAACGTGGTTCTGATGGATTTGAAAAGATTTTGAGTGATCAAACACCTGCATACATGGGAAAAAATAGAATCAGTTGTGATGTCGAAACATTAAATACTAAAAACAATGTGGACAAGAATTATGGAAAGATGAAGGTTGATCATGCCGAAAAGTAACTAGAAGTTATAAAAAAGAGACCTGTAAAACAAAGTGAAAGGAGAACAAAAGACTATCCTTATGCTTTTAGGAATTACAGGCAGTCAATATTTTTTCTAAAGTAAGATTGCATGAGGATAAATCTAAGTGAGAAGGAATTCCCTCTCATGAAGTGTCAATTATGTGGATATCTAGGCCTTACCGTGTCATATTTTGATAAGGAAATGAGATATCTAAATGTGGGAAGCTAGGAGTTTAACATAAGAGAACAAATTTGTATCCTACTTCTTATAGAAGATACAATTTCTATGGAAATTGTTTTTTTATGTTCTAACTTTGGAAAAAAATCTGTCTATTGTAGGCACATGAGTGGCATGGACTCCTTATACTGAAGTCAGAGACAAGACAATTTTTTTCATCAAGACATTTTTTCTATTTCAAACATTCTTTCTCCTGTGGAATAAGAGTTTGAATATGATGAACCAGCGTACACCAAAGGGATATTGAAATTCCACCAGCATCCTACACTCAATCTAATATCTCATGGAATGGAAAGATGAAAATTGGGAAATCCAATCTTTTAAAAGTTTCCCTTAAAGCTACAAAGAGAAACAACACTGATATTCTTGATAGTGGATGTTCATCCCACATGATAGGTAATACTGACTTACTAATGAAAGTTAAGAAAAATTTCGATGGAATAGTAAGGTTCGATAATGACTGTGAATAATGTTTAAAGGAGTGGAAGTAATGAACTGGCTAATGGAGAGCTGAAGAATACTGAAGTAATTTATGTGGATGGTTTATGGAACAATATCCTTAGTTTGAGTCAAATTTTTTACTCAAGCCTCATAGTTTCAATCAATCAGAAAGTCTGAACTATAATGGAAAAGATAGGAAATCATATCATGAAAGGATATAGAGAAGATGGAAACTTATATCAAGTCGACAGAAAAGAGAACATATTCTATATGATAGTTGAAGAAGAGAATAACGTGTGGCATCAGATATTGGGTAATATTAATCAACAAGACATGGATAATATTTCTAGGCTAGAAAATGTCATGGATATCCCCAACCTAAAGTGTGAACGGAAAAAGACTTATGATGCTTGCATACGGGGGAAGCTGGTCTGCAGTTCATATCGGCTAAAGAAGAAAAGGGAACTGAATCTTCTTGATCTCATCCATATAGATTTTTTTGGTCTAATAAATTTTTTTGGAACAAATAGATAAAGGTACTTCATCCTTTTCATTCAGGACTATAGCATAATGTCCGATGTGATGGTCATACATAGGAAACGACATGTTCTGGATTCTATGAAGACTTGTCACCGAATTGCTAAGAATTTCACTGGATGGATGATTAAAGTGTTGTGATCTAACAATGGAGGAAAAATACACGTCCATTGAGTTTGAAAATTATCTGTAGAAGCATTGGATTCAACATGAAGTGGCTGCTGTGAGAACCCCCACAATAGAATGGAGTTGTTGTGTAAAGGAATGGATAGGTCAAAAATATGGCTATACCTATACTAATTTGGAGTCATATTCATCGAAATTACTAGAAAGAGTCTGTTCAAGTTTCATTGTATATTCAAAATCGAACAGGGTTCTATATGGGTGAGACAAACACACCATATAAATTATGGCATGGATGGGATCCTTCTTTAAAATATTTTCCAATTTTCAGAAGTAAATTTTTCATCCAAAACAAAGAAATAAATAAAGGGAAGTGTGGATACAATGCATATGTAGGAATATATCATGGATACTCAATGAACAGCAAATCCTGCATGTGTTTTATCAATTTATTAGTAAGTATTTTGGAAAGAAGTGATGTTAAGATCGTTGAAGAGAAAATCATGAATCATTCAAGGAACTCTTATGTTGATATGATAGAAGAAGAAAAGGAATTTCAACATTGAACAAATTCAAATTCAGACGTGGAAAAAGGTGTAGAAGACTCGCATGAGTCACATCATGATGTTGAATCAGAAAAAGAATCAGAAGAAGAAACTATGGCTTAAGAGAATTTGATTGAATCTCATAGGAGAAATCGAAGAGCATAGACTGATCAATCCAACATATATGGGGACAATAATGTTCTTACATAGACAAGAAGAATGATAAATAATGCACAATATGTATTCATATCAGTTGTTGAACCATCCTCATTTTAAGAGGCAGCAATGGATGAGTCATGAGTGAAATACATGAATCAAAAGTTAGATCATATTGACAAAAATTAGACCTGAGATCTTGTCAAGAGACTCTAAGGTCACAATGTGATTGGTATGAAGTTTATTTTCTTGGAAAAATTTGATTAGCATGGAAATTTGATAATAAATAATGAATTTTTGGTTTCTAATTGATATTCAAAAATTAGAGGTGTTGATGATGAAGAGACATTTTATCCGGTATCAAGACTGGAGTCAATTAGGGTATTTCTTTCCATGGAAATCCAAAGAGTTTATAAATTGTATAAAATGGATGTTAAGACTGCATTCTTAAATGTAGTCTTAGAAAAATAATCCTACATTGAACAATCTATGGGTTTCATTCTCATAAATGACGAAATGAAGGTGTACAAACTAAAGAAAGCACTCTATGGACAGAAGTAGGCACCACAGGTGTGGTACTATCAACTGGATTCGTATATGAAAAAGCATTAATTCAAATGAGGTGGATTAGATCACAATATATATGTGAATAATTCTCAGAAGGATCAGTTCATGGTATTGGTTTACATTTATGATATTACTTTTTTTGGAATTAGGCAGGGATTAGTGCATGAATTATCCAATCACATGAAATCAAAATTTAAAATGTTAATGATAGGTGAACTCACATAATTTTTAGGGTTGTATGTGATTCAGAAGAAGTATTACACTTTATTTTCTCAATAAAAATATTCAAAAGAGGTACTAATGATATTTAATATGTAGGATTCCAAACCAATGGAGACTTTGATTTTGGTTGGAACAAAACTTGGAAATCATGAGGATGGAATGTCTGTGGATCCCATAATGTATAGGAGAATCATTTTAATATTATTGTACCTGATAGTGACAATGTCGTAGATAGTCTTTCCAACATGCTTAGAGGCCTGATTTTTGAGTAATCTGAAGGAATAACATGTGAAAGAAGTGAAAAGAATCATGAGGTTTATTCAATGTACTCATAATTATTGGTTATACTTCACTACTGGAAGAGACAGTGAACTATCAGTGTTTTCTGATGCTGATTGGGTTGGAGATGTAGTAGACATAAAATCCTCCAGTAGTGGAGCAGTCAATATTGGGAATAAATTTGTGGGATGGTTGACCGAGAATTATGAAAGTACATCTCTTAGTACTATTGAAGATGAATATATCGCTACTACCAAGGCGTGCACTAAGTTTGTTTGGATGAAGCAGCAACTGACTGACATAGGTGATGAAGTGAAACCACCAATAGGGATTTACTGTTATAACAAGAGTACAATTGATCTTACTAAGAATCATGTTCATCATTCTCATACGAAACATATTGAAATCATATATCACTTCATCAATTAAAAACATGAATAGGGAATGATAAAAATTGAATATGTGGGAACCGATTATCAAGTGGTTGGCATTATGACCAAGCCACTATCAGTGGATATGTTTGAGAAACATTAGTTGAATCTCACTAGTCATCCACCTCCTAGTGCATGAGGAGGCTACGATTTTCCCCTCCCTTAATTATTTTAGCTATTTTAATTTGTTTTTGGAAGTGATGTAGGTTTATGGGGGAAAAAAGATCTAGGTGGAGTATAATATGAGATCCACTAGGATCAAATACTGGTCTTTGGGTTTACTTCCAAAGGGTGAGAAATTTAAAAATTCAATGTGAGAATGTGGAGGTTGACATGTTTTTTTATGGATATAGGATGGTTGGAGGAGAATGAAATGGAGAATTTCAAAGGAAAGAATGTGAAGGGAGAAACGTTTTTGGTTTCATAAAGAAGCAGTTAGAGCTTTCATTCGATCACATAAGAACCTGTTTCATGTCTTCACCCTTGTTTCCTATAAATATCATTGCTCATGTAGACTTATAATGTTGGCTGAGTTTATTATTGTATCTCAGGTTCTGATAGGGGTTGGTGTTCTATGGTTTTTATCTACATATTTCCAACAAACCCAAAGGGGGATATTGTTGGAACTAAGGCTGTTATTTTATAGAATTGGATTATAGTTTGTTTTTTTTCAATCCTCTCATCGATGATCAGGAATATTTCAAAGAAATAGATCATATAGTTAACGACGTAAGCAGTTTTGAAGGTGATTTCATTACCAGTGTTTTCCAAATTTTTGGGTTCTACAATTTGGGGAATAAAAAGAATTGTGAGAATTGATTTTCTTTAAGGTCTCATGAAAATATGAAAAACACATGAGCTTCACAGAGATGGCCTTTATGAAGAGATTTTTTTTGAAGATATAAAAAGTGTGACGGGGTTCTCCGCGATTACAATACTATGAGATCCACAAAAGGTATACTTCTAGAATCAATATTTCATAAAAAATGAAAAGGCATAGATTTCGTGAAGTTCGTATTGTGGTTTTTTAAAGAACTCAAGCTTTGAAATTTGAGATGGTGTATCTTCAAGTTTACGATGAGCCTTGGGAACTTTGAAGTAAAGTATCTTTGTGAGTGGTGCTTTGTAGTGGTGATTTGCAGCGGTGCGAAGGGTTTGATGGAGAGCTCTATAGTTATAGTGAGGATTGAAAATGGGGATTTTCTGTAGAGCATTTCAAAGAGAAAGATGTGTCGTGAAGGAATTTTTGGCCAACCCATATTTCACGCCTGAAGAAGCGGAGCTCTGCGTTCAACCATGCTAATAAATAAGAGGCCACCCCTCTTTATTATGCACGTTTTTAGGGAGAAAATATGGGATCACTTTGACTACACGAAGTAAGGGGTGCTCTGCAAAGCAGGTTGTTCTTTGTGAGCTTGATCTTTGAAAAGATACACTTAAAGTCTTGAATTGTTCCAATGATTCTAATTCATATGAGATTCATCAAGATGGGGTGTTCCATGGTAACTCAGTGAGCTTTGCGATGTAGGTTTCTCTATGAGGCAGTGATCATTGTAAAGGGTTTTTCTATGCGAGGCAGTGATCTTTGCGAAGGGTTGTGCTCTACAAGGCAGTGAGCTGTGTGAAGGGTTGTGCTCTTTGAGGCAGTGAGCAACTTGAAGGTTTGTTCTCTTTTAAGGTGTGATATTTGAGAATTGGTGTTCTCTACAAAGTTTTGACCTTTGATAAGGGTCATCGCAAATGGTTGTATTGATTATTAGTGTTGAGTGGTCAGGGCTTTCAGTGAGAATCTACATAGGTATTTGATTCAAGTAGTGTCTCATGATGGACAGAGACAAATATTTCAATGCCAAAATATATAAGACAACTTCAAGTTGATAAATAGAGTTATATTTCTCCTAAATTAGTGAGCTAAGTGGAGTTGAAAAAAATGATATGAGTGATGTATTAAGCTAACCCAAAACCATTGTAAAGGAAGTGCGCCTTGCATAGAGTGACTATGATTGAACCATTGTATTCCACATCTAGTGAAGATTAGTGGATATTGGTATGACCAAAACAAGGCGGGAATATTCTCCTTGTGTGTATCCCTTTGTGGTGAACCATGTAAAACTACTATTTCCTCCCTTTGCATGAATTTATCTGATAGGTTTAACAAGTTCATAGTTTTTGGGAGTAAGATCCATCAGTATTGGAGAAAACATTTCACCCTGATTCCCCCCACCCCTCTTAGAGTGTTCTGGGGTCCTTCACTCATTAAATAATATAGGTTTATAACATAACATATGTCTCAATGAAGTAAAATTGAGAAAAATAATCCTTATTACTTTGGTAACTTTTTAACCATATAATCCATGAATGAGGGATCATAAAAAGGATATGTAAATACAAAAAATCATTAATTAAAATCATTTTAAAATAGATTCATTGGTTTTCTATACAGTGTATAAAAAACATGTTGAATATGGAATAACATAAATTGAATCATTATTTATAATTAAATAATTTGATTCATGATATAAAATTTCAAAGTAGAATTATATATACCACATAAAATAAATGTTTGGGGAATTTTAATATGTCTCCTATAAAAAAAGGGAGACAAAATACCACTTACCAGAAGTCTCGACTTCCTTCATACCCATTCAAACCTTATATATGATAAATATAAGTTTATTATAAATATATTAAAGAAACAAACTTAAGTATATCATAACATATATGATTTTATTATATATTTTTTTTATCAATTAATATTTATACATCATTTATACTTTTAATACAAATCAATGAAAGATGTTTTTGAGAAATAATGTATGTTATGATCATAGAGATGGTAGGTTGTACGTATGCAAGAGTACCATTTCAATTTTACAATCATCATTATGGAAAGGAGGTAATTAATAAAGTATCATTTCATAATGATCATAATATAATAAATACCATATTATTTCTTTAAACATAATTATATATATCATCCATGTGGGGTGGTGATGAAAAAAGAGTCGCATCACTCCATGAATGTTATAGTCCACATTTACGTGAATGATGTTATCATCTTTTAGTGAGTGAAAATGTATGTGAAAAAATGATTCATTATATTTTAATAATAATAAATATGTAATTAAATTAATAATTATTCAATTTATTCAGCATATATTTATTAATTTAATCCTTAATAACTTCAATGTAAAGTGTTAGTGAAAACGAATCACATCACTTCGTGAGACGGTGGTCCGTCGTACAAACGAGTGGTGCTACCGTATCCCCTACTGAATGGAAATTAAAAAAAATATGACATAATGAATATAGAGGTATAATTAAGTTATAAATATTATATATATTATATATATATTATATATACTTCATCATATCCAACCGTGAATGGTGGTAATTTAAAAACAAATGACATCGGTTCGTGAGGTGGTAGTCTGCTGTAAACATGAATGATGATTTAATAACCCTATTGATGGAAGTAGTGATGTTGGTTGGTAATGAAAATTTCATAATAAAATCTCATTAAAATTAATATATTGGTATTATCAAATCATCATTTTTTAATAATACTTGATGGAGGTTGAGGAATAAAATAAAAAATTCTAATTGAAGAACATCACCTCTTCTTCAGTTAACCTTTTTAGGTTTGCACCAAAACACTTCCTATATCATATTTCTATCCAAAATAATGATTCTAGGATTATAATAGGTAATTAGGGAAGTGAGGTTTATTTGTACTATTTTATCCCAAAGGGTTTTCAGGTGTGAGTAAGAGAGGAGAGGGGTTGGCCTTTTATAACTGAGGTGAGTGACAAAGTTGTAATTTTTAAAAAATAAAATGGTGTACCCTAATATTTATACCGAAAAAAATAAAATTAATGGATTATCATATAGAATTAGAAATTATAGAGTTTAAATATTTCCATAAAATATTTTCTATACATGTTTTTAAGTCATTTTAAACCTTATCTTTTTTGTTCAATCCCACAATAAACCCTTTTTTTCTTAACCGCAGTAATTTATTTTTACTAGTTTCACAATTAACTTCAGTAAAAAATTAATTTGAACTAGTTATATAACATAAATAATGATAAATAAAAATATTTAATTCATTTTTTAAAATTCAATTCACATAAGTTTCTAAATTTAATATAAAAGTAATCTCTCAAATTAAACGAGAAAGCGGGTTTTGAATTAAAAAAACATTCATTCTCTAAGAAAGTTTTTATTTCAAATTTCAATATAAAATTAATTAAAATCACATAAATTAGATTAATATATATTCAAGTTAAATAATTTTACTTTAAAACCAATTTAAAATATAATTTTACTTTATAAACAAATTAACCCAAAAATGCATTTTCTAATTAAAATTCAGTAGTTTTTACTATTCATCAAAAATTTATCTTTTAAGAGATTTATTAAAAATTTACTCTGATATAATCTCTATGTGATTATTTAAAAATATTAAGTTAATTTTATCAAGTAAATTTTTTAATAGATTAATAAATTAATTTTAATATTTTCTTATTTAAATAAAAAATCACAGAAAACGTATCTTTGATGAATATGACTACTTTTCGAAAAATTGATTAATTATATACAATGAATTTATAAATAAATATATATTGAGAATTAAATTTATATTTATTTTTTAAATTGTAGTAAATACTTTTCATACCTTCATATTTAAACAACATGATATAATATACATATTAAAAATAATATTATCTCATGGTTTACTTAAGTTCGTTGTCGCATGTCAAGCACACTTCTGAAGAAGATCATTATTACATTTAGTGTAATCTAAGATTAGTGTTCAATATAATGAATGATATACTCAGTGTTTCATGTAACACAATATATCAAAACGATTAAATTCATTATAAAAAATTCACCAATTCTCAGGGTTTTATTTTTAACCCTAGTTAAAATGAATTTCTACCTCAAAAATCATATAGGTCATCAAAGGATTAAAATTTTAACATTCATTCATAAAAACCTACATATTACAATTCAGTATTAAAGATTATGTTTAAAATAGAAATTTGGAAACATAATGGTTACCTAAAGTATCTCACAACTTTGTTTCTGCAAAAGATGACATTGGTGTGATGTGAAAATTTAGACAATAGAGAAAAGTGTAAATAATTATAGAGAGTTACAGAGTTCATGGATAACTAGAAAGTAGGGGATACATAAAAGGTTAATGACCACAAAACCATAAACCAAATAGGTGTAAAAGAATTATTTGATATCATCAAAAATAATTGTAATAGGATAAAATATTACTTTAAGATCCATTTACTAATGTTGGGAAATTCCTTTTTTCCTTGGGATCATTTGAAAGCGTACTTACTGGAATAATTTCTATTTTATAAGCACAATATCATCCTTTTGTGGTTCCTTGATCAATTTACACTTCATCTCTTACACTAGTAATTGAAGGTGAATTTTTTATAGTTGAATCACTAATGTGTCACAAGATCCATAACAGAATGATAATTCACTACTTCTATCTCTATTAAGAAAAAGGTTAGAACTGGTTATCCAATATGGATAAATCTTCATCTGTAGAAGTAATATGTTAATATATAAAAACTAATATAAAGTTAAACATAAGCCATTCAATAAATTATTTATATTATGAACCTTTCAAAATTCAAAATTAATAATAAAGGTCACTAAAATTTTCTAAATTAGCATAACATTGATCCCCCATATATCATAAAGTTACTCTTGATTGTCACATACCAGAAATGTGAATACCTTAATCATGTATTCTCTTAAAACATGGAAATGACCAGAAATACCATAAATTCTTATTGAAAATATACATGGTTACTCATTCCTTGAATAAATCATAGATTATTAGATATATTCTTTTAATCCAAAATTCGGTATAAACTCCATCAATATTAGCATAACCCACTTTTTCAACAGATCCTTAATCAAATACAAGGTCATTAATACTATCAAATTTTCATTATCAATATCAATCATATTTTTATTCAAACTAAACACCATTTTTTCAAATGAATGGACATATTAATGGTTATCTTCCCTTAATCAAAAAACACATATCTATTAAATCACTTTCCTTGTCAATACATAACTTTTAATATAAATTTTAAAATCTCTAATGAGAAACTTATACAAAAAAATAATTATATATTTAATGATTCATATAATATAATCCTTGAATTTTGTTACATAAATACTTCAATCATTCAACCTTGTACTTATCCATTAACTAGTCATCATTATCTTAATCCTTAATACCTATTCGCTTTAATATGTCACACATAATATCTTCACCATCAATTGAAAGACCATAACTATTGTAACCTCCTTATTTTAATGGTCAATAATTTTATCTATTATTTTTCTAATGATTTTACTATTTTATGATATCATTATGAGCCATTGTTATTTCAAATGTCTCACTACCTACAATGTCTCTCCATTAGTTCAACTAAGTAGCCACTATACCTAACTCTCCATTAGTTTAACCAAGTCACCGTATGTTAGTGTTCCCATTAGTTCAAGTGACTCATCGCTAGATTAAAACACCACTAGACTTGACTCACAGTTACTTTAACTGAGTCACTGCTAGACATAAATCATGGTTAGTTTAACCCATTCATCGCCTGACCTAACAAACAATTAGATAAAATGACTCACCACTAGACAAGGTGAAATCTAAATATGTCTTATATTCAAAGATATCTAGTCGCCAGATATTTTTTACTACCCAAGATATCTTGCCACCATAATTTCTTATCGTCATAGATGTCTTTCCACCAGAAGATTATCTGTAACTATTATAATAATTTTGAATTAAATTACTCTAATGGATAATTTTTTCTGATTAATGTATAGAAATTATTTAATGATTATTCATTAAACAATTTTATGGATGAATTTAAGAGAGACTTAGAGCTCAGTATGAGGATCCCAAATATATTTATGATTATTATTTGAACATGAGTTTTTTCATGTAGTGCTTTATATTCTCAGAAGGCTCTCTCATGCATGGATGATTTGTGAACCAGAAGTGAACTTACTAAATACTGGATGAAGAATCATAAGATCTTACACACTTTAATCCTACTGATTATCATTTGATAAAGTCTGGAACTCATTTATCATCAAGTTCTTTTCATATAAAAAGAAAAATAGAACCTTTGTGACACTATTTTACTACTACTTTCAAAGAAACATCTAGATATCCTCACCAATAAAAATCTAAGAACACTCAAGAATCTAAATCACTATAGATCAAGAAGCTTTTTTTCTATATGTTATTGATTGATCATTCTGATTTTTTATGTTATATTCATGTATTGTTTTGTTTTCTCTGTTTATCAATACACGCTAACTCATGTGAAAATACTAGAGAATGCAAGATACTATCTTATATCACTTTTCATCTTCATACCCATGGTGTTGGTGGAAGATGTCCTTGTGTATCCTAGGTTGTTTTACTCCCACATATAACTGTGAAAAATGAATTTGAGACTAGATAACTTTAGTTATTGTTTTTAAACCCGACCTAGGTTGTGGATCAAATTATAGTTATATAATCTTCATGGATGTATGTAACTTCCAAGTGGAGGAGATTATGTCTTGGCTTGAGACAGAACATCTTGATTCATTATACTATCTAATTTCATTTTTTTTCCTTTTCTCAAATCTTTAAATTGTATTTGGTTTTAATCATTAAAAATTTGGTAATTTTATATTTAGTCTTAGCTATTTTTTATATTAGGATTTTTTGAGTAAATTGATTTTTAAATTTAAAGTAAATTATAATGTTGTTTTAACTCATCATTAATCAAGAATTAAGAAATATTTTCAAAGAATGAAATTTTATGAAACTACTATTTTGAGTAACTGAGATTTTTTTTAATTACGGGATTTTATTTGAATTTTTTCTTAAAAATTTTGTGAATCTCAATTCACCCCCTCTTGATTTACTCACTCTGACCAACATTTTCTATCAAATGTTTTTACAAAAAAATTCTTCATTGATTATTTTTTAAGATCTAAAATTTATTCCAATTCTAAATATTATTCTTTAGGGATAATATAAAAGAGGTATATTCTACCAAAAAACTCTTTTCATTAATGAAACAAAGTATGCTCAGAGGAAAATAAATATTAATATGAATATTGAAAGCATGGTTTTTGAAATATAGACTACTATTATAGATAAATATGAATTACCTAAGACATGTAAAAATACATGGTATGATGCTACTAATACTACTTATAAAATTAAATTTAAATATATTAATTCAATGTATTGTTCTTTGGGTGATGAATAATTCAATTAAATATCTACATGAACAATCTCTTTTGAAATCTGTGACACATAGATATTTCCCATTATTGAATAACTAATGATAAAGAAATGTACTTAAATACCTATATTATTAAATATGACACTTTTAAGATGAAAACTGATGAATTTATTTATGAAAATTATCTTAGTATCAATGAGATATTAAATATAATGCACACTTTGGGGAATCTCGTTTCAAATAAAGACCAAGTCATGCACATATTAGGGTGTCTTGTAGAAAGATAGATTGGAACCACAGTATTAATCAGGGAATAATGTGATATTAGTAAGATACCTATTAAGGAGATAATCTGAAATTTAAGGATGTATGAGGAATAAATTAACATCAATATAGAAGATGAAGATGAACTTAGAAAGAAATTAGTATCCTTCCATACTTCTACATCGAAAAAATTGAAAGTTCAAGATGAATGATTAAGTGATGCAGAGTCACCAGCCTACGGTCCTTGTAATCTCTGAGCCTATGGGCCTTGTAAGGGTTCCCACTCATCCCTTCAAAGGAGGGTTATCAAAAATCCATAAAAATGAAGGCCTTAGGGCCATTCGGGCATGACAATACACATCCGAGGTATGAATTCTATTTCTTGCTTCATCGAAAAATATTTTAATCATTCAGGAGAGGAACATGATGATTAAAATTTGTAAAATAATTAAATGGATTAATATTATAACATTTTGAAACATAATTTTAATGGGGATAATAATAAGTATAAAATTATAAAGGTAAAACATGCTTTAACTATTAATTTTAAATATGAACTTGCTGTTGAAAGAAGATAAAAATTATCAACTATTGAAGGAAAATACTGAGTTGAAATTTTCTAATCAGAATCTGAAATATAATTTATAAATAGTAACCAATTGGATAAATACTCTCATTTAAATACTTGTAAAACAAATAGCACCTAAATAAATTACAAGTTTGGGTTATCAAATCTAATAGAGGATAATTGTGAAGAATTGTTTTATTCCAAAATCTAGTTATAGAAAATCTACTAGCAGTTTTATTTCAACTAAACCTAATAAAGTAATTATTTCTATAAGATTACAAACTTATTATAATAAACCTATTAAGAATTTATGGGTCTCTAAATCCTTAATTATAGACATTTCAATACCCATGATGATTTGTGTGCCAAAATCAATTTTGGTTAAAAATTTGTTTTATATGGAACCTTATTGAAGAGATCAAATAATTACCTATAGTACCAATACAATGGATGTTCCAGACATATGAAAGGATATTATTCACTCTTAAAAAAAATTTAATGGTAGATGGTTGACAAGTCATTTTTAGTGACAATTCCAAAGATAAAATAATTGGCTTTGACGAAATTGGTAATTCAAAATAATTTTTAATTTTTATAGTATTATTTATATATTTATTAAATTATAACATTATTATAATCTCCTAGTTATGGGATGATAGTTTCTATGTGAAATTTTAAATCAACTCTTTCAATGTTTTTTATTGTAAAAATGATTTAGATTTTACATTCTAGTCTAATTAAAATGTTTATAATGCTAAGTTAGATACATTGTTTTCTCAAAATATTTCTTGCCTAAGTGAATTTCACAAAGAATATTGGATATGGAATAGGATACTAGGTCATTTCAAAATTCACTAACATAGAAAACTCACTATTAAAGGGTTAGTCAAATATCTTCCTAAACAAAAATTTCATAATGATAAAGTATGTAACCCCTTTCAAAAATGGAAATAGAACAAGATATAATTCAAATCAAATATTTATGTTTCAACTTCTCAACCCCCATAGTTAGTTCACATGGAATTTTTTGTACCATCTAGAGATTCAAATCTAATTGGAAAGCACTATGTTTATGTCCATGCAGATGACTTTTCGAGGTATACTTGGATATTCATTTTAGCTCACAAAATTAAAGTCTTATCTTAATTCACCATGTATATTAAATCTATAAAACATCTTAGTGGGCTTGGGATTAAGATCTTAATAAGTGATCATGGTTGTGAGTTTGATATATGATAGTTCAAGAAATTTCCAGCACTATTCTCAATGGGTATGACCTTCCCATTAAATTTTGGGCAAAAACTATGTTTACAACCTACTATATAGTTAATATATTTTTAATTAGACCTCTCTTAAAGAAAACCCATTATGAGTTATGGAATAGTATAAATAAAAAGGATAATTGTGCTATAGTTTTTGGTTGCAATGTTTTTATTTTCTCAAAATATTTCATGCCAAAGTTCCTTCCACATAGAATATTGGCTTTGTAATAGGAGACTAGGTCACTTCAATATTCAATCACCTAAAAATATCACTATAAAAGGGTTGGTCATAGATATACTAAACAAAAATTTCAAAATGATAAAATCTGTAACCTTTTTCAAAAAGGGAAATGTAACAATATATATTTCAAATCAAAGAAGGAACTATTAACTTCTCAACCCATATAGTTGGTTCAAATGGACTTATTTAGAAAATCTAGAGTTTCTAATATAAATGGGAAGCACTATGTTTTTTCCTTTTAGATGAATTTTTAAGGTACACTTCTGTATTCTTTTTAGCTCACAAATGTGAAGACTTCTCTTACATTATCATGTACTCTAAATATATATATAATCTTAGTGGACTTGGGATTAAGACCATATAAAGTGATCATGGATATGAGTTTGAGAATAAAGAATTTTAATATTATTTATCAAATAATATATATAATCAAAACTTTTCTACTCATATTACCACGTGGTTGAATAGTGTTATAGAAATAAGAAATATGATACTATAATAAATTTCTTGGAATATTCTCAATGAGTATGACCTTCCTATTTACTTTTGGGAAAAGGTTGTGATTACATCCTGTTATATAATTAATAGAGTTTTACTTAGACCTCTCTTAAAGAAAACCCCATATGAGTTATGAAATACCATATATCTGTTGAGTCAAAGTCTTATTTTGACTTTTATATCTTTTTTTGGAAATCACAAATGTCTTTTACCATGCCGATAGTACTAAACATCTCTTTTTGACTTTTATATCTTGTTTTGGAAATCTCAAATTTCTTTTACCATGCTGATCGTACAAACCATGAAGATCGTAATGACCATGCTGATCGTAATGATCATGATGATCATACTGACAATGATGATCGTACTGAGCATGCTGATCGTACTGACCATGCTGATCATACTGACCATGCTAATCATACTGATCATGCTGATCGTACTAACCATGCTGATCATACAGGCCATGCTGATCGTACTGACCATACTGATCGTACGGACTATAATTTTCGTACTGAATCTGTCAATCATATCATACTGACTCTGTCAATCTTATCATACTGAATCTATCAATTGTACTCACTTCTGTGTATCTTACTTTGTATCATATAAATACATTATATTTATTAATACTTATAATAATCATACTTTCATTACTTTCTTGTTTTGGTAGTTAGTCAAAAACACATGTTTCATATTAATCGTACTCTTGTTTATCATCTTCTTTTATCTTTTGTTTCAACCAATACGATGTTGTTGAGTTAGTTACAAACTAATCAAAACGATGTTTTGCTTTCTATTTCAATATGACCATTATAATGCCAGGTGTCCAAGTCCCTCCGAGTTTTTTGGAGAAATATGATCGTTAGAGGAAATGTGACCATTGGAACCTGAGACCTATAAATAGGAGGTCATTTGAAGCTGAGAAAGAATAACTGTCATACTTTTCTTATATGAAGTTCTAGATAGATACGCTGTGACTTCTCTCATGTTGTGTGCTTTGTGTGACTGATCTTTGTATCGAGGGATTTCAAGTGATTTAATGACAGAGGTTCTGATTACCTTTAAAATCGAGGGCTGCCGAGGATAGGCAGACAGACGTTCTGATCATCGTATCGAGGGCTTCTGAGGATGGGCAGACAGACGTTCCAATCATCGTATCGAGGGCTACTGAGAAAAGGCATACAGACAAACCGATCATCTTATCGAGGGCTTACCAAGGTGGTGGTAAGATAGACCTCTTATCCTAGGTGAAAGGATAACCCTTCTCTTTGGGTCAAAATAATTGTAACACTTACATTTCCGATGTTGTTTGTATTTGAAAGGAATTTGTATTGTTTCCTTTCTTCTTTACACTTTCAATTGTAATTGTTTCAATTACAATTATTCTATTACATATTGTATTAATAGATTCTATACGCTTTATGGTAGAATCTCTCACACTTATATTACTCTGATTATTGTATTCATCTTGGATACAATTACTTTACTTTTCTAATAGTATTACATTACATTATACCTTAATATTCAATAGAATTGTGGTTTTTTTAATTGTATTAGTTTAAGATATTTTAAACTAATCTCTTATGTGTTTAAACAAAAAAAAATTAAACCTACAATTCACCCCCCTCTTGTATTGTTCCATCTAATATACATATACATTTACATATTCGATCCAAAAATTGGTATCAGAGGAGGTTTCCACTAATTTATACTACTCGCTCTTATTCGAGTTTTATTACTGTTTCAATTACTTTCTACACTAACGTGTGGAGTAGAAAAGATTTTTGTTTTATTTGATGGCCGGAATGAATATTGGGTCAATTGATAACCTAAATCCTTCTAGACCACCTACCATTTATGGGAATGATTATGAGTACTAGAGAGATAGAATGAAGACGTTTGTTATCAATACTGGTGTAGACAATTTTATTATGCTTACTGGAGGTTACAAAATTCCTGATAAGGAAGTCAGTACTTTCACTAACCAAGAGAAGCAAGAATATCAACTGAATTACAAGGTATGAAATAATTTTTATGCTCTATGACCAGGAATATATACAGACAGATATCTTCTTGTGAAGCAGCCAACTGTATTTGAAAGAAATTGGAAGTCACACATTTTGGTACATCCAAGGTTATAGAAACAATAAGAGCAATGCTTCGAGCAGAGTATCATGGATTTGTTTTTCCTTATAGAGATCCAGTATCTAAAGTGCAACAAAGATTTATGAAAATTTTCAACAGTTTAAAATCTATGGGAGAAAAAGGTCTTGATGATGAAGCTCTTGTAGATAAGATTATTGATATAATGCCAAATGAATGGGAGTCAAAACGGATAGCTATTGATGAAAATAGAAAAGTTTCCCAGATTACTCTTGATAAAATATTTGGAACTCTTTTACATCATGAGACAAGAATGAAGAGAGATGATGATTTCAATAAGAAGAAAAATTGGAATGGAAGTGTATCCTTTACATCTAAAGCTAAAACACCTGAAAGGATAACAAGATCCAAAGCCAAGAAAGTTGTTATATCAGAATCAAGTGATAGTAATCACTCGGATAATGGGTTAGCCAATATTGCTCAAAGGATGAACAAGATTTTGGGAAAGAAAGACTTCCAATACAGATTCAGAAAGAAAGATAAGAAGGATAAGAAAGATTCATAGATAACTTTTTATGAATGTAAGAATGTGGGACACATAAGGCCTCATTGTCCTTTACTAAAAAGAAAAGACTGAATGGAGAAACTTTCTGAAAGAAATAAGAAAAAGTATTATAAGAAAAAGAAATTCTTGAAGGAAAATGATACTTGGAGTGCTAGTGGTAGCGATTCTTCAGATAATTCTTCAGAATATGAGTCCTCAAGACAGAGAAATATTTGACTTATAGCCAGATTACCAATTTAAGATCATTGTCTAATGGCTAAGGTACACAATGCTGAAGCTATTACAAATGTCTCTTAAAATGTAAATTATACTGATAATAAATATTATGAATCCTCAAATGATGATTCTTCATCATCAGAATATGATACATTACTTTCTTTTGAATAAGTATCTATATTTTCTAAATTACTTGAAAATGATAATTCTAAACATAAGAAAAATCTTGATAAAGAAAATTCTAGAATTTCAGTTTTAACTAAAGAAGTATCAGATCTTTCTAATGATCTTGATATGAAAACTTATGATTTTGAAAGTATTTTAAAAAACCTTGAGAAAGTCAAAGCTGATCAGGATAAACTTTCTAAGGATCTTGAAAATGTAATTTCTAAGAAAACCGTTTTAGAACCTAACCCTAGTTCAAAATCAAATGTTTTGGAGGATAAAAATTTAGTTTTAAAACAAATTTCAGAAATATTTTCTTTAAAAAAATGTTTTTCAAACATTACTTATGGAAAGGAGAACTTTGACCAAATGTATTCCCAAATCTGGACATTGAGAAATCATTTTGGACTTGGTTATACTCATTCCAAACCTGTTTTTTGTAATAACTATTTTGTTCCACAAAATTACCCTTTTTGTTCTAAGTGTCAATGTGGTGGACACTGGAAAAGAGAGTGTTATCTTAATAGATCCCAATCTTTAGGATTTCTTAAAGCTCATTTTTTAAAACAAATGTGGATTCCTAAAATTCTCTTATCTAACCATTCTGGATCCAAACAAGTTTGGATTCCGAAAAACTAATTGTTTCTTTTTCACGAAAATAAGAAGTGTACCAACAAGAATATTTGGTACATGGATAGTGGTTGTTCTTGACACATGACCAAAAACAAAGATTTATTTGAAAATATTATCAAAACAAAAGGTGGAAAGGTTACCTTTGGAGATAATTCTCAAGGAAAGATTGTTGTTATAGGTAATATTGTTTTTCTTGGAAAAGTTCTTATCTCAAATGTTTTCTCTCTTAATGGTCTTAGGCACAATCTAATCAGAATAAGACAATTATGTGATGAAGGTTACCTTGTGAATTTTAGAAATGATAAGTTTCTAGTTCACAATTATAAGGATGAGTTCATTATATCTGCCCATAAGCAAGAGAATGTATACAATATTAACATAGAAGACCTTAGGAGCCAAAATTTACCCTGCTTAAGTGATATATAAGGCCAATCATGGCTATGGCATAGAAGACTAGGACACTTCAACCTAAGAAACCTTTGTAAACTCCCAAAGAAAATACTTGTAAAGGGACTACCAGATCTTAGATATGATTCTTCAAAAATATGTGATCCTTTTCTATTTGGAAAGCAACATAAAACTAGCTTTAAATAAATTTATGTAGTTTCAAATTCTAATACATTACAACTAGTGCATATGGATCTTTTTGGTCCTTCACAAACTGGAATCATTGGAGGCAAATACTATGTATTTGTTTTAGTTGATGACTTTACTAGATTCACATGGGTCTATTTTCTAACAAAGAAATCTAAATCCTTTTCCTATTTCCAAACTTTTAGTGCTCAAGTTAAAAATGAGAAAAACCTACCATTGATAACTATTCGTAGAGATCATGGTGGTGAATTTCAAAATTGTGAATTTGAAAATTTCTGTAGTAAGAAAGGTATTACTCACAATTTCTCAGCTCCAAGAACTCCTCAGCAAAATGGTGTTGTTGAAAGAAAAAATCATATTCTTCAGGAAATAACTAGAACCATGTTGAGTGAATACTCAATTGCTAAGAACTTTTGGGATGAAGCTGTTAGTACTGCTTTCTATACTATAAATTGTGTTTTGACTAGACCTTTTCTTATTAAAACACCTTATGAGTTATGGACTGGATGAAAACCTAAAGTTTCATACTTAAAAGTTTTTGGGTGCAAAGTATTCATTCTAAATACAAAAGATAATCTACCCAAATTCGCACCAAAATATGATGAAGGAATATTTCTAGGATACTCCACAACTTCTAAGTCTTATAGAGTTTCAATAAAAACACTTGTACATTTGAGGAAACAGTACATGTAAAATTTGATGAAACTGATCCTTTTGTTTTTCTATCATCCCAACCTACATCCTCAGATGTGTTTTCAAAAACAGATTATCAACATTTGTTATAAGATCCTTCTGATAAGGAAAATGTTCAGGAAGATACTTCTGAAATGTTCACCACAGAAGAATTTCTACCATATGTTGATGAATAGGTTTTACAAAACACAAATCAATTGTTTCTTAGGAATCATCCCAGTGATAACATCATTGGTGATGTAAATCAACCTGTAAGGACCATAAATTCCTTAATAAATGAAATATAACATTTTTCTTTTATTTCCCAATTTGAACCTAAAAGACCAAGTGAGGCCTTAGGTGATGAAGATTGGATCAAAGCAATGCAAGATGAACTAAATGAATTTGAGAGGAATCAAGTCTGGACTTCAGTTGAAAGCTCCAATGATTCAACTGTAATTGGTGTAAAATGGGTTTTCAGAAACAAATATGATGAAAATAGAATCATGGTATGAAATAAAGCAAGACTTGTTGCTAAGGGCTATAATCAACAAGAGGGAATAGACTATGAAGAAACATATGCTCTGGTAGCTAGACTAGAATCTATTCGAATTCTATTAGCCATTTCAGCATACTTTAACTTCAAACTATTTCAAATGGATGTTAAATGTGCTTTTCTAAATGGTTTTGTTCAAGAAGAAGTCTTTGTCGAACAACCTCCTGGTTTTCTAGACCCAAAATATCCTAATCATGTTTTTAAACTTACCAAATCTCTATATGGTCTTAAACAAGTCCCTGGAGCATGGTATGATAGACTTACAGGATTTCTTTTACAAAACAATTATATAAAAGGCACAGTAGATCCAACCCTTTTTATAAAAATGGAAAATAAAAATGTTTTGATTGTTCAAATCTATGTTGATGACATCATATTTGGATCAACTCAGCAATCTTTAACTGATTCTTTTTCAAATTTAATGAATTCCGAGTTTGAAATGAGTATGATGGGTGAGTTAACATTATTTTTAGGTTTTCAAATTTCTCAAACACCAGAAGGAATATATATATCTCAACATAAGTATATTAAATATTTGCTCAAAAAGTATGGATACGACAATACTAAAAGTATTAGCACTTCAATTGGTACCTCAAATACACTTGATCTTGATGAAACTGGGAAACCAGTAGATCGAACAATTTTTAGAGGTATGATAGGAAGTTTTCTATACTTGACAGCTAGTCGACTAGACATAATGTTTTCCGTATGCTTATATGCAATATACCAATCTAATCCAAAATAGTCTCATTTAAAATCATTAAAGAGAATCTTTCGGTATTTAAAAGGCACTATGGATTTAGGACTTTTTTACTCTTCTGGAAATGATTTTGTTTTAAAAAGTTTTTCAGATGCTGACTTTGGTGGTTATAGAATGGATAGAAAAAGTACATATGGAACATGTCATTTCTTAAGAGATTCTCCAGTTTCTTGGTCCTACAAGAAACAACACTGGGTAGCACTTTCCACTGCTGAAGATGAATATGTAGCAGCTGGAAGTTGTTGTGCTCAAGTGTTGTGGATGCAACACACACTCACTGACTATGGATTGAGTTTTTCTAAAACCCAAATTATATGTGATAATACTAGTTCCATAGCTCTTAGTAAGAACCCAGCACATCACTCTCGTGCAAAACACATAGATTTTAGGCATCACTTTCTTAGGGATCACACACTAAAAGGAGATATTATTTTACAATTCATCAGAACACAAGAACAACTTTCTGAAATTTTTACAAAACCATTACCTTCTAATAGATTTGAGTTTATAAAACAGAAGCTAGGAATGATTACATTAAAATAATCATTCATATCTACTTCATGTTTTACATTTATCCTTACATTAAACAACTCCACTTAGAAAATGGGAGAACATTTCTTACTATGTTTCTTTTTATCTTATGATCTTTAATTATTTATTATCCTGGTATGTGTTTTTTCTATCTATTTATCGTATTGGCAGTTTTATCATATTATCTACCCATCTGTTTATCATATTGATAGTTTATTTTATCATTTACCTATCTGCTTATCGTATTGTCCTTTCATGGTAATGAATTTCTTTTCCATCGGCATGTCCGTTCATGGTAATGAATTTATTTTCCATCAGCACATCTGTTCATGGTAATAAATTTCTTTTTCATTGGCACGTCTGTTCATGTTAATGAATTTCTTTTCCATCGACACGTCCGTTCATGGTAATGAATTTCTTTTTCATTGGCACGTCCGTTCATGGTAACAAGACTGTTTTCCATCATCTCGTCAGTTCATGGTAACAAGTTTGTTTTCCATCAGCTTGTCAGTTCAAGGTAATGAATTTCGTTGCCATCGGCTCGTCCGATCATGGTAATGAATTTCTTTTCCATCATATTATCAGTTCATGGTAACGAATTTCTTTTCCATCGAATTTTCAGTTCATGGTAACAAATTTCTTTTCCATCAGCTCGTCAGTTTGTTGTAACAAGATTGTTTTCCATCGGCATGTCAGTTCATGGTAACAACTTTGTTTTCCATCGGCATGACAATTGATTGTATTCTTTTTATTCGTATTCTTGTGTTTTCTTTTATTGTTAATTCTACTAAAACCAACAATTACCTTAAGATATCCAGCAGGTACATTTATTTTTAAAAAAATTGATTTAATCTTATCTGTTGATCTTATTTCTTCTAATCTCAAATATAGAAGATCAACAATCACCCTTTTATCACATATAAATAGACCCCCCCCCCTTCCCAAACCCACACCAGTTTTTCATGATTTGTGGCAAAGCTCTACTCCACCGATTTAAGTCATCGTACGATCTTTCAGCAGCTTCAACTATATGTCTCAGTCCTCTTCCAATACTCCTGCAAGAATGTCTTCAAAGATCTTTTCAGAGAAAGATTTTTTCAGATAAAGGTTAGATTCTTGGGAATTTTTCGATTCATACGATTCTAAAATTAAAATAATCATTTTTTTTCAAGGCTGGGAGCATTTGTGTGTTGAAAAACCAGTATCACAAGATCCGGTTCTTATTGATGAAGTTAGACATTTTTAAAAAACTGTATCGTTTGATAAGAACATGACTATCAACTTTGCTGTGTACGATAGAAAAATTTCTATGTCTATGAATCAAGCAGCTCATTTTCTGAATGTTCCGATATAAGGTGATTCTATCTGTCCATCTCATAAACTACCAGAGGAAGTTGGTACGTTTAACAAAGAAAGTGCTGAAAAGTCTCTGTTTATTATAAATGAAGAGAAGAGAAAAGTGGCTCATTATTCACCAGATAACATATTTGTGGCTCTTTGGATGCAAGGTTTTATTATCCCAAGGAAAGGGGATAGAGATACTTTGAAGGTTTCTGATATCTTCATGTCGGACTATCTTGTCAACATGAGAAAAGTAAATCTTATGGGATACATCTTTGAAATGATTAAGAATGTTAAGTCTAGAGAAATCAAATCTCATTTAATTATGTATCCAGCTATCCTTACAAACTTTATTCTTGAGAGTATGAAGTTTTTTAATATTCTATTGAATGGAAATCTGATAGATTTGAAGCCATCCTGGATAAGTAAGAGTACATTGAATAAGTTGAATGTTTGTTTTGACCCGAATTCAAAACTTTTTGTAAAAGATTTAGAAGCAAAATCGGATCAGAATCAATCAGCACCTATGATAGTCGAAGACAATCCTTCTATTGGTTATCCTCAAAATTCAGATCTGCAAACTAGTTCAAAGCCAAAGAAGAAACCAAGGTACAGTAAGGAAGTCATGGCCAAGTGGAGAAAAGATAAAGAACAGAGAAAGTAAGGTGATACAAAGTTTGGTCTTGACCTAGCTAAAGCTTTTGCAGAACGAATAAGGGTAGAAGAAACCCTTCATGCAGAAAAGAAAAAGAAGGCTTTTTGGAAAAGAAAGGCTCAAGACATTGATATCTCTAAAGTACTGGAAATGGTTGAGGATGCTAGTGCCCAGCTAACAGAAGAAATACATCAAGAACCTATCGTATAGAGTCTTCCAGAGAAAGAAAAAGGGAAACAGTTGTTGGAAGATATAGAGGAAGTTGAAGAAGAGGAAGGAGATTTTCTTTTAGAATTCCTTCAAAGTTCAAAAAACAGTATAGAAGAATCTTACCAAAAGTAGAGTGAAGTTATTCAACAAGTTCCTCATGGCGATCAAACACTGGTTGAATATTTTGAAACTCCGAATAAAACACCTTCTCAAGAAAAGCAAGGTTCTCAATATTCTCATATGGAAAAAGTTATTGTCGTCAGTGAAAAAGTGGAGGAAGAAAGAAAGGAGAAAGAAAAAGTAAAATGAAAACAGCTAGTTTTTTACTCAAGCCGGTCAAATGAATTGCTTTCGTACGATGAAGATACTGATTCAGAACAAACAATCTCTCTTAAGATGAGTGATTACATTGTTCATGTTTTAAGGTGGGTTGAAAATAATATTCCCTATTTCCCCAGGCTAGAAGGGAAAATTGATTTTATCACTGAAAATCAGAGAAAGGAGTTCGGATCTGTAAGAGAATTGAGAAAGAAAGTCTTGTCAGTTAAAGCTGATTTGATAGTTCTTTCGGAAATTTCAGCTGCTCATATGAAGGCTTGCAACAGGATGACCAAGTGGTCATACAAAATAGAGAGCTTAGTGAATTACCATGAGATAGAAATTGAATATATAAGGAGGTTGTCAAATGATCTTGCGATTTCTTTCAATAATCTTGACAAAGAAACTGTTGAAAGACTGAATAAAGTAACTCATGGAGCCGATATCCCTTCAGTGAAAGAGTTGCAAGAAATAATTAATGCTTCTTAGTCTGAATTTTTAAAGGTTTCATCTTTCAAAGATGAAATGGTTTTGTTGAAGAAACAGAATTCTGTGATATCTAAAGATAACAAGAATTTGCAAGACAGAATTGATACTCTTGAGGAAGTAATCAGAGTCTAGGAGGAGACTATCAAGAATCAAGATCAGCTTTTGTCGACCAAAAAGAGCTTCTCAGATCTCCAGGTGATTCAATTTCTGAACACTAGAAAGAAATCCAAAAGCCGAAAGTTGTTCTTCATGAGCTGATAAAGAAGGAAAAGGAAATAGAAAACAAATGACTGCTATATTTGATTTTCTTTTCTTATGGAAACTATATTTTGTAATGACATTTATGTTACTCTTTCTTTTGTCTTGCAATTCTTTTCTATAACTCTTATAGGAAACTCAAGGTTACCCCATTATTTTTGTAAATCACAAAGGGGGAGAATGTTTTATAAAGGGGATAATGTTTTACAAAGGTATAATGTTTTATTAAAAGACTTCTAAACCAAGGAAAATATGTTAATACAATCCTTAGGAAAGTATATACCTAAGGGGGAGTTATTTGTATTCAAATTCATATTCAGAAGGGTTTCCAAACAATTTGGGGGAGATAAGTTTTTCTTATTGTCTGTACTTTGTGTTTTGTGATTTACAAAAAAGGGGGAGATTGTTGAGTCAAAAGTCTTATTTTGACTTTTATATCCTGTTTTGGAAATCACAAATGTCTTTTACCATGCTGATCATACTAACCATGCAGATCAAACCGACAATGTTGATCATATTGATCATGCTGATCGTACTGACCATGTTGATCGTATTGAGCATGTTGATCGTACTAACCATGCTGATCATACTGACCATGTTGATCGTATTGATCATGCTCATCGTACTAACCATTCTGATCATACTGGCCATGCTGATCGTACTGACCATACTGATTGTACGGACTATAATTTTCATACTGACTCTATAAATTGTACTCAATTTTGTGTATCTTACTTTGTATCATATCAATACATTGTATTTAGTAATACTTAAATACTCATACATTCATTACTTTCTTGTTTTGGTACTTAGTCAAAAACACCTGTTTTATAATAATCATACTCTTGTTTATCATCTTATTTTATCTTTTGTTTTAACCAAAATGATGTCGTTGAGTTAGTTACAAACTAATCAAAATGATGTCGTGTTTTCCATTTCAATATGACTATTATAATGCCAGGTGTCCAAGTCCCTCCGATTTTTACAGAGAAATATGACTGTTGGAGGAAATGTTACCCTTGGAACCTAAGGCCTATAAATAGGAGGTCATTTGAAGCCGAAAAATAATAATTGTGATACTTTACTTCTATCAAGTTCTAGAGATAGACACTGTGACTTCTATCATTCTATGTTCTTTGTGCAAACGATCTTCGTATCGAGGGCTTTCAAGTGATTGAAAGACAGAGGTTCCGATTACCTTCAAAATCGAGGGCTTCTAGGGATAGGCAGACAGACATTCCGATCATCGTATCGAGGGCTGTCGGGGATAGGCAGACAGACGTTTCGATCATCGTATCGAGGGCTGCTGGGAATAGACAGACAGATGAACTGATCATCGGATCAAGGTCTTACCAAGGTGGTGGTAAGATAGACCTCTTATCCTAGGTTAAAGGATAACCCTTCTCTTTGGGTCAAAAGAATTGTAACACTTACATTTCCACTGTTGTTTGTATTAGAAAGGAATTTGTATTGTTTCTTTTCTTCTTTACACATTCAATTGTAATTGTTTCAATTACAATTATTCTATTATATATTGTATTAATATATTCTATACTCTTTATGGTAGAATCTCTCACACTTATATAACTCTGATTATTGTATTCATCTTGGATACAATTACATTACTTTTCTAATAGTATTACATTACATCATACCTTCATATTCAATACAATTCTGGTTGTTTTAATTGTATTAGTTTAAGTTCTTTTAAACTAATCTCTTAAGTGTTTAAACACAATGTTTTTAATCCTACAATTCAACCCCCTCTTGTATTGTTCCATCTATTATACATATACATTTACATATTCGATCCAAAAATATCCAGTGGTTTATAAAATAATATTTTTTGGCATTAAAGTATTTATTATTAACCTTAAGGATAATCTTCAAAAAAATTCCAATGGTGATGAAGGAATTTTCCTTGATTATTCAACTTATATTAAATTATATATAATGTTTAAAAAAGAAATAAGACTCTGTAAGAGTATTTTCATGTCATGTTTAACGAAACATATCCAAATAAATGTATGAACCATTTATAAAACCTTGAGCAATAATTTCCGACTCTGATCATAAATTCCATCACTTTTAAAATTTCTGTAAAATAAGCAGAAAAACAATCTAGTTTTGAGGAACATTTACAACCCAAACCTGAATCTTTAGAAGACCATGAGATGATTAGACATTATTTTTTAAGAGCTATTATAACTCTTAAATAAGGTCCTCTATATGTTTTAGTTAGAGACCAAGATAAAGGTAAAAAACTATAAATTCTATAACAAATATTGTTGAACATAATTAATTCTTATCACATATTGAGCCTAGGAAAAGAAATGATGAAATTAATGATGAATAATGGGTAATGGTAATGTAAGATGAAATTAATCAATTTAAAATAAATAATGTCTGGGAACTTGATGTCATGCCAAAATAAACTCTCACTATTGGAACTAGATGGATGTTTAGAAACAAGGTGGACAAATATAGAAATATTGAATGAAATAATGCTAGATTGGTTCCACAAGGGTATACTCAAAAAGAGGGTATTGTCTATAATGAAACCTTTTCACTAGTGTCTTGGCTAAAATCAATCATAATACTACTTTACTATGCTGAAAATTTGGATATTAAACTATTTAAAATGAATGTAAAATGTTAATTATTAATTGGTTATATAGTTGATGATGTTTTTTTTAACAACCCCATTGATTTTAGAGTCCCCATTTTCAAAAACATGTTTTAAAATTACCAAAACCTTTATATGGTTTAAAAAATAACATAGTTCTTCATATAACAGGCTCTACTCTTTTCTAATTTCTAATGGGTTTTTAAAAGTTTTATTGGATCCTATTATTTTTATAAAAAGGATTTTGAAAGATGTTTTAATTGTTCAAACATATGTAGATGATATTATTTTTTGATCTTCTAAAAATTAATTGTGTATTGATTTTCCAAAGATGATGAAAAATCAATTTGAAATGAATTTAATGGGTGAACAAAAAATATTTTTGGGTTTCAAAATTTATCAAAATAAATAGATAATTATTTTTAATCAAAGTGTGTAAAATATGGAAATTTTTAAACAATTTTGTGTGGATAGAACTTAATGTAGAACATTCCTGTTAGTGCCACATGTAAGATGAATCTTGATTAATTCAAAAATCTAGTGGATTAATGAAATTTTAGAGGTATTCTTGGAATTATTATATATTTAACAATTCTTTGACCTGATATTATGATTAGTGTGTTTATTTGTACTCATTTTCAAGAAAACCTTAAAAAATCACATTTACTTATTGTGAAATGAATTTTCAAATACCTCATATGAAGAACCAATTTAGGAAAATTCTATACTAGAGGATAAGAATTTGACTTAGTGGAGTATTCATCTAATTTAGAAATAGAAGATGAAGTTGTTTCATATGTTGATGAGAAGGTGGCTACCTTAGTGTAGGAGGGAAGTAACCATGACATTGCAAAGAGACAAATTTTGACTTTTGGTCCAAATATTCCTCTTTCCCCTCTCCCTTCCATAGAGACTTTTTATCAAATGGGATAGTGATGATGATGAGATTGATGTTTTAGGTGATGAGAAATTTATAAGTTCATCTTCTAAATATGCAAAAGATTTTTTGGATGTTTCGGATGACTAAATTGAAAAAGATGGTGATGGTGATATTGGATATGGTGACAAGGATAACAGTAGTGATGATGGAATACATGATCATGATCATGATGTTGAGAGGATTAAGACACCTCATCCATCCCTTGATGGTTATACTACCTTATTTTGTTCTATGTATTGACTTGGATCACCTAGCCCTACATATGTTGAGAGACATGGTTCGGCCAGATCTGATCCCTTAGAGAGACCAGTTCTAGAGAAACATTTTGATGATTTTTCTTCTTCCAGAGGATAGATCTAGGAACCTTCTTAGGGGGATAGCTCCCATAGTTATTTTAGAGTGGATACTACTCATACTGAATGGTAAAAATTTCTAGGATATATACATATTAGTTTAGACTATCCATTGTCCAAGGAAGTTGTGGCGGATACTGAAGAGCATATGGATTCTCCTAAAGATAGTGAGTTATACTCTAAGGGGGAGCCTTACACATGTTAAAAGATTCTTGGTTTATCTTAACTTGATTTTTATAATGATTGGGAAGACCACTGAAGGATGGTAGACCATTGTGCCTACTAGAGAATAGACATATCCTAAGGTGTCTTTGGTTAAGCTGCGGTCCTTTACTTTAGATACACCTTATGATAGACCAGAGCATGTTGAGGATTTTGTGCCTCCACATACTAATCTTGTGCCTATAGATTTTATTTCCAGGGGAGACTTAATATCTTTCATACACACATATCTTGCTAATTTTTTGTAGAGTTTTGAGTTATCAGGAACCTCTGATCACTTAACCTATTGATACTAATGTCAAACATATGTTTTAGATTTTTTTATTTCTTATCCAGTCAAATATGAATCATCACATTCAGGAAGTAGAGATTGAGAATTGATGGTCATCCAATAATATGGAGACTATTAGACCAGTAATAGAGAAGACGATAGCCTCCATTTCTACTAGATATGATTCTATAATGGATAAGTTAGAGATCTTTCCTTTGCGAGAATATATATATTCTACTCTACCTCCATCATTTTCCTTTGACATAGAGTTGGTTCAATATATAGTTTAATAGCATCTTTATTCTTCTTTGGGTGATATTCATGTTACTGTTAAGGAGGATTTGAGACAAATTTGTTAACACAGTGAGCACATATACAAATTGGAAAGGGAATGCTTAAATGAGGGTTTATGTGATCAGGAAACCATCCCAAATTCCATTAAATATTAAATATCAAGGTTTTATACCAAACATGAGTTAGATGAAAATTTTGAGTTTTGGGTTTGGAATCTTAGGATTTCACCTATCACCATGGAATTCATGGAGCATCTCGACTAGTTGAAGGTGTAAGAAACCCTACTAAAGTTTAATTTGTAGGAGAATAAAGATATTTTTAGTGGTATAGAGAGAGGATGAAATATTATCATAGATTTTTTCAATATTGTTATTCCCTTATTTTATGTATCTATAACTTCATTGGTTACTCTTGAGGAAATTACTATGACAACCTTTACCTCTTCTCCTTCTACAGACCCTCTACCTATATAGTATCAGGCCATCATTATGTCTCCCATGGAAGCTATCATGAATCTCAATCCATTCAATATCAATGATCTGCCTCTAACTCCTTAAATATTTAAAACCATATCCAAATTGTCATTTTCTTCTTCATCTATCCCTCCTGCCCCTATTAAGGGAAAAGGCCTTGATGATCTTTCCACCTGATTCGGGAGTGACTTTTATTATCCATTAGTCTTTGATAGATATTTTTTTATATTTTCCCTGTATTTTTTTGGGATGAAATATTCCGACTCTTGGTTCATAATAACATATCTCTCTATTATTATTCATTACTTTATATATACTATTTCCAATTTAACCTTTTTAATAATCTCAAATTTTGGAGAATAGTTATAGAATTTTAATGGTTTTTTTCTCTTTCCTTTTATATTGATTCCTTACTAATTTGGATATATTTATCATATTTATTTCCTTAATACCATTTTTTATGACTCATTCTTTTATCCCATCCTTATTTTCATGATGGTACCTTCATTATTGATATTTTATTTACTTTATCTTTGACACCCTTAATTACCCTTATCGTTAACTTATATTTGATACCACATCTCTTTTTATATGATACCACTTTGTTTTTTATCTCACATTTGACATTTGAAATGTTTATCCAACTATTATGATTTAAATTCATTTCTTCATGGTTTATAAAACTTTTATGATTTATTGTCATCAAAATGGGGGAGATTTTTGGCACCTCTTTATTTTAATTCTAAAAAAACATCTTTAATATGATTATAATGAGTTTACTATTTTATAATACTATTTTAATTTATACAGAAATATGATACAAAATTTGGTTGAGTGTTGGAATGAGTCACCATTAGTTCAAAATTACTCTCCACTAGTTTGGAATCACTAACATATTTGAGTCACCACAAGCATGAATAATCTTATTTTCAAATGTCTCACTACCAAGATTCTATCAATGTTAGTTCAATTAATTCAACGACATACCTAAATCAATGTTAGTTCAACTGATCCACTACCAGTTTTAGATACTAGTAGTTCAAGTGACCCACCTCTAGATTGAGACACCACCAGACCTAACTAAAAATTATTTCAACTAAGTCAGGACAAGAATCTACTAATAATTGTTCTAACGGAGTCACCTCTACACATGACTCACCATTAGTTAAAATGACTCTCCATGATACTGAGTCATCTACAGAGATTTCTTACCACTATATATGTCCTATAGACAAATATGTCTTGCTTCTTGAGATGTCTTATAGCTATAATGTCTTGCTGTCAGAGATTTATTTCTCCAAAAATAGCCACCACCACAAATCATCTAAATTAGAATAAGATTCCTATAATTTCTTCTTTGTTTTTAATTAATTTAGAGTGATTATTTAATGATTATTCATTAAACTATTTAATGGATGCATTGAAGGAGTAAGAGCTCAATATGGTGATCCAGAAGATATTAATGATTATTCTTAAAAAATATGATATTTCATGTAGTTGTTTATATTCTTAGAATAATCACTCATACATGGATGATGCCTGATCAAGAAGTGTATTTACTGAATACAGTAAGGATCATTATGAGATATTAAATGTCATATTCTTACTATATTTCATCAGGTAAATACTGGAATTCATTAAAGAACAGGATCATTTCCTACATATAGAAAAGGGAACCTTTTTGAAACTTTATTTTACTATAACATTAATAGAAACGTCTAGATCTCCTCATAAAGCCACATCCAAGTAAATTCAAGAATTTGATACAATAAAAATCAAGAATTATTTCATTTTTTATATCTTATTACTTTCTACTCCGGATTTTTTTCTATTACATTCGAGAATAATGTTTTTTTCTATTTTAATCAACACACTCAGAGTCCTACACTAGAATTAGAGAAAAAATATATTTTCTTATATCTCTTTTAATTTTATTTCCCATGGTATTTTTGGAAGATTTATTTTTGTGTCCTGGGTTTTTTCCTCCCATGCATAATTGTGGAAGAAGACTTTCATCCTAGACAGATTGTGAGTTGTTTTACTTATACCTAATCGAGGTAGTGGATCATATTACAGTTATGTAATCTATATAGTAGCATGTAGTTTCCAAGAGGATGGGATTAGGTCTCATCTTGAGAATAAACCTAGAGTTTTATTTCATTATTTTATTTTGAATTTTTCATTTATTTTAAATAATTAAACTGTATTTGAGTTTAATCTTTAAAAAAACTGGAACTTTTATAGTTAGTCTTAACTAGCATTTATATTAGGATTTGTTTGAGTAAATTGATTTAAAAAGATAAATTAATTTTCAATATTTTTAAACTTATCATTAATCTTGTATTGAGAAATTTTATTAAAAGAAAAAACTTTTATCAAATACTATTTTGATTAAATGAGTGTTTTTACTTCAATTGGGGGATTTTATTTGAACTTTTTTTAACATTAATTTTTATTCAGAACTCATTTCACCCCCCTCCTAGTTTACTCATTCTAACGAACAATTAATCTTAAAATCGTGTGGATTATTTTCATGATCTTTCTCATTAGGAAATAAATTTTCATAATTCATATACTTTCCACATTTAAAACATTAAACAATAATTGATACCATATGTATATCATTATTTTCACCTATCGAATTAACTAAACATTTCATTTTTTTCATTATTTTTAGTTTATTTATTTCATTCTTTTTCATACCCATAACATATTCAAGTCCCTCTCAGACATTCCCTTGAGTTATTCTTCCAACATTCTTGGCATATAGGAAACATAAATTTTTTTCCTACATAGTCCTCAATACCCTAACTCTCAACGAACCTTACCCCCCCTTATTTTGTAAGTATGATAGTTATTTTAGGTGAACACTTTAAATCAAATTATATGATAAAATATTAGGTATAATCACATAATCCTTAACTCTAGCCATCATCCCATTTGTATGCCCATCAGAACATTTTCCATCGTATTAAATGTTAACCCAGTTACATCTAGTTCTTTCTATTGACTAAAACCTAAAGGAATGGTGTGAGAGAAAAAAACATAGTAGACAACCACATAATCATGAAAAATAACTTATAGTATTTCTAAATCATGACACCTTATTTTAATTCTATGAAACTATATGCTTTACCTAGGTTAGACATGATAATCATCTTTTTAATTACTTCATTATGGTTTATAAATAATTTACTAATTTCCAAAGCATATCCCCTAGTAGTATCAAACCAAGTGTGTAGTAATGCCCATTTTTTCCACCAAGTGACAATCAAGTGATGATCGGTGCACCCATTTTAGAGTTATTACTCATAGGTACCTCTATTCCAGATCTATATCCACTTATAATCTCACGACAATGATGTAATTTCTAGGAAACCAGTTTCTCTACCCTTTGAAAAAACTTCAAATACATTTTACTATACATTTACTAATCCTTATAATTATCCTTAGAGGCATCCATAGATTTGTCCTTAAAAATATCCCATAGGGATATTACTAAAGTTTTCTAATCCTTGTTTCCAAAGGATAAAAAACTATTCCTCGGATACTAACTAGAGAGACCCATGATTTTAATATGTAGATATTACTTATTTTTAAGTGAATATTAAATATGTTACACAAATACATTCCCAAGGACTGTAACAGTTTAGTGGATTTTGATACTGGGTAAAAAATCTTATAATTTGGTGAATGATATTGAAAATATATAATAAATATCTTCTCTTTTATCACTCTTCACAATCATTCCCTACTTAAAACATTTCTATATAACATGGAAAAAGGAAATATTGGAAAGGGTGAGATCATATACTCTGTAAGGGTAAATAAGGGATATACATAATAATAACATGAACATAAGGGTATTAAAACATTATTACAAAAAATTTAAAACCATACACTTCATATCAAAGATCATAATCGTGTGTCATGGAATAATTTTTGGATGTTCATAAGAAATGACTCTTAAATAAATTAGAGAACATAATCTATGAGAGCATAACATTGACATAGAAAATAAAATTATGGCATACACATAAGCATAGAATATAATTTCCTTAATAGTCAAGGATCAATTAAAAGGATATCATATTAGAGTGGATTCACTCCCCAAACCATCTTAATAGTCAAGGTTCACTACTAAGACCATCATAGCAGACAATGTCCCTTACTGCATCAGCTTCACTCCCAATTCCAATCCTGTATATCTCAGAAGATATAAATCTTTACCCAATGCATTAGAGGTAGATATAGGTAACACCCATCATATAATTAAAATCACATTTAAGTGTTCCATTATATTATAAAACATTTAATATATCATAATCAATTAATGATATTTGTTTTATAAACATTTCATTATATCATTAACTGTGAACAAGAGACGGGTTTCATAATAATTGCAGCATCTCCTCTTTGCATAACCCTTAAAAAATATGTGTTTTTTTCAATAATATTATCATGTTATAACCTATAGACACCTAGTATTTACATACATGGATATTACATCATTTTAGATGAATATTCAGTACATTACAAAAAAACATGCTTAAGGACTGTAACAGTTTAGTGTCTTCGGAAACTTGGAAACAAAATATTATATCTTTGTGGAAGATTGTAAACATCTTCTATAAAGATATAAACCATTATTTATTCTACCTAAAACCTTTATTCATATACTTGAAAAAGGAAACATAAGAATGGGGTGATCTCAGATGCTTAGTAAGGGAAAATAAAGGAAATGCATAAGCATAACATGAAAAAAGGGTATGAAACTTGAGCATAAAATTTGAAGATCTTATCCTTAATATTAGATATCATAATAAATACTGGAATTTAATAATACATGAATCATAATGGAAGAATGATCATATTCTGTGAAACCATAACATAGGAATAAAACATGTAATTTTGACAAAAACATAAGTATATAATATGATTTCCATGGTAGCCAAGGTATTACTGTCACGAACATCTAAGTAGTATGGGTTCACTCCCCATATGATCATGGTAGTCATGGTTCACTCCCATGTACATATTAATAGCATGTGTTTACTCTTCAAACCATCTTGGAATTCATGGTTCACTCCCATGGCCATCATAGTAGCATGAGTTCACTTCTCATACCATCTTGGTAGTCATGGTTCACTCCCATGGTCATCTTAGTAGTCAAGGATTACTCCAAAGATAGTCTTAGTATATCTAATGATATATAAATCTTTACCTAATGCATTGGAGTGAGATATAGGTCCCACCCATCTTATAGTGAAATCATATATACATGTGCCACAAAATCATAAACAATCATATCTTAACCTATGAAATTAAATGGGTATCATTAACATGTAAAAATAACATAACATGTGGAAAATATATAGCTTTCATAACCATTTCAACAAAATCATAACTCATGAATTAGAAATGGAATCTTTAGATCATTTCATAGAAGGGAATTAGTGACATCAACGGATGTTGTCATAGATGGAAAATAATTTTGAAATATCATTCAAAAAAATTTCTTAAGGAAAATATCATTTCTTCTTTAAAAAAATAATTATTAATAAATAAAACCATTTAATATTAATGTTCATAGAAAATTAATTTAAAAAATATAAATAATACTTTAATTAATTTGAAAAAAATTACATGAAAACTTCTAAAATAAAATTCAAAACATTTTAAAAACCTTTTTATTAGAAATCACATTGAAAATTTATAAATAAACCTTGAAAACATTTTGAAAATAATTTTTATTGAAAACTTATAAAATAAGATTAAAAACATTTTTTAAGAAATTTTTCTTGAAAATATTTAAAATAATCTTGAAAATGTTTCTGAAAAAAAATTTCTTTAGAACTTATAAAAGAATCCTGAAAATGTTTTGAAAAATATTTTTTATGAAAAATTATAAAATAATATAGAAAACATTTTAAAACCCTTTTTCATTGAAAATATATATTTAAAAAATTAATAAAAAAATAACTTTTAAACATTAAATGAAATATTGAAATGATTAAATGTGGATAAATCCAAACATGTCATATGACGTAAAAAGAACATTCCTTTTTCATGGAAAAAGGGATAGAAAATTGCATCATTTAGAAAACAAATATGCCTTTGAAAACATTGTTAAAACAAAAAATGGGTAAAAATATTTTTTAATGGTCCTAGGATATTAGTATAATATTCTTGTAAATCCTTTTTATAAAACATTGTTTTTAAGGAACCTAGATTTCTAACTGAAGAGACTGTAATGTCAGGCTTCTTAAAAACATTTTCTTAAATATCTTATGTACCAAATAGTATATAATTATACCAATACATGAATATAACATTAAAACCATAAGGGAAGAAAATTCATGAATTCCTTGATAAATGGATCATAATAATTCACAAAAGGAAGCATAAACATAAACGATCCTAAAAATCGATGATGTTCTCTCAATAAACTCTTATAACATGGTAACTTGGGATCATACTCTCCAAGTAAGAAAATTAAATTACATGAAGCATAAAATATCATAAAAATAATAATATTCATTATATAACATGTAAAATTTAAGTATATACACCTAAAAATATGTTTAGGTGTATAACAAAAAATGATTCTCAAAGAAGGTGAATTGAGACAAAACATATACCGATTTCGTAACATTTGAAATTTAAACCCCATGAATAAAAGGTTATAAAATGGATATGTTAATAAAAATAAATTTATGTATAATATACATATAATAAAATTATGGTAAGTACATACACCACACAAAATTAAATAAGGGAAAACATCGCACGTATATCAGGAAGATAAAAAGTGAGATGAAATCCACGTACCTTATGTCTTCACTCTCTTCGTACTCATACAATATTCCTGTATAATAAATACATATTTATTATTAATATTTTACATAATAATATTCTTATAAATAATAACATATATGTTTTTATTATGACCATATGTTACCCACTTGTTAAAAATATTATGTTAAGGTTTCACATAGGGTAATATTCGCTATGTTCTATGCATGTTTCTTAATTTGTTATATCATTGATCCTTATATTTATATCATGATTACAGAATTTAAATCATGATATAAATATAATGTATATAAATAATATGTATATTATAATATTATATATCATAAATAATTATAGAATGGAATACACCATTCGTGGAGACAGTTAGTAGTACATACGCATGAACATGGTTTCTATTTTGATTGTCGTATTAAAAGAAAGTATGTAAATGACATGTGTGTATAAATATATATATATGTATATATATCATTATTACAATAAATTTATGATATCACATATATCTTATATATTCCCTAAAACCATCCTTAATACATTTCATGTAGTTTATGAATGAATCATATCTCTTTGAGGGGGCGGTCGTCTACACTTATTCAAACGAAATTATCATAATGGCCATCATGATGGGTGGTAAAGGAAAAAATGAACAATCATCGTTTTGTGAGGCATGATTTCACCATACATAGAAATAATATGTTCGATATGCATCAGATAGAGGTGTGTGTAAGTGTAGGTCAAAAAAATATCATAAAAACATCATAGTATATTTATTATACTATTTTTTCATAAAACAATGTAATAAATAGATTGTAGGGGCTGGATAATAAAAATAAAGGAAAGGAGCTTGAGGGAAGATGTTACCTCTTAATCTGGTAACTCCTTTTGGTTTGTGCCAATAGGCTTCATTGATTTTCCTTAATCCCAAGTTAATGATTCTAGGAGGAATTGAGGGAATTTTTTGAGTTTATTTTAGGAAATATTGGGAGATTCAAGGGTAACTTGAGGTGTGAGGAAGTGGGTAGAGGTGGTGGCTTTTTATAGGGTAGGGAAAAGACACAGTTTTCATTTTCGAAAACAAGTTAGGTGTAACTACATTTTTACATAAACAAAGTCATAACGAACAAACAAACATAGAAAATCGAAGCTTAATGGACAAATAATGTCTATAAAATGGGTATTGTAAAAGTTTCTAGGTCATTTGGGATTTTATATTTACGGTTTAGTACTTTATTAATTGTATTTTTCTCTTAATTGATATAATTAATTTTAATCTCTTTCACTAATATTTTTGGGAAAAAACAAATTGGACATTATTATAAATTATAAATTATTATTATTACAAATATTAAATCCATTTTTCAAAATTATAATCACATAATATATAGGAATTAATTTAAAATATATCCCGCTCACGGGACGACACTACGATTTTTAACGTAAAAATGTCCAAAAGATTGTTAATTTTGTATATCCAATCTGATTGTCAAATTGGTTCTAATTAAATAAATTGGATTATTTGATAAAAATATTATCTAAATAAAGTATTAATGAAATTAAAAATATAATTTATCCTTATAAATAAATTATATGTAAAATTAGTTTTGAATTAAAATAAAATGTTTTTAACAATTCATAAAAAGATGAAACATTAGATAAAATAAAAAAATATCCTAAACGAATTTTTATGTTTCACTTTCAAAGATAAATTTTATTTCTAAATATTAAATATTTAAAATTTATAAAAAATTTAGTAAAAATGGGTTATCCACTAAAGGTTGTAAAAATGCCTTAATAAAAAATAAGTTTTTATACATAAAATTAGGGTTTTTCTTATATTTTATCTATCGAATCTACTGGATGAATATAAAAAATATTGTATTTATTAAATAACATCTGTATTAAATTAATATAAATTAAAAATTTCAATTAATTTAATTTACTACATTAAAATATCTTGGTGACTAAAATAACATTTTCCTTTATATTCAATCAGTATTCATATTCATTTCTAATTATTTTATAATGTATGAATTCATCTTATATTTGTTTTAACCACATATTATCATAATTTAGTTAATATTATTCAAATCCATCAACTTAAATACAATGTTATATACTATTATAATAATATTTTTAATAACACATTATAGTTAGGTAACACCTGGTCTTGCATTTTATGCAAACCATCGAGTAAGGTCAATCTTGCATGTAATGTACAATAACATTGTTGCTCTATGTAACATACACCAAGTTAGTGTTTCCTATAACATAAAAAAAAGATATTTTCATGTGAATGGAATTATTGACTTTGTGAAAAACTATATTTATTTTTTTGTAATGAAAAATATCAAAAGATTCAATTAATTCAAAAATATATATTTCACAAAATCTTATGGTGTTACATTCTACCCCCCTTAAAATTAATTTTTCCCTCAAAATTAATCAATGTTATCAAAGGCTTAACACTTTAATGTTTCATTCCTATAAACCCACATCCTAAAAATTGATACTAAAACTTACCTTAAAAAGGTAATGTTAATACCATAATGGTTACCAAAAGTTACATATAACGAGGTTTCCAAATAAGAGAACATAGTTTTGGAGTGAATATTGTTCATTGAGAAAAAGTGTAAATATTTATAGGTAGTGATTGAGCTCATAAATTACAGACAAATTAATGATCAATTAAAATTTGAGGGCCTCAAATTCATTTATCTATGATTATTTCAAAATCCATCTATTCAAAAAAAATTAAGGTATTAGGATGGAATTCCTTTTTTATCACATTAAGAACATTGACTAATTATTGATATATTTATATAAACAAAATATAATTCATTGTTCTTTGATCAATTTCTAATACATCCATTACCTCATGGAATGAATGTATATAAATTAACATTGATGCATAAAGAACTAAAATATACTTTTAACACATCTTAGGGCCCATAAATGAATGAAAAGTAAAACTATTTGTCTCTTAAAAATAAATATGAATTAATATATAAACATAAAAAGTAACACTACTCATTAATAATTAATATTTTTTCCTCAAAAATAATTTTACATTAACCAGGTTATCATGTAGGATAGTTGTAGAGACCCGAAGCTTGACTTACATGGACATTACATTACATTTGCGGAATACTTAGTACATAACAAAAACACACACAAGGATCGTAATAGTTTAGTGTCTTTGGAAACTCAGAATATAATCTTCTAATCCTGATGAAAGATCTTCAACATCTCCCATAATGATCTTCCTTTTTTTTAATACCTAAAACCTTTATTTATATCCTGGGGAAAAGAAAACATAAATGGGTGAGCTCAAATGCTCAGTAAGGGTAAACAAAAGAAATATAAATCACATCGTATACACAAGCACATAACTTTTGGAAATCTTAACCTGCAAAAGAGATCATAATTTCATAACATGGGAAAAATCATGGCAGTGAAATATAATCACAATAATCATAACTTAAAACATGAAACTTTTTGGCATACACACATAATCATAGAGAATCATTTCTTATTAGTCAAGACACATTGCCAAGACTATCTTAGTGGACAAAGTCCCTTTCTGAACCGAGTCACCCTCATTTCAGTCCTGTTTCACTGAACCGGTATAACCTACCATTCCAGCCATGTCTATCTCATGAGATATAAAATCTTTACCCAATGCATTGGAGGGATATATAGGTCCCACCCATCTCATAATGATACCATTCTTATGTGTGCCACAAAATCATAAATCATACATCATTGTATAACCCATGTAATAAAAATGGGAATCTTAAATATCGTGACATCATAAAACAATTCATGTAAGATAAAGAAATTCATAAAAATATAATTCCATCACAACATAATCAAATAAATTTAATAATAGGGATAAAACAGAACCCTTTATTATTTTATATGGAAAATAATTTTAATAAAACACTTGAACTCCATTCTTGAGGAAAATATCCTTTCTGCTTCAAAAACACTTTTCCTTTCTTAACATGTCGTACAATCGTAAACTAAAAGAAGTTGATTAAAAATAAACTTCAAAACTTTTAAAGGAATCTTCTTGTAAATAATGTTTTAAAAATCCATTCATGCCGTATATGTTTTAAAAAAACATTCTTCTCGTACTTTTTTCTGAAAAGTCAAAAAGTACCTCGTACGAAAAACGACAAAAGATTCCTTTCATATCTTTTACTAAAATCTCACCGAAGGGTAAAATTATATTTAAACAATTGTAGGTGTATGTAAATAATATTACATATTGAAGAAAAATGGATGTGGATGATAAAATACACCCCAGTAAATACCAAAGTATAAACAATCTCGGATAAAAATGAGATTGTGATATTTCCCTTACCTTAGGTCTGATTTGCTTCGTATGTGTCCGAACCTCCTGTATAATGATTTAAATAATGTCATTGACTTATTACAGAATCATATTCATTGTTATGATATCATATATGGTTCACTTATGACTTTATATTACCCGTTCGTTTGTAAATTCCATGTTAAAGAAGCGTTTTGGGTAAAATCGTTTCATTTATCATAGGTGTTTTGGCTTGTTGTTCTTGACAAAATTATTACTTATATCATGATTTACTTACTTACAGAATATAAAATACGATTTATATATCATATATATTTAGTATATATATATATAATAGATAGATAAATGAAATGAAAAACACCGTTCATGGAGACAGTAGTCCGTACGTACGCATTAACGCTGTTTTCCTTTCCTTATTGTCTTGAATGGAAGTAAGTAGATGACATACATATATATATATATATACAGAAATCCAGTAGATTTATAATGTCATATATTTCATTATTATTTCTTATATATACTTTATAATCATTCTTAAATGGTTAACATGGAGAATGAATCTCATCGGGTCGTGGAGACGGTAGTCCGTACGTACGCACGAGCGATGATATCGTTCCCATGGTCGTGGAATTGTGTTGAAGTGTATGTATACTATTTCAGTATCAATATAACTTTATAATAATCATATATAGTTACTCATTACACCATTATACCCATCCAATTAATGTGGTGGTGGAAAATAGATTACACCACGGAATGGAGACGGTATTCTGTACGTATGCACGCGCGGTGATTTCCTTTTTCCGTAGGATGGATATAAGGTTAATTAGAGTTGTTTAATATTTATAATACCATATCAGTATATAAGAAATACTGATTTTATTACTTTATCATGAAACAACTAAAGAAGAAGAAGTTGAAGAAGAATGAAATTGAAAAAGATCGGTAATGGATATTACCTCTTTTTGACGCGCCTTTTCTTAGCCTCCACTTAAAGAACTAAGGATGGTATTTGAAGAAGAACAGGACCTCTAGGATGATACTAGGGAAGTGGAGAAGAGATTTTGGCAGGGGTTGGCTGAGCTTGAATGCTCAAATTGGTGTGAGGAGGAGAGGGAGGAGGTGCCCTTTTATAAGGGAGGAGAGGGGCATCTTAGGAAAATCTCAAAATATTATTTTATATTATGGTCAAATTCAGTTTATAATGGTTCCAAATGGTCTTATTTTGAAGATAAAGTGGGGATGGGTCGAAATTCTCTTATCCAATTGGATTTAGACAAGTTTAGATTATTATTTTAACCTTATCAATTAGATTTAACTCTAAGTTAAATAATTTAACTTTTACCGTGTCTTTTTGTTTTCTTACACTATATGGTTAATAAACAAACTATATGAAGCCAAACGAACCACAAGTTGTTTATTATTAATATATCTATCTTTATCTAAGTCATTTGGCCGAACCTTATATTTTTAGGAATTAAATAATAGATAATAATGTAATATTTGTTTTAAAAACTAATTTTTGTCAATTTTGACACTATTTGGTACATGATTTTTATGAAATTTCTAACAGAATGATAAGTTCGAACCCAGTTACATTAATCATCAATAACATGTCATAGTAACCTAGAAAATTAGTTTAAGTCATAAAAAGTCTCAAATTATATTTATTTGGGTATTTATAACATCAATTATGTCAATATTTCATTAATAAGATAATTACTACATCATCGTTGTATCATAAATAAATTAACTTATTTAATGTCTAAAAATTACAAATAAAATACCATTATATAGGAAATCTTTTTATTTTTCTAATGAATATTTATAGTCGAAATTATATTATGTATAACCCTATATTAAAAATGTTTTAGTAAATAAACTTTGATTTTAACTCTTTTAACTCTTCTTTGAATTAAATAAAAATAAATGTCCTAATCTAATCCAAGTGGGCCTAAATGATAAAATTTTACACTTAAGGTTGTTTTTGGTCAAGATACACTTGTCCAATAGGACTAGGACATGTGTTAGGGTAATATTAATATCATTTTTACCCTTAATTACCCTATTTACTTTTAACCGTGGTAAATAAAAGTAAAAAGTTACTATTCACCAAAAATTATTTTCATCTCATTGAACCACATTTTACTTACTGACATCAACCGTGTCTCTCGAATTTTTGAAATTATATTCATAGAAGCGGTAAAATTAAGATTTATGAAAAAATTTATTTTTTTAACTACCACTTAGTAGTTTCACTATTCATCAAAAATTGAAGTTTTTCAGAAAAATGCCAAAATTCCACCCTAAGCTATAATTCATATTCCGAATTCAAAAATAATTTATATTTTACAAAATTCCCAACATATAAGTTGCATTAATTAATTTTATAATTAATTTCCACTGTCACAACAAATAGCATGTTTTTAAGAGATAATAACTATCAAAAGATTAACAGTTGTTTATGTCTGGTGTAAATGTGAAATTACATCCAATGACCAACATTGTATTGAATTGTAAAAATATATTATAAATATACTTTAAAACCACTAAAATTAATAATTTATCACTATTAATTATTTCGATTAAAAAAGTTGTTTTTAATTAAAATTTAATAATTTCCACTATTCATCAGAAAATGAAAGTTATCTGAAAAGTACCAAAATTTCACCTTAGGCTAAATTCGATACTACAAATCCAAAAATGAAGTCCATTTTGAGAGATAAAATTTCTAATATTTTAAAAGGTGGTTATTACTATTCATAACAACTAGTTTTAATAATATTTTAATAGCATATCGTTGTTTAGTGAAACTCGGTATTGTGTACTACACACGCTATCGAGGAAGGTCGTGATTGCGTGTAATACAAGGAAAGTCAAGGATGCGTGTTGAGCAAGCTCCTTTTGGTGTAGCGTACAACACAAGACATTAATAAAATTAAAAAGAGTATTTTTCATAAAATCTTGGGTTGTTACATTCTACCCCCCTTAAAATGAATTTCGCCCTGAAAATTCGTCGGGGTTATAAATGGTTTACTATTAGAAATTTTCTTTAATAGAAAACCACATCGTAAAAAGGAATACCAAAACCAATCTTTAAAAACAAAAGTATGAAACGTAACGGTTACCCAAATAAACTAATCACTGGGTTTCCACATAGGTGAAAATATGGATATGGAAGAAAAATCTAACCATCATGTTCTAATGGAGAGTGGTAGAGAACATGGCTATGGAAAATCCAACAATCACAAATCCATAAATTTTTGATGATCTAAGGTACCATCTGATTAATCAGATATAAGAGCACTAAGACAACATTTCTAGTTTTCAAGATCGTTTCCCTAAAGTTGAAGAATTTGAATTAGAATAAATACTTACTTTATTTTGGTACAATCTCACTGTTGTTCGTGCCTTGAACAATTTCCACTTCATCTCTTAAATAAATGAAGTTGAATTTGTTATTCGTGAAGTGTTAGCAAATCATGTGATATAATGACGGGTCATTCCATCTGTCTCAAACAAAAGGTTAGCAAAAGTTATTAAATAAGTCATTCTATAGTGAGATTAATCATATATGGTTCCTAAAATGGACTTATACTTCCTATATCATACTGCTTAATATAATCAAACTAGTTCCTACTAAACAGGGACTTCATGTAGGCCAGTGGTAGGTGATAAAGGCCAGTCGCACTTCGGCTGTGGGTTCGATTCCCACAGCCTTGTCCGACGCGATGGGTTGTCGCCCGTCCTGCAGGTTATCCTTTTTCTAAAACTACATTACTGTAACATCCCATCAATAATATCAAAAATCTTCTATCCTTAAACAATACTAACTTATGTCCAACATAATACATTCTAATCTTTACGCTTATCCATAATACTGCAGTCCACTCTCATAATATAGTGAAAACGATTACCAGAGATTTAATACCATTGTTGATCCCCGTATATCATAAGATATGTCTTGTTGGTCACATTTCAAACATTCAAAGGCCTTAATCATGTATTCCCTTGAATACCCATTGAACCTTAGTGAAAACATGAATGTAGTTAAAAGTTAACACTTTCCACATTCCAAAATCCTCAAAATTCTATATACTCAAACCATGATATCACTTAGTCCTTATATAAATCATGAGCTCATGAATACTATTAAACATTTAATTTTCTCCTTATCCCTTCATTATGCGCATATCATCTACATTCCAAAAATATCTGAATAACCTTTCATGGATACTGTTAACATTAAACATACACTTTTAAAACTCAAGGAAAGACAACAATGTAACAATCCTTAGATGTCTCTTTATTCCATAGTGCCATGAGATTAATTATACAACATTACACTTGATAAACATGTAATCATTCCACTACCTTCTTAAACCATTGACTGAGCTTCAACAATTCTTTCATCTCACATATCATTTGTAGTCTCTTCATCATCATCAACATAAATATTTCTCATACGACCATACTGATTCTCTTCATGAGACTTTCCCTTAGGGCATTGGTTTTCATAATACCCGTACATTCCACATTTAAAACATTTAACCATTGTTGATGTCGTAGCAATACCATTATCCTCATCCATGGTGTTAACTGAACCTTTTCCTTTGCACTTACTTGCTTTGTGTCCTTCTTTTCCACACCCAAAGCATCTTCCAGTTCCTTTGAAACATTCTCCTTGATGCCTCTTCCCACATGATTTACATAGGGGAAATTGAACTTTCTTTCCTATATGATCATCATGAAACTCCATCTTTCTCTTATTAGCCGAGTAAGGAAACTTACCAAATTTTACTTTATTGATCATATTATGAGATTGCTGATTCGCCATAATAATGATGTTTGGACTTCCAAATCCCATTTCATTATGAATAATATCATTCCATTTTCCATCATATCCTCCATTATCATGAATCATCTTGTTTCCAGCCATTTTCTAAAACCCAAAAAAGAATAGTGTGAGAGGCAGAAATCATGATAGGGAAATAAACATAATAAAGGTGGAGTATCCTCAATATCTAACATCTTAGGTTAAATTCTATGATCGTTACCCTAGTTCTAGAACTGTATCCTATACGTATACTTATCCTTAGGGACATCCCGAGACATACCTTATAAATATCTCTAGGGATCTCACTAAAGTTCTCGCATCCTAGTTTCAAAAGGTTGACTAAACCTTTCCTCTGATACCAACTGTAGCGGTCTGGAATTACTTCCAGTGGAATATAGTAGATACCTAGTAGGGCACACCATGGGCGGCTACACCCCCTGGGCGGGACACACCACCATCCCCAGTGGCAGCCATTTCCTCATGAAGCCCTTGGGCGGAGAACCATGCTTCGTCCAACGCTCACATGTGAGAGTTCCCAAGGATCGGATACATTCCTACCTCCTTTTCCTCTGATATCAACTTTAGATACCCAAAGCATGACTTACATGGACATTACATTACATTTTCGGAATACTTAGTACATAACAAAAACACACACAAGGATCGTAATAGTTTAGTGTCTTTGGAAACTCGGAATATAATCTTCTAATCCTGGTGAAAGATCTTCAACATCTCCCATAAAGATCTTCCTTTTTTTTAATACCTAAAACCTTTCTTTATATCCTGGGCAAAAGAAAACATAAAAGGGTGAGCTCAAATGCTCATTAAGGGTAAACAAAAGAAATATAAATCACATCGTATACACAAGAACATAACTTTTGGAAATCTTAACCTGCAAAAGAGATCATAATTTCATAACATGGGATAAATCATGGCAGTGAAATGTAATCACAATAATCATAACTTAAAACATGAAACTTTGTGGCATACACACATAATCATAGAGAATCATTTCTTATTAGTCAAGACTCATTTCCAAGACTATCTTAGTGGACAAAGTCCCTTTCTGAACCGAGTCACCCTCGTTTCAGTCCTGTTTCACTGAACCGGTATAACCTACCATTCCAGCCATGTCTATCTCATGAGATATAAAATCTTTACCCAATGCATTGGAGGGAGATATAGGTCCCACCCATCTCATAATGATAACATTCTTATGTGTGCCACAAAATCCTAAATCATACATCATTGCATAACCCATGTAATAAAAATGGGAATCTTAAATATCGTGACATCATAAAACAATTCATGTAAGATAAAGGAATTCATAAAAATATAATTCCATCACAACATAATCAAATCAATGTAATAATAGGGATAAAACAGAACCCTTTATTATTTTAGATGGAAAATAATTTTAATAAAACACTTGAACTCCATTCTTGAGGAAAATATCATTTCTGCTTCAAAAACACTTTTCCTTTCTTAACATGTCGTACAATCATAAACTAAAATAAGTTGATTAAAAATAAACTTGAAAACTTTTAAAGGAATCTTCTTGGAAATAATGTTTTAAAAATCCATTCATGCCGTATAAGTTTAAAAAAACATTCTTCTCGTACTTTTGTCTGAAAAAGTCAAAAAGTACCTCGTACGAAAAACGACAAAAGATTCCTTTCATATCTTTTACTAAAATCTCACTGAAGGGTAAAATAGGATTTAAAAAATTGTAGGTGGATGTAAATAATATTACATATTGAAAAACATGGATGTAGATGATAAAATACACCCCAGTAAATACCAAAGTATAAACAATCTGGGATAAAAATGAGATTGTGATATTTCTCTTACCTTAGGTCCGATTTTCTTCGTATGTCTCCGAACCTCCTATATAATGATTTAAATAATGTCATTTACTTATTAAAGAATCATATTCATTATTATGATATTATATATGGTTCACTTATGACTTTATATTACCCGTTCGTTTTTAAATTTCATGTTAAAGAAGCGTTTTGGGTAAAATTGTTTCATTTATCGTAGGTGTTTTGACTTGTTGTTCTTGACATTATTATTACTTCTATCATGATTTACTTACTTACAGAATATAAAATATGATTTATATATCATATATATTCAGTATATATATATATATAATAGATATATAAATGAAATGAAAAACACCGTTCATGGAGACGGTAGTCCGTACGTACGCATGAACGCTGTTTTCCTTTCCTTATTGTCTTCAATGGAAGTAAGTAGATGACATACATATATATATATACATAAATCCAAAAGATTTATAATGTCATATATTTCATTATTATTTTATATATATACTTTATAATCATTCTTAAATGGTTAACATGGAGAATGAATCTCATCGCGTCGTGGAGACGGTAGTCCGTACGTACGCGCGAGCGATGATATCGTTCCCATGGTCGTGGAATTGTGTTGAAGTGTATGTATACTATTTCAGTATCAATATAACTTTATAATAATCATATATAGTTACTCATTACACCATTATACCCATCCAATTAATGTGGTGGCGGAAAATAGATTACACCACGGCGTGGAGACGGTATTCCGTACGTACGCACGCGCGGTGATTTCCTTTTTCCGTAGGATGGATAGAAGGTTAATTAGAGTTGTTTCATATTTATAATAACATATCAGTATATAAGAAATACTGATGTTATTACTTTATCATGAAACAACTAAATAATAAGAAGTTGAAGAAGAAAGAAATTGAAAAAGATCGGTAATGGATATTACCTCTTTTTGACGTGCCTTTTCTTAGCCTCCACTTAAAGAACTAGGGATGGTCTTTGAAGAAGACCAAGACCTCTAGGATGATACTAGGGAAGTGGAGAAGAGATTTTGGCAGGGGTTGGCCGAGCTTGAATGCTCAAATTGGTGTGAGGAGGAGAGGGAGGAGGTGCCCTTTTATAAGGGAGGAGAGGGGCATCTTAGGAAAATCTCAAAATATTATTTTATATTAAGGTCAAATTCGGTTTATAATGGTTCCAAATGGTCTTATTTCGAAGATAAAGTGGGTATGGGTCTCAATCCTCTTATCCAATAAGATTTAGACAAGTTTAGGTTATTATTTTAACCTTATCAATTAGATTTAACTCTAAGTTAAATAATTTACCTTTTACCGTGTCTTTTTCTTTTCTTACACAATATGGTTAATAAACTTACTATATGAAGCTAAACGAACCCCAAGTTGTTTATTATTAATATATATATCCTTATCTAAGTCATTTGGCCGAACCTTAGATTTTTATGAATTAAATAACAATTAATAATATAATATTTGTTTTAAAAACTAATTTATGTCAATTTTGACACTATTTGGTACATGATTTTTATGAAATTTATAACAGAATGATAAGTTCGAACCAAGTTACTTAAATCCTCAATAACATGTCATATTAACCTATAAAATTAGTGTAAGTAATAAAAAGTCTCAAATTATATTTATTTGGGTATTTATAACATCATTTATGTCAATGTTTCATTAATAAGATAATTACTGCATCATCGTTGTTTCATAAATAAATTAACTTATTTAATGTCTAAAAATTACAAATAAAATACCATTATGTAGGAAATCTTTTTAGATTTCTAATTCATATTTATAGTCTAAATTATATTATGTATAACCCTATATTAAAAATGTTTTAGTAAATAAACTTTGATTTTAACTCTTTTAACTCTTCTTTGAATTAAATAATAATAAATGTCCTAATCAAATCCAAGTGGACCTAAATGATAAACGTTTACACTTAAGGTTGTTTTTGGTCGAGATACACTTGTCCAATAGGATTAGGACATGTTTTAGGGTAATATTAATATCATTTGTACCCTTAATTACCCTATTTACTTTTAACAGTGGTAAATAAAAGTAAAAAGTTACTATTCACCAAAAATTATTTTCATCTCATTGAACCACATTTTACTTACTGAAATCAACCGTGTCTCTTGGATTTTTGAAATTCCATTCACAAAAGCGGTAAAATTAAGATTTATGAAAAAATTTATTTTTTTAACTACCACTTAGTAGTTTCACTATTCATCAAAAATTGAAGTTTTTCAGAAAAATGCCAAAATTTCACCCTAAGCTATAATTGATATTCTGAATTCAAAAATGATTTCTATTTTACAAAATTCCAAACATATAAGTTGCATTAATTAATTTTATAATTAATTTCCGCTGTCACAACAAATAGCGTGTTTTTTAGAGATAATAACTATCAAAAGATTAACAGTTGTTTATGTCTGGTATAAATGTGAAATTACATCCAATGACCAACATTGTATTGAATTGTAAAAATATATTCTAAATATACTTTAAAACCACTAAAATTAATAATTTATCAGTATTAATTATTTTGATTAAAAAAGTTGTTTTTAATTAAAATTTAATAATTTTCACTATTCATCAGAAAATGAAAGTTATCCGAAAAGTACCAAAATTTCACCTTAGGCTAAATTCGATACTACGAATCCAAAATTGAAGTCCATTTTGAGATATAAAATTTCTAAAATTTCAAAATGTGGTTATTAATATTCATAATGGCTTGTTTTAATAATATTTTAATAGCATATCGTTGTTTAGTGAAACTCGGTATTGCGTACTACACACGCTATCGAGGAAGGTCGCAATTGCGTGTAATACAAGGAAAGTCAAGGATGCGTGTTGAGAAAGCTCCTTTTGGTGTAGCGTACAACACAAGACATTAATAAAATTAAAAAGAATATTTTTCATAAAATCTTGGGCTATTACAATAGTGGTATGCATGAAACCCTTATCATCCTTCGATCTTGGGTTCAAGACCCATGGCCTAACAGGACATGATTTTTTATCACCAGAAATTAATTATGTACATTTCAAAAACAATGCTAATATAATTTCCAAAATATTTAATATGGACATATTTAAAATAAATTTAATAAGTAAATTTCCTTTTAACCAATGTTTTCAATACAAACTCTATGCATAAATACTTACTTTGAATTTTAACATAAACTTTTCCTAAATGGTTAACCTTATAACCATTATCAAAGATGAAAGTCTAAAACATTATAAAGAGTGTCACGAAATCAACTTAAAATTGATTCCACTATATAATAAAAAGTATCCCTTGACTGTCACATTCCAAACATGTGAATACCTTCATTATATATTATCTTGAAACATGGTAATAGCCTTTATTATTATAAATCCTTTTGAAAAACGTGCATACTTGCTGATTCCAATGAATACTGAATATATTCATTAAATCGAAGAAGTCATAAACTTCATCATGTATGACACATACCATTTTCTCAATAACCAATTCTAGGGTAACCCATACCATCCAATGTACTTATTCATATCCAATATATCATTATCCAAAGATCATTATCTCAATTTTAGGCATTAATTAAAGGTTACCTTCCCGTAAAAAAAATACTACATTTATAGGAAATCACATTTATATGTCTTTATTACCATTCAACATGTCCTTTTCAATACTCAATGTGAACTTATTCTGAAAACAATTAACGTTCGATAACAACTTAGGGAGGCCAATATTCTCATCGATTTTATTAACTGAACTCTTTATTTTTTCCTTGGAGTCAATTTCTTTTTTTCCTTCTTTACCACAGTCAAAAAATATTCTTCTTCCTATAAGACATTAACTTAAGTGATTCTTTCCACATTCTTGACACAAAGGAAATTAAATCGTATTTCCGTTATGGTCTCCATTACCTAAACTCTCAATGAACTCATTTCTCTTACCTGGTGAGTCTCAGAGTTGATTAAGCATTACATTGTTAATCCTATTCCATGAGAAATAGTTAGGCATAATCCAAAAATCTCTCACTCCAGTTATTATCCCACTTGATTGCTCATCAAAAAAACCATCCATCATGTTCAACATTAATCTTGTTTCTTTTGGTTCCCACCATTCACTAAAACCGGAATTATAGTGTAAGTATTACTTACAAAAGTAAAAAACCACATAGTCATGAAAAAAAATTAAGTATAGGATGTCTAACTCATGACGCATACCTTAATCTATGACACATTAGGTTCATCATAGGTTATTCATAGACAAGTTATATTTAAATCCTTCATAGTGGTTCGTGCAGAGTTTTTGAATTCCCGAAGCATATCTCATAGGAGTGGAAAACCAAGTGTGCAGCAAGGCCTGTTGTCGTGTACCAGATTACCCCAAGAATGACCCAGAACATCTTGTCATAGTTCTTACCCCTAGGAACATCTATTCCAAATCCACATCCAATTTTAGTATTCAAACATGGATTTACTTATTGGAAACCACTAACATTATTCTTCACTAAATCTCCCGTACATTTTTCTATATGTCAAATCACCCTTATACTTATCCTTAGATTCAATCCTAGACATATCCTTAGAAAGATACATAAGGGTCTCAATATAGTTTTCTCATCCTTGTTTCCAAAGGATGACTACACATTTCCTTTGATACCAAATATAGTGACCCAGGCTTGACATGCATGGACATTACATCATTTTATATGTATATTCAGTACATTACAAGAATATGTGCCTGAGGACCATAATAGTTTAGTGTCTTTAGAAAAACAGAAAACAAAATATTCTATCCTGGTGGAAGATCCCCAACATATCCAATAATGATATCCCCCATTATTACTTCGACCTAAAACCATACATCATAACCAGGGGAAAGGAAACATAATAATGGGATGATCTCAGATGATTAGTAATGGTAAATAAAGGAAATGGGTAATTATTACATAAAAAAAAGGGTATGGAACTTTAGAATAACATTTTAAGATCATATCCTTAATATTATAGAAAATAATAAATATTTTTATTTAATAAGTCATGAATGAAAATTGAATAACGAAAAAAATCCAAGATACCATAACATAGGAATAAAACAAGTAATTGTGGAAGACACATAAGCATATAATATGACTTCCTTAGTATCCAAGGAATTTCTTCCAAGACCATCTTGGTAGTATGGGTTCAATTCCCATACCAGCTTGGTAGTTATGGTTCACTCTCATGGCCGTCTTAGTACCATGAGTTCACTCCTCATACCATCTTGGTAGTCAGGGTTCATTTTCATGGCCATCTTATTAGCATTATTTCGCTCCTCATACCATCTTTTTTTGTAATAGTTCACTCCCATGGCCATGTTAGTAGTCAATGTTTTCTTCAAATACCATATTAGTCTATCTCATGATATATAAATATTTTCCTAATACATTAAAGGGAGATATATATCTCACCCATATTATAGTGAAATCCTACATAAATGTGCCAAAAAATCATAAACAGTCATATATTAACCCATGGAATTAAATGGGTGCCCTTAATATTTAAAAATATCATAACCTATAGAAAAGATAAAAGTTTCATAATCATTTCATCAAAAACATAACTCATGAAAGATAAACACATTTCATAAATATATATCTAGTGAAAGAGAAATGGATAGCATAAAGACCATGAAATTGAGTATAACCCATTCATTGAAAGGATATGAATGTAACCTTAAGATCATTTATTATAAGGTCATGATAACATAAATGGGTTTCATATTATATGGAAAATAATTTTGAAATATCATTCAAAAACATTTCTTAAGGAAAATATTCTTTCTTCTTTGAAAAATAATTTTTAATACATAATACCATTTGATAATCATTTTAATATAAAATACCTTTAAAACTTATAAATAAGACATGAAACCATTTGAAATCCTTTTTCCTTGAAAACTTATAAAATAAACTTCAAACCATTTTAAAAATTGTTTTCTTTTAAAACACTTTGTAAACTCATAAATAAATCTTGAAAATGTTTTGAAAACCATTTTTTATTAAAACATATAAAATAATCTTGAAAGAATTTTGGAAACCATTTTTATTTTAAAACAATGAAATAATATTGGAAACTTTTTTGAATCCATTTTTCTAGAAATATTGTAAAATAATCTTGAAAACATTTTAGAAAAAAAATTTCTTGAAAACTTATAAAAGAAGCATGAAAATGTTTAATAAACAATTTTCCTTTAAAATGTATACAATATTATTGAAAACATTTGGAAAAACATTTTATTTGTAAATATATTCTAAAAACATTTTATTAAAAAAATAACCTTTAAACATGAAAATAATCCTTCAAAGGATTGAAGATGGATAAATCAGTTCATATCATACAAGGTGAAAATAACACTCCTTTTTCATGGTAAAAATGATACAGAATTGACTCATTCATAAAGAGACAATAATATTACATTGAAAAAATTGGTAAGAGAAAAAATGGTAAAAGTGTATTTTAATGATAATAGTATATTAGTGGAAAATTCTTGGAAACCCTTTGTAGAAAACATGGTTTTGAAGGAACATAGATTTCTGACAAAATAAAGGCTAAAGTAGGACTTTTTAAAAAGAACTTTCTTAACTATATTATATACCAAAGAGTAAAAAATGGTTACAATACATAAATATATCATGAATCACCACAGGATAATAAAATTAATGAATTTATTTATATAAGTAAAATAATAATTTATCAAATTAATAAAAAAGATAAACTATCTTGAAAAACTATGAGATTGTCTCTATAAAATATTATAACATGGTAACATTTGATCATACTCTCCATATAAGAAAAAAATTGAATGAAACCTAAAATATCATTAAATTAAGTATATTCATGATAAAAAATGTAAAATAGAAGTATATACACCTTGAAAAGATTTTACGTGCATAACAAAACATGAGTCTCAAAGAAGGAAAATTGAGACAAAACATTTGTTCCGATTTTGTAACTTTGGAAACCTAAACCCCATGAATTAAAAATCAGAAAATTAATATGTAAAAAATCATAATTTATGTATAATATAAATAGAATACAATCAGTGTATGTAAATACACCACACAAAAGGAAAGAGTGGTGAACATAGCATGTATCTCACCAAAACAAAGTGAGATGAAATCCCCTTACCTTGTGTATTTACTCTCTTCATACTCATAGAAGATTCATATTTAATAAATATAAGTTTATTATAAATAATTTTTTTAATACTATTATTATAAATAATAATATTTATTTTTTTATTATGAAATTATATTTCCTACTTGTTAACGCTCCTATGTTAAGGTTTCACTTTCGGTAATATTCTCTTTGTTCTTCACATGTGTCTTAATTTGTTTTATCATTGGTCTTTATACTTATATCATTATTACAAAATTCAAATCATGATATAAATATAATTTATATTAAGTATATTTATATTATATTAATATTTATCATAAATAAGTATTAAATCGAATACACCATTCTTGTAGATGCTAAGTCGTACGTATACATTAACGTTGTTTCTATTTTTTTGTATTGAAAGAAAGTATGTAAATGACATGTGTATATATATGTATCTATGTAAATAAATATATATATATTTCATTATTAAAGTATTTTTTATATATCATATGTATATTATATATTCATTAAAACCATCCTTAATACAATCCTTGTATAGTATGAATGAATCATATCGCATTGAGGGGGCGGTAGTCCACACTTCCACAAACAAAATTATCGTATTAACACCAAATGAAAAGTAAGAAGGTTTGAGTTGTAAAAAGGAATAAATAATCTTAAATACAAAATATATAATACATATATAAATATATAAATATATTTTCTATCATAATTTTCACCATGATTTGTGGTAAAGGAAAAATTAACAATCATCATTTCATGAAGCAGTAGTTCACCATAAACAGAATTAGTATGTTCGATATCCATTAGATGGAGTTATATGTGTGTGTAGGTTGAAACCATAGAATAAAAATATAATATAATATTGTGGATAATTTTTTGATCATAAAATAATGGAATAATGATATTTTATGGGGTGGAGAATAAAAATAATGAAAATGAGCTTGAGGGAAGACATTACCTCTTAATCATGTAACTCCTTTTGGTTTGTGCCAAGAGGCAACATTGATTTTTCTTTTGCCCAAGGTATGGCTTCTTGGAGTAATGGATAGATGTTGGGAGATTATTTCAGTATCATTTGGGTGATCCAAGGGTCTTGAGAGGTGTGATGAAGTGGGTAGATGTGGTGTCCTTTTGTAGGGAAGGGAAAGGATACACGTCACATTTTTTGAAACAAGTTAGGGGTACCCACATTTTTACCTTAAAAAGTCATAGTATACCCATAAAACCTAAAAATGTAAGGTTAATGCCCGAATAATTTACATCCACTTGTTTTAGGACAAGTTTCTAGTTCATTTGGGTTCTATATTTATGGTTTAGTACTTTATTTACCTTATTTTTCTCTTAACCGATGTAATTAATTTCAATCACATTTACTAATATTTTTGTTAAAAACCAAATTTTACCTTATTATAAATTATAAATTATTTTGACTCTAAATATGTAATCCATTTTTTGAAATTCTAATAACATAAGTGGTAGAAATTAATTTAAAATTAATCCAGCTGATGGGACGACATTACTGGTTTTTAAAATAAAAATGTCCTAAAGATTGATGTGTTTTTATATCCAATTTCAATGGGATTATAGTTATAATGACATATATTGGATTGATTTATAACAATATTATCAAAATAAACTATTAAACCAATTAAACATATAATTTACACTTATAAATAAATTAGATGAAAAAGAAGTTCTGAATTAAAATGCAGTAATTTTTACTATTCATTAAAAGATGGAATCATGCATAAAAATACAAAAAATTTATCCTAAACTAATTTTTATTTTTTTGTTTAAAATATAAATTTTATTTTTTCATATTATATATATAAATGTTATTAAAATTTTATTTAAAATATACTCTCCATTAAAGGTGGTAAAAATATCTTAATAAAAAAAATTTCATACCTAAAATTGGTTTTATTCTTATCTTATGCCTATAAAATCCATTAGATGAATATCAAAAATGTTTTATTTGATATATAACATTTGTATTGAGTTAATATAAAATAATAATTTTAATTAATTTAATTTAATATGTTAAAATACCTTTATGACTATAATAATATTTTTTTTTTATATTTAATCACTTTTCATATTCATTTTTAAATAATTGGTCACATATGAATTCATCTAATGGCTTTTTAAACCACATATTTTCATAATTTATTTAATAATATTTCTATACATAAACATAACTTCTAGGTTACATTCCACTATAATAATATTTTTAATAATATGTTATAGTTAGGTACCACCCAATCTTGCATGTTACATAAGCCATCGGGGAACATCAATCTTGCATGTAAGGTATGCTAAGCATGTTTTTTCATGTAATGTACACCAAGTCAGTGTTTCATATAACATATTTCAAGATAGATCTATGTATAATTAATGTTTTAATTAGATAAAAAATATTTTCATTGTTTCATGAAATGAAAAATATTAAAAGATTGAATTAATTTGAAAGAAATATTTCACAAAATCTCATGGTTTTACATAACCCATGGAAGAAAAATGGGTTTTATAAACATATTGTCATAATAAACCATTCAAATAAATAATAATAATGGTATCCTTATTTCATATCCCCAGTAAATCAAACTTTTCAACAAAGGATTCCATCTTAGATGGAAAATTATTATGAAAGATAAATCACTTCAAATATTTCTTGAGAAAGATAAAATTTTCTAGAATAATAGTTTTTGAAACTAAAAACATTTTCAATATCATTTTCATTTAAAATAAAAATTAAAAAATTTAATGGAATATTTAAATAAACATTTAAAACAATTCTTGAGGAAAAATCATTTCCTCTTCAAAAAATACATTTTATAAAACATAAAACATTTTGAAAATCACATTCACTTAGAAATAATTAATTTACAGTTCTAAAAAACCAAAATATTAAGGACAAAATTTTCTTTGAAAATAAATTTGGAAACTTGTAATTTAATCTTGATATCATTGAGAATTCATGAAATCAAGAAATATTATTCATATCATGCATGTTAAAAACAAATATTATTTTCGTATTCTCAGTAATTACTAAATAGACAATTTTAAGAGAATGACATAAAGAATCATTTCAAATAATTTTAAAAAAATAAAAAGTTAGTAAAAAATTATTTAATAAATAATTATAATAAACTTAAAAATATTTTTCAAATAATTTTTAGAAAACACTTGTTAGGAAGAAAAAATGCTTTCATCCAATGATAGAAATTAAGGGGATTTTTATTATAATATATTATCAATTATTTTTAGTACCAAAGAGTGTAAAAATCATAATATTACATTAAAATATTATGAATAACCAGAGTATAATAAAATAAATGAGTTTATTTAGATATAGATCATAAAATTTCATCATTCTAGAATGATTTTTCTATTGTAGATGCGGACAGGGGGAAAGACCCTTGGCTGGTTCTCATTTTGATGCCTGTTTCTTCTTGGGATTTTGGATCCAGTTAAGGCCTTGGTGCCTATTTGGTTCTCAATGTATATTTTTAATGGGTTTCTCCTTTTTATATTCTTCAAAAGGAGATCATTATTTATTCAATCAATGGGTTTTACCCCCTCTTTTCTTTCAAAAAAATAAGCAATCCCGATAAACGATGGGATTGTAACATAAAACCCTTACCACTTTTGTAACTTTGAATAACAATACCCATTAAAAAATTTCTTCTAATGAAACAAATAATATAATTTGAATTAATTAATTCATGATATTACATGTCATTGTGTTTTCTTATACACCTTATAATATAAGATAGTTTTATAACATAACATATGTCTCAAAGAAGGAAAATTGGGACAAAACCACCTTACAGTTTTCATAAAATTTGAAATGTAAACCCCATGAAAGAGGGATCATAAAATGGATATTTTTATCCCAAATCAATTAAGTAAAATCATCATCAATTACATTAATGGATTGTATATACAACACATAAAATAAACACTTGGTGAATATGGATTGTGTATCACGGAAAAAATTAAGTGAGATGGAAATCGCTTATTGCATTAAGAATAATTTGAATCATAATCCCAAATAAAGAATAAAATAACATGAAAAATTAATTATTATGAAAAAATATAATTCATTATTTCAAAAGGTTAGTATATACACCACACAAAATAAATGAGTGGTGAATATTCATATGTCTCCAAGAAACAAAAGGGAGACTAGAAATCCATTACCGTAAGTATTGAATTCCTTCATAATCATTCGATACTAACGTATAATAAAGTTAATTTTATTATAAATATATTAAACATACATACATACATATATCATACCATATATTATTTGCTTATTTTATTTTATTTCCCATTAATTAACAATTCCTTATTAATGTCTTGTTTTGGGTAATAACCGCATTGTTTTTAGAATATGTTTTGATTGGTTATTTTGGGTACTATTAATTTGATCATGGATCCATCATATATAGATTAATAATTATTAAATAATTATTATATTTATACATTAATTATAATTTTAATACCAATCATGAAAGACGATTTTTAGAAATGAAGTGTGTTATGATCATGGGGAAGGAAGGTCGTAGATACACATGATTAACGTTTCAATTTTTCAACGATCATTAATGAAAGTTGATAAGTAATATATTGTATTTATATATTTATAATAATATCATAAATAAAATATAATTTCATTAAATTTTCTTATACATGTATTCCATGTGTTTTGGTGATGAAAAGAGAGTCACATCACTTTGAGAATGCTGTGGTCCACATTTACACAGATGATGATATAATCATTAAGTGAGGTAAAACGTAATAAATAAAACAATATATAAAATTTTAATAATTATAAATATGTCATTAATTTCATAGTTATTTCATTTATATCACATATACTAATTAATTTTTTTGTTATTTCGTCCATGTCAACCGTTAATGGAAATAAATCACATCATTTTGTGAGGCGGTAGTCCTCCGTACACACGAGAGAAATTATCATCAACCCTAAGGAGTTTAAGGTAAAAATATATATATACTATATAATTGATAAATAGGTATAATTATATTATAAATTTTAGTATCTGGATACAACGTAAGCATGCTGGTGGGTTTGCCCAACTTTAATTTTAGTGTTAAAAACAATCAATCTGAGATCTGTCAAGATGTAAAACATCGAATCGTTGAAATAGAATAATGAATGAAAAACAAAAGAGGGAGTCCTGAAACCATAGATATAGGATCATCATATGTTGGTTATAATTAATTTAATTAGTTGACAAGAATTACCTTGAGGGAATTATTTCTTCGTTGATGTCTCTGGTCACGATGTGATCTGATTTGTCGTTGTGTCATAGAATACAAGTGTATGATTTCTCTAGCAGTGATCCACAGGTGCTCCACATATCTCTAGAAGTCGTCAAAGGGATATCTGGGTGCTATCATGGAAGAAATTTCACTTGCGATGTCCACCTTTAATCGCCTTGATCTGGTGGTGGTGGATCTCTCTCGGTCATGAGAGCGTTCATGGAGGAAGGAGTTCTTTCGGCCTTGAGAGAACTCTCCATAATTGTTGTGAATGATGGTTATTGAAAAGTGTTGGGGTTGTGAGGATATTTATAATCTGTTTTGAGGTTATAGAGTTATGAAAATAAATAAATTCGTTACGTGTTTTATTTATTTCATTAACTCTTATTGAAAACCCCCATGTCGAATGATTAATTCCATGACATGCGCCCACACTGATTATAATAAATATCATAAAATGATATTATTTCCTCAAAATCCTAACTGGAAAAACTACATGGCGTGTAATCATTAATACACAGTGTGTACTCATTTTCCATGAAAACTACATGGCGTGTATATTCAATATACACGGCATGTACATTTATTTTAAATTTTCCTTTATTTCCTCCACAACATTTATTAGACCTACAGTAATGGCTATTTATTTGTTAAATAAATTTAACAGCATCACTCACTAATAAATATATATTATTTCTCCCACAATATATTCTCTCAAATAACTTGTGTCGAAATAAATGCAATCAGGCATGCTTAAATAATTATTAAACCATAGTCGGGAATAATCTTTATTTAACTTATTAAATTGATATTTAACTGAGATACAGGGACACACATAGTGTGTGACCCTCTAGGCCTCTTTCTTGTTGGCATTAGGTGGGCTTGCCTAAAGTCCAAGATTACTGTCTAGCAGCGGTTCAAGGTACCCAAGATAAAGAGGTTGAAACCCCATTGACATGTCACCTCCTACAAATGCTTACCATTTAATATAATCCCTTTGTCAGGATATCTCGAATCAAGCGGTTTTCATGCTAGTTCCATCAACCCATGTATCGATTATTCTTTCTTTGACTTTCCGGAATTGAACTTGCCCATCCCTTACCATGGCCATCGATTTAATTAGGCTATATAAATTCTATCAAAGGGCCTGAGATATCTACTTCTGTTATGGAACAAGAGGGACAAATCCGTTCTCACATTATTTATTAATGCAGTATTACTCGTGACACACCCAACATATAATACCTTGCTATGAACAATGTTTCTTCATAGTTTTCATCAATACATCTATGTGTGTGATTTGTAATACCCATTAATAATAATCTTAAAGTCTAAGGACCAATAAACACATCCGCTGATACGAACATCCAATGACACTATTAAATGTGGATTTCCTACTAGCTGGTCTCGTTCTCATAATAACCTACTGGATATTACCAAGGGCACACACCATGAGAAGGTGCCTCAAAGTTTCATGAGTCCTCATCCCTAATGGCATGTATTATCTGTGTCCCCCAAATAACATCATCCGATCATAGAACATATATTCAAGAACAGTGTTATGGCACTTCCGGGTTCTCATCATAGCAGGGATCTGCTATGACCCTTTAATGCAACAGATATCCTTGGGACATTATCACATGCATTGTCACACAGAATAACAATCAAGATTTGATAAGGTGTTTATTTAATTAATAAAGTAAAAAGTAGTTGGTTCTAGGCCACTAACTCTAACAGACTTCCTCTTGGACTAGAACCAACTACTAACAAATTTTAACCCGCTAGCTCTAACATGATATTCAAGCTTCTGGTGAGATAGGCCTTTATTCATGGGGTCTTCCACGTTCTCTTATGTGGACACTCTGCTCACTGCAACTTCACCCCTTTGATAGAAATCCCTCAAGAAGTGATACTTACAGAGTATGTGCTTTTTCCGTTGATGTGACCTTGGTTCTTTTGCATGAGCCACCACTGCAGCATTGTCACAATACAATGTTATAGGGTCTTTACTTCTAGGCACCGCATCAAGCTCTTGGACAAAGTTCCAAATCTAGAAAACTTCCTTGGCTACATCAGAAGCCGCTATATATTCAGACTCCACTATAGAATCAGAGACAACCGGCTGCTTTGAACTCTTCCATCTCACAGCTCCTCTATTGAGACAGAAAACATATCCAGATTGTGACTTTAGATCATTCTGATCTTTCTGAAAACCAGAATCAGCATACCCTCTGATGAAAAGCTCATTGTCTCCTACAAACACCAGGAACAGATCCTTAGTTCTTTTTAGATACTTAAGAATAGTCTTAACAGCATTCCAATTTTGTTCTTCTAGATCTGCTTGATATCTGCCTACCATGTTCAATGCTTAGAAAACATCAAGCCTGGTACATAACATGTCATACATGATGGATCCTATAGCCAAAGTGTATGGGATCTTACTCATTCTATCTTTCTCTTGTTGTGTCTGAGGACACATTTTCTTACAAAGATGTAGGCCATGTGACACTGGAACCAATCTTCTCTGGGATTCTTCCATAATAAATCTCTTTAGTATCAAGTCAATATATGTACCCTGACTTAGACCTAGCAGCCTCTTGGATCTATCATGAATGATCATGATCCCTAGAATGTAGGTTGCTTCACCCAAGTCCTTTATGGAGAAACACTTGTTCAACCAATCCTTAACTGACTGTAAGATTGGTACATCATTTCCAATAAGTTATATGTCGTCAACATATACTACTATGATAACTATCGCATTCCTATTAAACCACTTATAAACACATGGATCACATTTGTTCTTAATTAACCCAAATTTCTTTATGGCGTCATCAATTTGAATGTTTCATGACATGTATGCTTGCTTTAATCCATAAATAAATTTATGCAACTTGCAAATACGTTTGGCTTTACCTAGTGTCACGAACCCTTCTTTTTGTGTCATATAGACATCTTCTTGAAGGTTCCCATTAAGTAATGTTGTTTTGACATCCATTTTCGAAATATCATTTTCATGGTAAGCTATTATGGCAAGTATGACTCTTATGGATTTAATCACGGAAAATGGAAAGAGGTTTCATCTTAGTCAATTACTTGACACTATCTGAATCCTTTCTCCACTAGCCTTGCTTTATAGGTTCTAACTTGACCTTCCATGTACAATTGTCTCTTGAATACCCATTTGCATCCAATAGGCTTTACATCAACTAGCTCATTGACCAGAACCCAGAATTGGTTCTGATACAAGGAATCCATCTCAGAATTCACAGCTTCTAGCCATCTTGCAACTTTTAAGCTTTCTACTACTTCCTTTTAGGAGAGAGGTTCATCATTGAAAATAATAATGATTCACCATCCTCAGTGACTAGAAAACCCAATATCTCTGGTTCCCTTACCTCTCTTGAGCTCCTACGCAATACTTGTGTTTTTGGAACCTCTTCCTTGGGGACCTGTGGAACTTGTTCCTGTACCAACTCCTGTGTATCTTAAGCATCAACCTCATCGAAGTCAATCTTGCCCCCAGTATACTTTTTGAGGATGTGATCCCTCTCAAGAAATATGGATTGTCTGGCTACAGTTACATTCTTGTCTTGAGGGTTATAAAGGTAATATCCTTTCATTTCCATGGGATATCCTATAAAGATACACTTCATGCCCTAGGGTGCTAGTTTGTTTCCTGAGAAGGCCTTAACAAATTCCTCACATCCCCATACACGTGTGTGTGAAAAAGTGGGTTTCGTTCCATTCCATACCTCGGATGGAATTCCGTTTTCCACCTTTGTTGGTACTTGGTATAATGTGTATGTTGTAGTTTGTAATGCATATCCCCAAAAGGATAATTGAAGATTATCATGAATCATCATCGACCTCACCATGTTTAACATGGTGTGGTTCCTACTTTCACTAACACTATTCCACTGTGGTTTATAAGGAGGAGTGGGCTGAGATAGAATCCTAGACTCTCGTAGAAGATTGATGAATTCTTGGTTCAGATATTCTCCACCTCGATCGGATCAAATCTTCTTTATCTTCTTACCAAGATGATTCTTTACATCATTCTTGAATTCCTAAAATTTCTCTAAGGATTCTGACTTATACCTCATTAAGTATACATAGCCATATCTACTCAAATCATCAGTAAAAGTAATGAGATAAGAATATCCACCTCTAGATTCTACTGGAAATGGTCCACATACATCCGTGTGTACCAATCCTAGAAGCTATGTGGCCCTTTCACCCTGTCCACCGAAATGCGTCTTGGTTATTTTACCTTGTAAACAAGCGTGAAATCTATCATGTGGTTTTAGCTCAGTAGAGTCTAAATATCCATCTTGGTAGAGCTTTTTCAAACGCTTCTAATTTACATGACCGAGACGGTGATGCCAGAATTGGTTGTTGTACGAGTCATGTGATTTTGTTTCTTTATCAATTGGAAACACTTGGTTTTCATAATTTAATACATACAAACCATTATTTAAATGTGCCATACCATAACATACATTGTTCTTATAAAAGAGACAACCCTTATTTCCAAACATGAAAATAAATCCATCCATATCTAAACAAGATATAGAAATTATGTTCTTGGTAACACTAGGCACATAATAACAGTTATGTAAAACCAAAATAATCCCTATCGGCAATGAGGGGTGGTTATCACCAATAGCCAATGCAGCCATCCTTGCACCATTGGCGGCACAAAGATCCACCTCTCCTCTAGAAATCTTTCTAAATCTACTTGGTTCCTGCATTTGAATACAGATTTGATCCCCACAAGTTGTATTTAATACCCAATGTGTAGAAATAGAAATATTACACTCGATAACGAATGCACCTTTAGTATCCCCACGCTTCTGGGTGCAGTTCCTCTTTTAGTGGCCTTGCTTGCCACTTGAAAAACACACCACCTAGCGTTCCGTGCCCGGCATCTGGATCTTCCACTTCTTAGAGGGATGACGCTCGGGGACTTTAGATCATTTATAAGTCTTTAGCCCCTTTGTCTTGTCCTTCTTTTTCTTATTCACCATAAGGATTATGGGTTTGTCACACCCCATGTCCTTATCTACCTGGAAAATCAATGTCAAAACTTCCGATAGACTCTTCTCATTATTTCTCATGTTGTAGTTGACAATAAATCTTGAGAAGGACTGGGGTAGTGATGATAGGATGATATATGTACGCAACTCATCCGGGAATTCAATCCCTAAGATGTGTAAGAATTTGATATAGACAATAAGCTTGAATACATGAGGTCCATCTGGTGCAGACTCTCCAAGATTAGTTGTAAACAAAGCATTGGAGATATTATATATCTCTTGTCTCTCTTTTTCTTGGTAGATATCCTTAAGGTGAGACATCATGCTATATGCATCCATGTTTTCATGTTGCATAAAGAGCTTATTAAACATGTACGATAGCATGAAATTTACCTATGTGGCATAATCCATATGTTTCATATAAATAGATAGTTCTTCATCACTAGCCTCATTTCTAGGCGCAACTTGAATAGGATCTTCCAGCACATGAAATTTCCTCTCGTGGCGAAGGATGACGCCTAGACGCCTCTGCCACTCTTGGAAATTGGTGCCAGTGAGAAGGTTTTCCTTCTTGAGTATGGTTCGAAATGATATGTTTGAAATCATTTTTTTTGCCATTTCTACAAATTAAAATGAGAAAAGTTTTAGTACTTTGTTATAAAAACTAAGACAAATAAAAAAAATTAATACTTATTAGTCTCCCAATATTTTATCAAAATCTAATATCCCTCACAATTGACTTCGAAATATTCTGTTTCCCGAATATTCTAGTGAAAAGGGTCCATATTTCCTTTCACATTACCCCAACAAGGGTTGGTCAGGCAACTTGAAGGGTTTTAGGTAGGCATTCCAAATTCCAACTGCATTAACTCGTAACTCATTGATCTGCTAAGTGGGCTCCCCAATCCTAAAATCCTTTTATTTTTTATTTCCTCAACCTTTGCCTCTTGGTCACACTAAGTCCTGCTACGGCAGTCAACCCTTGATGCGAACCAAGTCATGTCAGCCCAAAACATTGAATTAGAATTCCCCGATAATTGAAAGCACCCCAACTAGGGTTGGTCAAGCCCTTTGAACTATGGCTCGATTTTAACCAAGATTATGGAAGGCTATACCGACTTAATATTTCTTTGAGGGACTTTATCCTTATACGTAAATTTCCATTTTATTATCTTTGATTACATTCTTGTTAATATTAATTAGGATATACTTAAGTGATTAACCATGTCTAAGATAATATTTACGCATAAGTTGGTCATTATTTTAGTTCCATCTTGCATGCTTGTTTAATTCATTAATTGTGTGATCGTGAAAACACAGCCACATTAAATAAACCATGCAACTAATAGAAATAAAATAAATGGTATGATCATGAACTTGTTCTATTGGTTAATTTATCTAGAGGCTGATAAACTAACACAAGACCAAGGGGAGAAACACCTTGAACCTTTCGGGTTCGTGTTTACAGCTTTCTAAATATCCACCTTTGTATCTCATTGGATTGTTTTCACCTTGGCTCCTGACTTGATCTACCTCCACTAGCTTGGGAGATCCATCCATTACATATGCATTCATCTCACATGTAGGTGAGGGGTAAAAAGGTATTTTTACACAAAAGAATCCTTGGGCGTACAGGCCCTACATATTAATGAGGGGAACGCTCATGGGACAACAAATTGAATTTAAATAAATAAATTAAAATAAACCATTCACATACAAAGGTCTTGGTATAGGTCATGATCATCCATACATGCAACGATATTTACACATAAATAAAACTAGCATTCAATTCTTTAATCATTCTTGTTTAAGATAAATCACACTCGAATCAATTAATTATCTTTAATTAATCAATCCTTTTATCTTAAATCGTTTTCTGAATTTCCTTGAGATTCTCGTCCATCATAATTTTAAACAAATAAATACATTTAAAATTATATTTGTACATAACTTGTACCTTGGAGGAAACCCAGTGAATTCTCATTCATTATGCAGATGTTAAATTAAACACATATATATAAAACACCTATCACGTGTTGTGACATGGCTTTACGCCTTCTCTTTGGTACACGTCATAAGGGTTTGTATAATATAATAATAAATTTTAATAAATCTGCGCAATTTGGGTGAGTAAACGGTGTGTAGTTCTGAATACACATTGTGTACTTTTCTTCACCATCCATTCGAAGTAAACGCCTAGTGACATGGCGTGTTGATGTACTTCATAATCTTTTGGGGTACATGGTGTGTTCAGTTGGACTCACTCCAAGTAGTATCCACGTTACACAGTTTCTAGCAAGGCTATCCGTGTACGGGGTACATGGTCCAATCCCAACCCAAAGAGACTACACTTCACGTTCAGTGGACCACATGGTGTGTAATCCGAAAAAAGTGTTCCACATGTTCCTGGTCAACACATGTTGTCATAAATGACTTAGATAGAATCAAATACATAGCCTGGTTTGGCGGACCATTCCAACACATTGAACCTAGACTACACGACGTGTACATCCAAATACACGCTGTGTATTCTGGTGTTGTATGGCCAGGAAATTTTGGCACCTTTGAAAGAGTTCCTCTATTTTATTTTAATCAAAATTAAAAGAAAAATTCGTTTCTGTAAGGTGAACGAGAAACGAGAGGTGAGCAATAGATATCGAGATTTAGATTTTAAAGAACGATTAACTTGAATTGAAACAACTAAATTATTAAATGCATAAATCACCAATGAAAAACTAAATAATTATAATCAACGATATGAACCCTTTGATACCACTTGAAGGTTCTGGGCACAGCGGAAGCACATTGGTGGGTGTGCCCAACTTTAATTTTAGCATTAACAACGATCAATCTGAGATCTGTCACTGTGTAAAACGTCAGATCTTCATAATAGAAAGAAGAACGAAAAACAAAATAGGCAGTCCTGGAACCATAGAGATAGGATCATCATATGTTAGTTATAATTAATTTAATTAATTGACACGAATTACCATGATAGAATTCTTTCTTCGTTGATGCCTCAAATCAAGATCTGATGTTATTCATCATTGTGTCATAGAATCCAAGTGTATGATTCTTCAAGCGGTGATCCACACGTGATCCATGTATCTCTGGACATCACTGAAAGGATATCTGGGTGCTAGAGTGGAAGAACCTTCTCCTTCAATGTCTGCCTTCAATCGCCTTGGTCTAGTGGTGGTGGATCTCTCTCAGTCTTGAGAGTGTTCTTGGAGGAAGGAGTTTTTTCAGTCCTAAGAGAACTCTCAAGAATTGTTGTGTACAACAATTTGGGAAAAGTTTTGGGTTTTGAGGATATTTATAATTGGTTTTGAGGTTATAGAGTTATGATAATAAATATACACATTACGCAATTTATTTATTTCATTAAATCTCATTGAAAACCCCCCATGTCGAATGATTAATTTCATGACATGTGCCCACGCTGATTATAATAAATATCATAAAATGATATTATTTCCTCAAAATCCTGACAGGAAAAACTACACAGCGTGTAATCATTAATACACAGTGTGTACTCATTTTCCATTAAAACTACATGGTGTGTATATTCAATATACACAGCTTGTACTTTTATTTTCAATTTTTCTTTATTTCCTCCACTACATTTATTAGACCTTGAGTAATTGCTATTTATTTTTTAAATAAATGTAACTTCATTACTCACTAATAAATATATATTATTTCACACACAATATATTCTCTCGAATAATTAGTGTCGAAATAAATACGATATGGAATCCTTAAATAATTATTAAACCAAAGTTGGGAATAAACTTTATTTAACTTGATAAATTAATATTTAACTGAGATACATGGAAACACTTAGTGTGTGACCCTCTAGGCCTCTTTCTCGTTGGAATTAGGCGGGCTTGCGTAAAGTCCAAGATTACTGTATAGCAACGGGTCAAAGAACCCAAGAGAAAGAGGTTGACGCCGCATTGACATGTCACCTCATATGAATGCTTATCATGTAATATAATCCTTTTTCATGATATCTTGAATCAAGCGGGTTTCATGTTTGTGCCATCAACCCATGTGCTCGATTATTCTTTCTTTGACTTTCCAGAATTGAACTTGCTCATTCCTTACCATGGCCAATGATTTACTTAGGCTATATCAATTCCATCAAAGGGCTTGAGATATCTACTTCTGTTATGGAAGAGAAGGGACAAATCCTTTCTTGCAATGTCTATTAATGCATTATTACTCGTGACACAGCCAACGTATCCTACCTCGCTACGAATAGGGTTTCGTCATAGTTTTCGTCAATACATCTAAGTGTGTGAGTTGTAATACCCAGTAATTATAATCATAATGTATAAGGAACAATACAAACATCCACATATAGGAACATCTAATGACACTATGAAATGTGGATTTCCTACTGGCAAGTCTCATTCTTATAATATCCTCCTAGATATTACCAAGGTCTCACACTATGAGAACGTGCCTCAAATTTTTATGAGTCCTCGCCCTTAATGGCATGTATTATTTGTGTCCCCAAAATAACATCATTCCTCCATAGAAAAACTATTCAAGAACAGTGTTATGGAACTTCCGGGTTCTCATCATAGTAGGGATCCACTATGACCCTTTAATGCAATAGCTATCCTTGGGACATTATCACATGCATTGTCACGTAGAAGAATAATCAAGATTTGATAAGATTTTTATTTAATGAATAAAGTAAAAATTAGTTGGTTATAGGCCACCAACTCCAACATAAATATCATATATATCCATTATATTCTTCATCATACCCAACAATGAGAGATTGTAATGGGAAAATGAATGACATCGGTTCATGAACTGATAGTACATCGTATACACGAATGATGGTTTCATAACCCATTTGATGGAAGTGGAGATGGTTCTAGTTAATACCATTAACATAAAAAAATCACATAATATATATTATGATGTTTTTTTATATCATCCTGGTTTAATAATAATTGAAGTAGTTCAAGGAAGAAATAAAAAACACTCATTGAAAAATATTACCTCTTCTTAGGGAAACCTCCTTAGGTTTGCACCAAAACCATCCTAGGATGAATTTATAAAAAAAATAAGGCTTCTAGGATTATAGTATAGAATTTTTGAAGTTATTTAGTGAGGTATTGGCCAAACCAAAAGGTTTTTATGTTAGGAAGAAAGGATTATAGGCGGTATCCATTTATAATTGAGTTGAGTGGCACACTTGTAATTGTTTGAAAATAAAAAATTGTAACCACATTTGTTTCAGGCCAAAAGAATCCAAAATGGAGTATAATAGAAAATTAGATATTATAGGGTAAAATAATTCCATAAAATAAATTTTATACAATATTTTAGGTCATTCTAACCCTTATCTTTTTATTATAGAGCCATGACAAACCCATTTTTACCTTAACTGCGGTAATAATTTTTATTATTTACACTATTCAGTTTGGTTAAAATAGAAATTTGAACTTATTAAATAATACTAATTATGCAGATTCCAAATATAAAATCTATTTTTCAAATTTATTTCACATAAGGTCCAATATTTAATTTAAAATTAATCATGCATACATGATAAGAAATCGAGTTTTCAATGAAAAAATGTCCAAATCCATACAAAGTTTTTATATCAAATTTCAATAGTAAATTGTTTAAGATTTCCTAAATTGGATTAATATATATGTAAATTTAAATAATTTTACTTTAAAACCAAATTAAAATATAATTTTTCTAAAAATATCATTTCAAGAAAAATGTATTTTTCAATTAAAATTCAATGTTTTTCTCTATTTATAAAAAAATTACTCTTTTCAAAAAATTATCAAAAAATTACCCTAATATAATTTTGACATGATGATTAAAAAACTAATTTCATTTTATCTAATAAATTTTATAATAGGTCTATAAATTAATTATAATTTTTTTCATAAAATATAAAAAACACATTTTTGAACAAAAATATATTTTATGAATATAATTACTTTAATAAAAATTAATTGATTATTAATGAATAATTTATAAATACATTTATATTAAGTAGTAAATTTATAATTTTACTTTATAATTTATTTAATAATGTTAACAACAACTTATTTACTGAATAGGTTATGACGGACGTAATTAAAATAATATTACTTCATAGTACACGGATGCTCAGTGTCACATTTCAAGCATCCTTTGAAGAAAATCATTATTGGATGTTGAAAAAGCTAATGTTAGTGTTTCATATAATGAAATATATACACAATATTTTTTATAACACAAAATATCGAAAATATTAAATTCATTTGAAAAAATATTGAGAAAAACTTGTGGTTTTACAATCCAAAAATTGAATATCAAATTTTGTGGACTTTATCCCCTTTAATATTGTGATACTGAATATTAGGTACAACATAATTTTCATACCCACTCATAGATCATAAAAAATATTTCAAAAATTATAATATCCAATATTAATTGAAATTTAAAATGAAATTGGATCTTATTTCTTCTATGATAGTCTTCTTAAAACCTCGAATTCATTCTTTCATGACTGATATTATGACCATCTCCTCAAACTCTATTTTATTTAATTCCATCTATATCATGAACTTTTTATACGTGGTAATATTCATTAAATATTCTAAAAATTTAATGATAATATTATGTATCTTTAAAATTTCCAAATAACATACTCTTGTTCGTCTAATTATCCATTACTTCGTCCTTTTAGGGAATAGTAGTCGAGGTTTATAAGGGGGTTAAGATCCATCTATAACTTATTTATACGAATTATTTTCTTCTCATTACACTTTTTATCCTTTTATTATCATTTTATAGTCTTATTTATTATTATTTTATCCTTTATTCAGAAACTTCCACCATGGTTTTCCCACTCCTCATGTTGATTAATTTAATTCTCTAAATTAGTTGAACCATGTTTCACCCAGTAGAAATTCCCTTACCCTATCATTATATTGGTTTATAATTTTATGAATTTTATACTCAGTATTATTCAAGTAATTCCTTTGATAATTTCAATCATGTATCAACTCATTGACGGATTTCCCAATGTTATTCTTGAAAGTTGGCATGGAATCCTTTCATGAATTGATTTAAATATGAAGTGATGTTAATTATTTTTTTTGTAACCCTAATTATTTTTTTGTATATTTGATTTCAATTTTTCCTCTAAACGATAATGTAATTTTATTGATTATAAAAATTATAATTACCATCTTTAAGGTATGTGTCTTGAGGTTGGTGGATAGCCATTATTGTATCCATATTATTTTTCAATGTTTCCATTCATATAATTATCCCACCACTATTTTCAACCATTCTAAATCCATTTTTAAACTCATATTTTCAATTAGAAACTATTACTTAAAAACTCATCTAAAAAATAAAATTTTTCTCAAGGTAATTAATTCATCAATGATCCTCTTAAAAAAATATCGACAATTAACATATTTCCTTGTGACATATCCTTATTATTCATTTAAATTAGAAACCATCCATGCCATTATGTGTAAAATTATATAACAAATATTTAAACCTATATCATTCATTGTGATTTGATTCTTCATTTAATTGATTTTAATTCAAATTATCAATGTGAATATTCATTGATTTTGAGGGAGGATAGTGTCTTGTTTTGAATTTTCATCCCATCATACCTCATGTAATGGTGGAATGAGATTCCAATAATTAAATCCATTATCTTACTTATATCTTAACTAATATTTGAACAATATTATCCTTGAAAAATTACTAGAGATATTATTTAATTGAAAGTTATAGAAAGGTTTTATAAAACTTCTCAAGTGTGTGTTCATATATATATATGGAAACCCAATGAACTAAATTGATTATTATATTATTTTGTTGATTTTTTGTTTTATTTTAACATGTTCTAAAACAACTAAATGCACCATAATACTAGGTTATATCCCAAAACATGAAGGCATACCACACTCCAGGATTTTCCTTTTCCATATCTCTCTTCTATGAAAAACGTTTCTCTTCTAGTTCCCCCCTAATTCATCTAAGATATCTTTTTTCTTATTACTCATTGAGATAGAAATTATATAGTGATAAAAAATATTTTCATTCCAAATTATAAAGTAAAATAATTTTATATTGATTATATATAACTTTAAAATAACAAAAAAAACACACCAAGTTTTAAAAAATAAAATAAAAATAAAAAAGACAATATAAAACCCCTAATTAAGATAAGTTTCTAAATTAAAGTCCCAAAAAATGATTCCAAAAACATTTTTTGGATTGCAGGGTATCATTAATTCCTATGTTTTTAAATTTTAAAATATTTAAATCACTCTTCCTAACTACTTTCTACTAGGGTGTAGCAAGTTTCAAGACTATATACCTCCAAATATACCATAATTAGGGGAGAGAGATAACAAACCCTGGGTCCCACCTCTAGTACACCCTGGGTTGGAAAATAGCCCCAATCATATAAAACAATCTTGAAATGGGATGAATCAACCTATATAATAATTTATGATCATGATATAAGATGAATCGACCACAAAACAAATCTCTGGAATAATATAAAGGAAACCAAAAACATCCCACATTTCATGTATAAATAAAACCATTACGGATAAAATTATCCTAATTAAAATACAAAAGTAAAGCTATACCAGTGAAAAAGAAACTATCCAATGTCTAAGATAGTAATGTCTAGAATGGTCTAAGTAATCCTTCTAGAAACCAAGTGATTGGTTTATATACGAAGGTTGAGTATACAAGTAGACTCAGTAGAAAAACTGAAGTTTATCTTATATATGTGAAAGAAGCATACTAAAGAACCAGTGAGAAAACTAAAGAACCAAAAACACCCAAAAAGGTAAACTATTTATCCCAAACTCTCCAAGGAATTATCACAATATAATACAATCCAAGTATACAAACATAATGAAAATAATATCGATAAAGGGTACCCCACACCGCTTTCCAGATTGTATGTCAATCTCACACACAAATCTTAAATGTCATGGGGATCCCATCTCTTATGTATACCAAAACCCCCCACAAGTATAGTTATAAAACATATCACCATAATATACTTGGCCTCAATTCCCTATAAGAATGGCCTCATCATGTCTCACCTGAAAACACATTGGCCACAACACATCCACAACCATAACCAGAATGGTTGGGTATCATGAACATGAAGTACATATTCCCAGTTCCATTCCTACCATACATGACCTCCACCATAAGACACACCATCCCATCACATCCTAAAAATATATACATGGTCTACCTAACATCTTACCCAAAGAAACTTGGGATCACTACCCCACAAGCACAAACACATCACATCTCGCCCAAAGACATATGGCTCACCACAACCACCATTTAATGAACTAAAAACCTACAACCATCATAGCCTTGGAAATACCTAACTATCAAAGTAGAGAGAGGATAATAGAGTATGTAACCAGCCATCTATCCTCTCTGGTGGTCGAGAAAAACACTGCTAGTATGAATATGCTGGTGTTGACACATAGTCATAAATGTGGGTTGGGTGCATATAGAAATCATAATGATTATACAAGTATATATATATATATATAGGTTCACAAAATCTCAAAATATGGGCTCAAAAAAAGAACTATCCAAATCACAACATCCGCACTCCAACACCTCAAAATCAATAACACCATACAAAGAACAAGACACATCACAAACTACCAACCAAGTCCTATTATCCAACAAATTAATTTTATTATTTAACATCATCCACATTTAACAAAATAGATCATCATTTATTTTTTCATTTATCATTCATATAAAATCAAAAAAACCAAACTCTAACCTTCTCTACCATTATTAAATAAAAATTTATTCCATCTCTATCTGGGTATCTAACATAACATAACCACACAAATAGCTCATCATTTCTATCACACCATCACCTCACAACCCCACAAGAGCATATAATAAACAACCTCACCATCCAAAAATCATGTCCAACAAACCACCTCATCTCCCCATATTTATGGACAAAAAAAACCTTGCATATCTAAAATAAGGGATAAAAAACCACCTCATGACCCTAAAATCATAACCCGCAAACCACCTCACTGCCCCAACATCATAACCATCAAACCATAAGCTCCACATTCCCCAACCACACATAAACTGCACATTACCACCCCAAAATAATGGTAACACATTATATAACATCAAAAACCATTCTATATATTTAAAAATGGGATTTTTCACTCTCCAATTTATTTTAGGGGCCTTATCACATAATAAATAATTCGGGGAAACTATTTTACAAGAAAAATACAAGTGGTAAGCCAATTTTACATTTTAGGATGATATCATAACAATCATAATAAATGTAGAAGTCCCAAAAAATATCATCCAGTTTCAAAAAATCCCCCAACTCAAATAATTTTTAGTGTGCATCAAGCTCATACAATAACAATATCACAATAATATCAAAGCTTTAAAAACATGTGAATAAAACCCCTTTACCCGTCAATTTCAATTTAATAAATTATTTATCTTTAATTAAGATATAAAAACCATAACACATATATAAAAAAGAGAAAACACCTCTCTATGATACAAAATAAGGGAAAACATTGGATTATCAACCTCAAAAAATGATTTTTCATCTCGACGCACACTGCAAAGGGAAGAAGAAACACATGAAAACCACAACCGCACCATAAAAACCCATGGATAAACATAAAACACATAAAAATATCATCAAAACACATCATAACTCACACAATAAAAACAAAAAAAACATCACTCTAGTAAATCCCTATGAGAATAATAGAAGATAACAAAAAGATAAGGGAGAAGCACTCACTGAGGATCACTAACAAGTAACCACCAGCACCAATGGATTTAAACTAGGGATGACAGGGAGAGAAATCCTCTTTAGGTGGCCTTGGGATTTGAAAAAATTAGATAAAAGGTGGTGTGGATGAATGAATAATATTTAGCTGAGAAAGATAACATAAATCCTAGAATCCTACCAGTTTTAAATCATGTAAATTTTATATGGAATATAATCCTCTAGTTTTCGAAAAATTAAGAATTTAGATGAAAAATTAGTTGGAATAACCTTTATTTAATACAAAAAGTCATTTCCACTTACACAACATTTAATCCATTTCATAGATTCCCATTTATCTTCATAAAAGATGTGAGCCACCTGAATACACAAACTATGAACCACCATTACATGTCGATTAGAAAAACATAATATTTGTACATTTCACCTCTTTCCTCCTTCATGAAACACCTAAAACCTCCTCGAGCCTCTTACACAATACCTCCAGTCACCAAAACTAGAAAATTCTCAAGCTAGGAAGGCACATGACATTACATCAGATACCTCTCTAATGATTATCTCCCTTGAGAATAAAAAACTAAACCCATATGTAAATGGGTTCTGCACAACAATCCCATGAGATACATATCAATGATCTCATCATATATAAAATGATACCACTATCCAAACATGAAAGAGAAATGTTCAAAAATACCTCACACAACCTCATAACCACACAACATTATCACGTGTACCATCTGACATACATATATCTCAACCCAACATTCTTCACAAAAAACCAACCACACAATACCGACCATATGAATACATGAATTCCATCATCTATGTCAACATATTATCTACTATAGGTGTCACTAAATCACATGCATGGGTTTAATCACTTCACATTCAAGTTTTCTAAATCAAACATCATACATCAAGGAAGACAACAAATCATATATAACAACAAGGTCTCAAACATCAAATCATAAGAAATATTGGTAAAATAATAAATCAAAACAAATCTAGGTACTGGGGATGCATATAAATATTTTTCTCCAAATTACTATTCTCCAGGCCACTATACCTCCTTAACATGTGAACCAAGGGAATGGTCCTTCCACATAGTGCCTTCTCTTAATGATACTAGATCTATAATAGACTCTCCAAAAACATTGTGCCATCCTCGATATCCAAAGATCCCCATTCAATAATTTGGTATATGTCATGAAGATACCATTGAAACTGAGAAACATTGGAAAATATAATGGATATTATCTAGGATAGTGGAAACTCCAACTAATATGCAACCTCATCAACTCACCCCAGCACCATAGATGGACAAACAAACCTAGGAGAAATTGTACCCTCTTCCAAAACACAACTACCCACGTCTAGGTGAAACCATTAAGAACAATTTGTCCCCAACCAAAAATTTTATGTGCCTCCTCCTATGAATGGAATAAGACTAATTATGGTCCTACACTGCTTTCATCCTCTCATTAAAAAGATGAACCTTCTCTACTATGCTATACAAAACATTAAGACCAATAAATAATACCTCCCCAACTACAATACAACACTACAAAGAATGACATACTCTCCTATAAAATGCCTCAAATAGAGCATGTCAATGAAAGAGTGATATCTATTATTATAATAAAACTCAACTAATTTAATGTTTCATATCCAAGATCCACCAAATTCCAAAATGAATGCCAAAAACATATCCTATAACATCAAGATGGTATGTTGTTCCTCTCATCTTTCTAATGGTGGAAAGTAGTTATATGTCATAACTAAGTTCCAAACGTATGTTTTAATCCCCAAAAAACTCACAAGGTAAAATGTGTGTCCTGATCTGAGAAAATGGACCTCAAAACTCCATGCAACCGCATCACCTCATCCACATACCTCTTAGAAAAATCATCCACTACACCGAACTCATTGGTCGCTAAGAGGTGGGATGATTTCATCAACTGATCCACATTCACCCAAATAGAATCACAACCTCCATGAGCTCTAGGTAACCCTATGAATAAATTCATTTATATTTCATCCTATTTCCACTCAGGAACGTCCAAAAGAAAAAAAACTACTTGGAACATGATGTTTAGACTTTACCTACTGAAAAACATATAAAATATAAAAAAACTCACCCACTACCTATTTGATATCAGGCAACCAAAACTGCATCTTCAATCCACAATACATCTTGGAAAATCCTAGCTATACAACTAAAGGTGGTCAATAAAAATAATAAAGGACTCATTGTTACATTATTAAAAAACAACCTCCCATTAAACAATATTTGGTTCCAACCATCTTTTGAACATCCCTTTAGAGAATCACTATGTCCAAGATGATCACACATCACCTCTACTAATGAGTCTCTCCATTGAGACTCATCCACCTACCACATCAAAAAATATAGCACCATCATCTGAAAGAAAAAAAAATCTACCATCATCCACCATTTCATCTAAGTACAAGGCTACAAACTACTCCATTACTCCCCATGAATCCCTAAAATCCTGAACAACATTAATCCATGACATCCTTATCAAATAATCATCAACAAAATTCCATTTTCCATAGGTGTAGGAGAAATAAAAATCATAATCTCAAAGAAACATCATCCACCTCTATCATCGCATGTTCAAATAACACTATGAAAATATATACCTCAGAATAGTATGATATGGGTAGACTAAAAAGTGCTCCCAAATGAGGTAATGTCTGCATAACTTCATTAAACAAATGACCGCTTCTAGCTCCAGATCATGGGTGGAATAGTTATGCTCATGGGGGCATAAATTATGATTCCTAGAATAGATCAATTACCTCTAATTAATCAACACGCATCCCAATACTATAAGTAAAGCATAAAAAACACCTCAAACATGAAACCCTCCTCTGGAAACTGATGCACTGGAGCACTAACCAACTTTATGTTCAGGTAACCAAATTCTTCTTTGCACTGATTAGCCTACACAAAACCCTATTCATTCATGGTAAATGCTGTTAATGGGGATTAAACTCAAGAAAAATAATGCATAAACATCTCATAATAGCCTGCAAGAACAATAATATTATGAATGTCTCCACCATTATTGGGTTCTTCCCAAGAAAAAAGTACTTTTAATTTTGACTGGTCTACTACAAAACACTGTAGAGACATAACATGCCCTAGGAAATGCACCCCTTGTGTTCAAAACATACAGCTAGAAAACCTTCCATAAAGCTGATGGTGTCAAAGGACATGAAAATTGGCTCTGATATTATTGTTATCCTCCTTTTAGGACTTTGAGTACGTCAAATTATAATTGATTAATACAACAAGAAACTAGTCAAGGAACTCATGGACCATGGAGTTCATAAGCCCTATGAACATAGTTGGTGTGTTCGTAACACTGAACTTCATGACTACAAAATCAAAATACACATACATACATATCATGGGAGTCTTCAAGATATCTCCCTCATTCACCCTCAAAAGTGATATCTAGACCACAAGTCAATATTATAAAACCAACACACCCATCTCAGCTAGTCAAAAAGATTGTGTATCCTCAGAAGAGGGTAATGGTTCTTAACAATCACCATATTCAACCTATCATAGTATATAGAAAACCTCATACTAATATATTCCCTCTTAGAGAACAATAATAGGGCACCCGATGGATAAACACTCGTCCATATGAAACCATTATTCATCAAATCATCAATCAGAAACCTCATCTCCCACGACTCAGAATGTTCTATCTAATAAAGAGCCATAAAAATTACTAAATCCCTAGGATGTAATTCCATCCCAGACTCAACATCATGTTGGGTAGGTAGCATCATAACCACCCATTTAAAAGAATATATAAAATTCCCAATCCCACTGGAAACCTCTATAACTATTAAATATTCATGCATCATCGATATCTTTTCCAGTGAAGATTAAAGGCTCATCACATGTTGAATGCCCACCTAAAAACACTTCTTGCCATTGAAATACACTAATTTTTCATACACATATGAGAAAACAACTCTCCTCTGGAAGCAGTTGAATACTAAACTTATAGAATACAACTAGTAGATACAAATAAGGACATTTTATGGCTACATCTATAGCAATAAAAAATCCCATGGGATTGATGTGGCTCCATCATTAGTCTACATCTTGGGAACACTTTAAACAAGTTGGTTTGGACTTTGACAATAATAGTCAGTACTATGGGAATGGGAATCATCTCTACATCTAGAATAAGATAATAGAATAGATTATGTGAAACAAAGAAGTGTGAATCACTCAAATCAAACATGGAACAAATAAGGGTGTTAAACAAACTGATCTTACCTATGATGATCTCTGGCCACTCTAGCACTGTTTCCTCTATTGTGTGAAACTGAACATGCCCATATCCTCTACCTCTATGATAATTAATACCTATGAAACCACAATCTAGTTAATATCCTAACCATGAGGAACATCCTATGGTCATCCACTAGCTTCTCCATTCCCCCTCAACAGAGCATAAGACTACTACCCCTACTACTAAAATGGTCTCACTGCAAACTATTACTGGGGATGGTACTGAACCTTTCCATCGATACAAAACTGAGCATTAGGAAGCACTGGTCACTGGTTCTAGAGATTTCCATTAACACCACAATTAAAAAATAATGGCCAGATATCTCTAAAAAATAAAAGAAACCACTATCCTTATAAGGTTAAAAGGGAAACTACTAAGGTTAACTCCCCAATGGTCGAAACATCATAGGTCCTGGAACCTAAGACTTACCACTGAAAACTTTAACCATAAAGGAATCGTATAAGTTTCCCTCTCAAAGTAATCCTCCACATGATTGAATCCTCTTGATCACCTTATCCTTCATCTAAAACTCTAGATACATTACCAACAGAAAATGAGTAACTACATAATAGACAGAAGGATAGGGTGCCTCATCAATACATATTAAATGAGACTCCATATTTGGAAAATGATATGGGGAGAATACATAAGTTCCCTAAAAAATTTTCCCAACTCTCGCACTAACATACTCCCCTACCGAAAAGAAAGAATCACTTACCTTTTCACTACACTAGTGGTTGGAAAAAGGAACTCTACATGGAACTCCTTCTAGAAGTCAACCCATGAAACATCTACCTCCTTCTGCTCTCCCAGATACAGTGCCCACCATGGATGCACAATTCGCTGAATTTGACTGACTAAAAAAGGGACCCAATACTTCATCTGGGCCCAGTTCAAAGTAAAAGTGATCTCAAACTCTTCTATCTAGCTCTTTGTCTCCACATCTATGACACTACCCTCATAATTCCACAAATATTGATTCTTGAAAGTGCTCCACGATCTTTGCCAATCATTGTACTCTTCTAACTGGATCAACCCAATAGGGATCAAATGGATCAGACTATTGAAAAACAACTACCTAATCCACACACTGGAGATGAACATGAGTCATAGCTAAAAAGAAAACAAGAAAATACTATTCCTACTAGTATGGAATTATATTAATATTATTTTTAATTGACTTTAATCATTTTAACCTTCCTAAACCAAACCAATTCAAACCAGAACAGAAGTCATCATGATTCATGTACCTCTCCTACTTCTCTACCCTAAAACTAACTCCAACTCACTTAGTCATTCAATAACCTTAGATTCTACACACTGGATTATAGGGGGGCCTAAACTCCCATATCCTAGACAATCTTCCTAGTATATTTCACATAGAAAGGTTAACTATCTATGTTACCTTGCCAACGGATAAAATCTTTAATGTTCCTAACTCCAAAAACCATCTTTTCTCTCAACCACCACATCTAATACCACTCTGTCATGACCCCATCCCTCCAAATATACCTTAATAAAGACAGCGAGATAAGGACCCCCTAATTCCTACCTCTAGTAGGCTTTGAGTTGGACACTAGTACTGAGGGTACAAAAATATCATGAAATGAGAGGTATTACCCGCTATAATAATGTAGGATCAGAAGATAAGATTAATTATTGACAAAAATTCCATTGAATAATATAAATAAAACCCAAATCATCCCACAATGCGTGTATAATTAATAATGATACATAAAAATATCTTCAAAGTATAATACCCAAATTTAATGATATATCAATGAAACAAAAAAACTACCCAAAGTATGAGCTAAAACTTTCCATTATGGTCCATGAAATCCTCCTAGAAACCCAAAAAATAGTTTATATATCTTGGGTAAGAATGAAATTATACTAATTAGGACATATAATGTCTCACATGCACATGTGAAAGAATCATTCCAATCCACCTGTGAGAAAACATAAGAACCAACAACTCCTAAACAAGTCAACTATCATTATCAACCTCACTAAGGCAATCTCACAAAATAACTCAATCCAAGTATAGATAGATTATAAGAGAATATAAACAAAGGGTTCTCTATAATAATCTCTAAATGGTATTCCACTATCACACCCTAATGTATTACATCCTGGAAATCTCATCTCTTCGGTATACCACACCGCCCATATTCGCGGTCACAACACATCTCGTTTAAAGACACGAGGGCTCACTGCCACACAAGCACAGCCACATCACGTCTCTCCAAAAGACATATTAGACAAAATACAATCATGTCCATAATCAGAGCACTATGGTGTCAATAACATGAAGGATATCAACCTTATACCCTCATCCTACCATGAACAACCCCCATCATAAGCCACCTCATCCCATGTCATCCCTCCTGCAGACACCTAGTCTATATCACATCTCACATGAAGACACTTGGGCACCATTCCCCACAAGGATATCCACAACACATCTTTCCTGAGTAAACTTAGGCCATCACCACCAAAATCTAATGAACTAACATCCCTCCAAGCATCACAGCATGTGTAATACCTACCCCTTCTAAAAGAGAGTGCATGAAAGAGTGGGTACCCACCCATTCTCCCTACTCATTGGATGTTGGAAAAAACACCTATGCATGATTATATGGGTGTCATCACATAGTGATCTAAATGGTTGGGGTGCATATAGAAATAACAGGGAATATACAATTATATATATATATCCACAAGCAATCCCAACCTTTGAGTTCATAACAAATAACTAACTGAATCAAAACATCCCAACTTTCGCTGCCACCTATAAATGCAGACCACCACACAAAACATAATCCACATCACATACCACCATTCAATTCCTATTATCCAACCAATTCCTTTCATTATTTATCATTAGCCACATTTAACCACCCTACCCATTATTTGTTGGATCATTTATCATTACCATAATGTTAACCAAAAAACTCAATCCATTTATACCATTATTAAATAATTATTTATTTTATCGCTACCTAGGAGCCTAACACAATACAACATCACAATAATCTCATCATTTTCACCACACCATCACCTCACCACCCCACATTTAGATCCAACAAACCACCTACCCTCCATAAAAGCATAGCAAAAAACCACCTCAATTCCCTAAAATAACCACCAAATAAACCACCTCACTACACCAAAATCACGATCACAAAAACCTCCTTACCACCCCAAAATTACAACCACCCAACCAAACACCAACCGTACACCATCACCCCAAAAGCATGGTCACACAACACAACACGTCAAAAACCATTTTAAATATTTATAAATGGTTTGTTATCATATTCAACATTATTTTTGGGGTTCTATCACACAAGACATAATCCAAGGGAAATAATTTAATTACCCAAATATAAGTGGTTAGAAATTTTCTATTCTAGGGTGATATCACAAAAATAAAAACCAATGTAGTAGTCACATCTATTATCATCCAGCATAATCAAATCCCAGAACATAAAAACTTTTAAGTGGGGCATAAATCCCATGTAATCACAATATCACAAAATATCAAAGCTATAAAAACATGTAAATAAAACCCTTTTACCCTTTAATTTCAATTTAACCAATTATTTATCTTTGAATAACCCATAACAACAATTACCGATAGATAAAAAATAGAAAACCATTATCGCATGATACATAATAAATATAAATGATAGATTCTAAACATTAAAGAATCATTCCCTACTCTCTACACACCTTAGGGTGAAGAAGAAGCCACCACAAACCACAATTGGACTATGAGAAAATATTTATCAACCTATACCACACCCAAATATAATTAAAATACATCCCAAATCACATCCCAAACCAAAACAACATCACCGTAGTGAATCACCAGATAAGGGTAGAGGAAAACAAGTGGATAATGGAGAATTTCTCACTATGAATCGCTAACAAACAACCACCAACACCAACATAATGAAGCAAGGAAGGAGAGGGATATAAATCATACCTGGGGTGTCTAAGGCTCTACCAAAATGAGAGAGAAGGATTTGTGGCTAAATAAATGATATTTGACAAAGAAAAATAACTTAAAACCTTGAATCCCACTAATTTCACATCGTGTAAATTTTACATGGTGTGTAATCCTCTGGTTTTTAAAACGTCCACCTTTCATTGAAAAACATTTCTCCTAAAACTTTATTTAATAAACATCATGAATTCCACTTACACATTATGTAATCCATCTCCCAACTTCCCATTTTACTGTATATATGGTATGAATCAGTTGGCTATAGAATTTTTGAACCACAATTACATGGCTTGTAGATAATAAAAGGCATATTTTTTCCTGTAACAGCTCTGCTACACCTCTAATATCTACCAAAATCTCCTAAAACCTCCTAAAGAATCCAAAAAACACTTATGAAACCCAAAACAAACAAAATAATAGTTTGGGAAATCATGGTTTATTACATAAACTGTGAGTCCAATGTCAAATCTAGTGAGAATTTTTTTAAGAAATAACTTATGGAAATTATAATGATTTAAACCAAATAAATTAAAAAATATGATCTATAAATCATATTGAACATTGTAAATATTGGATCTTGTATTATTATATTGAAAATGAATAATTGATTATCCAATTTATGTTATAATTTAATCTAAGAAAATCCATGGACTTGTAACTCACTCTATAAATCATAAACAGCCCATTACCTAGGGACAATTATTTTGGTTTATTAAAAATATAGGTAACCCAAAACCATATTTTAAAATAATCACTCTAACTCACACAATGGCCATATAGATGTAAATATAATTACTTAATGACTTGTTGAGAATCTAATATTTCAAAACCCAATAAGAATTCATAAATATGTAGACAATATATAAGGGAATAAAATATAAATGGAAAACCCTAACATGTACTAACATAAAAGCATAATACTTACAAAAAAATATCATCATTATATATCTTCACACTAATGAACTATCCTCATGATAGAGTGTATAAATAAAATCAAACCCTATCACTGTTATTTGAAAAACTCTAACTAATGATGATTATCCAATATGATTTCACCTAGTAATATCCCAATATGATTCCAAGTGTGTTGGGTATTAAGCTATTTATAGAAAAAAGTCCTCATGTTTCCCCATGTATTTCCTCATCCATATCCATTTATATATTTACCCCTTTGACTCAAAATAAAACTCCTTAGAAATATACTAAAAATATGATCCAGGATTTATCCCTTATATCTCTTTTAAAATCATTATATAATAATCTAAATATTGAAAATAATCATGTTTTTCTTTTCTAAGAATATATAATTCATGGATAGGAAGTGTTACCTTTGATATAAGGAATTTATTTCTCCTTAGTTTACTTCTCCAAATTATAAATAATCATGACTAAAATATATTTGACCAAATATTTTAAGTTAACTTACATATCTATCCAAAAATATCAAATATTTTGTATAAATTAATCCACACTACCATAGTTTCCATCACAACACAAACAACTCCACCCTTATTAACCATAATCATCATCATCCTCACAAAATGGCACAAGTCAGATATTGATATCATGTTAAAACTTCATGCTTTTTATCCATCCTTCTATCTCATGCATAGATATCTCTGTTATTCGTCACATGAAAACATTATTCATCTATATAAAAAATTATATCAGCCCTTATATACATGTTGTTTTACCCTATCATTTGATATACTACAGCCTCATTGTGACCAAATTATATCACTTATGAATAATTCCTCACTATTTTTTATTTTAGTATGAGGCTAAATCCATTAATGTTAAGTTATGGCTAGTTTTATCACATTTTTCTCCTCAGGGTGTGAGATTTATATAAAAAGTTAAAGTACTTTCATTCATCTTATTGAACTTACCATACAAACAGATGTCCACAATAAAAAAATAATTATTTCCAATTCAAGGATAATTATTCAGGTTAATGTTATATTTATTTTAAAAAGAGTTAATAAAATAAAGGAAGTTGTTTCATTTAATTTTAATGATAGACCTTTCCACTTATATTTTAGATTCAAAATCTCACATCTCTTCTTATGTGAACTAGTTTCTGAATAGTTCTCATAAAACATCCAAGATCCCTACACTTCTTTTAATCTAATACAATCTTATGTTGATTTATAAATGAAACCTTGAATATAATTTCCATTCTTATGTTGGTAGGGATCTGAACAAATCATTTCATATCATATAATTTTCCCTTGTGTTTCTCCTTACTTAGTAAGACTTCCCCATTATTTAATCATATACAATATCATTTAGTTTTATTTTTTTATTTTTATCAATCAAATTGAATTTCCTCACATAAAAAAATATAACCATTTAAAAAGGAAAAAAATATACATTTACAAATAAAAATAATGAAAATAATAATTTAAAATTAGCATGAAATTCTAATTATCACTTGGTAAATAGTATACTAATCTTAAATCACACATTATCTTACCTGAGTGTTTCATATTTACTAAAACCCACCAAAAATATTCTAATATCTCTATAAAATATAACCCACTAAGGGACACACTCTATAATATTAAAATCTCACACATAATTAAGGATACAACCCTCCAAATCCATATTTAAATAACCCTACTACTCTCAAATATTTTCAACATCTAAAAGATACATTATGACCCTTCCCAAACAATTATGAAATACCTTCCGTACAGGAACATCTATATAAATAAAAAACTACTCAAAAGAATACAACTAGCACATTAAGACACATTCTATATTAAGGAAAATTTATTCCTATATCCCCTATACAATTTTCTTATAATTCAAAAATAAATTGGTTATAATCTATGGAGGCATATTAATTAGAACATCAAAAATCACAAAACCATGCATATAATTATAAATATACATCCTAGAGGCATTATTCTAGACAATCCCATATATCACAACTCCCACATAGTATTTCTAGAATTGTTGTAAATGGATCCCAAATTATGTGAATTAACATCACATCCCTAGATGATGTATATGGTGCAATATAAAAGAAACCACCTACCTCAAGATTATAAGAGTTGAGTCATCAAATATAGTAATTTGATCTAACTCCATTCACTTAAAATCTATATATCAAAAAAAGTTCCCTAAAAAGGGGATTATATAAAAATAACAATGAGGTAAGATAAATAGTGATAAAGAACCCACAGATTACAAAAGCAATATATATAGGAACCTAATTATTTATATAGAACATAAATCCTCTAAGGGAATGTGATTTAGGAGTGAAATGATTGGGTAGTGAGAGTGGGAAATCATAATGGGAAGGGGAATGGATTCTGGGAGTTGAGTGAAAAAATGAGGGAGGGGATCGCCATTTAAATTGTTAACAAAAAAATGAAAAAAAAGGTGTCAATTGAGGTGTGACTTAGGAGTCTATAAAGATATATCTCCCTATAAAGACACAATGTTTCATGATCATAAGGTTCACTTCACAACACTTATATCTTGGGAATATCCTAGGTATCTCAATAATGGATTATTCTATAATTGAAGTATTGTATGGTGAAAACTCCACCCCTAGAAAACAACCTAGAAACACCACTATTTCTTGTGATATTATTTGAATCGTACTACATGATTTCCATTTATCTACCAAGATGAACTTCTACACCTTCCTCTTAATAACCTTAATAACCACCAAAACACATTAACACATATTGAAACTTTACAATGGATGACCTAGGCATTGTAATTATTTCCTAAATTAAAATTATCAAATATCCCCTTCAACTAGGACTCAAAATTCAAATCACCCCTAAAAATGAAAACCCATAAAAATGATAGTAATTACAAAGCATTACTAACTAAACCAACTAAAAATAGTTTTTATGCTGGTAATAATTATTATAATAAGAAAAAGAATAATTTTTTGGATATATCATGTTTAATGATAGAAAACTTGATTAGTAATCTCCAGAAGAAAAACAAATCAATACAAGAATTAAATATAATGGAACATCATAAATGAGTTTATTATGATAAATATAGAAATGAATGGTATAAGGAAACTAAATCATTTTTCAACTTCTATATATCTGAAGGTACCCCATTTACTTCACATGTGATCTCAAGTTTAGACACATAAACAATATTGAAAATCATGGGTTCCTTATTAAGAAATATATATCCATTAATTAAATTCTTTAATTACCTCCATGATATTTTAATTAGTTCATGATAAATTTTATGATGAATAAGATAGATTGTACCCTTATAAACCTTCTCAAAATGTTGAAAAAAATGGAAAACCCCAAAAAAACACTCCCTTATAATGATTAATAAATTAAATAATAGATAAAAATATAATAAAAATAAAAACATTATAATGTTATACTCTTTAACCAATTCAAAAAAACTCATAAATTCTCTATTTCTAAAGAAATACAATATTTATTACATAAAAAAATTCTGCATTGAAAGGTGAATTTCCCTCAATACCTGGAGATTATTAAGAGAAAATGTGTTGATGGTTCAAACACATTTGGTATTCATGTAAAAGAAATAAATTTTCCTAATTCTTAATCATTGTTTTATGATATTATATGTGAATCACATATTTATGATATTTTATATATGAAAAAAGATCTAAGAAATACGATGAAAGGATGGGGTTTCCTATAGGTAGGGTATATAAAAAATGTGACTAAATTATATGTGGGGGTAGTGAATTTTCTTATTCCATGTGTATTTGTGTTAATTCATGAATGATATTATCATATTCCATCAATTAAAATAAATTTTATTTATTCTATATTTCCTAGATGAGTTTTTCTTAATAATGCACAAATATTGCTCCCTTTTTATGATTGATGTGTTTTAGGGTTCTTATAATATGTATAATGGAATATATATATATATATATATATATATATATATATATATATTGGATCTTGAAAATCCCACTAATAATGTTAATAATACGTAGGCTAATGTGAATTTTTTGAATTCAAATTATCATTATCATTATCCCTAAGCTCATATATATAAGAATAATATCCAATAACTCCATAGTGATGGATAATTATATATGAGCTACTGATTAATTATAACTAATGCATAATAATTCACATGGTTTTAATAGTAAAGTATATCAAGGTTTACTTCAAAAATTCATTAACTTTAATCCTGAGTTTAACATATATATTTATGTGTATCTTCTTAAAGAAAATTATAAATACAAAAAAATATTCAAAGTAATTAAAAGTGAAATACAAAATAAAAATAGAAAAAGTAAGAAACACATCATTCTAATCAACATAGATAATATTTAGGCAATGAATATTGTGACTATCTAAGATATTATGGTATGGTATTAGAAATCCCTCCACCTAGTTCTGATATTTAAATGGTGTACCCAAAAGGATGAATTGATTTATGTTGAACTTGGCTTAGTCTGTGATGATTTATGAAATCCTTCATATTTTGTTTTATGGTTATCCTTAAGAAACCTACTTTTTTAAAATAAATTATGTTCCATAAAAGGTTATTAGAAAGACCACACTTAGGATACAGATTGATAAGAAAACCAATTTCTCTCTCATGGATATTTTGGGGTTCTATGCATATATATATATATATATGTGATGTATCACCTAAATTAAAAAAGAACAAAAATAAGATAAATTTATTTTTTGGTAAACCAAAAGAGAGAGTGGGTTATTATTACTATAACCCATTAAAGAATAAAGTGTTTGTTACCTAACATCGTATTATTCTAGAAATTTAATTTAATTCCAAAAATAATTAATGGTAGTAAATCTAAACATAATGAAATTTGATATCAATAAGAGGATTTTAATCCAAATATATATGAGTTGGAAACACAAAGGTTTGTAGAAAATTAACCAACCCAATATAAATAATTATATTCTTTTAAGGTTTGATAAATATATTATTTTATTTATTATCAATGTGTTATTAGAAAATTAATATACGATTATAAAATATGGTTGATAGATTTTATTGTCCTCCAAATAAAGAAGATGAGGATCTACCCATGCTTATTGGAAAAAGTTAAAAGGGTTGGTTTCTATGGAATTTATAATTGAATTCATATGAAATTAAATAAAAATATAAATCATTGATGCTTGGTGATAAGCTATTAGATTATATGATTGAATGAGATGATATTCATGTATGAAAATGACTAGTTTTAAAAGAGATATTCCAATATTATCCACTAATGTTCCACAAGAAGTGAAGTGTTGTTTTGGTGAATATCTTGAAGAATCTATGATTTTAGAGGTAAAAGATAAATTATAAAAAGAGATGATGTAGAAATATATTTTTGAAGGCCATCTAAGTGTGTTATTATTATTGAATATTGTAATTAGTGTTTACAACACATGGGTGAAGTTTTATAAGGGATTGAATAATGATGAAATTTTATTAGATTTTCATAATGAAGGCTGGAAATTTTTGAATTTGAAGTGTAAATATTGTCCTATGTTTTCCCAATGTATATGGAATTAGTTTCCAGTTTAGGTGTAATCTTGTAGTAGTGAATATAATTTTACAGCTGAGCACATATAATATCCTCAGAAGATATAAAAATATCAAATGAATCTTAGAGTATGTGTGTTTCCAGACAACATATGTGTGATTTAATCCAGGTTAAGTTTAATGAATATAATACTAGACATTTGTAAAAGTAATCTCAATGTATGTATGCTTGATACTGAGTGTATGTGTGATTGGAGGCCTATGTAGGTTTCCTCAATTATACTTTATGTTTTGTAGTGAGTAATAATATGTGTCAAGGGGATCAAAGTAAGTGTTAATCACTATTTTTATATGTTACTAAAGATGATTGTATGTGTTGTTACATACACAATGAAAATTGAAGAATTTGAAACTAAAATTCGAGTGTTTTTAAATTTATTTATCTGATAAAGAAAAAAATGTAAAATTTAGGAATTGTTTAATCGTGTTCTACAAAATAATAAAATGGGTTTCTAATTCATGATTGAGAATTGATCCTGAGTGGATATTGTTGTGTAAATACTCAAGTTTAGGTGTGTGCATGTTTTATAAAAAACTATCATGCTTTAAAAGATTTAAAAATTATAAGAAATATCTTATTGTATAATTTTTATACATCTGTTCATATTAATATGTGGATTTATAGTGTCAAAAATTCTAAGAAAAATAATATAATGCTTTTGTATAGAAGATATACAGACATATTCAGTCAATTGAGATATTAATAAAGAATAAGAAAAATAATTAGGGTATTTTTAAAATACACATTTTAATTGATAATACATGGAAGTTGAAAAATGAAAAAGTATATTTTAGATCTAGTGTGAAACTAGTGCATATGTATTTTTCTTTTATATTAACTCCTATATATTTCCAATTATATAAAAATGGACAATATGAAAAGGTAAGCATTATTATACAAACAATGTGTGTCCCTTGAGAATAAAATAGAGTACAATTAGATTTTATGATAGAAAAAATATAAAGTTTTGTAAACTAAATGTGATAAGTAACCATGATATAGATGAAGAAGAATAAGAGGAAGGAACTGTTCCATGGAGTAGTGAGGAAAAGATTAATTTGATACCATTATGAAGTTGAATATCATTTCTCATTAAATATAATGTATTAATAGGAACTAGACATTGTTTGAAGATCTAAATGAGTAAGCTAAAGAACTATGAGTTGAGAAAGGCTAAGGAGATATATGATCTATATAATATCTTATTACCATAAAATACCTAAAATTATTCTCAGTCTTTGAGACTAGTAATTCAGATTAAGAGTATTATCTATAAAATTTATTTAAGCGAGTACACTGTAACACCAGCTCTAATAATCTTATATAACAATATCATATTGGTTTTCTTAGAAGAAACTGAAATCTATTGGATTTTTTTATACCATTTAGATTAGTGTTTAAGAGAATTTTTGGGAATGGAGTGTCTAACTCGTTACTATTTATTTGGTTTTATAACCAATTCAATAGGATGATTTTTTGTTATTGTGTATTACCTATAATAATAGAATACTTGGGGACTATAGTGTATAACCAGACAAGACAGGATGATCCAGCACTAGGGTATATAACTAGTTGTGTTTTAATCTAGTGATTTTGATGTATAACTAGTCAATATCTAGAGTGAATCATGAAAAAATATTATTAATAATATGATCTGAGTGGATAATTAATATATTTGGGAGTGTAAAAAACTATGAAAATGAGGAGGACATAATACCAAACATTGTAAAAATTATTATACTGAGCCTTAAATTATATCACTATTTATGTAAGGTTCTGAGTAATAAAAAGTGTGGTATTGAACCTTTAATAGGTCAATGAGGTATAATTTAATAAAAGTGATTTTGTCAAAAGAGAAAAATAATTCAACCCCTAATGTGGTTTGAATTTCTTAGTGTCTCTATAAGTAGTATTCGAGAGAATGTTACTTTTTAAAAAAATTGATCAATAATATATTTGAGATAGGTAGTTAATATTATTTGATTATAAATTTCATCTCTAGTTCTATCGAATCTAATATGTGATTTTTATCTAATCTAATGAAAAATAGTTAGAGAAAATGGATAAAGGGAAAAACCAAAAAGATTAACCACTAGTTGAATATATCAAAAGGGGTAAGAGATCGTCTAATAAATCTATGGTTAGAGATAATATAGATTATTATAGTTTAGGTATTGAATAATGTGATGAGTATGAAAAAATAATAATAGGTGAATACCTCAATTTTAATATTTTGAAGTATCTAAAGAAGGTTCCTTCAGAGTTTTTCACCAATATATTGATGTTTTCCAAGGTATTGTTTAATGAAAGGTTATAGCTTCATAAAGATGTTAAATCCATAGATGATGCAATAACTAAGAAGTTTATTATATGGAACACCCTCATAAAACTAGGGAAATTAAATAATGAAAAAATATTAATTTACAATGAACAATATTTTTAATCTATCGATTACTCAAGAAAATGATATTCGGAGGATTAAGTATTCAATAGTGTTGATTATAAACCCTTATATGCATTAGAAATATAACATAAAGGCCTACTGAAATTCAAGGATGTACAACTAGTTATGAAAGAAAAAATAGTGAATTATTTTTTTTCAATTAACTCTATGAGATTATTAAAATACATGAAAACAATGTTGAGGAGTATAAGTGATATTGGGAAGGGGGATTGATTTTAATTGAAGATAAAAAATAATACCTCAACATGAAGTGTTTAGAGCATGAATTCAAGTTGAAATTTTTTGAACCAATCCACATTGTACCTTCAAAAATAGATAAAGATATAACTATTACCACTTAGGTTTCACATATTAATTTTCCTTTAATGGGAACTCATTATAGTGGTGAAGAGTGCTTGATATGTGTTAGGGAAGAATCCACCTACACCACATATAATATATCACCCACAATCCTAGAATATTTTCAGGTACTTAATCTATTTTTTCAAACAATATAGTACAAAATTACAATTATATAATTATGTGGGTGAAGAAGAATTCATATAATCCCACCGAATCATCAATAGTAAATGTGATAATGTTTGGGTGTAGGGAAATAAATTTATTGTATAATATGTGTATATGAAAAGGATATAGGGTCCCTAAAGTAAGGGTAGAAACTATAAATAATGAAGAAAACCAATTATATATAATTATAAATCATGTATTATGAAAAAATGCACAAGGAACAAATTTAAATCACTTTTACATTTATTACAGTTCTGAAAGATCGGTGGTCACTATTATGGTAAATTTCAATATAACCATTTCAAGAATTACTCACATGTTGAAGAAAATAAAGTATCAAAACATTTTGAGGATAATGAAAACAATTCTTCCTTTGGAAATAATTATATGAAGAAATATTATGAGAATACAGCTTCAAAGAAGGCATAGAATATAGTTGAGAAGTTTCCCACGATTGGTGACTCGAAGAAGAAATGAATAGTGAATGAGAGGTGTAATTGTAACATCCCAAGTAAATAAAGAATAATACATTTTTATATTCTTGAATTAAATATTAATTTTACTTTAAAGGGGATGGTATGTTCAATTGTGTACCTGATACGCAACAACAAGTTTCTTTGAAATCGTACGTTGCATACAAATAATATAATATTATTATTTTAAATGAAAGTTAACGTCAAGCTATTTTATTGGAGAGAATGAATATAACTAAATAAAATATAATTATATATGTATGTTATATTTTTTTAAATTTATCTAATAAATATTAGATGATAAAAATAAGAAAGAATCTAATTTTAAGCATAAATACTCTAATATTCATTAAAAGGTCGATTTACCACCTTTTAATGGAGAACCCTCATTAAATCTAGTTTTGGTCTCTTTTATATATTCTACTTGAAAAAATAAAATTTTTCTTTAGAATCAAAACATCAAAATTTTCTTTGGATAAATTTTTTGTATTTTTATGATAATGTCATTTTTTAATGAATCGTGAAAATACTTTATTTTAATTCAAAATTGTCTTTTAATATAATTTAATTTTAAGGTTTGAATAACTTTTTAATTGGTTTTAAATTATAATTAGAATATTTGTTACCATTTACTCCAATTTTGGTCATTGGAAGTAATTTCACTTTGAAATTGGACATAAACAAGTGTCAATCTTTTGATGGTTATTTTTTCTTAAAAACGCAATTTTTGTTTTGACAACGGGAATTAATTTGAAATTAATTTATGCCACTTATGTGTTCTGAATTTGTAAAAATGGATTCCATATTTTGAATCATGATGTCCAATATTTGTAAATAGGTAACTTTTATTTTTATAAAATTTAAATATTTACCTCAATAAATATTTTATTTACCATTGTTAAAGGGTAAATCTTGTAAATAAGGGTAAATAAATATTTTTATAATAACATTAAATTACCCTAACATGTGTCCTAATCCTATTTTTTGATACATATCCGACCATGGGAATCATTGGGTAAATTTTGGGACCCCATGGAGCCACTTGGGAGTGATAATGACACTTTATATTAATTAATTTAAAGTAAAGACAAAAATGACTTAAACGTATATCATGTAGTAAATCAATTCTTACATGGGGTTATATAAGTTATATCTTAGACTATAAATATTCATTTTAAATCTAAAACTATTTCCTACCTCATGATATTTTTTAAATTTTTAGACATCATATAAATAAAATTATTTATGACACAATAATGATTCAGTATTTACCTCATTAATGAATGATTTAAATAAATGAGATTATAAAGACTATAACAATATTCTAAACCTGTCCAATTCTTATTGTATGATTTTATTTCGAACATGAGTCAACTTATCTTCGACTTTAATGAGTTTTTTACCTTTAAAACCTAAAATAATTATATAATAAAATAATATTTTTAAACTTTCCTAAAGAGCCCCCCCCCCCTTATAAAAATCCCTCACTTATAGCCCATTATGGACACTTCTAAAGCCCCTTGGATCGTCCAAACGTTTTCCAATTAAGCTCCCTAAATCTTTATCCTCCTCCTAGAAGAATTTTCCTAGGCATAAGGCAATTCAAGTAAACCTTTTAGTTCATACCAATGGGAGATACCTTATTTAAAGGTAACGTCTTCTCTTAAGTTCTTTTGTTTTATTTTACTTCTTCAACCCCATAAACTTTTTTTATTAATTTATTTTATAAAAAAACCAGTATAATCAGTATACTAGGTTGTTCTTATGAGAATTATTTGAACTACACTTACACACACCTCCATCTAATGGGTAAAGAACATACTGTTTTTGTAGATGGTGAACTACTGCCTCATGAAACAATGATTGTTCAATATTCTCCTACCACCTCTTATGGTGGCCATTAAGATAGAAATGTACTTATATGTGATATATATAATATTTATATAATTTATAATCTTCTGTATTTTTCATTTATAGAATACCTTTATGGTTTTCATAGTGGGTAAATACGATAATTTCATTTGAGAAAGTGCGGACTACCGCCCCTTCAAAGTGATATGAATCATTCATGAAATATGTGGAATGTATAAAAGATAGAGTTAATGAAATTATATAGAATATTATACTGTAATTATAATATACCTATGTATCATTATTTTTTTATTCCATTTAATATAAAATAGAAATTAAAGTAGTGTTCATGAGTACGTACGGCTTACTGTCTCCATGAACAGTGAATTTCATTTCTTATATCCAAATGTTATGAACTATTATAAATACATATATATACTGGATATATATGAAATATATGATATCTAGATCATGAATATAATTCTGGTGATAATTTAATTTTGACCACATAGACAATTTATAATTATAATAAATTCATTTTTAACTCAAGTTCTGAACATCGACAAAATGTCCTACAGGAACTCAAATAACTAGATAATTGTTATAGCAAGGCAATAATTGATATAAAAGGAATAATAAACATAAAAAATGTTATTATTCAAGTCGAAATTAACTTTATTTTATTATTCAAGAGATTAAAAAATGATCGAGTGAAGTCATACATGAGGTACGGGGTTTCTTATCTCACTTTTAATTCCGTGAGATTTCCATTGTTCGACACTTATTTATTGAATGTGGTGTATTATGTAATGAAATTTGACATATATTATCATGATTCTCTTTATATTCATGTTATTATATGGTTCATTTGGTGGTTATTAACTTTGTTTTATATGACTCGATTGATTACAACATGGTAAAGGGTTTTTTATCTCACTTTTTATTCCCGTGAGATTTAGGCATTATTTTCCACTATTTCATTTTTTTGTGGTGTAAGTACTGCCCATGATTGTGTTCATTGTGTAATTAACTTTAATTTATGGTTATTTTAATCTTCCTTGTATGATCCTTATATCATGGGTTTTATGTTCTGTAAGTTACCAAATCGGTAAGGGAACCTTTCACCCACATCTTTTTAAAAGACTTCATTTATGTTATGTATTTTAATTTCCACTATATTATGTTGGGATATGTTATTATATATCCTTATTGTTGTAAATTATATTTACAAGTGATGATATAAACTTTTATCTCTCATCAACTCTTTTCTTGAAATTTTAAGTGATGTCGGTAGGCTGTCGAATATTAGTAAGGGAACTTCATAATCCAATTTCAATTCCATGCGTTAAACTTCTACTTCTTGACTATTTTATGCTATGAATATGTGTAAATGACCTATGAATTATTTACACATAATATCTACATAAATTCGGTGTATTATTATTTTTAACACATAATCATGTCATTGATTTTTCTTTAATCTAAGGATATGATCTTTGTAAGGGATTTGTCTCAATTTACATTCTATTGAAACTTATTTGTCGTTATACACCAATTCACATTTATATGGTGTATATACTTCCCTTTTACATATTATATCATGATTATCTTTATTCTCATTATATTATAATCTTTGATTAATGTTATTCCTCAATTATTTGTCTTCAAGCATCTCTCATTTGGTTAGTAACTCTTTCAGTAAAATATCGTTTTAAATGTTTTAAAGATTTATTCTTCAAGATATTTCTCATTAATGTCCATGTTTTAAAAATGTTTTTAAGGATTTATTTATATGGATATGAATGTTTTTAAATTTAATTTTTTTTCAAAAGTTTCAAAGTGGTATGGGACACTTCGATTCAAAGATATTTTATTAAATGTTTTAAATGGCTTTGAAAATGGTTTGATAAAGCATTAATTATGTCAATATCTTAAAATGATATATTATGATTGCAATGTGGAAATGTTATCTTTTCTTTATTATTGTTTTATGTGTTATGAATATGTTATGATTATTATGCATTGTTTATCTATATGGGTGGTTCCATGATAAACCAAGGGCAGGTGAGCCCGATATAGCTCTCCAATGCATTGGGTAACATAACAGAGGTAAAACATAATGTTTCTCTAAAGAGATTTAGAGAATATACTATGATTGGTAATCCATAGTAACTCCCTATGTAACTGTAATAGCTACAATGTAAGTATCTTATATATTCTATAAGTTACCATTATGATTTATGATTTATATGTGTTATTCATAAATCTTACGATTTCATGATGTATGTTATGATTGAAAATTGTGGTTTCATTGATTTGTATTTATTTATGGGATAAAGTTTTCTTTCCTTATTTTATCACCATTACTGATCTTTTCATGCTCATCCAAAGTTTTGAAATAATTTCCATAGGACTTAAAGATGAATAGGGTCAAGGATGGGATCAAAGAAAAGTCATGTTGTCTAAAACTTGGAACTAGACATGTTTCTTTTTAAGAGTTTTTATTTTATGAAAAAAATGGATACAGAGTAGTAGTGTTTACATGTAATTTTCAAGTTGATATGTAATAGTTAAGGAATTATTCTCCAAAACTCTAAACCTGAAAAGATCCTCAATCTGAATTATTCATTTATTTCAATATTATGTAATGTTTTGAGGTCGGGTCCTTATAGTTGGTACCATAGGTCAGTTTAGACAACTTTAGGGATTAGGAGTTTTCATTAAACACATGGTCAGTCCCAATGTCTATTATTTCAGTTAAATCCTTGTTTTATAAATTTTTCTGATCAAGAAATTTTAGTTACAAATGGAAGGAGGAGGATCTCAAATGAGATTCAAATCTCTTCCTTATGACATGCTTGCAATAATTATTGAAATTTCATGTTCGGATGATTATGAAACTTTTTATAGCAAGAAACTCACTAGAAAGTTGTTGTTTGAGATATCAAACACCTCCACTATACCTCCATATCATCGTGGATCGTGGTTTGTATTAAATCAAATCCTATTTTCACAATATTCTTATAATTTCATGAAAGGTAAATATTATCAAGGCGTTTTTAAATATTTTAACTTATCAAAATATTCTGAAGCATATTATGATTTTGAAAAAGGTGCTGAATAAAAAGACCAATGCACAACCTATTTATATTTTCTTTTACAATATAGTCTCTTAGCACATACTTATGTTATTTTAAAAGGACCATTGATTGAATGTTTTAACTCAAACTCGGTCCAATAGTTTTATAAAAATTATGTTTTATCATATGTTTTGAAATTATATGTCATACATGATTATTTTCTGAAAATATTTTTTTGTGAACACCCATATGACCCAAGTTGTACAAGGTATATTTAGATGAAGGAATCAAACGATTTTGAAGGATCTCTAAAACATTTTTTTAATTCATGGACCTTCTACCAATGTGAACAAGATTCTAATGAAACCATATGGACACTGTGATCAAGGTATGATATTATTTCTTTTGGGAATAGTTTTATTTTATCAAATGGAGGTGAATAAAATGATAATATATAAGATGTTGAGGTCTTAATGTATTGGGATAAAAATTAAAGGTATAAGGAAACCGTTGAGGTTAAAACATGTCAAGGTTATTTTTTGAGTTTTATAAAAAGTAAAACCCATAAGATTGGTGAAACCTATAGCATCTAGAAAGGACATAGGAATCAATCCCTCAACCAAAGGGTGACAGGGGTGCATCACCTACCACTATCCTACATTAAGTACCTTGTTTGTATAACCTTTTCTTTTAAGTTAAATAATTTGATGGATTGAGAATAATTTGATTTTGGGAACTTATGTTTTATCAAATGGATATCCTTAATATAGAAAATTTATTTGGTGATTAACTGATAAAGGTTATTTTAGAAGATGTTTTTTCTTTTGGAAACATTATATGCTTAAAGGAAATAGAATAATATGGGATATCATTTTTGGATTAATGGTTGAAATTTTATTTTTGATGAATCTATGTTTTTATTGTGGATATATGACAATTTTGTTTACTTATGGAAATTATTAACCAATCATGGAGAATATGTGATTAGGTTAATTACTTTTCAGTATGATACTTTATAAGTAATTGAAGTTATTTTGGGATAAATGTTAAGATTTATCTTGGAAGATTGTGCGATTAAATCCTTCTAGGATTTGGGTTTCAATCTTAGTTTGGATTAATTTGGATAATTTTATGTATAGTTTTTTATTTAATGGTCTTTGTTGAGCAATGGGTATTGTTTGAAATATTTTGGAGATTAAGAGTAGTTTCTCTTTTTGTAAAAGATTATCATTTTTTCAAATTATCTGATCTTGTACTGACCATTTTGGTTTTGGTTAATGTATAAAGGCATGGGAAAAATATAGTTTATCATTTTCGGATTATTTTTTCCTCTATAAGTTGAGTATTGTGCTTTTAATGTGAACAAGCCATCTTGAATACTCATTGTTTGGATAAAATATGAGTTTTTGGTAGAAATATAGTAAAGGATGAAAGTCTACATGAAAAGTAAGTATGTTTCCTTATGTTATTATTCAAGCTCTCAAATATATTCCTCAACATTATGAAAATTAAATTAAAACAAAAAACATTTTATGTTAACTTTTCCTACTAGGGAATCAAATACCATTTAACCAATCAAAATTTGTGATTTTTTGAAGGTTAACTTTCTCTTAATCAGGTTTTCTACCACTCTCCATCAAACCTTGATGGTTTATTTCTCTTCTATATCCATTTTTTCGTGGAATACTAGTATTTATTTTCTCAGGTGAACTTTTTCTTTTCTTCCTTTATTTTAAAGTGATATTTTTATTGACTCTTTTTCGATGTGGGACTTTTAATGACGTTTCTAAGCCATATTTTAAAATTGTTAAAATGCAATTCCTAAAAGGGGGGAAGGATGTAACATCCAAGGTAAATAAAAAATAATAAATTTTCATATTTCTGAATTAAATATTAATTTTACTTTAATGGGGATGTTATGTTCGATGGCGTACCTGATATGCAACAACATGTTTCTTTGAAATCTTACGTTGCACACTAACAATATAATATTATTATTTTAAAGGATAGTTAACGCCTAACCATCATATTGGAAGTAATGAATATAAATAAATAAAATATTATTATATATGTTTGATAAATGTTTTTACATTTATGCAATAAATTTTAGACACATAAAATAAGAATGAATCTGATTTTAAGCATAAATACTCTAATATTCATTAAAAGGACGATTTACCACCTTTTGTTGGCGAACCATATTTAAATCTAGTTTTGGTCATTTTTTATGTTTTATTTGAAAAAATAAAGTTTTTATTTATAATCGGGACATCAAAATTAACTCTGGATTAAATTTTGGTATTTTTATGATAATGTTTATTTTTTAATGAATAGTTAAAATACTGTATTTTAATTCAAAACTGTCGTTTAATATAATTTATTTATAAGGTTAGATTATATTTTTAATAGGTTTTAAAGTGTAATTGAATTTTTTTACCATTTAATACAATTTTGGTAATTTTAAGTAATTTCACTTTGAAATTGGATATAAACAGATTTCAATCATTTCATAGTTATTATTTCTTAAAAAAACGCTTTTTGTTTTGTCATTAGGAATTAATTTTAAATTAATTTCTTCCACTTCTGTGTTTTGAATTTGGAAAAATTGATTCCATATTTGTAATCAGGAGATCTAAAATTTGTAAATAGGTAACTTTTAATTTTAAACATTTTATATATTTACCACAGTAAATATTTTATTTACTATGGTTAAATGGTTAATCTAATAATTAAGGGTAAAAAAATATTATTATAATAAGGTTAAATTACCCTAACATGTGTCCTAATCCTATTATTTGATACATATCTGACCATGGGTATAATTGGGTCGATTTTGGGACCCCATGGAGCCACTTGGGAGCAATAATGACACTTTAGATTAATTATATTAAAGTAAAGATAAAAATGACTTAAACAAATATTTTTTGGTAAATAAATTCTTACATGGGGTTATATAAGTTATATATTACACTATAAATATTAATTTGAAAGCTAAAACTATTTCCTACATCATGATATTTTTTTATAATCTTTAGACATCAAATAAATAAAATTATTTATGACGCAACAATGATGCGGTAATTACCTCATTAATGAATGATTTAAATAAATAAAATTATAATGATTAAAACAATATCCAAAACTTGTCCAATTCTTATTGTATGATTTTATTTCAAATTTGAGTCATCTTATCTTATACTTTAATGAGTTTTGGAACTTTAGAATCCGAAAATCAATATATAATAAAATAATATTTTTAAACTTTTCTAAAGAGCCCCTCCTCCCCCTTGTAAAAAGCCCTCACTTATAACCCATTCCACACACTTATCAATCCCATTGTCTCATCCAAAATCTGGCCAATTAAGATCTATCTATCCTTATCCTCCTCCAAAAATCATTCCCTTTAGAATAAGGCAATTCAATTAAACCTTTTGGTTCAACCCAATGGGAGATACCTGATTTAAAGGTAACCTCTTCTCTTAAGCTCTTTTGTTTTATTTTACTTATCAAAACCCATGAACTCTTTTTATTCCTTCATTTTATAAAAACACCAGTATCCTTAATATAATGGGGTTTTTATGAGAATTATTCTAATTACACATACACATGCCTCCATCTAATAGGTAAATAACATATTGTTTCTGTGGATGACGAACTACTGCCTCACGAAATGATGATTATTCAATATTCTCTTACCACCTATTATGGTGTCCATTAAGATTGAACTGTATTTATATGTGATATATATTATATTTCTATTATTTCTATTCTTATGTATTTTTCATTTATATAATACCTATATGTTTCCATAGTAGGTAAATACGATAATTTCATTTGAGGAAGTGCGGACTACCGCCCCCTCAAACTGATATGACTCGTTCATGCCATACATGGAACGTATAAAATATGGAGTTAATGATATTATATTTTATAATATACTGGAATTATAATATACCTATGTATCATTATGTTTTTATTCCATTAAATATAAAATAGAAATGAAAGTAGCGTTCATGCGTACTTACGACTTAACGTCTCCATGAACAGTGCATTTCATTTCTTATCTTCCAATGTTATGTACTATTATAAATACATATATGTAATAGATATATATGAAATATAATATATATAAATCATAAATATAATTTTGTAGATAATGTAATTTTGACCACATGGACAATTTATAATTATAACAAGTTCATTTTTAACGCAAGTTCCAAACATCGGAAAAATGTCTGATATGAACTCAAATAATGAAAAAATTATTATATAAATGTAATAATTAATATAAAAGGAATAATAAACTTTTAAAAGGTTACTAATCAATTAAAAATTAACTCTAGTGTATTATTCAGGATATTAAATAACGATTGAGTCTATTCGGACACGAGGTAAGGAGTTTCTTATCTCACTTTTAATTCCGTGATATTTCCATTGATCGCATATTATTTATTGAATGTGTTGTATTTTCTAATTAAATTTGAAATATATTATCCTTATTCTCTTTATATTCAGGTTATTATGTGATTAATTTTGTGTTTATTAACTTTTGGTCATACGACTGGATTGATTACAAAGTGGTAAAGGGTTTTTCATCTCACTTTTTATTCCCGTGAGATTTATGCTATATTTTCCACTATTTCCTTTTCTATGGTGTATGTACTGACCATGATTTTATTCTTTGTGTAATATAATTTAATTTATGGGTATTTAAATCTTCATTGTATGATCCTTATTTCATAGGGTGTGTGTTTCATAAGTTACCAAATCAGTAAGGCACTCTTTCACCCCCCCCCCCCCCTCTTTTTAAAAGACTTCATTTATGTTTTGTCTTTTAATTTTCACTTTCTTTTATTGGGATATGTTATTATATATCCTTATCACTACAAATTTTATGTCCATATGATGAGATATTCCTTCTTCTATCATCAAATATTTTTCTGAAATTTTAATTGGCGTTGTTAGGCTGTAAAAGTTTTGTAAGGGAGCTTCTTAACCCAATTTCTATTGCTTGGGTTAAACTTATAATTTTTGATTATGTTATGCTATGAATATTTTTGAATTACCTATGATTGATTTAAACTTAATATACACTTAAATTGGGTGTATTATTATTTTTCACACATAATCATGTCATTGTTTTGTCTATAATCTAAGGATATGATCTTTGTAAGGTACTTTGTCTAAATTTACATTCCATTGAAACTTATTTGTCATTATACACCAATTAGATTTTATATGGTGTATATAAATCCATTTGAAATATTATATCATGAATCTATTTATTATCATGATATTATAATCTTTTATTAATTTCATTCCTTAGTTATTTGTCTTCAAGCATCTTTCATTTTGTTAGGAACTCTTTTTCTAAAATATCATTTTAAATGTTTTAAAAATTTATTCCTATAAATATTTCTCATTAATTTCCATGTTTTAAAAATGGTTTTAAGGATTTATTTTTATGGACATGAATGTTTTTAAATTAAAATTTCTTTCAAATGTTTCAAAGTGGTATGGGACACTTTGATTCAAAAATATCTTTATTAAATGTTCTAAATGGCTTTGAAAATGGTTTTATAAATCATTGATTATGTCAATATATTGAAATTATATATTGTGATTGAAATGTGGAAATTTTATCTTTCCTTTATTCTTATTTTATGTGTTATGAATATTTTATGGATATTAAGCATAGTTTACCTATATGGTTGGTTCCGTGATAAACCTAGGGTAGGTGGGCCCGAGATATCTCTCCAATGCATTGGGTAATGTGATGGAGGTAAACGTTAATATTTCTCCAAAGATATTTGAAGAATATACTGTGATGGGTATTCCAACGTAACTTGATACGTAGCTTTGATAGCTATAATATAAGAATGTTATGTATTCCATAAGTTACCTTTATAATTTATGATGTCTATGTGTTGTTCATAAATCTTACGATTTCATGAGGTATGTTATGATTAAAAAGTATAGTTTCATTGATTTGTATTTATTGATGGGATATTTTTTTGTTACTTATTTTATAACCCTTAGTGAGATTTTTATGTTCATCCAAAGTTTTGAAATGTTTTCCACGAGGCTTAAAGATGAATAGGGTCAAGGATGGGATTAAGGAAAAGTCATGTTGTCTAAAGCATGCAACTAGACATGTTTCTTTTTAAGAGTTTTTATTTTATGAAAAAATGGATATTGAGTTGTAGTGTCTATTTGTAATTTTCAAGTTTATATGTAATAGTTATGGCCTAATTCTCTAAAACTCCAAACCTGAAAAGATGATCAATGTGAATTATTAATTTAATTCAAGATTATTTAATTTTTTAAGGTCGGGTCCTTATAGTAATATAACTAAAAAATTCATGATAAGTTCAAAAATATAATTCCAAAACTAATTGAGATATAATAAATTTTGAAGAAAGAACAAGTGGTTTCTACTTCTAAATTAGTTTCTATAAAAGATGAATTATGAACCCAAAAAGGAGGATTCCATATTGTGAAAAGAATAAAAAAATATTGAAACATAAATAAATTTAAGGAATAAATAAGACAATACATTTCAAGTATTCAAGGAAGAATGTAATTGTGCTACGAATGTGGTCTTATTCCTAATGCTACAACTAAATAGTAGTGGATGTCCCACCATATTCTTAGACTTTTTGGTTTTGTATCTTGAATAACAAGATTAAATGTGATGATATATATTATAATCCATTAAGGGAAGAACTAAATATGTGAATACTTGGACTATAGTATCCATGAGTCGATGTTTACTTTATTATATTAGCACGAGATATAATAAACCATATTCCAAAGGATTGGGTATATTAGTATTCTTGGTAAACTATAAACATGCTTAAATCTAGCATTACATTTGAAGACGTAAAATAAAAATAGTACATTATTTGATAATGACATTTAATCTCTCTAGAATTTTCTTCCAGATCATTTATAGTCCACTTTGTGGTATTATAGGTAATGGAGACATAAGAAATGGGTAATCTCATATGATTAGTAAGGGTATGCCTAAAGTGGAAACAAACATAGAATAAGTAAGGCGTAAATAATACGGTAAAAAATAAATAATGATCAAATAACTTCATATAAAGAATCACATGAGATTGAAACTTATCCATGGATATAATTAATATTTAAATAATATTATGTATATTAATAACTATTTTCATAATAATGGAATACAAAATTTCATACACCTTAATCTTACCTTCAAGGCCTCATTCCAATACATCTTATATAAATGAGTAAATCCTTAGAAAAATACCCAACTAATTTATTCTAATGAGACATACCAATAAATGTATTAGTAGTTTAATATTTTTACTTTCCCATCACCTACTAATTTTAATTCATTCATTATATGAATAAACAACACCACTTAACCAACATGCCATAATAATCAATAATTGTCTATATTAGGCGAACAATCTTACAAAATCTCAATAAATTTCTCATTAAAATAAATAATAATCCATCTAGAGAAATATTCTTGGTATTATCATTAGTTTATTAACTCATTAAATCATAATATTCAAAAAATTATGTCTAAATAGATGAAAATACATTAAAAATGTCTCAGGAAAATTTCTTGAGGAAAATACATTTCTTTTTTTGAAATCACATATTCAAAATATAAATGTTTATAAAATATTAGGAAAGTAATATTTATTGTAGATAAAATTTTAAACATATAATTTAATCATCAATAAATTGAGTGGTAATAATGGCACAAATCCTTTTATGTCGTGTGTGTTAAAATACAGATTCTTTTATCATTTTTAATGAAAAGTCAAAAATAGCTAATTAAAAAATGAAAAAGATATTACCTTGAAAAAATTTATAAAATCTAAATAATGGGTAAAAATTAAATTATTAAATAATTGTATACTAGTTAAAAACTTATTTAAAACATTTTAGAAAACATGGATATTGAAGAAAACTTATTTTTGACCAAAGAGAGAAATAAAGATGATTTTCCATAAAACACTCCTTTAGTCTCATGACTTCTTACAAAGATTAAAATGAAATGAAATCTTTTAATTTATAAAAATAACTAGAGTATAATATAATATATTAGGTTTAATATTTAAATAATGAATAATTCCCCCACTTTATAATTAACCCTAAAAAATGCAAAATAATGATGAGATCATGAAATAAACCCTTAGAATTTTAGTATCTTTTGAATTAGAACCCCCATGAAGGAAATGAATTAAAAAAATATATTAAAAACCATGAATATAAACATATTAACTATATTTAATATTAAATTGTTTTTATATAAACAACAATAATTAACTAAGTTTGGAATATGGCATATGTCTCACAAAAATAAAACTGAGACAAGAAACCCTTAAAAAGATTGTATCGTTGAAGTGAGAATTAAACAATGAAGTGATTATTTATAAAAAATTAAATTCCACATAAGTAAGTGGAAATAAAATATAACTCAATATAATATAATTTCATACATAAACATGTCATAACATATTCAATTAAGTAGAAGTATAATCTAATGAATGGAATTGAGTTATGAAACCCATTACCTCAGATTTGACTAGATTTATAAGTTATTTTAACCTCAGTATAATAAATTTTAATTTATTATAAATTATAATTGAACCAGAAATATACTTATAATATCATATATGATCCACTTATAACATTTCAATACCATTTATTAATTATTATTTATTAAAATCGTTATTTTTGAGTGTCAGATGTCATGTTTTTCAGGTTTTTTTCGATTCATCTCTTTCATTACTTTTATATTTATCATGGTTTTATTATATCCATAATTATAATAATGATAAAAATATCATAAATATTCATTATATATAGACTTATAATCATCAATCAATGGTTGAAATAGAAAAATGAATTACATCATTCATAGAGAAGGTAGGTCGTACGTATACAAAAAAATTATTATCACTTCTCAACAGATGGAAGAAAATAAAGGTAAATAAAAATTAACCTTTACAGAATAATAATTATATACTATATATAATGTATTTTTATTTTTTATATCCTTATTATTATCCATATAAAATGGAAATTAAAAAACCACATTGCTTCATGGAGGTGGTAATCCACACATATACATAAGAGATGTTATCATTTTCCAATATATCGAAAGGTAAAAAGGTATATATATGATATTATAACTAAAAAGGAAAATTATTTCATAAATTTCATATATAATGTAACATCTTTGACTGAGATCCACTAAACTAGTTCCCTGAGCCTATTTACCACATGACCTTATGTGTGTCTCCTTGTACACTAGAGGTTTCTGACTAGAGGGTCTAAAGAGGAATGTGGGAAGAATATACCGTCTTCATTAGAGTAAAATAAAGAGAAAAAATAATACCCAAAAAGATAAAACAATCAACATAATAGTTAAATGGGAAAAAATATGATAAGTTCCAATAATAAACCAAATAAGACCTATGATAATAATGAGATGTATATATTCCTTCTCTGGCAGTCATACATTAAACCCAAAATTAAAAAACTGAGAAAAAATATGAATGTCATTCTGATTCGATTACTAATGAAAACATCTCATGTTCTATCCTATTAGCGCCAAAAACCAACCTATAGATCCTTTCTTTGAATAGGTACCTAAAAAAAGTGTCTTCTTGGTTACGTAAGTGTCATGTCGACCTGAGTAGGGTATTATTGCAACTTAGTATTCAACCACCAATGGTGTATAAATCATTAACTGGTCTAATAATATTAATAGTGTATCTACAGGTTTGAAGTCATTAATAAATAATGAAATAAAAGAAACATACTTCTCATTAATAGTTCTTAATAATTGGGGTAAAATACCTTAATAAAAACTAAGGCCTTCATTAATCATTTATATCTTCGGTTCTAAAGAGCATTGAACCAATTACCAATTCCATATCAAATTCTTCTAATTCCTAGATCATCATGCTAGTGTCCCAGCCATGAATAAGGAGGGTCTTGTCCATAATGTCTCATCAAGGACATTGAGTGTTATGTCTTTTAATACTATAACACAGATAAGGCATATCATTTCCAACATCCTTAACCATGGGTAGGAAACTTAATTTCCATCATCTATATCAATTTCTTCATTTCAAATTTTTCATTTTCCAACATACATAACCTTTTTATCAAGTGTGCACCCATTCCAACATTCATTAATTCCCATGGTCTAATATACACAACCTCTTTGTCGAAATTCCATACTTAACCCAAATAACCATTTATTCATTTAATACATTAATTAAAAAATTGTAAAAAAATATTAATAATAGATACATTCCCATTTTTTTATTTTACTTTAATTATTTTATAATTTCTTAATTCTATGAAAAATTCCATTAAGCCATTTTCATTAAATAGACCACTCACGCTTTTAAAATAAACATTTAAAATACATTAAAACCTATTTTTAAATCATATTGAGTTCAAAACCTTGTTTTAAATTATTAAACTATTAAAACCTAGCCTTCAATAATTTAAAAGCACAACTAGATTAAAATAAAACATGAATCATTTATACCATTTAAAACATCCCTATAAGAAAAATCAAAAAATCCTTTGCACAGAAAACATTTCAATAAATCCTCTAACAAGACATAATCATTTTATCCCATAATTATAATAAGTTATTATTTAACCATTATATCAGGATGTTCAAAAATCATAACCATGATAAACATAAAATCCACATATGTCGCTATTTAAAACCTCAATTTACCATTTTTTATAATTTTGGCGCACTCCATGGGTGAATATAGGTTCAGTATCATAATCAATAATAAACCTAATGGGAAACATGGAAATTATAAGGATTCCATTTATACCTAAAACTACATTATTAAACCAATGGGAAAAAATAAAAAATATATTGGCTAACAAAAATCCAAGATACACAAGAGTATTCTCAAGAATATATATAAATTGTTTTAGAAAACCTACTACATTAGACAATTTATCACTTTAACTTCAACTTCCAAATATATTCTAAGGACCATTGAAGCTCACCTCAGAAACCAAGTACCTATCTCAAGAAACCACAACTTGAACTATTAATTATAATTAATTAACCATGAAAACCAATTAGGAATAACAAAAGTAAACCTGCAAAAAAGATCTTACCACATTAGAAACAAGGCCAACCTTCTACCAAATTCTCATGGCAAACCCCGTACCACATTTTGGGATAAATCCCTAAGAGTCAACAAAATTTTCATGGTTAATTAAAACAAAAATTGGTATAAAACTATGAAAAATTCACACCGGTCCCATACCATCAGGAAATTCGAGGAAATTATGTAAAGAAGTCATCATAGAATCCCATCTCTATAAGAAAACCATAATCCCTTCCATCCCTAGATGATTTGACCATTCTCTAGTGGGATATAAACCAAATCTCTAAACCTAGACATTTGAAATTTAAATGTACTAATTAAAGGGATTAAAGAATGTATGTGGAAGATAAACATTACCTTAAACACTAAATAATTTCCATGAATAAACACCCAAATTGAGAGAGGTATGGAGGATAAATATGATAGGAGACACTCAAAGTTTCTGTGTACATCGGGGAGAAATAAGGGTGGGGAAAATATCCCAATGTGGTATTTTCATAAAATCACATTTGTAATGAAGTTCCGAGTAGTATAATGGTTTGGCTATATGATTTGAAAATCCATGAACTAACTATGTGGCATTCTCTATGAAAAAGAAAAAAGTGTCACATGATTTCTTTGATCACCCAAATGTTTTGGAAAACCATGTGGAAAAAATGCATTCCCCTATATCCAAAGGTAACTCAAGACACATGACCTCCAGGGCCACTTTACATGGTGTGAAAATAGTACTTACCCCTTATTCATTATACAAGGCCATGGGGCATTGTTATCCCTAACTAAGCGCTAATCGTTTGATATACACTATAAGTCCCTTTTCCCCTCTTTTTTATGTCCTGAACCCTCGAGACATCCGGAGACCTTAACTATATGTAAGAATCAGTTCATAATAAAAATTTGGAGTTTAACAAAAAAATAATATTATATTAAACTTTTAAAATGGTTTGGATCATAATACATCCCCACCATAATAATTATCATCCTAGAGAAGTCTTGATGGACATATATCTACACCACCTAACTTACATTAGTCACTAATTCAAAGGAAATTGTCCTCATACCATCCAAATTCTTGAAACACAAACAAGGTTCTACCTTCAAATTTAGGTGCTCAACTCGACAAAACCCAAGACAACGCCCGTTGTCAAAACTAAAACATAAAGAGAGTGTTTACCCATCCCCATCCATCTAAAACAATGATTGCATCATTTTCGATCCCTTGTAGTATCTATGATGAGTCTCGTAATAATATTCAATTTAGGACCACTAACTTATTATGTTAGGTTAATATTCCATTGGAAAATCCCATTACAATCATGGACTCACACTCCTAAAACATGCTTACCATAGTTCCAAACACACCACACCCATCCACCCGTGATTATTTAAAAAAAAATCGCACCTATCCACATCATCAGAAAAAAAAATTATAACAGATTCATAATGAATATTTATGCTCTAACTAAGGATAAACTAGATTTTCCACAAAATCCAAACTCAATTTCTGAAAAAAAACCCATGTTATCCTAAAACTACACAATAGATATAACTTTCAACTTTTTCCCCACTTTATATTCTAACCCAATTTGTACTACCCTCATTCAACTATTCCCAAAAAACAACTATCTCCAACCATAGATACACATGCACCTCACCTAATCGTGATTCCCTCACACTCATAGGTATCCAAAACATCATGAACATTCCTGATGGAGTTGATATCAAAATCTTGGTGAGATACCCCAGTTAGGTCCTCTATTTTTTCAAAACCTTCATTATGGCCTACCTCTCCAAAGGCATTCCACCAAAATAAGAATATTATATTAATTAATAGAACCACTTCAATCCAAAATAATAATCTTTCATCAATCATCCACCTCATTCATTTTACTATTATCATTTCCTATGGAATTTAATCATGTACCTCATTAGTTCCACACTAGTATCCCCACACAACCTAGATTTATCCATGACCAGTTCCATATGAATGTTACCCTTACAACATGAGGTTTATACTCCAATGACCTTCACATCACTCCCCACCATAAGATTTACATCATTATATCATAACTCAATAAACCCAAACCACTATTTCCCACTCTCCACTTATTTTTTAACCCCAAATGTGGATATGGTTGTCTTTATCTCACCTAATTGAAAAAACAAAAACTTGACTATCACGCATCATTGAATTGAAGAAAGGAATCCATGAAATCCTGGAAAATATTATCCATATCAAGGACCTTACTCACAGATTAATAGTAGTTCACCTCACACTACATAGCTCCCCTCACACTTCTACATGAGATAAACCTCCAGAAAGGCCATTCATAAAACCTGAAAATGCATTTTAATATATTAATGTAAACCTGATTATTTCTCAGTATACTCTGGATAAAATCAATATATTGGTAATGATAATCTATATATTGTTTATATACTAAGATTCCATCAATAAATTAAACCATCAACACAACCATTACTGATGTAACCCCTAGCTGTACGGACATATCTATCCCCAACAAAGGCCTCAGGAATCTCTATCCCCAAGAATCTCATCAAATTCCAGTCATAGTGATTCAAGAGAAACATTCTAACCAAATATCATTGTCACCTCATAACTCTCTTCCAATAAAAAATGCACTAAAATAAAATATGATACTACTTCCACGAAAATTATTGAGTCCTTCCCCCACAACCCAAATGATTCTAATTGAAAACAAAAATAGTCGATCATACTGATAAAAAATAATTATTTCATCCTTAACTAGTATGTAGAACCCTAATTTCAATAAAAAATGTTTTCTTCCTCTTAAACCACATGTTCAAGTATCTCAAATATCCTCATGTTTCTCCAACATGTTTTTACCATAATGACCACACCAGAAACCCCATGTTACACACCTACATGCAACTATTCACTAAAATAAAATCAAAATCCTTTGATTAATATTCTTGTTAAACAAGGCTCAATATCCCAATCAAGAAACTAACCATACCTCCTGGCCTATCGGACTCATTATTACTAATATTTCCTCAACATTTCATTCCAACAACCCAACTTTTTGAACAACTCAAATCAAACAACATGACTACCCATCAACCGGGGTTTCATTCCAATATCATAGGAATCTATCCAATCTCTTTATAAAATTTTATTCTCCACCCAAGAGAATAATTTATTACCACTTATAACAACATTAGGATAGTAGGTCCAGGATCCCAAATGACCCATCCCTTTTTAGACTAACCCTAAATCCCAAAACACAATAATCAAAGTTCATTCCTTTATAAAGAAACCAAGGAATATGTATTTGTTTAACAAAAGAATAGATGGAACCTATAGTGCATTAATTCCACTCCCTCAGCATCCACTCATACTTCATGTTACAAAGAACCTGTACCACTAGGTTACTCTACCTTGTGTTTAACCTCAATTAACTAAAACCACTAACACATGGTCACAACCCAAGCCATGTTTTGAAATCCACTGGGTCCCTCACCTAGCCCTCTAGTCCTGGCCCCACACCCAGATGAAGCCTTCATGAACCATTATTAAAATCCTAAAACACCCATATGTGCCTAATGTGCCCAAAGGTTCCTAAAACATGGTAGACCTCTCTTTCAAGTCACCCTCGAAGATCACAAGGAACCAACTCCCTAAACTCGAATCACGTCAAAGAAGGTCACTAGGATCTCCCATTTATCCATGCACAACAAACCTCATAAAATCCACTAATCATGGGAATCACTCCTTCCTCCATTCATAATAGATATCATCTAACACACTAAAGAAAAACAATTAATCTATGTCCCATACCCATAGCTACACAGCCACAACAAACAACACTATAAACATGGACACTCACTTTAGTGTCCAACATACAACCTGCGTAATCAAAACCCATGAAAGAAACCAAATACATTTCATCAGATGATACCTCATGACCTTGATGTCATAGGCTAACTAAAGTCACAACAAGAAACATTCCACTATCCAGTACATTTAAACCCATAAAGTCCCCACAAGAATTATCTTTTCACCAAAATCTAGAAAAATCATAGTCTCATTCCTACCACGACCAAATAGATAGACAAATGAAATATATGCTTATATTACTCTATTATGGCCTGGCCTGAGAGACACTAAAATAGTTCCCCCATTCGGTTCAGTACATGACCTCAAGTGTGTCTCCTCGCACTCCAGAGGCTACCAACTAGAATATAATATATAAATATGAATGTGGGGAGACTATTCCCTGTTTTTCAAAGAGAAATATCATCAAAAAATTCAAACAATAATCTTTTTAAGTAGTTAAAGGGAAATTAAATTATAAGTGCCAATAATCAACCAAGTGAAACATGTGATAATAATGAGATGTGTACACTACATGTCAAGAAGTTATACATATAAACCCCATATATGGAAACTAATAAAAACTAGGAATATAGACCAATGTATAGGAATAGTCCTAATATCCCATTCTCCATCCTATCATCCTATGAAACCCAAGAGATGGGTCATTTATTGGAAGTCATGCCTGAGAAAAAAAAATCTTTGCAGGTACCCAAGTCCCATGGAGACCCAAGGAAGGCGTGATGACAACTTAGTAGTCCACCACTATTGGTATCAAAAGAATCAACCAGTCTAATAATAGTAGCATTGTATGTAGTAGTATGAGGGGATTAATAAATTTGGAAATAAAGGAAACATACTTCTCATTAAAAATTATTAATCAAATTTGTTAAATACTTTAACAAAAAGGAATGTATTCATTAATCATTTCTATCTTTGCACCAAAGAGTGTTAAACCAATTTAAAATTCCTTATCAAATTCTCTTAGTACTCAAATCATCAAGCCAACACCCTAGACAAGAATAATAAATGTTGTTTCTATCATGTAAAGTTAATGATATCGAGTGTCATGTCTTTCCATACTTTATCAAAATATGGATAATAAATTACAACATTCTTACCCTTGCGTAGGAAATATCATGTTTATAACCTATAACTATTTCTTCATTTCAAAATATAAAGGGTCCAAAAACTTGAACTTTTCATCAAGGGTTGACCCATTCTAACATTCCTTAATTACCATGGTCCAATATACTCAGCTTCTTTATCCCAATTCTATATTTAACCTCTTTCACCATTTATTCATTTCAAAAATCAATCAATCATTATTCAAAACCACTAAAAATATCGATATGCTCCTTTCTTATTTTACTTTAATTATCTTATAATTTCTTTATTTCATCAAAATATCCATAAATGTATTTACACAAAAGGGTAAACCATCCACTCTTTTCAAATAAACATTTTAAATATATTTAAAACCCCCTTATTAAACCAGCTTGATTTCAGCACCACATTTTAATCATTACCCTATTTAAAACCTATCCTTCACTCATTGTAAACCACAAAAACTTCAAAATTAAATGTACACCATTTTAAACATTTCATAAAACCATATAGGGATATCACAAAAGTATTAGAAAAGAAAACATTTCAATTCATCTTCTTAACATGACATAAGAATTTATTCCAAAATTATTCTATGTAGTTCTTAAGCCATGATATCAATCTAATAAATAAAACTAATAGGTTTAATCTCAAAATCCATATATATGACCATTTAAAGCATCCCATTTCCATATTCTAGAAGTCTGGAGCACCCTATGGGTGGAAATAGGTTTCGACTCATAATCACCAATAGACCTAACATGATCTGTGTAAAGTATAAGGATTGTATTTGGGGGAAACAATGGTTTTCACACATAAAAGATAAATATGAATATTCACAAGTATATGGGTATAATATCTTAGATCTCTTACCTCATTAGAATCATTTCTAATAAAACTCCATGATTTGGTAACTTGTCAAGGCCCACCAAAACTCACCTTGAAAACTAAGTACCTATATCAATCCACCACAACTTGAAAAATTAATTATAATCATCAATTAAAAATAATTAAAAAGAGAAAAATACTATAAATAACAATAATAGACCTATCAGAATATCCTTTCACACTAGAACCAAGACCCACCATATTCTAATTTCTCATAGTATAACTCTAATCACATTCTAGGAAAAATATATAGGAGATGATATTATTTCCATGGTTAATTAAAAACCAACTCGATGGAAATCCTAAGAAAAATACACCATAGCCTCATGACTTAATGAAACTCCAGTTAATTTAATATTTAATTCATCTTGGGATCTCCTCTATGCATGCTAACTGAAAGTACCATCATCCAAGAATGATTTAATCATGTTCCTATGGAATCGAAACCATGTCCCAAAACTCAGACTTATAAAATTTGAAATTTTGATGGAAATAAATAAAGGTATGAGGATAAATCATAACTTAAACACCATTTAATCTCTATGAATGCACCCGAATATCAAAATAGAGAAGATAGAGAATGGGGGAGGTGACCCTCATGATTCGTGTGTTCACCAAGGAGAAAGAGTGTGGGGGGAAACCAAATACCCCATGGTATTTTTTGGTAAAATATCACATTTAATGAAGTTATTGGTAACCACATGATTTTCCTCATGCTTATCTAAACCATGTTCCAACCATGTGGTCTCCTATATCAAAGGGGAAACAGAGTTTCACCATTCCTTTGGAAACTCATACAGCTTGGAAAACCATGCCACAATGTACTGAAGTCCATATATTTTTATTTATCATTTCATAATACCCATTTTATTTATTTATTTGGAACCCTTAAAAGGACTGTAGTCATAAATACACATTATATGACTCGAAGGTCTTAGAGGCACAAGGTTAGAATCATCCCATACAAAACATTGGAACTACCCCACCCCATCGTCTATATCTTTATAAAGATCTACACCTTCACATGACTGGTCGGCTAGTTTTCATGTGCATAGGAGCACAGTCCTAATACTTATTGAAATTTCCATACCCTATCCTTCATCCAAATCTGGTTATCCCAACTCTGGTGAATGTGCTTACACTAAATCCTCTTCTAGAGATCGTTCTTTTAGAGTCTGTATCTACACATAAGGTGGTTTGAAGTTTATCGATGGACCAAAGGCCTTGAGGTGGACCCAAATACTTAATTTCTAGGAGGTCTTCAGAGTCCCAATGGACTTAATGACTCAAAGGAACAAACTGATGGTTTGAAGGCTAAATGAGATGAATAGTTATGACCACTACAGTACCAAGTACATTCCCTACGACAGTACACACTATAGTACTGCTTTAGAAACCTAGAAATATGCCTCTTCTAAGGATTGATCTTAGGTCTCAAGGATGTAATTGAAGATTCCCCACTAACCAGGATGAGGCTCACCTGAAACTAGGAAAACCAAGTGGAAACTGTGTGCTCCCCTATGTCTAAAGGGACATCAAGTCACACGACCTACTAGGACACCTTCTATAATTTCCAAACCATGATCCCCCGATGTAAAAGCTATATTTTCATTGTTTATGGTTATCAGTAACCATTTTTGATACATTTTAATCTCATTTTTCCTCTTTAACATGTCTCTAACCCACAGGACACTCTAGAGACTTTCCCTACTCTTGAAAAGCATTTAATTGACCATTTTTTAAAAGTTTAACAAAAATTACAATGAAACATAACTTTTTGAATGGTTAATATCATATATATAAACTTTAAAACCATCATAATAACCATCTAGGAAACAAGGTTACAAAAAATGGATTTTATCACTACATGGAGGTGGTACTCCACACATACACATGAGTTATACCCCCACAGCCCTTTAATGGAAATAGGGTGGATATTAGTGGATCCATAATCATAATAACATTTAAATATATATAGAATAATTAATTTATTATTTTAATATTTTTAATATATATTTAGATGGGGTAAAGAGTAAATAAATTGAAAGAGGTCAGGCAAGAAAATTACCTCTTCATCTATATATCTTCATTAGATCCATGATTAGAGACCCCTAGAAAAAATAATATCATAAGAAAACAAAATCTATTCAATGATAGTGAATTTGAGATGACAATGTTTTAGGGTTTGGTAGAGATAGGGGACTCAAAGTGTTGTAAATAATAAAAAATATTAGTGTCCTTTTATAAGTGGGGAAGAGGATACACTTGGAATTTCTTAAAATAAAAAATATAATAAATCATTCATAAGTAAAATGCTCCCATATGGATAGAAATTAAAAAAAATTAGATTATTGGGCTCACATATTTCCATTAAATAGGTTTTATACAATTCTATTTGTCAAAATTTCCCTTGTCTCTTGGTTTAACACCCTAGTGTAAACCCATTTTAACTTTAACCATAGTAACAATTTTTTACATTTTTACTATTCATTGTGACAAAAAATTAAGTTTAAATTATTACATAATATTAACTATTATATTTCAAAATATGGAATCCATTTTATCATATTCTATTCATATAATTAAAAGAATTTAATTTAAAATAAATCCCACAAAACAATATGAAAAATGGTTTTCCATGAAATTAATTTTCTAACCACAAAATGATCTTACATTAACATTGTGACAAGTAATTACCCTTATTTGTATTTAAATTGGGAAAAAATTATTCACTTAAAAATATTTTTCTGATAAATGGGTTTTTAAGCATAAAAATAGTCTCATACCAAAATATAAAATAGTGTTGATTACAATGGTATTATTTAGATTATGTTTATTAAAATGGTTCTTATATTAGTTTAATACCAAATAAAAAATAGATTAATATTTTTAAATTAAATTATTTAATGAAAATAAATGAGATTATTTGAAAAATATGTATTTTCTCGATTCACTTGAAAAGTAATCATTTAAAAAAACCCAGAATATCACCCTAATTTGATTTGTATATGATGCTTATAAATTTTTTTTTCACTTTATAAAATAAAATTTCTAAAATTATAATATATTAATAATAATTTTTCTACACAAAATACAATAAAACACATGTTTTAAGTAAACATATTTTTAAAGTATGAAAATGTATTCACCAAAAATTGAGTGCTTGTTTCATAATAAAAAATCTATAAATTTTTATTGAATTGTAATATTATAAATAAATTTTATAATGTGGGTACTCATATTGATTCCCACCATTAGTAGTTATGTAATATTACTCCCATTTAAATTATAATATTTTTATAGTATATCGTAATTCTATTAATAATCAATGTTGTGTGAGAAGAAATATATATAGATTATCATTCTTCTAAATAAGATTTTGTGATATTACATTTTACCCTCTTAAAAAAATTGTTCCCTAAATATTTTATCTTATATATCAAAGGTTTATCCCATATTGGAAACTAACATCTTATAGTTGTAAAATAGAACATATTTTGAAAATGGAATGTGGGAAGAATAAACCTTACCTAAAATATCATATTTTAAATTTCCCATATAAGGGTTAAATTTTTGGGAAGTTGAAATATAGGAATAGAAGAGAAAAATAACTTCCAAGGAATAATATATAGTGATATATAACATGGTCATGATAATGTTAATGACCAAAAAACTATAAATCATTGAGGGGTGAAAATAAATAAATTAATCCAAAATAGAGTTGAAAGAATAATATTTTAATTTCATAATGATTTTCTCATATTTGAGGAATTATTTTATTATCATGATATATAATATGATAAAATACACTTATTTGATTTTTTTCAATTTCATAAGAACTATTACATCCTTTGGTTGTGATTCGATCATTTTTTATTTCATATATTACACCAATAAATGAATATTCAAGATAAATTTTTCTTGTATAAAGGGAAAATACTAACATTAAAAAGATAAAAAAGATCAATAAAAAATGAAAAGTAATTCCTTATTTCACTAAATATTTAACAAATCCAAAATGGTTAGCACAAGTAATCCAACATGGACAAATATAATACTTTAATCTATAAAACCTCAATAATGACCCTGAAATTTAAACTTAATACATTCCATAAATAATTACCCTTTATAATCCTCCAAAATATTTCTGACCAAAATCTGCATCCAAAATTCCAAAATGATTGATTAGATATTTTTTTAAAGATAAAATTTATCATTTATCCCCATACAAAAAAAATTATCTCATAATTTCACATACCAAATAAGTGAATACCTTGATCATATATTCTCTTAAAACATACTAATAACATGAATCACTATAAAACCTCAATGAAAACATATATTCTTCAAACAAAAACATGGTCATTTTTTATCAAACAAAATCATAAAATAATGAATATATTTCCTATAAATATAAATATATAATAAAAATAATAAAATATGATTTAAATTAGTTTTTCATCAAATCTCTATCAAATTTCAAGGTAAAAAATAAAATCCCATTAACATCATCAATCTTAATAATCTCATTATCGCAACTAAAAATTATATATATAACATCATACATTTATTAAGGGTTTTCTTTCCCTTTGTCACATGTTCTCCATAAGTATCACCTTACCAATAAATCACTTTTCTTGTTTACAAGTACTATTCATCTTATGTTTTCAAATCCTTAAAAAAAACTATTGTAGGAAAATTCATAGATGTCTCTTGATTCTTATAACAATAATATCATTGATATAAAACGTCTAAAATATAATTTTCAAATCCCACTACATAAACAATTTAATAATTTCACTTGAAAGACTGGAATAGTATAGGTCCTTCCTTGATCTTAGAGTTAACCATTATATTATTTCAATAAATCAAACAATTCTTAAGTTCCCTACACATGAGAAATTGAATTCCTTAGTACACATAGAAAACATCTTCTCCTTATTTTGAGATATTCACTAGGGTAATTATTCCCATATTATTGACATTAATAAAATTGAAATTACTTTAATTTTTGTGATTATCACATAATATTTCATAAAATTCATTCTTGCTCTTATTTGATGCATTGAGAAACTAGATGAATTTTACATTATTTATCATATATTGTGATAGAATATTAGGTTTAATCATAAGTTATGGCCTAAAAATTCATATTTATTTTAGTTTCTCATGAAGAAAATAATTTAATTATCCCTCACATTCAATATTAACATGGTTCTTCTAGGTTCTAGTCATTGTATAAAACCAAAAACCATAGTGTGAGGGATAATAATCATAGTGGGAAACCACATAATCATGAAAAATCATTTCTAGGATATATAAATCATGGATCCTTCTTTAACGCCATATATTTAACCTAATTCACCCTTAATCATAATCTATTCAAATACTTCAAAATGGGTTATAATAAAAATTTAAATTAACCAAAGAATACCCCACATGTGTGTCAAACCCGGTGCACGGTAATGGAATAGTCATTATGTAATAGAATATTGGTTGAGTTATACTCGATTAACTAATTTTAGTGTTATTACTCCTAAATGAATCTATTCAAAAACCAATTCCACTTGTAGTATTTGGAAAGGGAGTTATTTTAATTAAATCCATATAATCTTTACCATACCAAAACATTAAGATGTTATTCTATACTTATACTAAATCTCAAAGTCTTTTATAGGGTTATAAGCCCTAATCTATTTTTTAAATAAAACTAGTTCCCATGTTTTATAGTAAATTTTATCTTATGAAAACTATATATACCTCAACCCTAATAGCCTGAGTTAGTGATTACATTATTACATTATCAATAGATACAAGCAATCACATCCTAGAGAACTGAATAGTGTATTAGTATTATAAACCATGATAAATACTAAAATATCACATTAATTTTGAAAACATAAAATTCAAAATTGTATTTTCTGTAAAAACATCATTATTATCTCTCATGGGTTCTTTTATATGATTCATAGTACATTTATTAGTTTTTTGGTGAATGGAAACATAATAAAGGGATGACATCAAATGCTCAGCAATGGTATGCATACAACAGAAGATAACATAGAATAAATAAGCCATTAATAATATGGATTGAATAAATAATAATCAAATAATTTCGTATAAATAATCACATGACCTTGAAACATATCCATGGATATCAAAACTTGTGAAATAATAATATGGACATCAAAAATTAATTTCATAATTATGTAATTCATCTTGTTGTAAATCTTAATCCTATCATCAAGACCTTATACCAAGACATATTAAATAAATGGGAATGGCCTCAGATAAATACCAAACTTGTTTTGTCTCATTAGACCAAACAATGCATTCGTCTCCACTCATCACATAATAATTACAATGTATTTATCATATGAATAAACAATAAAATATGACCATCATGCCTTAATAGTCAATAACTATTCATATTATAATAAATAACAAGATGAATATAAATAATTTCCCCAATACAACTAACCATATTCCATCAAAATAATTTTTTTGGATCTTATAATTATATTATAAACTCAATAATGCATAATATTCCTCAAAATATGTTGAAATAGATAAAGATATTTTAAAAGGATTACTATAAAAGTTCTTGAGAAAGAAAAAAATTCATAATGAAATTACTTATTCAAAATCCAAAAATTTATAAAATATTAGTGAAATATTTTTTTGTAAATAAATATGGAAACTTATAACATATACTTTAAAATATTGAGCATTTATAATGGTGAAAATTTATTTACATTTCATGTTTTTTAAAAAAAATCAATTTAAATTTTAAATAAAAAGTAAAAATTAACATAGTTGTAAAATAAGAGTAATATTCCTTTTAAAACATTTTCATAAATTAAATCATGGTTAAAAAAATAATTTAAATACTCACTTTATATTAGTAAAAAAATTCTTGAAAGGATTGTAGAAAAAAAAGATATAGAAGAAAAATGATTTTCAAACAAAGAGATAAATAAAGACAGGTTTTCTTTAAAATATTATTTCAATATCTTGAGTTCGTAAATGGATGAAAATGATAGGAAAAAATATGAAGTCAATACATGACCATAAAATAAGAAACTATGTTTTGTTTCAGAGAAAAATATCAAATAATTTCCCCCAAAGGAAGCTTAAATATAAACAATCTTGAATAATGATAAGATCATGAAATAAAACCGTACCAATTTGAGAAATTTTGAATCATAACCCCCATGAATGAAATTACTACATTTGGGTATTTAAATATCATTAATATAAAATATAAAATTGGTGTAATATACCCCACAAAAATGTGGTGATCAAGGAATATGTCTCACAAAAAGTAAGATGAGAAACCCTTAAAAATATCATTGAAGTGAGAAATAATCAATGAAGTGATTATGTTTAAAAATTTTAATTACAGAAGGAAAATTGGAAATAAATTATAATAAAAAAATTAATTTCATAAGTAATTATGGCATAACATATCCGATGAAGTATAAGTATAACCAAATTAATGGAAATTGAGTCGAGAAACCCCTTACCTAAGGCTCGACATTCTTTATAAATTAATTTAACCTCTAATATAATAAATATAAATTTATTATAATTATAGAACTAAAAAATATAAATGTTTTTATTTTCATATATTTTACACTAAAAACATTTTAGTGTCTATTTATTAATAATATTTTATTAAAATCATTGTTTATAGGTGTTAACTTCCATATTTTTCATGTATGTTTCAGTTTTATAGTTTTAGTAATTTATTATTTATATGGTTACATAATCTATAGAATTATCATAATTATATAAATATCATATATATTTATTATATATATATATATAATCATCCATGAATTTTATAGATAGAAAAGTGAATGACATTATTCAAGGAAAAGGTTGGTTGTACGTATGCATGAATGTTGTTTTCACTTTTAAAGAGATGGAAGGAATGAAAATTAAATAATAAATAAACTGCCTTGAATAATTATTACATTCCATATATGATATATATTCATTAAATCATTCTTTATTACCATTAATTTATAAAATAAGTGAAAATTAATTACATCACTTTGTGGATGTGGTAGTCCAGACGTATGCATGAGAGCCCTCATCGTTTTACAATAGATGGTAATTTAATAAGGTAGATGTGATTTTATAACTCCAAAAGAATAATAATTTCATAAATGTCTTCTATAAACTGTAAATGCAACATAATAACAATTGATGAAATATGGTTATGGAAAATTAATTATACCGCTACATGGAGGAGGTAGTCCACAAGTGTGAAAGAGTGATACTTTCACTTTCCCATTTAATAAAAAATAGTTGTAATTTGTCTATAAATAATCATAATAAGATTATATTATATTCTAAATATAGAATTTTTTATTTTATGATTAATATCACAAATTTATAGGAGGTATATGAAAAAATAAATTGAATGAGGTCGGGTATGATGATTACAACTTCTTTAGTAGGTCTCCTTTAGATCCGTGTATAAGGACCCTTGGAGTGGTTTTTAAATATTACCAACAAATATAATCCATTAATATGGAATTTTATAAGATAATTGGGTATGATTTTGTTGATCGAGTTAGATTTATGTTGTGTAAAGAATATAAAATATGGTTGTTGTTTTAAAAGTGGGGGAGAGAATACACTTGGGATTTCTTAAAAGATTAAAATTTAATAAAATCATCCACAACATGGATACATAGAAATGTATAAATATTTAAAATTTGGTTATAATATGATCTAGATAATCTCATAAAATAGTATTTATTGAATTTTAATTGCCAAAAATTCCCTTATCACTTGGTTTAACCCCATAGGTAAACCTATTTTAACCGAAATCATTGTGAAAAAAATTAATGCTTTTACAATTAATTGTGGAAAAAAATAATTTGAACATATTTAATAATATTAATTATTATTATTCTAAAAATTAAAACCATTTTATCAAATTTAATTCAAATTATTAAAAAAATATAATCTAAAATTAACCCCATAAAACGTGACAAAAATTATTCTTTGACAAATACATTTTTGAAGCATAAAATGACATTGAATTAAATATATAACAAGTAATGATAATTATATGGATTTTAATTCATATATTTATATATATAATATATTAATTTCGTGAAAATTATTAATCATTAGTGATCATTTTAATTAATAAAAATGTGAAAACATTATGAACTCAAAAAAATTTCCATAAAATGTGTTTTGAATCATAAAAATTAACTTATTTCAAAATAAAATAAAATTATGATTTAATGGTATTATTAATATTATTTATATTAAATTGTTTATTATATTTATTTAATTCAAAATAAAAAATATAATGGTACTTTTAAATTAATATGTTTAGTAAAAATAAATAAGAGTTTGAAAATTTGGTATTTTCAATATTCACTAAAAATTAGTAAATTTAGAAGAAAAAATTGCACCTTAAATTAAATTGTATATTAATTTTTCAAAAATTATGTTCAATTTACAAAATACAATTTTTTAAAGTGGAAGAATTTAATTATAATTTCTTTGCACAAAATTAAATTGAATCCCTTTTTGAAGAAAACATATTTTTTATGCATAAAAACGAAATCACAAATAATTGTGTTCTTATTTCCTAAGAATTATACAATACATTTGTATTTAGTAGGACCACAATACATATATTTCATAATTTTTTTACTCATATTTATACCCACCAAATTGGTGATTAATTTATAATGGTCACAATTAAATAATAACAGTTTTATAATATACCATAATTCGATTAAATCTTGGTGTTTTTTTCACGTTTGGTATCAAATTTATTTTTATTTTAAAATAATTTTTTATAGTGTTACAAAAGAATATAATACTCATAGAAAATTATTTTTTTACACGTATTTGGAAATTTGGACAACCCAATAAAATGTTGAAGTTTAGGGAATGATACTCACTCTCCTAGGCCTTTATGGTATATTATTGTTCTAATCATCTAGGTTTCGTGATTTTTTAACAATATGGAGAATAAGTTCACTTTCACTTTAACTTTATGATCTTTTTGTGAATATTTTAGATGGTTTAATAATATTTATTGATAATATTTTTTAAATATCCAAAGAAGTGTATTTTGAGTTGGAATTACATTGAAAGGTGTTTATGTATAACTTTTTTGTTTAGTAAAACGACTATATTTGTATAAAATGTTCTTTAAAATTTAGGATTATAGATAAATTACATATTTCTAAAAAATATATGATGTCTTCATTATCTAGAGGAAATCACATTTTTTTTTGGATAAGAAGTTATTATTTCAAATGAATGATATCACACTAACATTAGCTGGGAGAAACATTTCTAACATTGAATTTATTTTAAACAAATGATATTAATACTATATTGAATTTTTGATAAAATTGTAATTGAAAATAAATATAAAGGGGTATTGAATTTCCCTTAGAGTTTTATGTAGATTATATTGTGTTTATTTTCAATGTTTTTTTGGAAAATTCAATGTATGGTTTGAAAATATTGGTGGGTAATTGTAGTATCTTGCCAATAAAAAATTAAGTAGAAACCCATGCTTTTTGGTAAAATTAAAAAGTGATAAATTCCATGGAAATATAAAGGTACTTCATTTTATGGAAAAAAAATAATAAAAAAACATGTATTCTTAGTGAGTAGCACGTAGATCAGTTGATTTAATAAACTTATCTTCTTGGATGAATATGAAAAGTGCTGAATGAGATGTTCCAAAACTATCTAAAATTATTTCACATGAATTGATGTGATGGTTTTTTGAAAAACATGAAGAAATTATGATTTTCTAAGATAAAATCTAGGTTAGAATGAGAGATGAAAGTGGGGATGTGTTAGAGAAGGACATCCAAGTATTCTTCTAAAATTTTCTACTTTAATTATTTTTTAAAACAATTGGGTTCTATTTTATAGTGGTTGGAGTTAGGATAAATATTTATTGGAGATGATTAAAGAAAGGTTATGATTTTTAATTTTAAAGTGAAAATATTTGGCTAAGTCTACCCAATGTACTTGTCATCAAGATCTAGTGTAGGTGTAATCATACAATTATGTACATGATTTTTAACTAGTTTTGTATGGGATACATAGAATATGTCACAAAATTCTAAAATTACACTCAAGGTATGTATGTTTTCCCATCAATATAGATTTGATCTGGTCCATCCTTTTTGTGATGATCAGTATACTAGAAATTGTGAAAAGGTATCTTGGTATATATGTGATTTATACTAAGTGTATTTGTGATTTTAGGTCTACATGGGTGGTATTGGTTTCATCATATGTGTAGACTAAGAAATATTAAGTTTCAAGGGGCTTTGTTTATGTGTGATTTAATCTATTTATATGTTATAAGAGCTGAACATAAGTCTCATTCCACACATAGAAAACATTTATGAATTTGTAGATTGAATGATGAGTGTTTAGATTTTATTATCAGATGAAGATAATAAATGGGGTGATGAGATAAATATTTTATCATATTCTAAAAATCAAAAACACCCAAATTATTTTTTGATTCAAGATTTATAATAATGAATGAAATGTTGAGTGGATACTACTATGTGAATACTTAATTCGAGATATGTATAGGTATTACTAAAAGGATCTCATGTCATAAAGGCTCTCCATGCCATAAGAAATATATTTCTGTATGATTTTCATTTATCTATGAAAACTAAAATGTAGATTTCTTATGGTGAATATTCTAAGAAGAAAAATTTTATTCCTTATTATAAAAAATATAAAGATATTTTAGAAGATAGAGGGACATAAATAAGGAACATGATAATTAAAATGTTATTTCTATAATACATCTCTGATTTTAGAATGTACGATAGTTGAAAAATGAAAAAGGATATTATAGATTGAGTGTGTACCCGGTTCATGTTAATTTTATTGTACATTAACTTTTTTATATTTTAATTATGTAAATATTTGAAAAACTTTGTTAAAAGGTAGGTGGTGTTTAATTGAAATTAGGAGACCCTAGAGAAAACAATATAAGGGAAGCAGATTGGAAGATAGACTATGGACTGAGAGCTATGAATTGAGTGTGATGAGTAACTTTAAACTTGTGGAATAATTAAAAAATAACTATTTCATGTTGTAGTGAGGACTAGAATAAGTTGATATTTTTCTAAATTTTAGGATCATCTACAAATCTTAAATGAAGGAAGAAGTGGAATCATCCATCATTCTAAGGTTTTTTCGTTTAGCTAAATTAGTGAGAGCAGAGAAATATAGATTAGTATGAGGATCTACAGAATATCTTTTGGTTGTCAAAGAAATGATATTATAGTGATTCACTAAGACAAGGTACTCAGATTAGGAGTATTATCTATTGAAGTTCTTTAAAAGAGTATATGAACTAACCAAATCCTATAGACTCATGAAGGAAGACTATATCAATTAGTTCAGAAGAAACAAATTTCTATTGGTAATATACCTACCTTTTTATCAAAATTTAAGAGAATATTAGTTACTATAATTCATAATCTTTTACTTTTGATTAGGGTGCATAACTAGTCAAGGATGGTTATTTTTAGTTAGTTCAGAAAACCAGTAATGAAAGAAGAGTTGGTGTCTAGGATGTACAACTAGACATGATAAGAGGATCAAATACTATGGTGTAAAAATAGTTGATATTGAATCTTGTGATTATTTTATATAACCAATCACTCTCATATATTACTATAAAGAAATTTTAATTGATAATAATATTATAGTGGATAATATTTAGGTTGGGGTATCTAGCCAACTGAAGTAATGGAATGTTCTTAATACTGAATCATGTTAAAATCATTTTATTGAGCCTTTATTTACAATACTATTTGGGAGATTCTAGGAGTAAAAAAATTAAGGTATTCAAAAATTAAAAAGTCTAGTAGGTTGATTTTTAAAGAAAACAATTGTAAAGATATGCCACTATTTCACCCCCTCATCCCCCCTCAGCTATTCATCGGTCTTTGTGTCTCTACACGGAATAAACAAGAAGGTCTAGTATATTTTTTCAAATAATATATAGCTATAGATTTATATTTTTGAAAAAATTTTATGTAACTATCATAGAATATGGACCAAAATATTACCAATAGAAAATCAGGAGTCTAGGATCCAAAAAATGTTTAAAATAAATGAAATCTAAAATGAACTTTGTGTACACTATGTAGATACCAAAAAAATAACAGTGAAATTAATTGAGTTCCTAGGAAAAATATTCTTAAGTACTTGAGAGGAAATTGGGATTTATTATAATTATTTAGTGGATTTTAAGGGATCCTTGTAAGGGGTTACACATATTCTAGTTTTAAAACTAATAAATATGACATTATATCTTAATTATGATATTTGTTTTACTGAGTGGTGGAGTAATGAGAAGAAAAAATCAAATCAACTTACTGGATCTAAAATAGATGCAAAATAAATTACAAAATATTATATGGCTAAAGAAGTTGTTTGTATAAAGAATAAATTATAGATCCGTGGTTATTCCAAAGTATAATTCATCTTATTAAACTCTAATTTGATAATATCATGGTTTTATAATATAAGAAACCAAGTTCTCACCAGGGATCTAAAAATATTCTTTATTGATTTCATTTCATATAAGAGATAATTAAAAAAATAAATAATATGATGTGTTTAGTTCCTATAAGGATAATATTTAGGTTCCCTAACAAATACCCATATGAAACAAAATCATTATATCCACACTAATTCTCTTGGAATTAAATACATGGGTGACTATTTTTAATATGGGTGATAGATTTTTATTATTTATTCCTCTAAATTAGTCATGATATATGGACTTATTGAAATTTTATATCATGTAATTTATATTAATGGAGATAAATTATCATTTACTAATGATTGTTGTGTATAATATGGGAATAATTTTGATAAAAACCTTGAGAATATATAAATTACTAGGTTATTTATGGCTATATATCGTTATACTGAGGATGTAAAATAGTTTATCTACTTTTTAATTTTCAAACATTGGTATATTTTTAAATGCCTTTGTGAATTTGTTATAATACAAGGTAATTGGGAATGATATTAATCAATATGAAGGATATGATTAACCAATATATGGTGCATCAACCCATATGGATGGTTATGAAATCATGAACCTAAATTGAGTTTTAAATAAGAATGTGAATCAACTTTCAATGGTAATTACATGTGACATAATTATATAAGGTTTTTTCAACTCGATAATTGATAAAATATATAATCTATATGGGATTGGTATTATGCATGACTAATTCTTAATCTTAATGTTAAGAAAAAAGGAACTTAGTTAACTGTCATGTGGTGGAATAAATCAAAACTTACACCTTTTTAATTTGGAATTTTAATATTTGTTACAATATACCATGCTTATTTTATAATGATGAATAAGATTCAGGATTACTTCTAACTTTACAATGGTCCCTTGGGACCACATATAAGATAACAATAATTTGGTTTTTTGGACTAATGTGATTCATGTATATGTAAATTTTTTTATACTTGGTTTTAATATTGTTTTTGAATCTATATATATAATGAAAGAAGTAATAAAATCCATACAATAACAAAAATAATTAAATAGAATGAAAAAAAATTAAATAATAAAATTTAAAAAAAACATTTAAAAATATTTATAATATTTAGATAAAACTTAAAAAAATTAATTCAATTATCTTTTAGTATACACCAATAATGCTAATTATAAATTCATTGGTAGGATCCACTTATTACCCAAATTATTCTAGTAACTCCTCTAAGGTGATAGATAGAATAAGGGATAAGAAGTACTTTAGATAACCTCTCAGAAGAATAAAAATACATGAACCTCTGAAATAAAGAAAACTAGAGGACTCTCTCTCGAAAGAGGGAACAAGGTAACTCTAAGAACAACCTTTTCTTTCTCAGAATATAATGCCTACTACACCCACCCTTGTTTATATTTATAGTTAGAGGATCATTAAATATCCTCCAAGTTCTAATCCCAAAGAAAAAATAAGGTTGTATAATAAATAGCCTCCAAATAACATTTGGGACATTAAATAGCCTATAAAAGTGGCCTAAGTCACAAACCACATAGGGATGTGTATTAATGAGCCTCCAAATTTATTAAATGTGATAAATGTGGTGCTTAAATGGAATATTTAGGTATTTCTCAAAATTTACTTATTTAATGGGACATGGAAGCCCATCACTCTAATACCAAGCCTAAATCCCATTTTGGATTTATTATTTTCACTTGTTTATATGTTAATAATATAAATATCTCATTATTTAAATTATATTTTAACATTATTTATTTAATTAAATAATAATTATTTAATCAAATATTTCAAATGAAAAAAACATGAATCCTATTGGTGGTTATAAAAACCATAAACATATTTTTAAATGATCTAATCACATTAGTTCACAAATACAAATTAAGATTATATTAGGTGGGACCCTGAGGGAACTTTTTTATATTTAAAATAATCATGAATCTCATTCATAATCATAAACTAAGAGTGGTTTCTAGAAACATTTCATAGGTACCTAAATAAAAAAGGGGTCTGGTTTGATCTAATCCACTCCATGTCCAATAGCAATGTCCTATTATATATGTGATTCATATTACGCACGGTACATAGATAATTTCAATCTCATATATCTTATCTCTTATTCTAAACTCATGAGTTTACTATATATTTTATAATTATATCAAAAATAATTATTTGGGAATGACCACAAACATTATCAACACTCAATTAGGATTCTTAACGTCTTAACCTATTATATGAGTGGACATATACTATCTTGGTTAATAAAATACATTAACTTGATTCAAATCATACAAAATATCCTTCTATTAAAAATAATTCTCAAATGAATTTAGATATATATCAAAGTATGAATCCAAAAAAGTATGAAACCGATTTGAAAACCTCATGTTGAAGGATATATAATTTTCACTTAAGTAACACCAATGACACATATATGAAAATAAATGTGGTGTACTTTAAGCTGGTAAATATAAATATAATCTATCCAACTTATATTATATGTGTAATCAGTCATATATCTATACAAGTGATACTACTCACATTGAGTTAACATATCCCCATAACCAAACAAAATGGTCATCGATCAAGGATAACCTAATAATATATGTAATATAGTGATTTTTTATCATATCATCTCCCATGTTCTATTCCAAAAACATAAATGAACGACAATATATTTCCATTAATAAACATTACATAATATAATGTCCCATATCCAACACCACTTTACTAGATTTAAGATATAAAAACTAACATTCTATTACTTGAACTAAAGTGAGACACCCATGTATCTAATAACAAGAGGACTAGTGTAGATTGAATGATTTTGTTATGTGAGGGAATTTACTATAAATTCTTTAATATTATCCTCTCTATGAACTCAACACATATTATTATCAAATATATCAATTATATCTTAAATTATTTGAAATAAATATTGAATATGTTTAGATATTTAATGTGACCATTGTATATTGTCATCTGCAGCCACTCTACTATTATCATAATAGAGCTCAATTGGACACAAGATACTTGGGTTGACACCAAGATTAGTAATGAGCTACCTAATACAAACTGATTCTTTAGCTACATCATATGATATAATATATTTTTCTTCTATTATAGAATTAGAAAATATCAATTTCATAGAACTTTTCTAACTTATAGCTGCACCATTCAAGAGAAACAAAAATCACAATTAATATATAAAGTCATATTTTTTAATTTTGAAACTAGAATCTATGTAACCATTTAAAATTATCTCTTTATCACCATAAAATACAATAAATACATAATTATTTATTCCTAATCACTTAATTATATTATTTTAATCTATTTTAATAAGGATTTTGTTAGTATCTACATATCTTATTTAATGTATAACTTACATCATAAGGATTAAACAACATGACATACATGATTGGACAAAATACAGAATTATATGGAATCTTACTCAAGAATTCATGTTCATGAATAGTTTAACAGCACTATATCTTTGAAATACTCTTTCCAAGTAACATTTCTAAATATCAATATTTATAGTTTTTTATAGTGAACCTTTTTAAAGAAATTCCGATGTATAATTCTTTACCAAAGAAAATCATTTTTTTAGACCTATCTCTATAGATATTCACACCTAGTATATACAACACTTCGCCAAGATACTTTATTGAGACTAAAGTTCATAGAGTATTTTTCAATTATTGTAACATTTGGATGTCATTTCCGTTGAAAATTATTCCCTCATTATACAAAACCTAAAATAAAAAAATTCTCCCACCATCCATTTTATATATATACAAGTATTACCTTCATTTTAGATAAATTAAAACCCCTTTTTAACTTTATTAAAAAAAATATTTGAAACTGAGAAGCTTGGTTCAACTAATAAATGGATTCTGGATCATAAAAATTATATTCTTGGATCCTGAAAATATTTGGGTTCCATTATATATATATATATATCATCGAACATATTCATATAAAAGAATATAGTTTTGACATCCATTAGATATTTCTCATTATCATAATTTTTGTATCACTAAAAGATTCATAATTTATATCCACATGGTAAGATAATAAATTTTTTTATATGGCCATTAAATCACCATCATCAAAAATGAAAAATCCCTATCCCTTGAGTTGCCAATGAAATCTATCAAATATTATTGGTTCTTGTTTACTCTAATTTGATTCTTTTTCCACAACTCTTTTTGTTTCTTACGCATCCATATCAGGAATAACATCATCTTTCCTATCCTAAACCTCATCATGTTAAATATTACTCGACAAAAATTATTTTGAAAATAAATTCTCTTTATATAAGTTGAGAATATCAAGAAATAAATACTTTATTCCATGATGTATTATACAAATAATAGCCCATTGTCTCTTTGGGGTATCTAAAAAATAAATATTTATTGAATTTGTGTTCAAGTCTAGTGAGGTAATACATATCACATATTCTTTAAAACCATAAATCATCATAAAATACAAATTATGATGTTTCCAAGTCCACATATCATGTGGTGTGTAACAACTCAAGAATTTTAGTAAGGTAATTTGGGTCAAAGCGTATCCAAAACATGTGTGATTTGGAGATTTTGAGTTCTTATAGGGGTTAAATAAGGATAAAATTTCATCTTATAGAGTTTATAAAGGTGTTGGAGACTATCTTTTGAATATAGAGTAATTTGAGTACCTAATGATTTGGATTTTGATACCATGTGTGCTAAGAATGGGAGTAGGTATTCCCTAGAGGGCCATTTGGTGATAGGTGACCACAAGGGTGGTACTTGGTGGAATAGTACAAGGAACTCTAAGGAAGGGTACCAAGTTCTTGTTTCCATTTTTCTTTTTTGTATAAATAAATGTTTTAAATTAATTGATTTAATTTGTTTAAATTAGATCGACACACATTTGGGATCCCAGCTACATGTAGATAAATATCCACACCCTCCCCTTCATTCCTCACATCCCAAGTGGGAATTCTCAGGTTTTTTTCATCATTTCATTAAGTCGTTTATCATAAGGGATCACTATGGGAAATAGTTCATGTCATTAATTGTCCATTTCTAGTTTTGTAATTTTTCTAGTGAGTTTTGACTAAAACTTATGTTTTAAGGTCTTTTTAAATGGTTTCTCTGTATCTTCCTCCTCATATAGAATTAGGCCATAAGATTTGATGTGAAATCCTCTTCTGGTACTATGATATTTTTTCCTATATTTTTTAAATTTTATTTTTTATAGGGTTTATGTAATTTTCAAGAATGGTTGGGTTCTTGTGATTCCCCAACTACAATAAATAATTATAGTTTTCATTTTTCATGTGGGGTGTTAACAGTTAGTTTTATTAGGGTATTTTATAGTTTCTCCCTATTCTTTGGTTGATATAGAGGTTTGGCGAATTATTTTTAACCATATTTTCTTATTTATTTCTACTATTCATTTTTCCATGGACATTGGGTTCATGTGCATACATAATAGTGCCAATAAATTTTCATTTGACCACTAGTTTTCTTTCAGTATCCTTCATTGATGATAGGATTCAGTTTGATGATAATAATCATTAGTTGGAGGATGGATACATTATAGTGGTGTCCATGGGAAATAGGTGGTGATTTAATTCACTAGATGATATTTTTTACTTTCCATGATTAGGTTTTTTTTTGGGATATTGAGAAAATGGTGGGAACTATAATTTGTTGAACATGAAAAATGTGGTACAATGTTTGGATGTTTCATCATGGAATTACTATTCTGGTTTAAGATATCTGATAAGGTTGTGTGTGCTAAAACATATATTTTTGTGGGTTATAACTAATTGTAAGGATGATACCCTTCCAATGTGATGGAAAAATTGTATAACATCCCACTCCTTTACTGTCCAAAGAAGTTAAAGTGCCCACCCATAGATGGTTGAGCATACTATAGATAGAGTTATTGATTGTTTGGGTTCTCATATATTTCTCTTAGTGAACAATCATATATATGTATATATTATCTTGGACAACTATTTGTAGTGAAAAACTATGTTCATTTAACAATATTTATGGGTTCTTCAAGATGTGTGTGTTTTCTCAGAAGTTAGAGTGATATAGTAGGTAAACACTATAAGAATGGGGAAGGATTGTAGTTAAGAATCAACTATAAATATTAATCCCACTAAAATTGTATATATATAGGTTTAAATATTTTATAATAAATAAATAAAATATTATAATAACCAAATATTAAGAGGAAATAAATTCTATTATAAGTTACACACTTAACTGATATAGAAAAATAACCATTCAAAGAAGAAAAAATAAAAAAACTAGAAAATATATAATTTCTAATGAAAGAAATCAACAAGGTAGAAAATAAATAAAATTAGGTATTGGATAACAAAAAAATACTAAAAGAATATAAATTAATATAAAAAAATCCATGAAAGGAACCCTTTAGTTTTAGACCAAGATGGTAGTTGGATCATAACTTAAACCAAGGTATCCTCATTCTAGGAATAGAACATACTCAAATGTAAACTCATCAAAAGGTATCTATGTCCGGACCTCAAACACTTTTTCTTCCTAAAAAAATAATCCCTTGATCGACCAAATCAAAAAATCTCTATTTTCCAAGCCATAGAATCCCTTGATCATGAAGGATCAAATAAACCATAATCCTACACATACGCTAATCAATCTCAATGATCATATAATCAAAAAATACAATGATAAAATCTTAGAAAATTTATAATAAAAACTCTTTTGTTTATTCTCAATGAAAAATTACTCTAAAGAAAATACAGTCTGATGTGATCTAGGAAACAAGTTATTTTATGCTTCAAAAAAATCGAAGAAACCTCATCTCACGCAAGGAAACTACATGATCAAGTGATCACTTGATCACAAGATCACTTAATCACTTGATTTATTTTGACCCAAAAATATTATGGATTAATTTGTTGAACTTCATTGTAAAAAAAATACAGAATTTGGATTCCAAAATCTCCAGGTTCATTTAAAAAAGTATCAGATGTAGTATTCCATTATCCAATCGATGTAGCTTAAAAATACATCATCTGATGGGATTAACATCTTTTTTCAATGACAACACACAAGTAATATTCTGGTAGAGGTATAACCTTGTTCAAATCATCAGATTATGTTAAAATGATAATAAATATAGATAATAGAAAATAAAAACAACAAACTAAATGAAAAATGAAAATTCTTTAAGGATGTATTGTTTCATCTAATGATTAATGAATCTTTATAGAGTATTTATCTATTGTTGAAGGCATCATTGGGATTTTTCATACCTTTAGCATGTTTAAAATAACTAACATATAATATATTGAATATATAACAATTTTAAAATTAATAAATACTATTATTTATGATAGACACCAGGTGAAACTAGAATCAGATATCTAGAAATTAACCTAGAACTACCAATCCATTAACTTCAGATTCAGAACTTTTGGTAGATATTGTAGTCTTATATCTCTAGGTTTGGTTGTTCCTATGATCTATATGTTATTTTTGATCTATTTTTGTATTTTTATTTGGTTTCAAATCTTTTTTATTTGGTTTGAACATGGTTTCCATGAAACAAAAAAGTAAATATTTAAAAATTAAAAAACATTATGAAGAGAAGAGTATTTTTTTATAATTGGTTATCATCCTTTAATATCCCCAATCTAAAAATATTTAATAAATAGTAAAAAAATTTACTAAATGATAACAATTAAAATAAAAAACTATTCTAAAGTAATATTTACATCCCTATTAGTGATATTCTTCAGATGTTTATGATTCCTTAGAATTTTCTAATCATTTTATCTTAGCTTTCATGGGAAAAAACCTATCCTTAGAAAAAGAAAGTTAACATTAATTCTAATCTAAGTTAAGAATATAAAAATTATAAATTTAATATATGAAAAGAATATAGGAAAATTAGTGTTTATGAAAATAAAAAAGTATTGGTTTATATTATTGGATAAATAGATAGTAGATTGAGAAATTAAACTAATTTTTAAAGTATTGAAGTGTAGAGTTTTAAAAATCAAGTACACCATTTATATGTAAAACTTTAAAAAATTTTCATAAATGTTTAAAATTTGAAAATAAAAGCATGATGTGATTATGGGGATCTTTTTATAGAATGAAATTATTAAGTAAGGTTTACCTTATATATGTAATTTTATGTTGACCTTTACTAAAGTGCTAAATTTTAATCAGAGTAGTCCTGGTAAAAGTTTAGATTATGTATTATACATTCCATTAAATGAACATAAAAATGTTTCAATATACCTTTAAATTTTTTTATATTCTAATATAAATCTTAACATCCCCCTTTCTTGAGGAATTTTTCAAAGTCAAGAGATAGTTAAAAGAAAAAAATAAAACATTACAAACATTTTTCATTGATTATACTAATATTCTATATAATGTACTGAAATCTATCAGAATTTAAGGGTTTAGTAAAAATTTTGGAAATATTATTTTTATTTCTGATAAACATGAGAAAAATATCATATTTTTGTGTATGATCCTAAGTGAATTTATGTCTTATATCTATTTACTTCACACTGTAATGATGTAATTGGTTTTTATAAAAATAAATTTTACTCATGTTTCCATAAATAATTATAATTTGAGTAAAACTCAAGCCAAAGTTTATGAGTGTGTATTGAATCCACAAAAAATTTATAGCCACTACATATTCATCTTTAATGGTGGAAATTGAAATTATATTTTTTCACTCAAAACCATGAAACTAAAAACACTCCTTAAGAAATAAAACATTCTATTAGTTATCTTTTAAACCATTTTATATCCACTAAAAGTAGAATCCAAATAACTAGGATGTGAAAATTTAGTTCCAGAAAAATAAAATAAATTTGTGTTAGATTTACATTAAGGTTGTGCAAAATATGCTTTACCACTTTAAGTTGTGATTCTGTAAAAAAGATTAAAATATCACACAAAAGAATCCATGAAACATAATTTCTGGTAGACTAAAAATTAAATAAATTAAACTTATAATAATCACTATAAATAGTTTTCTGTCAAATATTTTCCTTGATTCTTCAAGATATAGTTTGGATGAGGAACCAACCAGAGTAATTATACTAGAGGTATTTTCAAAACTAAATCATATTAATAAATCTATTATATACTTATGTTGAGTTAAAGTTATACCTTCTAATCATTGAATTATTTATAAACTAAGGAATAAATTAATTTCACCCATTATTATCTTCTTGAACTCAGTCTCCATATGTTCTAAGAAACTATCTGTGATATTTTCTGAGTTCATCAAAAAATTATTTCATCTAAATAAAATTTATCAATAAAATTTTCCTTGAATATTTCTTAATAAAAAGTACAAGATCAACCATTACTTTAAAAAATGAATGAGAAAACTAGAGAATCAATCATACCAGGAAATCAAAGCTTACTTATGTCTATAATCACAAAGCCATGTTCTAGTGATTTTACATTTTCAAAACCAGGGGTTTCTCTAAAAAAAACTTTTAGAACATATCCATTAATGAAGGTAGCCTTATGATCCAATTGATATAGAGTAAAATTTAGATGTGCTACAATGTTTGGAAGTATACAGATTGATTTGAGCATGGATATTGTAGAAAAAGATTCTACATAGTCTATAACTTCTTATTATCTATAACACTCTCCAAATAGTCCCATAGATTCATTTGATATATAGTACACTTATCATATCAATTTGAGCCTAAAAAATACAATTTTCATTGAATTTATTATGAAACACCCATTTTAGACCCATATTTATTGAATTTCCCCTTAGGAGTGATGCAAATACCTAAGTGGTGGGCAGACTGGTGTTTCTTGTTTTAACCAAATTCAAAATAAACATATAAACTTTTACCCCCTTTTGGATTTATACTATATTTTTTTATTATTGAAAATGGATCTATTTTAAATTAACCATTCAATCATCAACCACATTCATTCAGGTAGTGTTGATAAAATATATCACTCTATTTAAAAGGTTTTTTACTAATGCCTACTGATTTCCTTGATTTTTTGTTTTACCCATTCAAGAATTCTCCAAAATAATCAAATGTTGAATTCAATGGTTAGTGCTTTATACACCTATATTGAGTCTCACTATGTATAAACTTTCCTTATTATCATATAACTTTCTCAAATGGATTCTTAATATAGCCACAACATTATAGGATTTTTTACCCAAATACGCAAAGCCATGTAGGTTCCAAAAAGTTCCATGTTGTATATTAAAGAGTTTTATTTTATTTACTCCATTAAATTTAATCTCTATTCATCACTTGAATTTCACTGCATATATATAATGATCTCTTTCTACATACAACAAATTATACAAATGGAACAAGTTAATTAAGAATATTACATGGGACTCAATAACTATTTGAAGTTCAATATTACTAATATTGAAAACCTATTCACATGGATTTCTCACTCAATCTGAGTTCCTATGATATTCACAAATCCAACATCTCCTCAAATCTAAAAATCTCAACACAAAGTATTATAATATTCACCACAAGTAGATCTATTCTCAATTCAAATTTCTCTATCTTCTATCTCTTCTAGGTCAAATAGGTCGTATAATCTCATTACACTTTTTTCTTATCTCCAGAAACCCAAGATATGTACAGCTATATAACAGGATCATATTATCCACTCTACTTCACTACAGGTTATAGTTAATTCTTATTCATCTTCTTCATATTAATATTGTTCTACTTATTCAAGATACTTTAGTTATTCACTAATGCACAGGGTCTTGGTTATTCAAATCCCTTTTTTCACTTGCCTTTACTATAATTTTATACATAGGTTACCAATGAATATTTCCATTATTAAATAATATAAAAAATTTACTTTCTTTTTTTAATCCCATTATCTCATTCACATCAACATCCTATACATTTTATTTTCCCATGAAATATATTTCAGTCCAAGAATACATCACTTTTTGTTGGTGTATCTTGATATTTCTATAAACACAACTCTTCTAGTTGATACATGAAGGGAAATCACATGCAAAATTTAACACATGATTCTAAAATCTACACATGCACAGTTTCACACATGCACAGTTTCAAAGAGTTATATTTCTTTCTCTCATATTCCTAATTTTTATTAGTCAATACTAAATTCTAGTTTCTTATTATGGTAGTCTTGATATCTTTATATTCCTCTAAATACAAAAAATGAAATCATCAATTCAGTCATCCCAATTGTATAAAATTCATACAACAAAACATTTCTTCCATGGAGCGGAACTCTTCCTTTGTAATGTATGAGTATATTCAAGAAAATCTATATAGATCATGGATTGAATATATAAATAAAAATAGAATTTCAACCCATATTTATTATCTCACCAAACTATCTCAATTAAACATCATATAGCCTTCAGAGAACAACTTAATAGTCAATGTATATACATCTTCATTATTCTTGAAAATATATTTAATATTTTTTTACATTATAAACAGTAATGATCCTCATTTCAATATAATTTTATATTTCTCAAAACAATATTGAATCATTACTAATACTATCTTAAATATTATTTTACCTTGATCAAGTAGAGAAATCATCATCCCAACGATTTTTATGAAAATTAAGCAATTCTGGTAACTCTATTTTATAGAATTGAAAATCTCTCAATAAATCTACATTATGTGATATTGTTCTTAATCAATTCAAAGATAAATATCTCAATTATTTAGCCCTATATCACATTAACTTTTTTATGCTTTTATCTATTAAATATAGTCTAAGTATCTTCCTAATCATATTTCCTCTTCATATTCTTTATATTTGGAACCTCACTTTTCATTCTGTAGATAACTAATTTTTCACTATGTCTCTAATGAATCATACATAAACATTATATGAAACATAAATATGATATATATATGAAACATATACAGATCCAATTTCACTTACATAGGTTACTAATGACACCTATATACACCAATAATCACAAATACATAGGAAATGTCATTTTTATAAAAGAATAACGACACATACACAAAACCCTTTTTCACTTAAATAGAATATAATTAATTCATACACAGAGAAAAAATAAATCATATAAATTTAATTACATTGTTGAATTTTCATGTATCCCCAGAGATGAAAGTTACAAAATGCTCAAAACGGGCGTACAGATTGACAAAAAAATCCTAAGTAGTCCATAATTTTTTATATTTTTCTTTAAGTCTAGAATATATTAAAATAAGATAAGGAGGATTTTGAATCATCTTAGTCCTAATAAATCACTTTAAACCTTCATGTAACAGATCCAAATAAATATAATAACTATAAACATAATCCCAAAACTCTTTTAGCTTGTTACAAGGACCCAAGTAGCATAAAAATACATAATATAATGTATTTCAATATGTTAATTTCCTTCTTCCTCTTTAAACATTTTCTAATATCATAAAATATTTATCTAATATCAAGTTAACACAAGTTTAAATCATAAATTAAATAAACATAGTAAGGATTTCATGACCCAACCCGATGGGGCCCAATCCACAACTCCCCAAGCCCGCCTCCATTAGGCCAGGTGTTGGTGACTAGCATTGATAGGGAACATCCCTAACATGGGAGGAATTGCCTATGTACATGAATGTATTCACACATATCCAACCTCAAAAAATCATTAAATATAAAAAAATCAATAAATGTGTCCATACATATATATCCCATAACTAGAGTATAATAGTTGTTCTGAAATTGAAAGAAGGGAAAAACAACACCCAATATAAAAACTGTAAAATCCTTAAACATCCTCATAAGGAGGAGATCATTTTCAACTGTAACTACTAGAAAGCTCTTCATCCTAGATTTGGTAAACACCTTGGTCACTCTATCTCACAAATCTTTTCCTACCTCAGGTCCTCCTTAGACTCTGTCGAAAGGTATGTGGTCAGCAAAAGACACAAAACATTTACAGGAAAATCCTATTTAAGGGTGAGTATAAAAAAATCACTAAGTGAACCAAAAACCCCAAAAAAAAAAGGGTGAAACTAAAATTCAATGTTCTAATTGACCTAGCCTAAGGAAACCCCAATAGAGAGATAAATCCTATCTCAAATCATTCTCAATTGTACATGAAAAGTCATATCCATCTACAAGGGGTGTCAACACTGATATGTGACAACACCACGAGGAATCCTAAAAAACACATGGATATAATTGTCTCTGACTCCAAGTCTCATGAGGTTCCAACCTCATATCCTGTAACAGGATTATCTTCATAGTCTCTAAAGGTAGAACATAAAACCAAGAGACCACACTCTATGAACTTATCCATCTCCGATAAAACTCATCTGATAGATTCACTCCATCAAGAACAACTCTACAATTCTTAATGGTATGTCTGAGAGAACGTGCTCAATCAAAAACATCTTACAAGGTCTATATCTAATGCCTAGCACTAGAGATCCTATCATTGTTACCTTAGGCCCAGCGCAAGCTAAAGTAACCCAAGTGTATAGGACCACCCCTCACCACTACACACAGTTGAGGGAGCACTTCTCCAGACTATAAACTATATTCATCCTCTCTAATGAGATAGAATGGAGGTACCCACTCCTCACCACTACCCCACAGTTGAGGGAGTACTGCTCTTGAATAACCTGAAAACCTATGTTGCTCCTCTCTGGAGTGGCATGCACCTCATTCTGTCGAGATAGAACTAACACTTATCTTGGTATCATTCAAATCATGTGGAAGGGCCCACTCCTCGTCCCTATATCCCACAGCCGAGGGGGATCCAAATCCAATGGAGGACCTGATCCCCACTACTACTCAGAGACTAGGGAGTACTACTCTATAAGGGAGTACCTGCACCATGATCCAATAAGGTAGTACTACTAGAAGAATAGAGGACCTGCATCCTAATATGATAGGGGACTACCACTTTGTGGATCGAGGACCCACACCCTAACCCGGTAGGGGAGTATCACTTTGTGTCTAGTTGGGATGCACCCTAGTAGGATAGTGGAGTACCAACTTTTTCAACTCGTTTACTATGGGGACCTTCAACATGACACAGCAGGGGATTACAGACCCTAGGTTAGAGGACTCACTCCCTAATGGGGTAAGGGAGTATCGAATCTACTGGAATAATAGGTATGGAGGACCTACACCCTGGAACGAAAGGGGGTACTGAATCCTAAGAATAGTGGACCCATGCCCTAACATAGGAGGAGAGTACTGACTCTACATATACATCATATATGGAGGAACGACACCCTAGAATAATAGGGAGTATTTCCCATCTTCACGAACAACTTGATAAACCTGAACCCTAGTCTATCAGGGGAGTAACACCCATAGAGGAAACTACCACAAGGTAACGAACTTTGACCCATGACATGGGAAGGCACATATATATCTATGTAGAGAGCTAATGGAAACCCATTCCATAGTCCATCATGGGAGTACCAGTCCTGGCATCTCTCTACACGAACCATACTGATCTTCAACATTAGCTCAGTACAGCTTCACAAGCATCATGATCGATATACACAACCATGTATCTCTTAAAACATAACGGAGGCCACCATCACATTCTATGTGTAAATCCACTTATGATATACTAATAACAATCTGAAATCTGATTCCCAAAGAAGACGATACAAAAGGCATAAGCTCCCAGGAGGATCTCCTAGGAGTACATGACGTGCACCAGGATACTCACGACATGTAATCCCACCCGATCACATGGCCTTGTATCCTATCTACATGATTTACCAACCCATTTATGGGTACACGATGTGTAAATAAGGTAAGTTCCATGTCCCCCATCACTTGTCCCATGGTCATGTTCCTCTACTAAATAGACCGGCCAACCGTGTATCTCACATGCCATGTATCACATACTACATGGTGTGTTCTAGCTAAACAGCTACCACCCATGTAGTTTTCCTATATACTAGTATCGGACCCTGTGTCTAGGTACCTTGGTTTTTTGTTAGTGCATAGACATGTAGTCTTACACAGGTAACATAATCCATTTCAGAAAATTACATGGTTTAGATCACTACATGGCATGTAACCCTGGTAAATGGTGAGTAGTCCAAAAAGTTCATCTTCCCCAAAAAGGAAGAGCTACATGTCATGTGTCATAGAACTACATGTCATGTATACACAAATTCCAGTAGGTAATTACCTACAAAACTCCTTGATTATTCTTTTTCATCCCCAAAACCCACCTACCTACCTAGGTGGGATTAATTGAAATCATATATGGGCTCTCGAACATTAAAACAATGCATAAAAAGGGTTCGAGACCAAAACTCAAATCCAACTACCTTTTTTTTTAAATGTCGATTCTTTGGATGAGGAATGATGCCCAGATCATGCTTCTCTTCGATCTGTTGAAGATCTGCATTAAAAATGGGAAGCGACAACACCTTGCTTCATCGATTTGGATTCTTTATGTCCATCGTCCAAAGAGAGGAGTGGAGGGGAAGGATATGTTCTCTCATGATTCATTCACTCCAACATTATGAATAGGAGGTTTATTTAGTTTTTGGTTTTAATTAATTAATGAAATCCCAATTTAATTAATTATTTCACAATAAAGCAACCTGAAAACCCGCCTCCAACTAAACATCCCCATGCGGACAGTTTTATATCGCACCTAGGGTAAAAATAATATCCTGGACTCAACGGTGGTCTCATAAATATTAAATGAGAATCCACATCGGATTTATTCATTTTTCAAGTGAAATTGTGCGTGTTTGAAAAAATATATTTAACATCTTTAAAACCATCGCATTGAGGCTCCTTGGGCCTTGGATTCCTGCACCGACTCAGTTATCGACTCTGAAAATTATCTATTAAATATTCCAAATCCTTTTGGGTCAAAACCCGAGTCATTATAGTCTCCACAACTTTGTGATATTTAACCCCAAAAAGTGAAATCCTAAGCACCAGGGAAGAAACTGAGCTCCCCAATGAACTCCCACGCCAGTGATGAAAAAAGATGAACTTCCAAGTTCAAACCACTCTCATGTCTAGCCTGTACGAGGCCAACATTGAGAAAAAAATGGGCACATGTATCCTTAGTAGTGATAGGTGGGAAAGCACCAAGAACCACGGTCCATCTGCAGTCATGGGTTCAAGAGGTACACAACCTTGCTAACCTGACATGGATACTAATGAAACCCTAAAGTTCACATACACCCCTATGTAAACTATACAATAGCCTCATCAAGCATTTTTCAAACAAGGTTTTCGCTAAACACATGAGTCTATTCATGAATGAAATAGGTATTCCCAAGAGTAAACATTATGTCTTACCAGACCCTTCATCTATAAACCTACATCTGTAACGTAGATCACCAAAACGGAAATAAAACCACAACCTCTAGTGGAATCCTAGATGAATATGGATGGTAGTCAACAAATACACACTGCAGAAACATCAAAGGGTCTAACTCTACCACTAAGAAACAAATCTAAGTATGGATTTCCCTCTCTTAAGACCACCAAGATGAAGGGTCCAAGAAGGGAAACTCGGATGGAAAGGCCATTATCTTCTCCAACACTCCATCACATAATCGGGTCCTACACACACAATTATAAGGAAATCATTCACCACACCTTGATAATGTTTTTATTGGATGGAACTGATTCACCTGCATGGTTTTGGCAGCATCACAAAAATGCATCTCAATGGGGAAAGAATCTGTGTTTCACTGTGTATTCATGGCTATGTCAAATTGAACAACATCATACTCAATTATGGAACATACGAAGCTAACGCCAAACACAAGAGGGTAATAATGGAAAACTAAGGGCTTCCCAAACACACAATGGGTCTTACTGGGGCCTCTATCGCAATTACTAACATAGGGTAATACCAATGCCAAACATCACCCTAGTTAAACCTCAAGCATAAGAGGAAATAAAATATTAACCACAACAGTTTCTAACAATTTCTACTATAGAAACTAGAAATTATATAAGTAATACCACTATTCATTCTCAAAAAATCTTGGTCAAAGGTCTTTACAGCCTGTAGTTGTCCTCACCCATGTCCTCCAACTCCTTGAACCTAGCATAGACCACCTGGGGGTATTGGTGGAACACCTCAAACTTCATGCCACCTCCTTCCACTCTTCTATCTACTCCACCTCAAATAACTCCTTGCTCCATGCACTATCTCTACCAAGGAGGATCTTCAGCTGGCTCCCTCTTATAAGTACGATGGGTTAGTCAATATCTAGTGAGACTCCCCTAGTTGTCGCAAGCGTAACACTGCCTCTCCTATAGTTGACTAGATCCTTAATGTTGATTCTTCACTACAGACCCACACATATTTTTCTAGGAATGGGTATGCCTCTTGTACTACGATCCTGTCACATATCATCTTCTATATCCTATAGATGCCTCGGCCTCATGAACACTACTTCGCATCACATCTAGTAGTTCCTCATCCAGGAAACTCTGCACCACCAGAGCTCTCTATATAAATCTAGCATAGGTGGGAATGTATAATGGAATCAAAAACCCCCTAATCTCCCAATGCAATCCCCGCTTAAAGGTTCATGCTCTGAAGAACAGGTCTCAATCCATATCCAAGGAGCATCATGACATGTTTGTGAACATTTCTGAAAACTCTTGCATGTTAACGATACACTATTGAAGATAATAAATATCCAAGATACACAATGATCTTAGCATGTTTAGGTAAAACTCTTCCTTAGAGAGTCACTCAAACTCCTCCTAGTTAGGCATCACCTCATCATGATACATTATCACCAAACCCCACCATCACTCGGCTAAAACCTATAAAAGGATCACTGCTAGGACAACCGTATAATCGAGAGGTGCCCTCACTACCCAGAAAACTCATGTGGCTGCCTCGAGCTAGTCATCTACTACCAGGGGTTCTGAATCACCTTGGAACCTCATAGGTCACTACAATTGGAACTCATATAGCACACTCATCCTACACACATCCTTGGCATAAACTGCCGATAAAAATTGTTTATCAATAGTCAGTGTTACTGCCGAAGGGCCACCTAGAGGTAATGCTTTAGAATCAGTGCCTTACACTGAAGCCTCATCACAGGGTGGATTTTCATCACAATCGTGTCATATAATCATGTTTTTCTATCATTGAGGAGGCATCCTATAATAATATCAAGATGTACCATGGTCAAAGAGTATATCTTGGGAGATGACTCAATCATGACAGGAAAAACCAAAATCCCAGTCCTATATGATGCATGCACCATTTATTTCCAAGCCACCAGTATCGTAATGTACCAAGTCAAAAAGCAGGTCATCAAAGTCCAAGTGAATGGATATGCCAACCTCCTCACCAATACTAGAACCTATGCCTGAGTTCCAAATTTGAAACATCCTAACATTGTCACAATAGAACCCAAACCAAGATCATGACACTACGGTCCCAATGTATAATCTACCACCTCTAATACCACTCTGACATGACCTGGCCCGATAGGGTTGAGGCTACAAATCCCCAATCCCACCACTAATAGGTCAAGGGAGAGAAAATAGATTTGAGTGGGCATGTCACTAACATGGGAGGCATTTTATATGTACCTATATGAATTCACACATAACCGATCTCACAAAATTAGGGAATGTAAAAAACCAAAATCAATCAATACATGAAAACATCTATATCCCACAACTAGAGTTCAACAGAAGAACTGAAATTGAAATAAGGGAAAAAATTGCCCACCAAAAAAAATGTTAGTGTCCAACCTACTCAGAATGAGGGGATTGATGTCAACTGCAACTGCCGAAAAGCTCATTGGCCCAACTCCAATAAATACCTCAGCCTATTTATCTCACTACTCTCCACCTACTTCAGGTCCTCCATGGACTTCTTCGAAATGTATGTGGTATTCACAAGAAAAAATTCTATGGTCAAATCCCATGGAAGGGTGAGTATAAAAATACTCAGTAGGCACCCCAAAACCGCCAAAAGAAAAAGGGATAAACTGAAAGGAAATAGTCTACTCAACCTACCCATAAGAAACCCCAATTGAGATTGAAACCCCATCTAGAACCATCATCGCCTATACATGACAATTCAGTTTGTTATATAAGTAGTTTCAACCCTAAAAAGTGAGAAAACCATAAGGACTCCCATAAAAAATCCAAATATTCATGTCTTATACTACAAGTCTCATGAGGTTCCAACCTCATAGTGAGTAAAATGATTCTCTTCATAGGCTCTAAAGGTGGAACATAAAACCAAGAGAACATCCCCCATTAGCTCATCCATCCTAGATAGAACCCGTCCAAGAGATTCACTCCAACGGGAACAAATATACCATTCTTAGTGGTACGTCTGGGAAAAAGTGATACAACTGGAACATATTACAAGGTCTAGCTCTACTTCCTAATACTAGAGGTCATATTGTTGTTACCTTGCACCCGACGTAAGCTATAGAAACCCAAGTGGAGAGGACCAACCTCCCCACTGTACATAGTTGAGTGAGCACTACTCTAGACAATGCACTATGTACAATCTCTCTAATGAGAGATAAAAAAGGGACCCATGCCTCTCCACTTCACCATAGTCAAGGGATTACTGCTACTAACTTACTCGGAAAACCTCTTTCTCTCTTTTATAGAGTGTACCTCACCTCAGTCCATCGAGGGAGCACTAAATCCTATCTAGTTATCATTCATATTAAGTGGATGGGCCCTCTCCTCATAACTATATCCCATAGCTGAGGGAGGTCCAATACCAATGGAGAACCTTCAACCCACTACTAATCAGAGATGTGGGAGTACAACTCCATTAGTGAGGACTCTCTCCCTAATCCAACAAGAGACTACTACTCGAATAAAAGATGACTCACACCCTGATATGATAGGGGAGTACCAGTCCATGGATTGAGAACCTGTATCCTAACTTGGTAGGGGTACCACTCAGTGGATAGAGAACCCAAAATCTGGTAATACATGGGAGTATCAACTTCTCTAGCTCATTTACAATGGGTTACCTACACCCTAACATGGTAGGGGAGTACAGAACCTAGGCTAGAGGACCCTCTCTCTATCACGATAGGGGAGTACCGACTCTACAAGAACAACATGTATTGAGGAACCGCATCCTGGAACAACAGGGGAGTAACAACAACTAGGATAGAAGACCCACACCCTAACATGGTAGGGGAGTAATAACTCTACATATAAATCATATATGGAGGACCTGTTCCCTAGAACAGTGGGGGAGTATTGTTCGTCTTCACAAAAATCCGGAGGAAACTGCACCCCAGTCCATCAGGGGAGTAACAACCCGTAAGGAAACTACCCAAAGGTAATGAATCCATGAAAATGATGTGGGGAGTCCCATATCTACCTATGAAAAGAGGAAAGGAAAATTTTTACCCTATTACATTAGGGGAGTACCAGTACCAGTGTCTCTCTACACAAAACACACTGATCTCCAGTATCGGCTCAATACAACTTAATAATAATCTTGCTCAATTTACACCACCTCATATCTCATAATACATAATGGACGCCACCATTTCATTTTACATAGAAAACTACTTAGGATAGACTACTCGCAATCCTAAATTAGAATCCCAAAGGAAAAGATACAAAAGGAGGAAGATCCTAGGAGGATCTCCGGAGAGTACACTAGATGCACCAGGACACACACAACATGTGATCCGACCCAAGAACATTGCCTTGTATCCTATCTACACATATTTCTAACCCATTTATGGTTACACGAAATGAAAAGGAGGTACAAACTGTGTCCCCCATCCCTTTTCCCATAGTCATATTCCTATTCTACATTGACCAGATGGCCATGTCCCTTACACGTTTTGTATCCCATACTATACGGAGTTTTTAGGATAAATGGCCACCATCTCATGTAGTTTTCCTGTGTCCTTGTACCAGACCCTATGTCCATGTATCTTGGCCATGTGTTAGTTAAAAACCTTGTAGTTTCACATGACTAACCCAAGACGTGTCCTAATATTACAGAGTTTAGGGAACTACAGAGTGTGTAACCACAGTACACAACGTATAGTCTCAAACATTCATCTTTTCTGAATAGGAAGAGCTACATAGTGTGTTTCACTGAAATTCATATCATGTAGATAGTAATTTCAGTCAAGAATTACCTAAAAAATATCCCAATTCAACCCATTCTTCCCCAAACCCCACAGATCTACCTATCAAGGATTAATAAAAATTGTATTTGTGCTCCAGAACTTTAAAAGAATGCATAACGAAAGGGATCGGGATTGAAACTCAAATATTCCCACCTCATTGGAAAAATGCAGTAGATTTTGGGGAAGAATGACACTTAAATCATGTTTCTATTCAATATTTTTACAATCTTAATCAAAAACGAGGATCAACAGCACCTTCCTTCATCGATTTGGCTCGTTTCGGTCCATCGGCCAAAGAGAGTAGAGGAGAGGGAGAATGAGATGTGTTCCCCTGAGTTGTGTGCTCCATTGTGAGGGAAGGGAGGTGTATTTAGGTTTTTATTTTAATTAATTAATTAATTAATTATTTGATTAATTATTTCACAATAAACCAAATTTGAAAATCACCTCCAAATAAACCTCCTGGTGTAGATAATTTTATGTCACGCCTAGGGTAAACACAACATTCCATACTCAACCACGGTCTTAGAAATCCGATTTGAGACTCTGCATGGGATTCATTCATATTTTAAGAAAAACTGCTTGTTCACGACAAAATATATTAAATATTTTTAAAACCACCACAGTGAGGCTCCGCGATCCCTAACTTCCCATGCAGACTTAGTGCCCAGCTTTAGAAATATTCTCTGAAATATGCCAATGTCTTTTGGGTCAAAACCCACATCATTAAAAATAATTTATTCTCCAACACACAATCTATCTTTTCAAACCATTAAAAGTCACATTTTCAATCCATTTAAGAAACCAAACCCAATTTAACTTTACCAAGGTGTTATGGAAAACACTAGATCAATTCATTCAACACTATCAATTGTTTATCATAAAGTCATCACATCCAATCAACTCATTTATTAGCTACAATCTAGAATCTCTTTATCCAGGTCTTTATAGGTAGTATTTATTTTCTTATATCACCATTACACATATATATAGGCATACTCTACTTCTTAATTGTATGTATAACCAATCCATCACCCATTAATATAAATATAATAAAATTAAATATTGAATAAAACATAACCATACACAATAGGGAACTTAAATCTCGCCATATTGATTTTTGGTAAATAATTTGAGCTTCCAAATATATAATATGAATGTAAATATAATTTATGATGTTATCTTATCCTATTAGACATAGTGAAATTAAATACTGAGGAAAAGGTTTTTATCTCAAATTTGTTCAGATAATACTTTCTTAGGGGGCCTTCTAGGGGGAACTTTTCCTCCCATATTCTCATATAATTTCATAAACTATCTTCAGCCCTATGATCCTTAATTTCAATAACAGAATGAAGGAGCTATATATTTCTTATTAATGAGCCTTAAGAAAGTCAACTCTATGTTTATTTTTACTAATTTCTTATAGAAAGAAATAGTGAATTTATCATGACATCATTGTTATCAATATCCATTTATCAATGTAGAAAAATCTAGATTTTTTTTCTTTAGAGATATTTTGAAAAAAAAAATTATAGATGATTTAATAACCTTCACTCATCTTAACTACCACGTTAAAAATCTCAAGTGAATCGTGTTTCACTTCTCCATCTTGTAAGATAATCACTACACTTGATAATTATATTCAATTTAATTCAAAACAAAAAGGGTAAAGTGAGAATCATACCTCAATATTCAATTTTTGAAGTGGATATCTAGAAGTCCATATTAGATAGAAAAAATTAAATGTTTGGTAATATAACCTCATTTTATATCTCCCTCTCAAGGGATGATTAGAATTATTATTTATCCTGGAGGTTGATGTTTGATACTAATTGGAGTAGAATACCAATTCAAATAGACCATGATGCATGTTTCAAAAAAAATTGTCACTATAATTTTTTTCAATTGTTATCCTCGTGATTTACCATCAATTTCTCTTTTATTCAAGAAACAATTTCATGAAAATGAGGGAATAAGATGTATCTTCCACTTCTCTTTAGTTATACTTCTAGGGATGAGACCTCTTCCTCAATCCAGTATAAATGTTCTTTCAACATATGAAATGTATATGATTTTTTATTCTTATTTCCTTATTCACATTCCATCTTTATACTTCATGGGGTGGTAGGGACTTCTATTAAATCTCATCTATATTCTTATCTATAATTTATAACTTCTCTTGAGATATAATATAAAATTCAATGTTTAATGCTTACTCCATCTTTATAGTCTCTTCTAGTCTTTTTGTCCGTATGAATAACATGTAATTTTGTTCATTCACTTTATATTCTTTATAAACCTATTCTCTATAACATTAGATTTGACACATGAAATCAATAGTGATTTACTATTGTAAATATTAACCTATTCTAGACCAATTATTCATGTCATACATTTGAAAAATCAATTATCAACATGTTTTTATAATCCATATAAATCTTCCTTAGACATTGAGTTTTATTTCATAATCAACTTCTCAAACTCGTCAATAGTGATGTCTTCTTCCATTCCAATCCTCTTGTGCATCTCTTTTACTAACATCCCTTTGGTCATAACATGCTCTCTTGAGCCTTTTAGATCATTGAGTCCATTTTGTAATGGTGCTTTATATTTATTATATTTTAACAGTATAATCATATCTTCCTTGTAGGATGAACATCCTAGTTAGATCTCTATGTTGAATTCTTGGGAGCAGATTGTTCCACAGCCTACTTCAAAGATTTATCACCCAGGGTAGACACTATTTATTTTCTTACTTCTCAAATAGTGGTATTTATATTTTATATTTAGTATATTAATGGTAAATTAAAATTTTGTACCATCATTCAACATAGGAATTACAAAAAATGATGAATATCTAATAGAAATTTTCAAAACACTTGAATCTATTCCTCTTGATTAATTCATATTTTCCTATATAATCTACTTCACTTCAATGGGTTTACATTGAAATTCTTCTTTTCTCCCTAAATATTTTCATCTTATTGAACTATTTCATACTAAAATATTATTCTAACAATAAATTAATCTTTTTCTGAATTTCTAGTTGCACAAATAACTTCTATTTAATATGGTTCTTTTTCTAGTGTCTGAAATCATTCAAAATTCCTGTGCTTATTGATTTTAGGCTTGGACCTCAATATTATAGAGGGAAATTATTTAAATACATAATAATAATTACCATTTTTTATGTAGTGTTTGTTTTATAAATTTACAACTTACATATTTTTACAAATTTTCTCTTTTGATCTTCAATTCTAGAGAGAATAGATTTAGTTCAAGTAAATTTATCAAAATAGTGGGATACATTTTTTCATGATCTTGAGGTGCATGATTATCCAAATTATCACATTATATATTCTACTATTATACAAATTAATTGAAGTATAAATTCTTTTAGTGGATTGTGTAGATGCACGTATTTTCTTAGCATGTTGAGATATTATTTGTTTTGTTTCTTCAAATTTTTTCGATTTCACTTCTCTTTTAAGTCAGTTTAAACTGATTTTATTCTTCTCTATGAAAATTGAGCATAAAATATCCTCCCAATCCATCTATATCGTATGAATTTATTAATAATGAGTCATTTTTTCCATTGAAGTGAACTATCATGTTCTTTTACTCTTTTAGAATACGCATTTATTTTTTCATCCAGGATATCCACTTCAAAAGAATGTATTTTCAATTGATAAAAGATTTAATCACATAATTTAAAAAAAAAACATTCATTGCATGTATTCAAAAAAATGAAAATATCTTCCATTACAAAGTGTGATGGTTTTATCCTTTTCTCTCACTAGTTTTATGAGATTGTTTTGTGTTCCGACCATTATAGCCAATGGATCTTCAACAATATCATCTTCCTTTCAAAGATATAATTTTCTATTTTATAGTGCCTTGATATGGGATAATATATATATATATATATAATTCATTAGGTTATTTCTTTAGGTAACATTTTATTTTATCATTACCAAAAATTGATTTATCAATAAACTCCTCTTTTTCCGAACTCATGATTTTTCCATTAGAGGAATAACAATTAAAATCTTCAGCAATATGGATACCATTATAAATTACATCAAGAAATGGTGATTTCTATAGATTATGTTTAATTTTTATCTTCTATTAAAAACATTTTTTCTCCTTAATTTTATTGTATTATCAGAGACTACATGTGTAACAACAAAAATGGAATCTAGTTATTCTATTCAAGGGTATTCTTAAAACAAATCATAAAATATTTATTTTATAAACTACATAAAAAAATGTGATTAAACTTATATCTATATAAGGGGAAAATTTTCTCTAATATCAATTTAAATTTCACTTCATATACGTTTAGACACATGGGAGGAGAAGGTGAATAGGTGTTCCCTATTTTTACCAAATTCAAAATAATCTTGGAATCTATTAACCTATTTTGAAATTAACCTTTTTTTCTATTTTGTGTAGATTGATATATTTCCGTTTAAATTGTTAATCATCAACAAAAATCATGAATGAAAATTACATAAAATACCGTGTAATATTTACATGGTTAGGATCTAAGACAAACTCCATTATTTTATTAGTCATTCCCCACAATAAATGATTCGAAACAATATTAAAATTTTTCCCATGATGGTTAGTCATTATCACACCTACACTAATTCCCATAGTGTATAAACATACCTATATCTCATAAGACTCCGTTCATTATATTATCTATATTGTCTAATCATAACACAGTTATTTCCTATCATAACATGAGTCACACAATTTTGATAAAATCCCACTGTTTATTTGAAATTTTTGTATTTCAATTCATCTATAAGGGTTGATCTCTATTAGGCACAAAAATATCAAATCATAAATAGAATTATCTCCTTCCACAAACTATAGAATATTTAAATTCATGTGGTTTTTCATAGAAAATTTCATGATAATTGGTCTCCACTTGAAAATCAGCTTTACAGATATTGAAAACCTATTCACCTATCTTTCTCACTCAATTTAAAATATTCTTATATTCAAAAAACTGAAATCTCATCAACTATAAAATTATTTGGACCAAGTATCATAAGGTGAATCATAGTTCAATCTCTCCCCAATTCCTCCTTATCCTTTTTTTTCTTACTCGTTAAGACCCAAAAGGCCACACGTGCTTGGGTTCTCTTTTTCTTATTTCTCAAAACCAAATAGATTTATAGCTATAGAAAATATTTTATATTATCTATTTTAAATACTGAATCCCTATAATCCCATAGTTAGTGGTTACATTATTATATCAGCACCAGAAACTAAGAATAACATCCGAAAGTACAGATTAATTTAGAAGCCTATATAAATTAGATACATAATTGAATCACATATTAGAATTGAAAACAGAAAATACATAAAAAAATTCATTGAGAAAAAAATTATTACCTTTATAATATCCCTTTATTTTAATCATAATAAAATTACATCCATATAAAGTAAAGGAAACATAAGAAATGGGTTAGATCAAATGATCAATAAGGGTATGCTTACAATGGATACTAGAATGAATAAATAAGGAATCATAAATATGGGAAGATAAATATCATGAAAAAAATAACTTATTCAATAACATGAGATTAAATATTAATATAGTAGTAACAAATTATGATCAGATAATTTCATAAAAATAATCACATTATCTTGAAACTTATCCATGGATATCATATCTAATCAACTAATCACATGTACATCAATAACTAATCTCATAATGAGGGATTGCATAATGTCAGGCATCATAAACATAATTTCATGGTCATGTTCCAAGACATTTCATATAAATGGGTTTGGACTTATAGTTACCATTGATTAACATACATTTATATTACAACCTTTTAGATGAATATTTTATAAATTACACAAATACATGCTTGAGAACCGCAATAGTTTAGTGTCTTTGTAAACATGTAAACAAACTCTTCTATCTAAGAGAAAGATATTAAACATCTCCCAAAAATATCTCCTCCTTTAGTACTCCTACATAAAACCTTTCTTTATAACCTGGGGAAAGGAAAACTAAGAAAGGGTGAGCTCAAATAATCATTAAAGGTAAATAAGAAATATATGTAAGCATAATTATGAGCATAAGGGTATGGGAACATGATCATGAAAACAGAATATCATACCCTTCATATTAAATATCATATACATCAATCATAGAATAAAGTATGGAATTTTTATAATACATGAATACTAAGTAAATAAAGAACATAATACATAAAAGTGAAATATAGGAATAAAACATGGGATTATATTAGACACATAAGCATATAATATGATTTCTATAGTATCTAAGGAATTTCGGCAAAGACCATCTTTGTATTTATGGTTCAATCTCATGGTCATCTTAGTAGTGTGAGTTCACTCCTAATATCATATTTTTAGTCATGGTTCACTCCTATGGATACCATAATAGTCAAGGCTTACTCCCAATACTATCTTAGTCTATCTCATGATATATTAATCTTTACCTAATTAATTATAGGGAGGTAAAGGTCTCACCCATCTCATAGTGAAATCATACATACATATGCCATAAAATAATAAAAAATCATATTGTAATCCATGAAATTAAATGGTTATTATAAACATGTAATCTTATCAAAAACTGTGGAAAGATATATATATTTCAAAATCATTTCCTCAAAATCATAACTCATGAAAGAGAAAAGGATTTTATAAACATATAACCCATAAAATAGAAACATATTTCTTAAATATGAAACCCATGAAAGAGAAACGGTTTTCATAAAGACCAGGAAATTATTCATAACCCATTCATAGAAAGGATATGAATAGAACCTTTAAATCATTTCCTCGAAGGGCATGAGTAACATTAACAGATTTTATCTAACATGGAAAATAATTTTGAAATATCTTTCAAAAAACTTATTGAGGAAAATTTCCATTCATATTTGAAAAATGCTTTTTAATACAGAATCCCATTTGGTAATCAATTTCATAATAAAACACCATTAAAACATATAAACAATACTTGAAATCATTTAAAAATCTTTTTCCTTGAAAAATTATAAAGTAAGCTTCAAAACATTTTAAAAAAAAGTTACTTAAAAAAAATTGAAAACTTATAAATAAGGTTTGAAAACATTTTAAAAATAATTTCTTTTAAAGTAATTTGAAAACTCGTAAATTGTGCTTAAAAAAGTTTTAAAAACTAATTTCCTTGAAATTACTTTGAAAACTTATAAATAAATCATGAAAATGTTTTAAAAATAATTTTGCATTTAAATACTTTCAAAACCTAAAAATAAATCTTGAAAAAGTTTTCAAATCTTTTTTCTTGAAAACAAATAAAAATAAGCTTGAAAACATTTTGAAATACATTTTTCTTAAAAACATATAAAACAAGTTTAAAAAAATTCTATGGAAATTTATAAAACAAGTATGAAAAAGTTTTGAAAACCATTTTCCTAATAAAAATATTTTAATAAAATTTCCTTAAAAAATAACCTTTAAACACGAAAATAAATTTTCAATGTATTGATGGTGAATAAATTCGTACATGTCGTATTAGGTAAAAGGAACATTCCTTTTACACGGTAAAAAAGATAAAAATTTTCCTCATTCATAAAGAGAAAAGAAGATTCATTTAAAATAATTTGTTAAATAAAAAAAGGTAATAAATTATTTTAATTATCATAGAATATTTTTAGAATATTCTAGTATACCCTTTTTAGAAAACATGGTTTTGAATAAATATAGATTTCCGACTTAAGAGAGTGTAACGTCGGTCTTTCTTAAAAACACTATGTTAACTATCTTATGTACCAAAGAGTAAAAAATGGTACTAATAAATAAATTTATAATTAATAAATATATTATAATAAAACTAATGAATACCTTAAGATATGAAACATAATAATTCATCAAAGGAAGTATAAACAAAAAAAATCTTGAAAAACAATGAGATTGTCTCAATAAACTCTTATAACATGGTAACTTTGGATCATAATCTAAAAGAAATAAAATTTAATTAAATTTAGCCTAAAATATAATAAATATATGTCTATTTATGATAGGACATGTAAAATGGAATTATATACACCTTGGAAACGAGTTTAGGTGCATTACAAAATACGAGTCTCAAATAAGGAAAATTGAGACTAAACATTTTTCAAGTTTGGTAACTCTTAAAACTTAAATGCCATGAATGAAGGTTCATAAAAAGGATATGTTAATACCCATAAATTTAGGTATAATTTACATATAACAAAATCATTTTAATTAATTACACCACACAAAATGAAAGAATAGAGAACATAACATATATCTCACAGGAATAAAAAGTGAGATGAAATCCCATTACCTTTTGCCTTGAGTATCTTTATACACATACAATATTCCTATATAATAAATATGAATTTATTATAAATATTTTACCAAATTATATTATTAAATATAATACCATATATGGTATCATTATGACCATATATTACCTACTTGTTAACGATCCTATGTTAAGGTTCCACTTCGGGTAATATTCTCTTTGTTCTTCACATGTGTTGTAATTTGTTACATCATGGGTCCTTAAACTTATATAATGATTATAGAAATTAAATAATAATATAAATATCATTTATATCCATTATATTTATACTATAATAATATATATAATATAGAATTATTGAATGGAATACACTGTTCATGGAGATGGTAAGTTGTATGTACGAATGAATGTTGTTTCCGATTTATTATCTTATTGAAAGAAAGTATGTAATTGAAATGTATATATATAACTATTAAAATATCATTATTATTCCATATATATCATATAATTTTACTAAAATAATACTTAATACATTCCATTTTGTGTGTGAATGAATCACATCACTTTGAGGGGGCGGTAGTCCACACTTCCTCAAATGATATTATTGTATTAACACCAATTGGAAAGTAAAAAAGGTATATGTTATAAGAAATAAAGAAGCCTGAATACATAATAAATATCATATATAACATATATAAATATATTTTACATCATAGTGGCAACTGTGATAGGTAGTAAAGGAAAAATGAACAATCATCGTTTTGTGAGGTAGTAGTTCACCGTACAAAGAAATAGTATGTTTTTTACATATTAGATAGAGGTGTATGTATGTTTAGTCTAAACCCATAGCATAGAAACATCCTAATATATTTATTATAATGGTTTTTTTATAAAATAATGGAATACATAGAGTGGATGTGGTGGAGAATGAAAATAAAAAAAAGGATTTTGAGAGAAGACGTTACCTCTTAATTGGGTAACTCCTTTTGTTCATGCCAAAAGGCTTCCAAGGATTTCTTTATGCCCAAGGTAAGGATTATAGTTGAGAGGGGGGATTTTTGGGAAGTTTATTGGGTATTTCTTGGCCGAAATTAAGATTTTTTATAGTCTTGAAGAAGAGGGAGAGGTAGTGGCCCTTTAGAGGGAAGGAAAAAGGACTAACATGGATTTTTTTAAAACAAGTTAACTATACACATGTCCTTTCCTAAAAACAAGTCATACCAAACCAACATAAATCAATAATATAAGGGTTTTGGACGAAATATGGATATCTAGTGGTTTTTGGAAAAGTTTCTAGGTTCGTTGGTCGCTTAATTTTAATGTTTTTTATAATTAAGCTTAATTTGACTTTAATCACTGTGATTAATTTTAATCACTTTCACAAATATTTTTTGTCAAAAATTAATTTGATCTAATTAGAAACTAAATATTATATAGAATAAAATGTTTTATGTTGGTTTTTATAAATTCAAATCATATAATTGGAAAAATTAAGATTAATTTTAATCATATAGATGGGATGAAATAACAGGTTTTAAAGTAGAATATTTTTTTGAAAAGCTTGTTAAGATTTTATATTCTATTTAAAAGTGAATTTGATTATAATGGATTAAATTTTATTAATATATGTAATATTTATCTAATGTGAGCTTAAAAAATATAATATCATTTAAAATTAATAATTAATTAAAAAGCCAGTTTTTAACTAAAAAACCATATTTTTTCACTAATCATCAACAAATGATGTTTTTCAGAAAAATAACAAAATTCATCATATGCTAATTTTGGAATTGTGAATTAAAAAATAAAGTTTATTTTATCAAAGTAAATTCCTAAATATTTTTAAATTAATTTTATTATTAAAATCGGTTCATTCGAGAAAGCTGTATTTTTAAACATAAAAGGACTACCAAAAATCATATCTTTCATTGTTAATATGTTTTATTTATATAAAAAAATTAACAAAAATATTTGAAAAGTAGTTATTATTATTCCTATAACTATATTTAATTTCTATGTTATAATTAGCTCATTTTAATAATTATATAAAAAATATGTTTCCTAGGAACTCAGTATTCTGTGCATCGTACGCCAAGTCAGTGTTGTGTGTAAGATACTCCAAGTCGATGTTGCGTGTAACATATACCGAGTCGGTTCCATGTGAAATGAATGTTTGACCTAGTGAATTTAAATATATAATTAAAAAATTAAATTATTAGGGTAAAAAATCTTTGTGACCATAATAATATTTCCCTTTATATTCAATTGGTTTCATATTCATTAATAATTAATTGGTAACCAATGAATTCTTATTATATTGTATAAACCATATTTTTTTATAAAGTAATAAACACAATTTATAACCTCTAATTTAATGTCAAGGTTTTACCTTATTATATTAGATAATAATATTTTAATAAAATATTATTTTACATTAAATCTTGGTCTAGAGTGTTAGGAAAGTCATTGAGGAAAGTCATTATTGTGTATAACACAAGCAATCCTTGGTGTTCTGTGTAGATCAAGAAAACGTTTATATTGTGTGTAGTGCATAATTAACTTGGTATTGCAAATAACTCAAGACAAACATAGTACTTTAATATAAAATGAACTAGCTTTAGAGTTCCATGAAATGAAAAATATCAAAAATGTTAAATTAATTTGAAATGAAAAATTCACAAAATCAAAGAGTGTTACAATACTCAGTTAAATACAGAATCATGTTTCTCTCATGAGACCTATCAATTCATCAAGGGGATGTAGTGGACCCCACCCATAACTAACTAATCCCAATTAATTCCTATTATTAAAGGGGTGTAACATAATTAATGTAAACACATTTATTTAAAAACTAGCATAGCAAATGTTAATACTTTCCCCAATTAATAAACAAAATCATAAACCATCCAGAGTAGTATGAAGAAGGGTATAAAATTATATACCCCCACTAAATTTATCACAAACCATCCATACAAACAATAATAGTGGTAATATTAAAATTTATCCCTATTGGAGCATTAATAAAATAAGGGTTTTTTTGTTCATGAATAAAAATATCGTAAAATTTAATTAAAATAATTCTTTAGAAAAACTCCCTTTTTATACTGAAATTCACTTTTAAAAACTAAAATTTTCTAGAATATAAGGAGAAAATTTTTCATGAAAATTTATAAATTAAATTTCAATTAAATTAGTGTCAATAAATATGGTAAATTATATTCATAATGTACAAGTTAAAAAAACATTCCTTTCACACTTTTGTAAAAAAGGTCAAGAAGTACCTCATTTGGAAAATGATATTAATTTTTATTTTTTAAAAAAATTAAAAGTAAGACATGTTTAAAAATTTTAGTAATAAATCATTTGGATGGTGATGAGAACATTCTTGAAATTATTTTTAGAACTAATGGATATGGAACAAAAAGGATTTTCAACCGAAGAGAAAAATAAATTCTTCTTTTCTTAATGACATTTTCTCAATAATTTTGAGTACTAATGAAAGGAAAATTGGACTATTACTTGTAATTGAAAATTTATAGGAGGATAAAATTTATTGGATTTAATATAGATATATCAAATAATTTCTTCAATCTATAATTAAACATAAACAATCTCCAATAATTATGAGATTGTGAAATAAACCCTTACCTCAGGTTTGATTTCCTTCATACATATCTCAATATCCATTACAATAAATATATATTTATTATAAATATATTCCAGAACCATTATCATATATATCATAAAATATATTACTTAATTATAACCTTTATCACCCATTTATAAAAAATTCATTATTAAATCTATTCCAGATGATAACTACATTGTTTTTGAAGTATGTTTGGTTTGGTAGTTTTGGTCCACGAACTTTGATCGTGGTTTATTCCTATCTAGAATATTAATAATGATATAAACATAATATATATTCCTTATATATATATATATTTATATTTATATTTATATTTATAGTCATCTATAAAAGTTAAAGAGATAAAAATTAATTACATCGTTCATGGAGATAGTTGGTAGTACGTATACAAGAACGTTGCAATCATTTTTTGACAGATGGAATTAAAGAAATGTAAATAATAATTAAATTTTTCATATTAATTAAAATATCATATATTTTATATATATTCATTAAATATATCCTCATTAGCATCAAATTAAAATGGAAATAAAAAACAAATCACATCCCTTTGTGGAGCTGGTGGTCCACATGTACGCAGGGGTGACAATATTGGTTTCCAATAGATTGGAAGGTAAAAAGGTAGAAGTGATATTATAATTATAAAGATATTTTCTCATAAGTATCATATATAAACAATAAAAAAATAAACTTCCATTAAATATATTGGTGATGAATGAATTGAATCTCCATGTGAAGACACTAAGTCGTATGTATGCACAAGTTATACTTTCACTTCCCATTTCATGAGAAAGAGAGTTTATAATGGTGATTTAATAATAATAATAACATTTAAATTTATTTAGGACACTTAATTTATTATTTCATGATAAATTACTAAGATTTATAGTATCTTATGAAGAATTAAAATGAAATTGATTGGTTAAGGTGGTTAACTCTTCTTTAAAAGAACTCCTTTATACCTCCACTTAATGGTCCTAGGATTAGTCATTTGGAAATACCAAAAACTCTAGTTTTTGTTTTATTATGATATTAAGGTGTTATGGAATATATTTTACATGATATATGTCTAAGATTAATGTAAATATGTGAGGGAGGAGGTTACGTTTTATAATTGATGTGAGGGGAACTTTTGGAATTTGCTTAAAAATTTAAATATAATAAATTATTTCTCCAAAAATTCATTAAAATGGATATGTATTTGAATAGAAGGTATTATTATGTTTTAATAACATCCATGTTTAAATTTTTGATAAATTTTAGTGGTTTTTAAAACCTTATCTTTTGGTTTAACCCCTTAATTAACCTATTTTAACATTAACCATGGTAAAGTCTTTTTCACTCTTAAAGGATTATAATTTTACATATAAGGTAGTAATTGGTTCATAAATGTCCAAGGGATAAAATATCCAACCATATATTATCCTAATTGTCGTATTTTAATATTCTATATTTTTAAATAATTTAATAAAATTTAGTTTTGATAAAAATATCATTATTTTCAATTTTAACACTATTCAATTAATTCAACAATAAAGATGATAATAAAACGATATAATTAGAATATAAACCTTTTAAACATCACTAATATGAAATATCCATAAAAACAATTCATGGGACACAATAACTCAGTAAAATTATATTATTTTTAATATTTTTAATTTCATTTATTTTATTTTTCTATGATTTTCATAAATAATTTTTTCAGTGTTGTGTAAGAATTTGGGGTAATTATTTAATACCTAAAAATTATAAAAAAATTATCATCATGAAAATAATTTCATTAATCACAAAATAGATATTTATATTTTCTTATTAATATCTATTATCCTAATATGAACACATAGGAGACATGTAAAATTAAGAGAGTGACATTTTTTAACATTATTTGATTTAAATATTATATTGGTCATTTTCATAGACATGTTTCAATTAAATAATCAATTTTAAGCCTAAATTTTTTAGGGTATTATTCACTCCTTCCAATATGAAATATTATGACCTTATAACTTAGTTTTAACCTAGGTTAACCTCATTTACCCTTTATTATAGTGTTATATTTTACCACAGTTTCCATTCCTAATGTATAAAAATAAAAGGTTAATATTTAAAAAAATTTAACCACATAATTAAAAATAAAAAATCCATTTTACAAAATTTAATATCTATAAGTTTCAGAAACTATTTTTAAAATAAGTTTCAAAAGTGTGATGAAAACAGTTTTTTAGAAAAATACAGTTTTTAAGAAAAAAAAACTCGATATACTCTTATCTCATGCCTAAAAATTATATGAACCATAAAAAACTTGAAAATATATATATAATATATAAATTTCATTAAAATCATTCACTAATATTTCAAGATTAATTTTTTAAGATAAAAACACATTTTCTGGACAAATAAAATAGAAAAAAATTTCTTCTAAATTCAAATAACTTTTATTACTATTTCAAATTCATAGATAACCAATGATTTTATATTATAAATTTGAAAACCATATAATTTTTATAATATATTTATTCATATTCATACCTTATCCCTTAAAGGCTACTGTATAATGAAAAACCATATAACGGTTCATTTTGACTTAGTGTTTTGTGTTGTGTACACTATCAAACATATTGTTATTTTAAAATATTTTAGTGTCATACTCCCCCCATCAATAAATACTATCCTTGTAATTTGACCATTTTATTTGTTTGAAATTTGAAAATTACTTTTTGGTAATCCCACATCATAAAAATTGTTACTGAAAATTTCTCCAAAAAAGAGGGAAAGGGAAATATGAAGGTCATCCATAATAAGCAAACTTGATTTCTAAAAAATAGTAAATTAGTGGGAAGATAAAATTTAGAAATATAATAGAAAACTAATGTTCAAATAATAATAGAGTAATATATATAATGTTTAAAATATAGTTAACATCCACAAAAACATAAATCGTTGATGCATGAAAAGATCATCAATTCATTGGAAATGATTGTAATAGGATAACATTTTTTTTCAAAATCCTTTTCCTTGATTTGAGTACTTTATTTACCATAAAGACAATAAGCATAAAGATGTATAATTACATGATATATTTCTATTTAATAAGCACAATTTCATCCTTTGGTTTTGATTCAATAAAGTTCATCTTCATCTCTTACTCTATGTAATTAACATCCAGGATGAAATTTTATGCCTAAATCAATAAAATTTACTTTTAACGGATCTTTATATCTATAAAATAATAAAAATTCATTCCTCTAGTCACTAAATATTTTACAAAAGAAAAATTGTTACTATAGTTTCACAATAATACATTAATATCTAAAATCTCAACAATAACCGCCAACATTCAACTTAATCCATTTAATAAATAGTTAAGATTAAGGCTCCATTGATATATTTCTGACCAAACAGAAAACACATAAAATCTAAAATATTTGATCAATCATTTATTCTTGGGAAAAAGAAAGTAGATTATAGTGTCTTATATAAGTCATGTAAATTCCTTACTAATATAAATAACCATAATACCTCAATGAAAACATATTCTTTCCAAAAATTAACATTATCACTATTACTTATATAAAATCCCATATTATCCATAAATCTAAAAATGTAGTAAAATACAATACCTTATAATAAAATCACTAATCATTATCAATATTACCAATATTATAAAACTTATTTATACGGTTTCAATATACTCTTTATCACAACTAAGAATTATTAACTCAACATTAGGAACATATTATGGTTTATCTTTCCCCTATTCATGTATTCTCTAAAAGTATCACCTTACCACTAATCACTTTTCTTGTTTATTGATATCATTCAACATATGATTTCAAATATATATAAAAAATATTACATTATAATCTTTATACATTTTCATGGTTCTTTTAATGAAAAATCGTTGATGAAATACTTTTATAATATAATTATTTAATATAAACACATAATCACTTTAATAATTACACTTAATCTATAGTTATAGCATAATCTAGACCTTGATACCTTATCTTATTTGGATTTATTTTCCATTACCACTTGAAGAATTTATTTTTATGGTACCCCACTTCCTTAAAGTTGAAAAACTGAACATTAATGTTTGATTTTGTACCCTTTAACTCACACACCTGATTTACTTTCTCTCCACACTTGAAGAAAACTCACATTCAATTCAAGAAATTACAAGGTTGTCTCTTTCCACAATTATCACATATAGGAAAATCCTTATTTCCATTATTCCATTTATACATTTTCACTCTTCCATCTTTTTATTCTCTTACTTTCCATCAAGGATATAAGGCTTGGATAATTATTTTTGTATCTTCAGAGCACATAATACTATATCCTCAAATGGTGATAATGTTTGAGATACTAGTTTCCATCGAAGGATTTTATTTATCCTCTCCTATAAATGTTCAATATTACTCTTTGGATTATGTATATAGTCCACCGAATGATTTGTAAACCTTGAAAATTTGGATTGATACTTAACAGCATTTTATTCCTCCTTCTATATCACACTCAATAATTGTCTCTCAATATATTCTCAATGTTCAAGAGGAAAATATATTAAGAGAAAATTTACTCAAAATCCTTCCATTCTATGTTATTTATTTACTCCTCATCCTTAGTGTTTTGAATCAACAACCACCATTTATATGTATCCCCTACGATATGATAAACAAGCCTAAAAACCATTTCTATTTCATTACTTCCCAAAGTAATAAATATATTTTCTTAGAAACTTATCCATTACTCATAAAAGAATTTATTTATATTCCCATTTAATGATAGATTTTTATGACACATGAATGGGTCTAATATTTCTCCACCATGTTCTGAATAATCGGGTTTCTCTATATGAGCATGGTTATTGGTCATAATCGGAGTCTTATTCCCCAATATATTAATAAATTTTTCAGCTCCAATTCTAGGATCATTATATTTCCTTTGAGGTAAATAACTACATGTATTACATTAATTGATACAGTTTCAATTCCTTCTACTAGGAACCATTTATAAACAATGTAATTCACTAAAATAGATCATAACATTATGAATCATAATGTATAATTTAAAATTAGTGAAACACTTAAGTTAAATTGAAAATTTATGTATAACTAATCTCAAAATAATAAATTTGGATTCTTTGGGTATATTTTCAAGGTTCGTCATAGGGTAATATTCCATAATCTTTGTATTCCAAATTCTATTTCATAATGTTTTTACTACAATTTATATGATACCAACTAAAACATCCCAGACCCTAGTATCCTAGAGTCAATGGTTTTTTTATTATATTGGAACTAGATTCAAGGAATCCCATCCTAAATGACTAAATACCTTATTAGTCTTGGTAAACTACATACATACTTGAACCATATATTAAAATTTAAAACATAAAATAAAACATGGAATTATCTTTGATGACACCATCGTTTTAGATTTCATATTCTAGTATATCAATTATAACCCACTTCCTAGCATCTTATGGAAGATAAATGAAAGATAATTGTGAGATAAAATTCTTAGTAAGGGATTGCTTATAGAAACTGTAAACCTAAATAAATAGTTATAGTCAATTTGTAAAGGTAAATATTAGTAAATTTTTTCCATTAAATCAAAAAATTGATCATGAATAATAATATGGCAAGAATAAAGGACAATAAAATAATGAAATATAAATAATCACATGATCTTGAAACCTACCTATGGATATCATAAATAACAAAATAATCACATGGAAATAAATAAATAATCATATAATTTGAAAATTCTCAGTAACAAATATCATAAACATACCATCAAGTCCTTATGCTAAGATATATTACTTTAATGGGTAAGGAATCATCTATATACCCAAGCTAATTTTACTTATGAGACCTACCAAGGCATTGAGGGTATATAGTGGTCCCACCCCATCACCTACTCAGTTTAATTCATTCCTTGTATAAAAGTGATGAAACCTAATCGATGTAAACATTCATATTGAAAAACTATCATATCAAATGATAATACTTTTCCAAATCAATAAACATAATCATAAACTATCCAGAGTGATAGGGTGAATGGTATCAAAATTGTGCATCCCAAATCAAATAGACATTGAACCATATAGATAAATAATAAGGATGTTATCCTTTCAATATATCCCCATTGTAGAATAATTAAGAAGAATTTTTTTTCATTTATTAATAGAAATTCTACAAAAATTTCACTAAAAACATTCTTTAGAAAAATAACTATTTTATAATGAAATTTATTTTTCAAAACTAAAAATATATTTACTATTAGCAAAATAAAATCACTGAAAAGGGATCTTTTAAATGTATAAAGTTAATTTAAAAACAATGATAAGTTTTAATATAGGTAATTTCCTTTCATTTTGTAGAAGTTCAAAAACATTCATTTAACACTTTTCTAAAAAGGAAAAAATTACCTTGATTGGAAACTGATAGGAAGATTTCTTTTAATCCATTTTTTTAAAACTAAAAAAAGGGTGAAAAATTATCTAATAAATCATTTTTAGGTTTTCAAAAACATTAATGAAAATATTTTTATAAAACATGGATATAGTAGAATAACTATTTTTGACCGAAGAGAGAATTAAGGTCAAATTTTCGTAAAAAAAATTACTCGATCGTTTTAAGATACAAGGAGAGGAAATATTAATATTTCTCTAAAGGTTTATGAATATATATAGGATAAAAAAATATATAGGGTTTAAGATAGAAATATCAAACAATTCTCCCAAGGGAGACTTAAATATAATCAATCTCGAATAATGATGAGATTGTGAAATAAACTCTTACCTCATGTTTGATTTCCTTTTTACATATTTGAATATCTTTTATAATAATATAACTTTGTTCTAAATCTACTCTAGAACCATACTCATGTACATCATATAATATATTATCTACATATAACCGTTTATCACCTGTTTATTAATAATTATTTATTAAATCACTATTTTGGGTGATAAATTCTTAGTTTTTCATGTATGTTTGGATTGGTAGTTTCATTCATTGTAATTTAATAATTTTTTATTAATTTCTAGAATATTAATCATGGTATTAATATCATATACATACATTATATATAATATATATATTTAATTATTTATTAAATTTATAGATGTAAAAATGAATCACACCATTCATGGTGACAGTAGGTTGTACATATGTATGAATACTATATTCATTTTTTGAATGATGGAACAAAATAAAGTTTTAGAATAATTAACCTTTCCAAAATATTTTTATATCATACATATTCATTAAATCTATCTTTATTGTAATCGAAGTAAACCAGAATTGAAAAAATAATCACATCGCTTCCTGGAGGTGGTAGTCTACAAATACACACGAGTGATGTCACTATTTTTCAATGAATTGTATGGTAACAAGTTAGATGTTATAATATAATTCAATAGATATAATTTTGTCATAAGTAACATATATAAATATAAAACTCTATATAATAGTCATCTATGAAATATGGAGTTAGAAAGTGAATTGTATCACTATGTGGATACAGAAAGTCACACATACGCACCAACGAAACTTTTACATCCTATTTAATGGGAATGGTGGTGGATAATGGTGATTTAATATTGAAGATAACATTTATATTTATTTAGGATACTGAATTTATAATTTTAAAATAAATATCATAGATTTATATTAGGTAAAAAAGAGTTAAAAAGTGTTTGGTTAAGGTGATTACAACTTCAATAAAAGAACTCATTTATTTCTCCTATTAAGGGTCCCAGGGATGGTATTTTTAATAGGGAATAAGATCTATGATGTGTTTAAGTAATATCTTATGGTATCATATAAGATATTTTACTATATATAAGGCTCAATTTGGTGTAAGGATGTAATAAAAGAAGTTCCCTTTTTTAATTAAGGTGAGGGGAACTTTTAGAATTTGTTAAACATTTGAAATATAATACAGTCATTCTCTAAAAATATTATTCAAAATGTCCGAGGATTCAAATATAATTTTGGATAGGGTCGAAATAACATTCAAAAAAATAGGTTTATGTGGTGTTTTAAACCTTATATTTTGGTTTAACCCCTTAATTAAAATATTTTAACCTTAATCACCGTAACATGTTCTTCACACTTGAAGGATTTTAATTTTAAATAGAAGGTAAATTTTGGTTCATAAATTGAAAAAAGACAAAATTTCTGACCATATATTATCCACATTGTCCTATTACCAGATTTTTATGACTTTTAAATGACTCAATAAGATATTATTTTGATAAAATAACATTAATATCAATTTTGACACTATTCAATTAATTTTACATTAATAAAACAATAAAAAATTTGAATTAAAATATAATCCATTTAAAAACACTAATATATCATATTCATCTCAAAAATTCATGTAACTCTATAATTCACTCAATTTATATCACTTTTAATTTTTTTATCATTTATTTTATTTTTCCATTAATTGAATAAATACTACTTTGGAATTGGATAAGAATTTAGGGAAATAAATTAAAATTATAAATAGATAAAAATCATAAAAATAATCTCATTATTATCAAAATATATATTTATATTCATTCATCACTTACATTTTTCTTATATTAACACATAATAGACATTTTGTAATTGCCTTTGATTTAAATATTATATTGGTCATTTTCAAATACCAGTATCCATTAAACAAATCAATTTCAATACCAAGTTGATAAGGTTATAATTTCATTCTTCTAATAAAAACTATGATGAAATATTATGATCTTATCATTTAGTTTTAATCTAGGTTAACCTGATTTACCCTTTACCAAGGTGGTAAATTTTACCATGCTTATTATTCCTAATCTTAAAAAATAAAAGGGACATATATAATAAATATGTATCTACTAATTATATATATGGAATAAATATATTAAATTAAATACCTATAAATGTAATAAATTAATTTTAAAATGATTCTTTGAAATTCAATGTAAACCACTATTTAGAAAAATACAGTTTTTAAATAAAAAATATATTTATATTTATCACATTCCAAAAAAATACTATATTAATGTCAAAAAATTTATTGAATTTGTAATATTTAAATTTAATTTAATAATTCACCAACAGTTTCTAATTAAATTTGTTAATATAAAAATACATTGAACACACAAAAATAATTTTCTAGAAAAACATTTTTTTACATTTAAATGATTTTTATTTTAGTTACTAATTCATTGATAAACAATAAAATTGTTTTATTAATTTGTAATCCATAGAAATTATATAATTTAGTGATTAATATTCAAACCCAAAAATTTAACTGGTATTTTATAATAATATATAATATTATGACTCATTTTTACTCGATGTTGCATGGTGTGTACACTATTGAAAATAGTGTTCTTTTAAAATCTCAGAGAGTTGCACTTATCTTATTAACTAATGGTTTTAGTATATTCCACATATTATTCTAAAGAATATATTACTTAAATATATAAAAATATATTATTTTCTAAACTCACTTTACTATCACAACATAGTTTTCTTTTTATACATAGGTCCCCAATAAATATTTCCTATATTAAAGAAAATATAAAATCAATTTTATTTTTCGGTTCTCATGATATTATTAACCTCAGTGGCCTATAAATAAGATTTTATGATGTTATCCATTCCATTATAGGTGGATATAAATTTTGGTTTTTGTCCTCTCATATTTATATAAATAGAAATATCCATATTGATACCTGTAAGGAAATCACAAACATAGCTACACCAATGATTCTCAAAATCACCCCATCCATTGTATCCTTGGAAATTCCAAGTCCTCCCTTACTTTTTCTCATCTTCATTATTTTTATTATAAAATAAGATATTATAGATCATTATAACAACAATATCAATATATTAATATTCCTAAAAATAAAACCACTAAAATCTACTCTTCAATTTTAATAAATATATGATAATCATACAATACAACATTTATTATATGACATGGAACTACTATTTTTCATTAATAAGTTAGACTAAAAAACCTATTATTTAAATCTAAAAATAGTATTTTCTACTTATCCCATGTTTATTAACCCACTTAACCATATTATTTCATGGTAACATTATAATATACTGGTATTTTAAAATAATGACTATTTTATAACATGTAAGACACGCAACACCTAGTGTAAAAGAATCATGAAATATTATTATCTTAATTTGATGGTTATAACCAAGATATTAAATTGTTGGGTGTGAGTAAGATTAAAAAATTATATATATATATATATAAAGGTATTAATCAATAAAAATCTATTGATTAATTCTTAGTAAATATTTACACATTTTTTAGTAAATCCATTTTATTCATTAAAAAAATTATCAAAAATATTTATTATTGAGTGAATAATATAATTTATTTATGAAACTTCAAGAGATTTTACTTGATAAAATAAATATAATTATTTAAATCAGTATATCAAAATTATCCTATGGTGAAATTTTATGATTTTCATAAAAAGTTATATTTTTCAGGGAATACTGAAAAATGCTGATTTTATTGAAAATTTTATTTTATTTTAAATTATTTACAATGTAAAATTATATTTTTCATTAGTTTTAAAATTTAATTAGTTACTTTTTTTTTAAAATAATCCAATTAGTGTTTTTTAAATGAATTTTATTCTTGTATTGAGTACAAAAATATTTTCTATTTAAAAATAGAAATTTTCTGAAAAAAACTATTTTTCACCACTTTTTTCCAGTTTGATTTTAAATTAAATTATTATTTTTTTATTTTTTTATTCTTAATAAAATTATTTCATATTTTTAGAAAATAAGTAAAAATGTATTAAATATTTCCATTTTATTTCTTATTAATACGAATAGTAACCTTGGTAATTTTGTTACCATAGTAAAAGGTAAATCAGATAATTAAGGTCAACAAATATATGATATAGACTATAAAATGACTTTAAAACTTGAATTGATTTAATTTTATAAATACATTTAATCCATTTGAATCCATTATTCGGTTATATGGCCCTTTTTTATTGGGATTCGATTATGAACTTAATAATATTTTATGTAATGAAAAGTTAAAAATGACTCACCAGTATTTTTAATACCAATAATATTTTTAACATGAGGATAAGAAAAATATAAGTTCAGTCATAAATATTAATTTTACATATAAATTATTTATATTAATCCTATTAAATTACTTATAATGTTTATAGAAAAAATAATCAACTTATATGCATACACAAAGCCAATGCAATAATAATTCAATTAATGATAAATCAAATAAATGATATTTAAAATATTAAAAGCAAAACAAATTGAAATAATTAATATGAAACATAAATTTTATAGATGAATAAAAAAAAATTGGTTGTAATAAAATATATTTTTTTAATTTCATTTGTTTTATTGATATTATTAAAGTAAAAGTAATGAAATGTTATAAAAATGAGCATTACTGATATTTTATAATAAAGAATATTTTATTAAATGATATAAAAATTATAAAAATATTAAATTAGGAAAATTAATTATTATATGGTTTATAATATCACCCATGATCCATTTATGGGACTTTTTTTCATTTATAGTAACTATCTTGACCCTCAAAGAGTATAAATAGTTGTTGTCACAATAAGTGTGAAAGGGGCTAACAAGGGGTTAAAAACAAAACATTAGGGTAAAAACATAGTAAAAACATTTATAATTTTTTATGAGATTATTTAAACCCATACTCCTATTATATTTGAGAAAAATATATCTGGATCCATTTTTAATCAACATGTAATTTATATTTATTTAATATTTTTTAAAATTTCAAGAGTTCCCCTCCTCTCTCTTATAAAAGGGTATCCTTTCATCACTTTACTTAACACTGAAAAATACACTTTTTATAACAATATGTACACAAATAAATCATTAAATACCTTATCAAATTCTATAGGCCTTATTTATTTCATAATACTAACCATAGTGGTCGTAAGATGTTATGAAAAAGAGTTTTTCTTAAGAAGAGGTATTGTTCTTAACTAAGAGTTTCTGTTTTATTTCTTCTACCATATCCTTAAAATATTCATTATCCATGATTTTATAATTAAAAAAGTATCTTAAATACAATTATATTCATTTATATTAATTTAACAACCAATATACATACCAAACCTTCATCATATAGGAAAATAATCAAACATTTGTATGTACGGTGGACTTCACCCTTGTGGACTAAGATAATTTTGTTTCCATAAAAACATCTCAAGGATTTATATAGTGATGTAATTAAATATTATATATTATATTAGTGAAATATTTATAATTTTTAAAATATAATATATCATTTTCTTTATTACTGTTACATTTAGTGTAAAATAATAACATTGTTCATTTTTACGTGTAGACTACAACCTCCACGAATCGATGTGATTTGTTTTTCATCACCAGATCAAATGGATTATATATATAAATGTATTTAATGAATTAATATTATATTTATTATATTACTATAGTTATATAAATATATAATGATACTTACCATATTTTCATAATTATCGTTGAAAATGGAAAAATTACTCATGCATGGGTATGTCCAACCGTCTCCGTGATTTTAACATAGTTCATTTTTCATAACCATATTTAATAGAGGGATTTAAATTTATAATGGATTTATAAAAATGATAATTATTTGATTATTATTATTCTTTATATGATCTTACAATGAACCCTTTGAGCATAGTAAACACACTGAATCCATGTTGATATTATGGACCAAATGTCCTCAAAACACCTGATATGGAATTAATTGATTAAGAAATTTAATATTCACTATAATAAATAAAAAATATATTTTAATAATAAGGTATTAATTCAGGAAAATTTTATTAATATATCAAATAATTGATATTAGTCTATTATAAAGGTGTTTAAGGACATGTATAGAAATTCTGGACTTGAGCTAATATATTTAGTCTCAATTTCTTTTTATGGAGGCATATTTTTTTATAAACATAATTCATTTTATTTGTATATCATTCCATTTCATAATATATATCTTTAAGACATCATAATTCGTGATATTTTTAATTTAAATTTTTAATTATTTTATCCAATGGTGATTGAATTGAATGTTATAAAGTGGTAAAAAAATTTCTTAACTCAATTTTTTAACATGGGGTTATAACTATTTTTCATTGACATTTTCAATCCAAGATTACATGTGAATTGATTGATAAAATCATTTTATTGTATATTTCAACTGGTTTTATGTGGATTTACTTATTTAAACATAATCTCTCCATTGATTAGTTCTCAATTCAATTATATGATCTGTGTAAGGGTTATTCATCTCAAATTCCATTTCATGGTACATTTGTTTATGATGTGCACTTATATTATTTTATAAGGTGTATATACAAACATTTTGACATAATATAACATGAATACTTTTATTTTAATGATATTTAAAATTTCATTTGATGTTATAATATTACGGTCTTATAATTCATGAGTTACCACTATGGAAAAGACTTTATGTTGTAATCTATTTTGTTTTTTGGGATTGTATATGTTAACTTTCCTTTGCTGGAAATTTCATAATATTTTTTTCTTGAAGCAAATATATTTTATTCTCCTATAATTAAAAATTAGGTTTAAATGTTTAAATTCTATTTACTCTCTTATTTATTAAAGAAACATTAAGAAATTAATTTATGAGTGATGCTAATATTATAGCATGTTTTAGATTAAAAAAATTCTCTTCAATATCATGTTTTCTAAAAAAAATAAAAAATATTATTTCCTAAAAATAATTGATTTCATAAATATATTTTACATTTTATTTTTAATTCTCTTAAAAGGTTTTGAAAATAAAATTTCTTCAGGTTTTTCTAAATGGGTCTCTTTTGAATCCTTTTACATAATGTTTGGAAGGAATTGGTTTGTTTTGACATCTACATCATGAATGGATTTTCATACCATCATGACCATTATTTTATATAAATAATATTTTATTATATTCTATTGTAATTTACAAAGAACATTTTTTCCCAATATTTTTTAATTTTTTTAAACAAAATTAATTTTCAAAGTTAAAAATATATTTTTCTCAAGAATTTTTAATGAACATTTAATTGTACTTCTATTCATCAACGCTAAAAACCCATAACATTAATTATGCTACAATAGGGATATTTTTTAATGATTCCATCCTCATTCATTATTTGGATAGATTATTATTTTTTAAAATATATTTTCATGGAACCCATTTTTTCCACGTGACAATCAAGTTATACACTATTTTAATACACCGGTAAATAATTTTCTTGTCATAATAACCATTATTTGATGTTTTCTTTTCCGTATAAAATTTAATATTTTTCTTAAATAAAAAAATACTTTTCTCATTCGGGGATATTTATGTTTTGAAAATAGGGTTTTAAAATAAAATGGTATTTTGATTTCTGAAAGTGTTTTGTACATGGGTTTAAAAGAGTTTTTCAAGGGTTTTATTCATGATATAGTACATATAAATTGTTTATAAAGGGCGAAACTCAATTATATCTCATGGGTGATCCCAAAATAGATTATATTATGTGTGTTCCCAGATATTTATCTAATTCATTGGGTAATGATTATTTTCCCAATGTAATTCTATTAGAAGTCATCTCTACATTAATTGTAATTGTACTAATTCTATAAGGGTTCCATGTTGATGATATCCCAAGGTACCATCATGTTTTATTTTTTCTTCCATGGATTATAAACATTTAATTTCATCATGGTTGATATCAAATTGATCGTGATTGTTAATTCTTATAACTCTTGTCCTCTAGTAAATCTTTATACCTTGTTTCGTGATTTATGGTCCAAGTATTGATGGGTATGAGTTCTCTTATGATTATACTCTTACACATAGATTATTTTATCATTTATCTTATTATTATATTACTCTAACTGATTACATTCAACTCTTAATTATTATTTTACCCTTACTAATAATTTGATCTAACCCTTCTTATGTTTCCTTTTCTCCATGTTATAAAGAATGAAGATAAATTATTTGAGACTAGAAAGGTTTATTATGTGAGTAATTTTTTGGGTGATATTAAATATATTATATAGAATAAGAAACTATATGTATTGTGTAAAAAATACTCTCTTGAATTCAAGAGTATTTTTTAATCATTATCTTTTTTTAATTCTCTAAAACACTAAACCTAAAAAGTCATTAGGTATGTAAGTGATCCAATATTTCCTTTTGATTTTGGATAGAATAAATAGCGTCACATTTATCTATTTCAAATACAAAAATGTAAAGTTTATGTTCTTAGCACTAGATATGGATATGCAGGTTCATGTCTATTATAAACATAGTCTTTAGGGGACATCTCGTTTTTTGAAGTAAATACATCTACATTATTCTTCAAAATTCCATTAATAATTTTTCACTTTATCAAGAATAGTGATCTTAATTTTAATCTCATTTGATAATTCCTAAAAACAAGCTTGAATTTGGGATAATACTAGAATCATTATGATTTTATCATAATTGAATAGCATAAGCATCATCATAATCATTTTTATCAAAATTAATCAATTCCATTAACTCCTCTTTTAAAACTTAAAAGTCTCTTAACATCAACATTTGTTTTGATCTTATTCATACTTGATTTTAATATTAGTGTCTCAATGATACATGATCGTATCACACTAATTTTTTGATGTTGATATATTAATAATAGTACAAAAAATTTTCCAATTAAATTTCCACTTCTTATTCCTTGAATCTAGAAACTCACTTTTCATTCTAAAGTAAATACATTTTTCACCAAGTCCGGAATGACTCATACATTGAAATCAGATGAAACATACAGAGAATATAAATTACATCTATTTAGATAAAATTAAACATACACATATTTCAAATGAAACATACATAAACCTAAAATACCACATATATAGGTAACTACTCCTATATAAATGAAAAATTACACTTACCAAGATGCCTTTTACACGTACACATAATCCAATACACTAATATGAAAAGTAAAAATGAATCATACATTGGAAATTCATCTATATAATATCCATGTTTCCTCTATAATAACACTTACATAAAGATTTAAACATAGTTTTCAGAGGAAAAAAGCACTCATACGTAGTTTATACTTTTCTATATTTCTGATTTAACCTATAATATATTCAACTAAAATCATGAGGAAATTGAATAATTTCATTCCATATCAATCACATAAAACCATATTGTAAAATATCCAAATAATTATTTGAAATATGGAAATAATCCCAAACAACTTATAGCTCATTCCAAAGACTTTGGAATTATGAAAATTCTTAAGATAAATTCATTCAATAATCTCACTTCCCTCTTCAACAGCATTCTTCTACCAATCTCTTAAAACCATCATCTAATTGTTGGTTATCATCAATTCCATGATTCAATTATAGTAACACATCGAGGATAGATTCTACTGTATATTATCTATATTTTCACACTATTTAACCTCATATTTTCAATCTATTAAAGCTGATAACTCCAATATATCTTCTAGAATGTGTATTGTAAAACACTAAACCAATTCCAAGATCATTATTCATCATTTATCATTAATTATAGAACATTTAATCAACAAATTTATTAAATAAAACCTAGAAAAAGTCCCAACAATCATAAAAGGTAATATCCACTCTCATCTATCTCCATTACCCATGTATATATGGGAAGCCTCTACTTCTTCATTGGGTGGATACTCAATATATCACCCACTAAAACATATTTTAGAAATCACTTTAAACAAAAAACACATTCCCACACCCAAGGGTACATCTATAAGTATATCCTTTAGATTCCCATCCAAGGTCATATCATTGTTCCTTTACAAATTAATTATGTTCTTATTACATAGAGATTATCCAGTTTTCATCACCAAAGGTTTCATTTTCCATTTTATATTGAAGTTAAGATAAAAATGAAATTTTTTTACATTCACTTATTAAGAAATTTTTAGTTTTAATAAATTGGATTATATCACTAATAATAGTCTCGGTGGGATGATTCCTTAAGATTTTAGGGTTCCTTCATAAATAATAATTTTTATATTTATCTATTGATGGATTAATTTTCATTTAACTAGCTTATCAAACTTATACTTACATTAGTATACTTTATGATACATTATTATTTGGTTGAGGTTTCTAATAATAAAATTGTGAGGTTTCAAAACCATGATCTTGATGTATAACCTATAGATGCTTTGGATTTAAATAATGATTGGTTTCAAGAAATATGAAATTTATGGTTTCCTAAATAGTTTGTGTCCAATTTTTGGAAAGTTAAAAAGTCTTAATCATGGTAGAATATCTAATAAATATTTTTTGATCTACTTTTTGAAAAAAATTATAAATATTACCTTTAGTATTTAAAATGAATACTTCTCACCCAAAAACATTGAAGTAACTAAGTTTATGTTTTCTTCTGACCCACAAAACATTAAGGGTTTTGTTAAAATATGGAAGAAATAAAACTCAATATATAGTGTAGTAGTCAATAATTATATATTAAAACCAAAACAAGTATATATATTACTTATTCAACCAATATTGTCAGGGTAGTTTCCCGAAGAGTGTTATTTCATCTTTCAAATAATCAATTCAATCATAAAGTTATAGTTATTGAGAAAATAAGTGATATTATTTTTCATTAATAAATGATTAAATATCATAATTTTCCGGAAATTTTTTATTTTTTTGAACATGAGAAATAGTTTCTTGGAAAACTAATAGTTATGATAATTTAATTGTTATAAAATAAATTTAAGTTCAACTGGTGTAATATTTAAATAATGCAAACACGAAGTCTTTCCTATGTTACTGAAAGTTTTTGTAGGGGAAAAACTGTCCATGTGTAATAACAATAAGGAAAAAACTATCAAAATTTACCAAAATACGTAAATAAAAAAGTTGAATTTATTACCAAATTAGAATAGATCATAGACCATAGATGAATTAAATGTATGTATTGGTATATCTTTTTCTAGAACCTTCTTTGATATATTATTTAGGGTCCAAACACTATAGTGTCCAAATATTATTCTCCAAATACAAGAATAATATTTTATTAAACTAAGATATGTCAAATTCATATTATATTGGTATTATATGTTTTCTGTGTAAACATTATCATGTATTTTGGTAAATAAGGTGTGTACTCATAAACTTTTCGATTTAAAACTATAATTATGAAATTACATAGAGAAACCTTTATAAAATAATTATATAATTCTAATTAGGAAATTAATTATTTTATCAAACATAAAATTGATTATAAATTAATTCCTTATTGATAAAAACAACATTTCTCATGCCTCAAAAATGGAATTTTTCATTTTCTCCAAAATATACTCATCCACCCTTCACTTTTTTAAATTTTTGGAAGTTTAGTTTTCTACCATTCATTTGTTGAGCATAATTTTTTTACATGTATCATAACTTTTGTATATTGTTACTCATCCTTTATTCTCAAAACATTTAAAACTAATAATATGGCTCCCTAACTTTTTTGGGTTTGTTAGTGTTAACAAAAATTTATTTTATAACCCAAAAATTATCCAATTCATCTATTTTGTAAAACTATAATATTTTTATAAATACAAGACTTATGATGTTTGAGTGATGAGACAATTCTAAAATAAAATAAAAATTAATCTAATGTTTTCCTCTCATACATTTATAGAAAAAAGGTTCCTTACTTTCAAAAAAAATATTGAACATTTCCCTACCATGTGGATTTAAATCCAATTCTGAATTAAGTTCTTTAAGGTTTAAATTTTTTATGTAGTTTCCAAAATAATTTCTCCTCATAGTAAAACTAGTCAAAAATATCTTTAAAATTTCAATTTCTAGCATTATCATAATATTCTCACTCTTATTTTCTAATGATTTCATAGAAGTGAATTTTTATTTTTAATATAACTTTTATCTTAAAAATATCTCTTTTATATTCACCTAACTCATTCATGGATTTATCCTTCTGATTATTTATCTTATAAATTTTACCATATTTGTTATTAAAATTAAAATAATGTTTTAAAACATCAATAATAAGTCTAGATGTCCTATATCTAACTTTATAAAACATTTCTTCTACAAAATAATGTTTTTTTAATAATTTTGTTTTCTACTTTTCGAGATAATCCATATATCTATTCATTTCTTAAATTAAGTTAATAATATCTTCATCATTATATGAAGTTGTATTTTCATCAACTGATAAATATTAAACAACATCATTTAAAGATAAATGGGAATTAGTATCAAGAGTTTCCTTGATTATCAATCATATATTATTCTTAAGAATATTTGAATATAAATGAGTAATATTTCAATTATAATCCTATTAATCATGGTTTATGTTTTACAACATACCCCCATAAAAAATCATTGTTTAATTAGGAGTGTGATAATACTTTCATTCATTTATTTTTAAATATTTATAAATCATATTATTCTTTCCCAACCTCAAATAATTTATTTTTATATGTCTAGGATTTTTGCATTTATAAAAAGTGGTGACTGCAGACTCCTTCTCATTCTTATATTTTTCATTCTTCTAATAATCATATCAAAAGTTCTTATTTCTTATAATATTGTTTATACTCCTTATAGTTGAGTGAGTTATCCTCCACTATATTATGATTTATTATTTCAAGATTTATGTTTAGAGTTTTTATCACACTATATTTATTTCTTAGACCGCCAAAAGTTAAAACATCATTACTAGAATTTGAGGAAACACCATCCTTTATTTTCTTCTTTTTATCATATATTTTAACTGATTCTCATATTACATTATAGTGCTGATAAAATCATCATGACTATGATTTTTCCAATTTTTATTTTCACAAATAGTCACGAGTTAATATTACCATTACATATATAATATATCAATATATTTTTATAAAAACAATCATCGGCTATCCCCTTCTATAAAAAATATTTAATTCCATTAAAAATGATCATAAATAATTGATTCATTTTTTCCATTAATTCTCCCAAAACACCATTTAATTACCATTATTCATTACAGAGTATATCCATTAAAGTTTCAAAAACATTGAAACCTTTGAAGTGAGTATTCTTCAGCTTCTTCTATATTCCATTTTAAGTCTCATATAAACAAGTTTGACTACAAATATTCCTAATAATTGAGAACATAAATGTATTGTGTACTTTATATTTCATTTTATACATTATCTTTTCATCATGAGTGAAAGTAGACAATTATTTCGAAAGGATTCTATAACTTCTAATCATCAAAATTAAATAAAAAACTCATGTATTGAAATCTAAATTATCATTATGGTATTGACAATATTAATAGTCCTTTCCATCAAAACATTATTTTCAACTAGGATTAAGAATATATAAAAATATAATAGGTTGTTCTCCCTTGTAAAAACAAAAATATCTTTTTTATTGTATATATTTGTGAAAAGAAACATGTATATGTTCAAATGAAACAAATTTATAATATAAAGATGTTAATGTCTAATACATTACGTCAAAAAAAAGATATATTTATATATATATATAAGAAAAATAAAGTACTAATGAAGATTATTTCAAAAACAATTACAAATAGACTCTAATTTTAGGTGTTATTATCAAAGATAGGTTGGTAAGGTAGGTAAATACCGTACTAGTATGGGATAATTATAGTTAATAAGTTAATAGAAACAGTCATCCCACTCAGTTTTTATGTTGATCAGGTGATATATCTTATAATCAATATAAAAAGTATTAGAGTTAAAAAATTATTTTTTTATTGAAATTATATTCATCAAATATTATTAACTTAACCAATATAAAAGATTAATCATTAAATGTAAAACAAAAATAAAACAATTGAAAAATATACAATTTTGTTGAAATAAATCAATACATCAAAAAATAAAATTAAACTGGTATTGGAAAAAAATTCATATAAAAAAGGATATTTATTTACAAAAAAAATTATAGTAAAGTAACCCCTCCCTTTTAGACAAGGTGACAGGTGATTTGTAATATGAACCATTGTATCCCCACTCCAAGACTAGAATGTCCTCTACTGTAAAATTTTTAAATTGTATTTATGATTGTATCCTAGAAACTCTATATTTCTAGTCATAGAATCCCTTGATCAAACTAATTGGGAAATACTTGTCCTCTAAACCATTGAATCCCTCATTCATAGACGATCAGGAAAACTATACTCTAACGTAGAATCTCCACGATCCCAAAAATCAAAAAATGAACAATTATAATTTGAAAATGTTTTATATTTTACATTAAAACATCACACTTGGATTATTTATGAAAAATATCTCTAAATAAAATATAATATGAATTATTCTCAGTAATAAGAATATGAAATCTTCAAAATTATAGAAAACATTATATCACTTGAGGAAAAAATATTGATTTATTGATCACTTAATCTCTTGATCTCTTGATTATTAATGACCCTCAAATCCTTGGGTTTTATTTAATCATGTCCAATATAACTAAATCCAGCGGATGTATTTTGAAATCTTTTGTGAAGATCCCTTGTTCTTTTGTTGTAATTATTTTCATTAATAATATGTACCTTAATTAAAAATAATTAGTTAATGTGTGTTGAAATTTTTTGAAGAATGGTATTTTGGGACAAGCATTCCTGAGTGCTTCTAAGGATGACATGAAAACGGATTAATGGAAAATGAGATTTATAAGAATATATTATAAGATTATTTTCATACATTTTTAATGAATAGAGGAATTTAATATATATGGATATGGTTGAGGGTATTTAAAAAGGAATAGGTTTACTTCTTCCTTTATTGAAACATTTCCTAATAAAATTTTAAAATAATGGTTTTATTGAGGTATTTCAAGGTTTATGATTTGTTATTTTTTCATTTTTTTATTTTTTATTGAATCTTGAATAAAATCCAAAAAAAATTCCACGTCTTTGACTAGATCAACCATCCCAAAAACCTAGCCACTAGTGGTGTCACACTAAGCTACGTATTGTGAGCTAGAAAAGAGAGTCATAGAAAGGGAATAAGACTTGTGTGGGTAAGAATGTGTATAAAGGGATGAAGGGTGCATATGTTTTTTATCGTTCGGGCATGGGGGTTGTAAAAGAGCATCAACTCAAGTTATACATTATTATTGGTTGGATAGTGTTTCATGGATTATGAATCATTTTGGAATACATTTGAAAAATTAATGTGTCCATTGGCTTAATGAGGTACTGGTCATCCATTTAAAATATACAAACACTTGTGTGAAATGTAATCAATAATATGATACATTAGGTCATCTTATAACCCACAAAACTATATACATGTTTTATAATATATTAATCTGCAATTGAAATTAAATAGATATTATGTTAAAATAATAATGCTCAATCCAGGCGTACAAAATAAAAAAGTGTGAATGGTTATTCATGATACCCGTAAAAGAATTTAAAGAGACCTATTAAAGGTCATATTTGAAATTTCATTATTGTGTAAAGGTAATAACCTAATTATGTAAATGTAATTTCATATTTCTATAATATACATAAGTATTACCTAAATTTTCACAAAGTTTACATAAAATTGAAAAATCTATATAATGGTAGTCAAATACCTAGGTAAATGTAGATGCATACCTGTGTAAAGGTGATAAGAAGTTTTTTTTAATTCATGTAAAGCTAATTTACACCAGTATAATACTTATTTAGGGTTTCAATGAGCTATTTATGGGTAAATAATGAGATTCATGAAAAGATACATAGAAGTTACAAATGTATAATTAATTCAAACAATATAGGGAGTGGAGAAGATGACATTCATGATCAAAACAACATATCATGAATACATGTGAAATAGAGGCTATTTGGTTCAATAATGATAATAATATGATCAAAAATAAATGAATTAGTGAGTTTCAAATAAAATATTTGAATCAAAATATCTTGAACAATATTGGAGATCATAAATGAAAATTGAGAAGAAAATCTAATTGATATTCTAGTTGTATGACATTTCTTCATAAGACTTTGTCAAAAGTATTTGTATCTTGTGTCTTTGTTTGTAAGTATTTTTGTTATAAGTATATGAATGTGGGTAATATGACTTTGATTATATGAAAAGTATTATAATTAATAATATTATAATTCTTTAAAGATTCAATACAAGACTAGGTTGTTCATATGAATTTGAAAATCCAATAATTCTGGATAATATGATGTTGACGTATTGGACATTATTAAAAAAAAATAAAAAAAAATGAGATTCATGATATTATTATATTTTTTGGATTTAGTCCACAAGGAAAAAAGAAAATTATCAAACTGTGGTACTTATGAATCATCATATATAGATGTAAAAGGTTTTAAGGTAGCTGATTTTGGGGAATATGAGGGTAATATTTTGAATATCATAAAAATATATAAATTCCCATGTCTTTAAGAGGATTAAAGGAAACATTTTTTATTTATTAAATCTGGTGATATTGGGGCTTTAGGAATGATATTATGGTAAATTTATTTCTTGGATTCCATGGTATTTATAAGATTAGAATCTAAGAAAATATATTTAGACATAAATGTGAATATAAGTAATTAGAAAAAAAATAGATTGTTTCATGGATCTAATGATGTTGTGTATTATATGAATCTTAACATGAGAGACAAAAGAAGAGTTCATTTCATTGGTTTCAACTAGGAATATATTAAGTATCTACCTAAGAAGAATAAGAATATTGGGAAGGTACCAACACTGCATATGTGGGGTATCTTTTGGCATTGAAACATTTGAAGAATGATAACCACTATGATTTAATATCAAAGAGATTAAAGGTGAAGAAAAATTTCAACATGAAATAACATTTTATTATTAGTGTGTTTTGGTTGAAGACCCGTTAATTTTCTCAAGAGGGATTTTTGAATAACTACTGGTACTTGTTTAAATAACATTATTACAAAACATGTGATTCTAGTATAAACAATTCAATACATTCAGAAATTTAATTATTCCTTCCTTTTAGTATTTAGCTGATATTGTCCCTACCATTTTGTGAAACATAGAACAACACTTGTACTCACTTCAAGTTAAAAGTAATAATAAAATTAGTGATGTGATATGATATGATAATAGTAAGGTGTGGGATATCACATAAAGGGTGAACTATATAAATATTATGAGTGTCTATTATTTTTTAGTTTATATATTTTATGGTAAGGTCATGTTGTATATCAAATTTATTTATCCATTCCTCTTAATCAGGTTAAAGATTAAATAGTAAGAGTGGATAATTAAATGAAAGGAAAAGTTGGTAAATATAGGTATGATGACTTCCCCCCACTCAATATCCTCAAAACATCTTTATGGGATCTACATTTAGGTTCAGTTTCTATGGAATTGAATGTAGTACTCCATAATATGATGGATGTATCTTGAAACTACATCATTCGATGGTTTTAACTTTTATGCATCACTACAAAGTAGAATATTTGTTCTGGAATATGAAAAACATTTCTGAAATCATCATACCATACTAAATAGAAAATAAAACTATATAAAATACTCAAAACAAAAAACTAAAAGATAATATATATTTCTATAATATTGTAATGTGATTTTAAAAAACATTGAGAAAACTGATTCTATAACTGAAAAAATTTATAGATTTTTTATTTCATTAAATGATATATTCTAACATATTGGTGTATAGATAATAATATATATAGGTATTTTGAATTCCTGAGTGATTTATCATTTAATTTTGGAGTAGGATTGAGTGGATACTCAATGATAATATGGGTTTCCTTTTGTTTTTTTGGTTATGTCTATTTACAATCAGCTAATTAGAGGTCTAATTTTTGTTATATGATGTGAATAAAATTGTTGATTTTTATTTGGTATGATATATGTGATGTTTTGTATTATGCTTCCATATATGTTTGTGTTGATTTCTATTTTACTTTTTTCCACTATATGTGTTTATATTTTATTTAAATGGGGTATAATTTTCCCACTATCATTTCTTAGACCCCAAATGTTAGCCGACAGCCTCTAGTATATGAGTAGGTATACATGAGGTCTTTGGTACATTATCTTGAGTGTCTTTTAGAAAACCCAAGTTAGGGGTGATACAAAGTTGTATCAGTATCGATGAGTGAGGTTTTTATAGGGTGATTACCATTTTTTATTTAGGGATTATGGTATATTATAGATCTATTAATGTTTAGAGAGTAATAATGGACATCATATTTCATGCCCATACAACACAAATACATGTTGAAGTCTAAATTTCCAAGGGAACTGGATTTTTTATTAGGTTTTCAAGATTATAGATACATTATTTGATCTATAAAAATATGGTATATGAATTTCATTATTTGTGGATTCTAACATTTTACCCTAATATTAATGATTTATTACTATTGAATCATTATTTGCATGTGGTTTCAAATGATATGTGTGTGAAAACTTGTGATTTTTATAGTAATTGTGGGAAGCTTTTTATCGATTACAGTGTCAATAAAAACCAATACAGTGTTTTCATTTAAATATTCTTGGTGGAATTATACTCATATAAATTATGATTTTTGTTTCCTATATTATTGGGTGTGTGGATAATGTGTGTTTTAGGTGAGTGTTTGTATGTGTTATATCGAACCCTAAAAGTTGTGGGTAGATCCTTGAGGATAAATGGTATGGGTCCTATGTGCAGGTAGGGAAGTGTATGGTCTAGTGTGATGTGTTACAAATTATAGGTGTCCCGGATTTAAGTATCTAGACTTTTATATGTTTATTGAGAAATTTGTTTATTTATCAATGATATGTAACATCAACAAACATTTTTAGAGTATAGAGAGTGTAGAGATATAGTTCCACTATGGTGTGAATAACAATGGTCCCTTGAGGTAAAATGAGCCTGAGCTATAGGAGGATATTTTATGGAATGTAGTTTAACCCCAATTTCTATAGGGGCTTAGGAAGTTATTTTTTTATCATCTTTAGTTGATTCTGATATAAGTTATTTAAAGAATTGTTTAGGAAGCTCAGTGTGTTTATTCATTCATGGAATATTGGAAAGGGGAATTAAATTGACAAAATCATACCTTATTTTAAGGAGTGGTAGGATCCCATACAATTGTGTACTATATCACGTTTTTTCATATTATCTTCAGTAAAATTGATACTCTAAAAGGTCGGAGGATAAATAAAGAAATATATATTCTCAAAGGATAAATGAAAAATTTGTGGGATATGTAACAATAGGACGGTAGGCATAAGGGGATGACATATAATTATTTTGAGGTTTGGTTCTTTATGAATCTATTTCATAAGATGTTGAGGGTATAATGGGTCCATGAGTTCATATAACTAGTACTAGAAGAGGTATTAGTCACAAATTACCCATTGATTATGATAGACCTTTTTGGTTTTGTACCTATGATGGAAGGGGATGAGATCGCTAAGGTGTATTAGTTCAAATATGTAATTCATTATGATATTAGTGTATAGGTAAATATTTTTAAGTTGACCTCATATTTAGAGTCGTTGATCCAACTGCTAATACCTGGATCGAACCTGAATGATGCGAGTGTTCTCAGTCAAGATATGGTGTTTAGTGGGATAGATAATAGAGCTTCAGGTAGCCATATGTAGATTAATGAGGAGATAGATAAGGGTAGTTAGATTATAGAATTAACATTTCTAACCTACAATGGGTCATCAATGAGGTGTTATCTGTGCTGGTTGACAAGGCATGTTTAAGACCAAAAGAATAAAATAATTAAGGAGTATTAGTCTTATGGTTATATAGGGAATCTTGAGATTTCTTACAATATTGTCTTGAAATTATATGGAGTCTGGGGATCTAGTCATAATCAAAGATATAAGTTAATTCTAATATTAGTTCATGGAGAAACTTTTTGAGATTCAACTAAACACATAGTTCTTGGCACTGGACTAGATACCCAGTGGTGGGGGAAATAGTTTACACTAGAGACTGATGCTATTGGGAGAATTGGCATCAAGAAGTAGAGATGTAGTTCATATTAATATGATCAAAAAGAATATTTTATAACATACTGAATATCCACTGATGGAAATTAGTAAAATATGCGAATTTTATTTGTTAATTTTTCATGGTTAATACTGGTATATGGTTTGAATTATGTGTAAATAGATTAATCAGGTTTCGATTGAGGTATGGAATTTGTTTTAGATGTATAAAAACAATAATTATGTGTGGTGTATTGTATATATTAAATTCAAGGTGATTCTTTTGAATTGTACCATCAAAAGGTCAAGCATTTTGGTTATATTCAGACTATGTTGGTGACTTCTATATTAGGTAGTTCCCATAATTAGAATTGGGTTTTTTGTGCTTACTGGTAATGTGAATCAAGAGATTATGGATGTGGTTAATATAATTTTGATATTTCAATACTATATTAAGCAGTTCTATTGGGTATTGGTAAGGTTGGTTCAATGTCCTAGTCAAATACAACTCAAGGATGAGTTTGTGTTTCGTGGGAAGGTTTTGATGACCTGGGTATTCAAGTGAGGAATTTCAAGCCTGATAGACACCTAATCATGTGTAATTTAGAATTTTTGAGCTATATAAGGTGTAATATAAGTCCCATAGGTCAGTTTGGGTAGGTTTGTTAAGTGTTAGTGAAATATCCCATGATTTCAAAATAAGTACATCATGTTTGATAACATGTATGATATGCAATACCATGCATAAATTAGTTGTGAAATATTATTATTTAAATTTGATCATTATAACCAAGATATAAAATTGGAAGGTATAAATTAGATTAAATAAAATTTTAAATATATATGTATATATATATATATTCAAATAAATACAAATTTATTTATGAATTCTTAGGAAATAAGCACTAAATTTACAGTAAAGTCGTTTTATTCTTCAAAAATATATTTTCTTTAAAAATATTTTTCATTTCATTCTGTGTGTGAATATTATAATAAATTTTTGGAAAGCTTAAAATAATTAGTTTATTAAAAAAATATTATTTTTTATATAATCATATTGAAATTATCGTTTGGTGAAATTTTGTAATATTTTTTGGAAAAATCATTTTTTCTATGAATAGTGAAAAAAACTAATTTTTATTGAATTTTTTTTTCTTTTAAAGTATTTATATAGTAAAATTATATTTATGATTAGTATTAAAATTTTATTATTTTATTTCAATTTATTATAATCCAATTATGCATTTTTAAATAAATATTATAATTTAATTTACTATAAAAACATTCTATATTTAAAAGGGTGATTTTCAAACAAAATGTTTTCTACCTTATTTTTCTGATTGAATATTAAATTAATTTTTTTCACTTCTAGGTTATAAATTTTGAAAAGTAGATTCTATATTTGGAATTAGGTGGTCTTTATTTTTTAAAAAGATAATTTTTATTTCTGATCTATATGAATAGTAACCTTAGTAATTTTATTATCACGATAAAAGGTAAATTCTGTAATTAAAGTTAAAAATAATATGATAAGAATTATAAAATGACCCTAAACCATTCCTTAATATTATTATATGAGTCACCTTCATCCATAATCATCCAATAAATATGTATATTTACTTTTTAACATCTTAATTTGATTATAACCCTTATATTATTTTATGTAATGAAAAGTCAAAAATTCCACACTCTATTGTTTAATAACTATAATAGTTTTAAAATGGAGATAAACCTAAGATATGTTTGGTGGTAAATATTTATTTTAAATATAAATGATTTATTTTCATAATTATTATTTATTTTTAACTTTTAATGAATAAATAAGTACCTTAAATTCTTATACAAATCTGATGCAATAATTGTACAATTCCTGAAAAATTCAAATAACTAATATTAAAGAGAATAAAAGAAATCTAATTTTAGATAATTATTGTGATCCACAAATTTTATAGATGAATATAAAAGTTAAGGGTTGTAATAATATATTTGGTTCTAATTTCTTATGTTGTCTTGATGTTATTATAGTCAACGTAATGAATTTTGTAATGTCCCAGCCCAGATGCCACTAAATCGGTTTCCTGTGCCAGTTTTCCACACACCTCAGGCATGCCTCCTCATTTTTCAGAGGCTTACAACTAGTAATAGGGGTCTAAGGTGGTATTTTGAGGAGACTAAACTGCCATATCAGAGTGAAAAAACATAAGTAAATAGCGGAATATCATACACATCATATAATGTGGAATAATAAATAAATTAAAATTGAAACATGATGTAATAAAGTAAAGGACCGAAGTGTCATGACATAAATTCAACCTCAATCTCCCAATGGAATGATAACAAACTCAAAATAAATAATTGGAATATAAATACATCAGTCTCGAGTGCCACCTATTGTCCATATCACATACTTAGTCTCTAGTTCCCTGTCAATCTATTTCAGTGAGACCTATCAACTCCATGTGAGCATGCCACTACACAATGTAATCTTCAGCCTAGTCCCTATTCATCATATATCTGTGATTATCCTAAATGAAGTCATAAGTTCTACACATACATTTAAGTGCATGTATAGGGGTGAGACATAAATCTCAATAGGACAACCCCAACGGTGAACCAATAAACTACTATTATAAGTTCATGATCATGCAATATGATCATCCTAGAATAAACATAAATGAAAATAAATTAAAATAAAACCATCATCGATCCTTAGTTCCAAGACCTTAATCAACCATACCTTCTTGAGACAATGTTGGGGTTTCTCTAATCATGTCTCAATGATCGGGCATCCCAATTAGCCAGAGGACTCTATATCCACAGTATCTTAAAAAACTTGAAAATTATTGGGACCCATCCTAAAATAGTCATATTATATGGTATAGTAATCTAAGTCCTCCCCTATGATTTCCTAAAAACCCAAATTTGATCTCATACTAGGAACCTTGACACATCTATCTGAGTTATCATAAAAATTTACTACTAAGTCTAGTCCATCAGTCTAACATCTATCTAATGTATCATAAACAATAGGGCATGGAGTATCATTATAGTGCCGAAATCATATATCAAATCAATCATGCATCACACATTAGTTCAATGATTAAAGAATATATCAAATCAATAATGCCTAAATTATCAATGCAATGCCTAAACCATGGATGTAGTGCATTAGTTCACCATATATCCTTGCTGGTATACTATCAATTCCCATACCATCAGTCTAGAACATAGAACAAAAAGTATGTTATTTGATATTAGAGACTCATCCTAACACCTAATCCATATAGTATACTTTAACTTCATGGAAAATTAGTCAATAATCTAACCACATACATGTGATTTAAAATCCACTATACTCAAAAACAATAGACAACATTCTAGGAACCTTGTCCAACACTCAAACCATACACAATAAATCGATACTAATATAACGTGTCTTGTAAAAATGATATCTAAAACCATTTATGTGGATAGTTTTCCTAGCTATCTCACCAATCACAGAACCTACTAGTAAATCTAGTCCAAAATATGGCATCACAAACATATAAAAACTTCCTCTTAGGTGAAAACCATGTCCCACCATCTAAAACCAAGAGAAAACATAACAAGGTATGGATGAACAACCATTACCATAAATATATCCTCAAATGTCATAAATACCATGGAAATAGTAAGGCACCCTTCTAGGGCTACCTCTATCTCATTCAAGTACTTATTCCATCTTGGCACAAGAAATATACTTAAATATCCCCTAGTGGCCTCCAACTGATCCTAGATCAGTAATGCACCAAAAAAAGGCATAAAAAATCAAGACCATGCCATGTGGTGATTCTCAATAGCTTACTACAACATACAATGCTCACTGGATCAGAAAAAATTCCACTAGATTCATACTCAGGAGTCCCTCATACTCAACTCAACAACATAATAGTGCCCAAACATAACTGTTATCCTATGATTTCAAACTAGGCTGAAGCATCCAACCACATTGATCCTTAAACATAGGATCTAATCCTCAACTACTTTAATCTAGATCAAATGGTCCTCATGCATTTAGAAAAATAATGATCACCCAATAGATACTACTCACTAGAGGATTATAAATACAAATCAAAAGGAAATATTCCTTCTAAACTATTTTGTTCCAAAACACCATCTATACACCCATTAGATGCATAAAGGATCCCAAAATCATTATATATGTAGAAAAAAGATCATAATGGACTATTGAAAGTCCAATTATATCTCTGAGGAACAAAACTCCCAAACCTACCCCCCAAAGGGTAACAAAAGAGAAGTACACTGCATGTATGCCTGAGTGCACATAATAGACACACTTTTCCCCATATTGTTGTTTAATATGGCTAGAGTTGGCATGAAAAACCAAAGTATATAGCATATAAGTCAGGTACATGGAATGTTCCCTATATAGGGACCCTACCTGTACACCACGCATGGACAGGACATGTGTCTTTATCTAGTCATGTATTCCTACATTGTGTGTAACCCATACAAGTTTTGTTCATGTACTATACATGGATATGTCCCCCCTACATGGGTCATATGGCCTTGTACTTAGCCACATGTCAAGTGAGACAACACGGTATGTCCTCTAGAATACACACCATATTTAAATCTTCTTCTCCTATTCCTAGAAAAAGAAAAACACATTGAGTGTTTTCTTAAAACTACAAAACGTGTAGTTGATTTTTCAGAACTGGAAACCCCTATGAACCTCCTAAAACCCCTAAGTTTCTTATATTACGTACAGATCGACCCCCATAGGGTCCATAGAAATCATAATAGGGATATATAACATTAAAAAAATTTATCTATGGTTATTGGGGAAGAAAACTTGAAAATCATCCTTCCTCGTGGCATAAACACTGAAGCTTCAAGTAAAAATACACTCCTGGAAGCCACTTCACATCATTCTGGTCCAGATCTACACTATGGATGATGTATGCAGTCTTATCCTCCCCATACCCTCTCAGTTCATCTATCAAGCATAGGGACAAGCCCCTCCCCCTTTCCTACGATGGATGGGAATCCCCCAAATTTGACGGGCATTTTACTTAATTTAGTTAATTAATTAATTAAATTCCCATTTAACACATGTCCCATGTCTTGAAAACAGAAGCTGATTTATATATCACCTAGAAAAAATCACCAATTTTGGACTCAACTATGGGGTAAAAATCTCAAATTGATTATATATTCAAAAGATATCATCACATAATCCTACATGAACAATTTAATATTTAATTAACTAAATATTAAATATTTTTCCAAAACATGAACGACTCATAATTCCACCCATCTCATGTAAAATTGTAAACAAATTATTTTATGACCAAATAAGTGGTTATAAATATTATCTATGATCATATTATAGGGTAAATTTGACCATTTTACCCCTCACAAACACCCAAAAGCAAAAAATCAATTTTCTGCTAAAATATCAAAAACCCATAAAATCTTAGAACTCTACAACCTCCCCACAAGATACCTTATCATCCTCAAGAAACCTTATTAGTATTAAATCCATACATCCCAACCCACATTGGTCTTCAATACATACTCCAATAATTGTGTTTTACTCAAGGGAAACTATCGTGTTTCTCTTCATAACTCCTAAGATATGGCGTCCAACCCATCCAAGGTCAAGACACCACTTTCCACCATCAAAAAACTACTACGATAGAGCATAACCACAATCATCCATACTAATACATCACAACATCATTTAAAAATCATCATCAAATTCATGGTTCTTCCCCCACTAAATAACTCAACCCACTTCTACCAATTATAATCCATGATGCTTCTCATCATCGAAGTTTCCTTTCATAACACATACTCAACGATCTACCAACCTTATCGATGTTGTCCACACTACATATTTTACCCTATCTACAAAAGGGTCACATCACCATGACTGATATAGTACTCCCCAACTTAGAAGTATCCTTATGGTCACCTCATAACCAAATATATTTCCCATAGCCCATGCCCCAATCACAACCAAACAATGGAACTAAACATGGAAATCTCGCTCCCACCAGAGTAGGAAAAAATGATACATCTACTATTTCCAATTTCAACATCCGAGAATGAAAACCACGGTATTCATTGATATCCATTATATTGCAAGAACCCAACTCACATATAGTCGATTGTTCACTCTCAGTCATATGGCTTCAACCACTCCACTCCATGAGCACGGCCTCCAATGATACGACTTATCAACCAAAGGAAACACATACATAGAAATGAATATATCGAGTTCTCTCTTAGAATACTCAAGATGATGTCAATATATTGGACATGGTTATCTTTAAACTATGATTATACTTAGATGTCTATGGTGAATAAAACCTCAACCTCATCGACTCTAAAACATCATAGTTCTATTCTAAGGGCCTCAAGTCACCATGTATGTGCCTATCATCACACCTGCAATGATTTTCATCCCACTCATGGATGCCTTCCCAACACAAGAACCTTAGATGTACACTCTCGTAATGTCTAATTCACAATCCAAAGGACGCAACATTTCAAAATTTCTTTTATCTCCACTATTTCACTATCACATAACCATTACACACTCTTGTCTAACCCAACCACAAAACCTTCTTTGACTATAACAAGTCACATATCACAAAAACTCATCTCAAAATCCTTAACAAAGAAACATTAGAACTATTGATGCTCTGTATCCAACTCAAATCCACCTGTCTCAGCTCACCTTCACAACCATTTCCTATGCTAGGAACCTAAAAAACCTACCACTCTCAAAATCAACTATAAGGTGGAAACACTGGAACACAACTTCAACTTCTAGAAAACAAAATGCACCCAGTGAGCCTAAAAATAAAACCCAACTTCTCCCTTCATTAACATTGTAAAAATAATAAACAAATCCATATATACCTCATGTGCCCAAAAAGAACAAGTAAATCAGTTGACCCCTCTCATCGGTCACCCTCTAATGTCAAATGGATCAAACTCCCTAATCTAGAGTCACGTCAAAAAGGACACAAGTCTCTCCCATATATCCCTATTAATGAATCCTCACATCAAGTCACTATATCTGACCACATAGGGTCAAATCCAACTCATAGAAGTCTTAAACTATTGGCCATCAAACATTCTATCGTCTCATCATCAAATGACATCAACAAGTCAAAACACCCACCTCTAGGTTCTCACACTATAAAAGAATAGTGTACCAGACAACTTCCCACAACTAGGGTGTTTATCCTTTCATAGAATATACACATTATAATGTTACCTGGTGGACCTAGACAAGAAACCAATCCCAAAGAAACCATCCAAAAGGGGTTAATAGTCCTACACTTATACCATACTAACCCACCAAGTTCACTACCCCAATCTTATAAAAGGACCACCCCTACATCCTCATCATAAAGTATCTCACCATAGATCCAAAAAAACCTTCCATTATAAGGAAATATACAAAATCACGCACTATCATGCCATTGACATGTGGATCCTATATTCTTAATATGATGCATTATATGCCTCTTACCTCTGAAGGCTAAGAGTCAAAACCAAATCACAGGCCTCTTTACAACAGGTCAATAGACTGATATCTAAAAATAATCTAAAAAAATAATCAAATCTAAATAACACGTGTGTCTCCTAATGATAAATCATATACAACCATAATATCATAAAATAGAATAGAAATCACATCCCCTAGTAACCGGGACTTCCAACCAGAATAGGTGTTTATGAAACACAGGCCCAATATCTATATAATGCTCTAAAAAATCCCATATCTCTCATATAACAAACTTGAAATAGTAAATTAATAAGAAATTAACTACTCTAATGCCACTTTATAACATCCCATCCTAGATTCCACTAAACCGGTGCCCTAATCCGGTTTACTACCAGACCTCAAGTGACCCTTCTCGTAGGCCAAAAGTTTCCGACTATAATCACAGATCTAAGGTTGACTTATAGAGATACATACCTATATATTAGAGTGAACAACCAAAATAAATAACCAAACATCATACATATCATATAATGCATAATAATAAATGAACTAAAAGTGAAAAATTATGTCATAAAATATAATATAGTAAAATCCCGAACATCCATTACATACATACAACCTCAATTTATGTCTGGGCCATTCAAAAATAAAAAATAACCAACTAAAAGATAAATACATCAGTCCCTACTACCAACTCCAGACCATATCGCAGACTTGGTCTCCATTTCCCTATCAAGCTTCTCCATCCTGACCTATTAACTCCACATGAGCATCCCACTCAACCATGCAATCATGGGCTTCAGACCAATCCATCATGCATCCATGCTGAACCTAAAAGCAGACATAACGTCAATACTTAAACTGAGATGCATGTATAGTGGGTCAGAAATAAATCATAGTAGGCCACCCCTAATGTAAAACCAAAAAACTACTTCCATAAGTGCATGATCATGAAATGCACTCATCCAATCCAAAACATAACTAAAAATTAATACAAATAAAACCATAGTTGATCTGTAAGTACAATACCTTGATCGACCATACCTACATAATCCAACACCATGGTGTTTCTAAGAATGTATCAATGACCATGCATCCAAGTTAACTTACGAGATCTATATCCATGGTAGCCGCACCCAACTTGGAAATTCTGGGGACCCATCCTACGATAGTCTTATCATTAGGGATACTAATCTAAACTATCCCCTAATATGTCCTCACAACCCAAAAATTATATCATACTAGGAACCTCGAAACATCTATCCAAGTTACCACAAAAAATTACTACCCATCCTAGACCATCAGCATGACATCTATCTCACGTATCATAAATAAAGTTCCTAGATCATTTGTCCAATACCTAAACCATATATCATATTTTCCATGCCTATAGCATTAGAACAGAGCATAAATCGTATATAAAATCAATAATTCCTGGAGAATAATTCTAGTTCCTAAATAATTGATGAAAAACATCAGTCCAATATCCATCCTAGTTGGTATACCATCAATTCCCATAGAGTTATTCAGCTGCATAAACAAACAAAGTATACTTTCTGTGTCTAGAGCCCCGGTATGAAACTTAATCAATATAGTATACTATCACTACCTATAAAATTAGTCAAGAATCTCACCACATACATGTTATGTCACATCCACTATACTAAACAATATTACACAATGTTCCTAAAACCTTGATCCATCACTCAAGCCACAAATAATATATAAGTTCCAATACAGTGCATCTTTTCTGATACATATTTGAAGCCATATATTTGGATCATCTATCCATTTATACTAGAAATAATATCCCTTATTATTAAATAATACCCAAAAAAGGTATCCAAGCCATATCATAATATCCCCAATGGGGAAAACCAAGTCTCAACATCCACAACCAAGAGAAAACGTAACAAGGACTGGATGAACACCCATGCCCATTGAAATATCCTCAAATATCCCAATGTTCATGGAAAGAGTAAGACAGCCTATGAGGGAACCCTCTATATCATATAAGGACTCAAGACAACACCACATATAAACATAATTAAGTTGCACTCAATGGCCTCCAACTGATCCTCAGTCAATAATGCGCCCACAAATGCATCCAAAAACATGATGATGATATGTGCGTATTCTCAATAGCTCACTACAACATCCAATGATCACTTTATCATAAACCATACCAATAGAGGCATCCTCAAGAGTCCCTTAAAGTAAACTCAACACCACAATGGAACCCATCTATAACTTCCATCTTACTCTTTAAACCAATCCTAAAGGCTCCAACCACTTTGATCCTCAAACATAGGATCTAAACCCCAACATCTCTTACATCAAGAAATTGGTCTCAATTCATAGGGACAAATCAAGATCTCCCCAAATATACTACTTCATCCCACAATCCAAGATCCATCCAAGTAACCTCTAATAGATCATCATTACCAGATTAGGCCAGGATGATATCCAATCTCAGAATCCACACCCTTGGCTTTATAGCTCACAACCCAGCCCATTAAATGATTTAGAATCCAAAAATCAAGGAAATCCTTCTAATGAAATATCTTGGTCCGAAACACCATACAGATAGCCTCGAGATGCCAAAAGGATACCACCATCACGATATATGTGAGAAAAGGATCATAATTGACTACTCAAAAGTCCAATTTTATATTTGGGGCACAAAACACCTGAAATCCCCAAAAGGATAACAAAGGATAATCACATGATGTGTATGAATGAGTACATGGTTTGGACTCACATTTCCAAACATGGGCCATTACTTCAGCTGGACTTGGTGTGTAAAACCCAAGAACACATCATGCAAGTCAGGTACATGGCATGTACCCAACACGGGGACCCTACCCATGTACCACACTTGGTCTGGCCAAGTCTCTCTATCTAGTCATGTCTTCCTACATAGCATGTAACCCATATAGGGTATGTCCATGTACACTACGCAACCATTTCCCCCCAAAAAGGGTCATATGGCCATGTACTTGGCCAAACTCTAGGTGACACTCTATGGTGTGTCCTCTAGACTACACATACAAATCTTCTTCTCTTCTTCCCTGAACAAGAAGAACACATGACATCTATTCCTTAAACCACAAGTCATGTTGTCATATTTTACAAACCTAAAACCCCTATGAACCTCCCAAAACCTCTGCTTTTTTTCAATCAGGTACAGATCTACCCCTATGGGGTATATAGAAATCATAATAGGGCTATAAAACAAGAAAACATTAATATATGTGTGTTAGAGAATAAAAATAAAAAAACAGGTCAACCTCATGGCATATATGCTGAAGCATCAGGTCCAAATCCACTTTCGAAAGCTACTTCACCTTGATCTAGTCCAGATCTATGCCATGGAGGATGTCATGTGGCATCTCTTCCCCCTACCATCTTGATACGACCACCACATGCAGGCAGATGACCATCTTCTTTCCCTTCTATGCGTTGGAAGATCCCAAAATGGGGGGTCTATTTAACATAATATAATTAATTAATTAATTAAATTCACATCTAACAGGCATCCTGAGTCTTGAAACCTAAATCTAGTTAATACATTGCCTATGAAAAACACCCCATTCCAGACTCAATTGTGGAGTTAGAATCACAATATTATGATCCATTCAAATGATATCACGACCCTAACTTACACAAAAAAATTAATATTTAATTCATTAAATAATAAATATTCTTCCAAAACTCAAATGGATAGAAATTCAACCAAAATCATGTATTAGGGTAAACGCCATATTTCGGGACAAGAATAGTGGTCAAAAAATATCCAAGATCATCTTCTAGAGTAAAATTTACCATTTTACACCGTTGAAGCACCCAAAAGTAAAATTTAATTTTTTTTCTAAAATTTCAAAATCTTATAAAACTTGGGTCTCTAGAAATATATCTAAAAATTAGAATTGATTATATTTGATAAAAATATTATTTCCTTAAATGATAAAAAATTTATAAAATTCATAGATTTTTTTAAGTGATTAGGATATGGTTTATAATATCATCTGTGGTCTATTTATGGACCTTTTTAAATTTATAGTAACTATAATGACAGTCAGAGAGTAAAAAATATTATTGTTATGGTAAGTTTGTTAAGGGCTAATGTGGTGGTTAAAACGAAAATATAATGATAAAAATATAGAGAAAAATTTCCGAAATTTTATTTGATGATTGAATTTAGACTCATCCTCATATTATCTCACAATACTATCAATTTTGACCCATTTTGGACATCAAAATTAATTTATAATAATTTGAAAATTTATGAAATTCCAACGGTGTCGCTCCCCTCTCTTATAAAAGGGAATATATTCTTCTCTTTAATTCACACTTAAAATTAATTTTTTCTTACACTCTATACTCAAATACCTTAATAAAATTCTTGTAAACTTTCTAGAGGTCTTATTTATGGAATAATACCAAACCCAATTTTATTAAGGTGTTATGAAAAGAAGGTTGTCTAGAAAAGAGATATTGTTCTTAACAAAGTGAATCTTTATTATTTCTTCTTAAACCTTCTTAAAATATTCCTAAAACCTGATTATATAATAAAAATAGTTTATTAAATATAATAATATTTTATTATTTAAGTATAATAAACAATATACTTCTCTAACCTCTATAAAATGGGAATGTAATTCATCATTCATGTATACGGAGGACTACCGTCTCACGAACCAATGTAATTAATTTTCTATAAACACATCTCATGGATGATTATAATGATTTATTTGTTGTATTTATATCATATTAAATATTTATTTATCATTTTATAAAGATAATATAACTCTTATTTTATTAACATTCCATTCACTAAAAAATGATAACTTCGTTAGTGAGTATGAGTGGACTACCACCTCCATGAGGTAATGTGATTCATATTTCATCCCCACATCACATGGATGATATATATAATTATTATTACATAATTAATATGATATTTATGATATAATTATAATTCTATAAATATAAAATAATACACACCTTCTTTCCATTATGTTCTTACAGAAATGGAAATGTTATTCTTGTGTACCTACGACCAACTGTCTCCATGATTGTAACATAGTTCATTATTCATAAAAAAATTAATGGTTGGTTTTGAAATTTTAATTTATGTATAAAAATTAAAATTATTTCATTATTATTATTCTATATATAATTTAACAACAAACCCCTTGACCATGGTCATTATATCGAATTCATTTTGAAATTATGGACCAAACATCCTTAAAAGGACCAATGTTGACTTAACTGATTATGTAAATAAATATTTCAGAATAATAAATGAATAAAATTGTTTTATGATAAGATATTAATATATTAAAATGATAATAATAAATAAAATGATTGATATGATTTAATTATACCAATGTTGAAGGATATTTATAGGAATTCTGGACTCGGTGTAAGGAATTTCATCTCAATTTCTTTTCATTCATTCAAGTGTTAATATCATGAACCTTATTTATTGTATATGGTATATATAATTCCCCTTTTAAATGTTATATCGGTAATCATTCATACTACATTAAATTTTATGTTTCATTTTAATAATTTTATCCTAGGGGTTTTGACCTAAAATTTACCATGTGGTAAAGGGTTTCTTAACTCAATTTCCTTAACTTGGGTTGTAACTATTTTTCATTAACATTGTTATGCCATGAGTATGTGTGAATTGATTCTATAAATTGGTTTATTATTTATTTCCACTATTTTTGTTAGGATTTAAATTTTTTACAAAAAATCTATCCATTTATAAATTCTCGATTCAATGATATGAACTTTCTTAAGGGTTATTCATCTCAAATTACATTTCCTTAGGACATATGTTTATGATGTTCACCAATCTTATTTTATGAGGTGTATATACTACCATTTTGAAATTATAGAAATTTAATCTCCTTGTTTTCATAATATTTAATGTTTAATTTGAATTTATTCTTTCTAGGTATTATGATTGAAGAGTTACATAAGTATAAATGGATTTATGTTGCAATCTCTTTTATTTTTTGTGTTGTTTATATACAAAGTTACTTAGGGAGGAAATTGTAAGCTATTGTTTTCTTTAACCACTTATATTTTATTTTCCTCTTCTTATGAATTTTTTTTATATGTTTGATTTCAAATTCCTCCCTTATTGATTAAATAAATATCAATAAAGTTGTTTGTAAGTGATGCTGATTTTGTATCTTCTTTTAGATCATAAATCCACCCCCCCCCCCCATATCCATGTTTTTAAAGTGTTTTAGAAAATGTTATTTTTTTAAAAAAATATATTTACTCAATATATATTACAAGATATTTTTACCATTTTTAAAAGGTTTTGAAAAAGAAATTTCGTAATATTTTTTCAAATGAGTCACTTTTGACTCTATTAAAAAATGTTAAAAATGAATATTTATTTTTTACATATAAAAAATGAAAAAATTTACCCACCATCATGACCGTTGTTTTATTTTAATAATCCTTTATGAGTTTTCAGGGTTATTTTCAAAGAAATTTTTTGTCAATATTTTTAAAATTTTTATTTTTTAAAGTGATTTCCAAAGTGAAAAGTAAATATTCCTCAATAATGCTTTCATAACCTTTTAATGATACTTATACTTATCAAATCCAACAACCATTAAATTTACTTATTCTCCACTGGGTATATTTTGAAATGATACCATCCTAATTCTTTCATTGAATGGATATTTATTATTTAAAATAGGTCATGGATCCAATTTCTTTTCCATAGGTTAATAATCTTATGAATGTAATACTATATTTTAACTTATATAGAAACAACTAATTTTCCCACCATTTCTAAATTTACGTTATATTTTTATTCCCTTATAATATTTCATGAAAAACCCTCCTTATCTTATTCGATATGATTTATTTTTTAAAATTGGGTTTAAAAGAAAACCGTACTTTTATAACTGATTTTTTCACATGGGTTTAAAATATTTCTTCACGGGTTTCATTCATGATATGGTCATTGGACTTTTTATGAAAGTTTTGGCCCCATTATTTCTCATGGGTCATCTAAAAATAGCTTATACGAAGGGTCGATACCCATTATAGCTCATGGCTATTCTAGATATTGCTTATATGATGGTTTCACCTAGATAGAACTCCAATGCATTGGGTAATGATTATGTTCTTCATATAATTATATTATAAGTTGTTTGTATGGTTAATATAATAATAACGGTTATACAAGGTTTCTATGATGATGATTTCCCAAGGTTACAACATGTTTTCTTTATGATGTTATGGGTTATAAATATTTCCTCTAATCATGGTTTGTATCACATTTCTTGTGATTATTTATTCTTAGGACTCTTATCCTATGGTAAATCTTTATGAAATGTCTCATGATTTTTTATACAAGTATTAATGGTTATTATTTATCTTATGATTATTCTCTTTCACATTTATTATGTTATCACTTCCGTTATACTCATCTAAAACACACTGATAACAATGAATTTTTAATTCTTATGTTTACCCTTACTGATTATTTTTACTCACCATTATTTTGGTTCATTTTCCCAAGATTATGAAGAATGATGAAAAATTATTTTAGTCTAGAAATGTTTCATATGTGATTAAATCTGAGAGATATGTTGAAGATTTAATATGGAATATAAAAGACTAGGTATAGTTGTAAATATACTCTCTTGAAGCCATGAGTGTTTTTTAATAAATATTTTTTCATAATTCTCTAAAAATATAAACCTAAATGTTCCTTGGGTATGTAAGTGATCCAATATTTCCTTTTTTATATTATATGTTTTGGATTGAAAAAATTGGGTCACATTTATTAATATCAAAGATAGATATGTAATTTATTTTCTTTTTAACACTGAATCTAGGAGTGGAGATTCACGAGTATTACAGTTGGTATCAGATTAGGGCTTAGATAACTATGGATATTAGTATGTTTTCATGTGATGTTAACTTAAGAGTTATGGATACTATGAAGGGTTTATAAATTTAAGGTTTTCCATAAGTTCCAAGTCTTATACACCCTCCTTGATGTTTTATGTGACAGAATTTTATGGTGACTAATGATATTTTGGGAGACATTTTATTGGGTTTAGGTATATGTAACCCATAGTATTGATACTATTTATTATTTTAGAAAAATGTTTTTTAACTTTTGGGAATGTAAGCTGAAATGTATGACATAACCTATATGGTTAAAACTTTAATTGATGTCATTATTTTTATATAATTTTATTTATTTATTTATGGAAATGATTATAATATCTTATAGATTATGATACGAGGGCATATACATTGTTGGTAAAAGGCAATAAGAAATATTGATGTTATTTGGATATAAATGTAAAATTTATCTGGGAAAATGAGTAATCAAATCCTTTTTATTTTTGGGTTTCAATGTTGGTTTAGAATATGTTGATGAATATTAAGGATAGTTATTTATTTAATTATTTTGTTTGAACTTTGGATATTACTATTTTATTTTTTATATTAATATATTATTTATTTATATAAAGGATTCTAAATTTTGGGAATTTTCTTACATTTTGCTAACTATTTTGGTTTTCGTTAATGTATAAAGATAGGTGGACTATCTTGTTAATCACTTATTGATTATGTGATTCTTTATAAGATTATTTTAGTTGTTTATATATAAAAAAATCATCTTTATTACTCATCATTTGGAAAAAATGATGAGATTATGATTCAAATTAATTAAAGGATGAAATTATACTTATAAAGTAATTATATTTTCTTACGTTCACAGTCAATATGATAAAAAATAACTCAACTAATTTAAAAATAATCTTAAAATAATAAATTATGTCCTATTATTTTCTCTTCCAATGAATCGATGATCTTTTTCACACTTATCTGGTTTATGGTTTTATGGATGTTGACTTTCTCATAGCCATTCAATTTCTTATTATCAATGATCTATGTCACTCTCCATCATTATTTAGACATTATGATTATCTTCTATGTGGACATTTTCGCTTCCCACTAGTGTTTTTCTATTTTGAATCCTATTATGTTTTATCCCAAATGATCTTTATACTTCCCTTTCTCTCATTTCAAGAGGATGTTTTGTGTACCCTTTTTACAAAGTGGGATTTCAAAATTGGTATTTTAAAATATATATATGCAATTGCTAATATCAATTTTAAAATTTTCAATGATGATATTCCTTAAATGTGGGATAATTTAATATCCTAATATATTAAAATAAAAACATTAGGTTCGACAACGTGTATGACACGCATCACTCGGCATAAACAAACCATGAAAAAATATTATTTAAATATGACCATTATAAACTATCCACTAAACTAGAAGTTAAGAATAATATTAAATAATTTTTTTAATATATAAAAATTTTCTAATCAATAAAAATTCATTTATTAACTCTTAGGAACTAAGCAATAAATTTTTAGTAAGGTCATTTTATTCTTTAAGAATATGTTTACTTTAAAAATGATTTTTTTTATCTTTGTGGGTGAATATTTTAATTAATTTTCTGAAATTTCTAAAATTTTATTTGAATAAAAAAATACAAATTTTAAAATAATCATCACAAAATTATCTTTGGGTGAAATTTTGTAATTCTTCTTAAAAGATTATTTTTCAGTGAATAGTGAAAAAAACTGAATGTTATTAAAAGTGGTATATCTTTTAAATAATTTACATAGTAGAATTATATTTTAGTTTAGTTTTAAAATTAAATTATTTAATTTTTATATAAATTAATACAATAATGGTTTTATAAATGAATTTCATACTTGAATTTAGTATAAATACATTTTATATTTCAAAAGGGAATTTTTTAAAAACCCATTTTTTGTCATGTTTTTATGGTTTGATTTTAAATTAAATTCTACCGCTTATGTATTTTTTATTTTTGAAAATTATGTTCCATATTTGTAATCATGAGGTACAAATTTGTTACATAGGTCCCTTTTATTTTTTTTTACACATTAATAGTAACCATAGTAATTGTGTTGTCATAGAAAAGGGTAAATTGGGTAATTAAAATAAAAAATAACACGATGAGAACTATAAAATGACCCTAACACTTTCCTTAATATTATTTTATTACTACACTTCATTTATAATTGATAAATATTCAGTTTTATTTCCTTTTTCCATTTAGATTTGATTATGACATTTATAATATTTTATGTAAAGAAAATTCAAAAATGTCACACTCTTTTTTTAAGAAATATTATATTTTAACCTTGTTTTTAAACAGAATATATGTACAGTTATGAATATTAATTTGAAATATAAATTATATATATAAATCATGATAATTTATTTTTAATTTTTAGTGTATAAATTATTATTGTAAATGATTACACTAATTTGACACAGTAATTATTCAATTAATGTAAAAAATAAAATATATGATATTAAAAATATTAAAAGAAAATAATTTTTGAAAATTAATGATATAAATGAACTCTCTATATGTATATAATAGGTTATTTATGTAATAAAAAAAATTAAATTTCTTTTTTTCATCTGGATGTTATTAAATTCAAACTAATGAATAGTTATAAAAATTGGCATTAATGATATTTTATAATAAATACTATTTTATAAAATGAAAAAAATCATAAAATATTATATTAAAAAATAAATTGTTATAAAGTTTATAATATCAACCATGTTTTGTTAATGAGACTTTTTATATTTATAGTCACTATAATGACCCTCAATGACTAAAAAACCTTATTGTCACAATAAGTGTAAAAATGGTTAACGGGGTGGTTAAAACAAATAAATAAGGATAAAAACACAGTAAAAAAATTCCAACTTTAATTGTATTATATTATTTTTAATAGTAATCATATTATATTTTAATATTACCAATTTTTAATCATTTGGAAGTTAAAATTAATTTATCTTAATTTAATATTTTTGGAAATTCTAAGAGTGCCTCTCCTCTCTCGTATAAAAGAGAAACTCCTCTTCTCATTACAGAACACATAAAAACCCATTTCTATTGGTCAATATCTACCCTAATACCTTCTTAAAATCCCTCCCCATAATATAGTGGTATTATTTATTTTATAATACCAACCATAGTGGTCTTAAGGTGTCATGAAATGGAGGTTGTCTGAAGAAGAGGTATTGTTCTTAACCGAGTGGATCAATTTTATTTCTTCTCACACAACCATGAAATATTCCTTAATCATAAATATATAATGAAATAATTTTATTTCATATACTGATATTATATTATGTAAATTGAAGAACCTGTATCCATCTTCAACCTCTGTCAAATGATAATGGAATTTATCATTCATGTGTATGGTGGGATATTGTCTCGCAAACTGATGTAATTCGTTTTCCATCACCATCAATCACGACATGTTAAACTTATGGATTTAACTAATATAAATGATTTTAATGAAACATTAATCATTTTAAAATTATAATATAACACATGTTTTGTAACACCCCGAGACTTTATGAAAAATATTCTTTTTAATTTCATTAATGTCTTGTGTTGTACGCTAAACCAAAAGGAGCTTGAACAACACGCATCCTTGACTTGCCTTGCATTACACGCAATCACGACCTTCCTCGATAGCATGTGTAGTGCGCAATACCGAGTTTCACTAAACAACGATATGCTATTAAAATATTATTAAAACTAGACGTTATGAATAGTAATAACCACCTTTTAAAATTTTAGAAATTTTAGCTCTCAAAATGGACTTCATTTTTGGATTCGGAGTATCGAATTTAGCCTAAGGTGAAATTTTCGTACTTTTCGAATAACTTTCATATTCTAATGAATAGTGAAAATTACTAAATTATAATTAAAAACAACTTTTTTAATCGAAATAATTAATAGTGATAAATTATTAATTTGAGTGGTTTTAAATTATATTTAGAATATATTTTTACAATTTAATACAATGTTGGTCATTGGATGTAATTTCACATTTAAACCAGTCATAAACAAGTGTCAATCTTTTGATAGTTATTATCTCTTAAGAACACGCTATTTGTTTTGACGACGGGAATTAATTTTTAAATTAATTAATGCAACTGATATGTTTTTAATTTGATAAAATAGACATCATTTTTGAATTCATAATATCAAATATATCTTAGATATAATTTTTGGTATTTTTCTCAAAACTTTCATTTTTTTGATGAATAGTGAAACCACTAACTGGTAGTTAAAAAAACTGAATTTTTCATAAAACATAATTTTACCGCTTCTGTGAGTGGAATTTAGAAAATCCGAGAGACTCGGTTGATGTCAGTAAGTAAAATTTGGTTCAATGAGATGAAAATAATTTTTTGGTGAATAGTAACTTTTTACTTTTTTTTACCACAGTTAAAAGTAAATACGGTAATTAAGGGTAAAAATGTTATTTTTATTACCCTAACACATATCCTAATTCTATTGGATAAGTGTAATTCGACCAAAAACAACCTTAGGAATAAAATATGACCATTTAGGCCCACTTGGATTAGATTAGAACATTTATTATTAATTTATTGAAAGAAGGGATAAAATTGTTAAAATCAAAGTTTAATAAGTAAATAATTTTTAATATGGGGTTATAAATAAGATAAATTAGAATATAAATATTAATTAGAAATATAAAAAGATTTCCTACATAATGGTATTTTATTCGTAATTTTTAGACATTAAATAGTTTAATTTATTTATGACACAACGATGATGTAGTAATTACCTTATTATTGAAATATTGACATAATTGATGTTATAAATACCCAAATAAATATAATTTGAGACTTTTTATGACTTACACTAATTTTATAGGTTAATATGACATGTTATTGTTTATTTAAGTAACATGGTTCGAACTTATCATTCTGTTATGAATTTCATAAAAATCATGTACCAAATAGTTTCAAAATTGACATAAATTATTTTTTAAAACAAATATTATATTATTAATTTTTATTTTATTCCTAAAAATCTAATGTTCGGCCAAATGACTTAGATAAGGTTATATATATTAATAATAAACAACTTGGGGTTCGTTTGGCTTGATATAGTAAGTTTATTAACCATATAGTGTAAGAAAACAAAAAGACACGGTAAAAGTTATATTATTTAACTTAGAGTTAAATCTAATTGATAAGGTTAAAATAATAACCAAAACTTGTCTAAATACTATTGTATGAGAGGATTTCGACCCATCCCCACTTTAACTTCGAAATAATACCATTTGGAACCATTATAAACCGAATTTAACCATAATATAAAATAATATTTTGAGATTTTCCTAAGGTGCCCCTCTCCTCCCTTATAAAAGGGCACCTCCTCCCTCTCCTCCTCACACCAATTTGAGCATTAAAGCTCGGCCAAACAATACCAAAATCTCTTCTCCACTTCCCTAGTATCATCCTAGATGTCATGGTCTTCTTCAAATACCATCCTTAGTTCTTTAAGTGGAGGTTAAGTGAAGGCGCGTCAAAAAGAGGTAATATCCATTACCGATCTTTTTCAATTTCTTTCTTCTTCAACTTCTTCTTCTTTAGTTGTTTCATGATAAAGTAATAACATAAGTATTTATTATATACTGATATGTTATTATAAATATTAAACAACTCTAATTAATCTTCTATCCATCCTACGGAAAAAGGAAATCACAGCGCGTGCGTACGTACGGAATACCGTCTCCACGCCGTGGTGTAATCTACTTTACGCCACCACCTTAATTGGATGGGTATAATGGTGTAATGAGTAACTATATATGATTATTATAAATTTATATTTATACTGAAATAGTATACATATACTTCAACACAAGTTCATGATCATGAGAACGATATCATCGCTCGTGTGTACGTACGGACTACCGTCTCCACGACGCGATGAGATTCATTCTCCACATTAACCATCCATGAATGATTATAAAGTATATATAATGAATAATAATGAAATATATGACATGTTAAATCTAATTTATTTATGTATATATATATTTATGTCATCTACTTACTTCCATTCAAGACAATAAGGAAAGGAAAACAGCGTTCATGCGTACGTACGGACTACCGTCTCCATGAACGGTGTGTTTCATTTCATTTATCTATCTATTATATATATATATATATATACTGAATATATATGATATATAAATCATGTTTTATATTATGGAAGTAAGTAAATCATGATATAATTAATAATAATGTCAAGAACAACAAGTCCAAACACCTATGATAAATGAAATGATTTTACCCAAAACGCTTCTTTAACATGGAATTTACAAAAGAAAGGGTAATATAAAGTCATAAGTGAACCATATATGATATCATAACAATGAATATTATTCTTTAATAATTTAATGACATTATTTAAATCATTATACAGGAGTTTCGGATACGTACAAAGCATATCGGACATAAGGTAAGGGAAATATCACAATCTCATTTTTATCCGAGATTGTTTATAATTTGGTATTTACTAGGGTGTATTTTATCATCCACATCCATGTTTCCTCAATATGTAATATTATTTCCATCCACCTAAAATTGTTTAAATCCAATTTTACCCTTCGGTGAGTTTTTTAGTAAAAGATATGAAAGGAATCTTTGGTCGTTTTTCGTACGAGGTACTTTTTGACTTTTCCGACAAAAGTACGAGAAGAATGTTTTTTTAACTTATACGGCATGAATGGATTTTTAAAACATTATTTCCAATAAGCTTACTTTAAAAGTTTGCAAGTTTATTTTTAATCAACTTCTTTAGTTTAAAATTGTATGACATGTTAAAAAAGGAAAATGTTTTTTTGAATTTGAAAGGATATTTTCCTCATGAATGGAGTTCAAGTGTTTTATCAAAATTATTTTCCATCTTAGATAATATAGGGTTCTATTTATATCCCTATTATTAAATTGATTTGATTATGTTGTGATGGAATTATTTTTATGAATTCCTTTATCTTATATGAATTGTTTGATGATGTCACGATGTTTAAGATTCCCATTTTTATTACATGGGTTATTTTGTGATGCATGGTTTATGATTTTGTGGCACACATAAGAATGGTATCATTATGAGATGGGTGGGACCTATATCTCCCTCCAATGCATTGGGTAAAGATTTTATATCTCATGAGATAGACATGGCTGGAATGGTAGGTTATACCGGTTCAGTGAAACAGGACTGAAACGAGGGTGACTCGGTTCAAAAATGGACTTTGTCCACTAAGACAATCTTGGCAATGAGTCTTGACTAATAAGATATGATTCTCTATGATTATGTGTGTATGCCAAAAAGTTTCATGTTTTAAGTTATGATTATTGGGATTTCATTTCACTACTATGATTTATCCCATTTTATGAAATTATGATCTCTTTTGCAGGTTAAGATTTCCAAAATATATGTTCTTATGAATATGATGTGATTGATATTTCTTTTGTTTACCCTTACTGAGCATTTGAGCTCACCATTTTATGTTTTCTTTTCCCTAGGATATAAAGAAATGTTTTAGGTAAAAAAAAGGAAGATCTTTATGGGAGATGTTGAAGATCTTTCACCACGATTAGAAGATTATATTTCGAGTTTCCAAAGACACTAAACTATTATGATCCATGTGTGTGTGTTTTTGTTATGTACTAATTATTCCGCAAAAGTAATGTAATGTCCATGTACATCAAGCTTCGGGTCTCTACAGTTGGTATCAGAGGAAAGGTTTAGTCAACCTTTGGAAACTAGGATGCGAGATCTTTATTGAGATCCCTAGAGATATTTCTAAGGTATGTCTATGGATGTCCCTAAAGATAAGTATACGTGTAGGATATAGTCCTAGAATTGTGCTAACGATCTTAGAATTTAACCTAAGATGTTATATATTGATGGTACTCCCCCTTTAGTATGTTGTTTTCTCTAGCATGATTTTTGCCTCTCACAAGATTCTTTTTTTGTTTTAGTTAGTGGAGGGAACCAGGAGGAATTCGGTTAACATTGAATCCAATAGACAAATTGGTGACTATGAGCAACAAAATTGTGTAATTCCTAGAGAGAAAGATATTGTGATTGTACTGAATCAGTCATCTCGATATATGATTAACAAGGTGAAATTTAGTGGTATGCCTAATTCATTAAAGAAGAGGAAGATAAATTATTATGCATGTTCGCATGTTGAGGAACATAAAGAAAGGAAGATTGATATTTCTAAAGAAGGGAAGAAGAACCTTGAGGAATACCTCAAATGGAGGGAACGATGTTATCTGTGTGGAGAAAAGGGTTATAGAGTGACAGATTGTTATGGAGTTCAATGTCTTATTTGTGGATAACATGGGCATTACCCAACTCAATGCATTGACCTAAAAAGTTACTTCTAAATCAAGGAAGGACTTATTCCAGGACCATCATTGAAGTGGATGGACTGAAGTGTTTATGTATTGGTATTCAAGAATAATGTTCTGGAGGTACTTTTATGGTGTATTGAAATATTTATGTATTGGTCTATTGTGGTTTTCAATAATTTTAAGGTACCGGTAACCATGAAAAGTAATTCAAATATTTTGGAAAGTAGATGATATGTGCATAATGAAGGGATAAGGAGAAAATGAAATGTTTGACAGTATTCATGAGCTCATGATTGATATAAGGACTAAGTGATATCATGGTTCGAGTATATAGAATTTTGAGGATTTTGGTATGTGGAAAGTGTTAACTTTTAACTGCATTCATGTTTTCACTAAGGTTCAATGGGTTTTAAAGAGAATACATGATTAAGGCCTTTGAATGTTTGGAATGTGACCAACAAGACATATCTTATGATATATGGGGATCAACGATGGTATTAAATCTCTGGTAATAGTTTTCCCTATATTATGAGAGTGGACTGCAGTATTATGGATAAGCCTAAAGATTGGAATGGACTATGTTGGACATAAGTTAGTATTGTCTAAGGATAAAAGTTTTTTTGACATTATTGATGGGATGTTATAGTAATATAGTTTTAGAAAAAAAGACAACCTGCAGGACGGGCGGTAGCCCATCGCGTCGGACAAGGCTGTGGGAATCGAACCCACAACTGAAGTGCGACTGGCCTTTATCTCCTACCACTGGCCTATAGGAAGTCCCTGTTTAGTAGAAACTAGTTTTATTATATTAAGCAGTATGATATATGAAGTATAAGTCCATTTTAGGAACTATATATGATTAATCTCACTATAGATGGACTTATGTATTTTTTGATAACTTTTCTAACCTTTTTTTTGAGACAGATGGAATGACCCATAATTCTATCACATGATCTGCTAACACATCACGAATGAAAAATTCAACTTCATTTATTTAAGAGATGAAGTTGAAATTGTCCAAATAACGACAAACGGTGAGACTATACCAAAATCACGAATGTATTTCTTCTAATTCCAATTTCATCAACTTTAGGGAAATGGTCTTGAAAACCAAAAATGTTGTCCTAGTCCTCTTATATCTGATGAATCATATGGTACCTTAGATCGTCACAAATTTATGGCTTTGTGATTGCTGGCTTTTCCATAGCCATGTTCTCTACCACTCTCCATCAGAACATGATGGTTAGATTTCTCTTCCATATCCATATTTTCACCTATGTGGAAACCCAGTGATTAGTTTATATGGGTAACCGTTACGTTTCATACTTTTGTTTTTAAAGATTAGTTTTGGTATTTCTTTTTACGATGTGGGTTTTTATGAAGAATAAATGATTTATAACCCCGACGAATTTCGAGGGCGAAATTCATTTTAAGGGGGGTAGAATGTAACACCCCGAGATTTTATGAAAAATATTCTTTTTAATTTCATTAATGTCTTGTGTTGTACGCTACACCAAAAGAAGATTGCACAACACGCATCCTTGACTTGCCTTGCATTACATGCAATTGCGACCTTCCTCGATAGCATGTGTAGTACACAATACCGAGTTTCACTAAACAACGATATGCTATTAAAATATTATTAAAACTAGCCGTTATGAATAGTAATAACCACCTTTTTAAATTTTAGAAATTTTAGCTCTCAAAATGGACTTCATTTTAGGATTCGGAGTATCGAATTTAGCCTAAGGTGAAATTTTGGTACTTTTCAGATAACTTTCATACTCTGATGAATAGTAAAAATTAATAAATTATAATTAAAAACAAATTTTTTAATCGAAATAATTAATAGTGATAAATTATTGATTTTAGTGGTTTTAAAGTATATTTAGAATATATTTTTACAATTTAATACAATGTTGGTCATTGGATGTAATTTCACATTTAAACCAGTCATAAACAAGTGTCAATCTTTTGATAGTTATTATCTATTAAGAACACACTATTTGTTTTGACGACGGGAATTAATTTTTAAATTAATTATTGCAACTGATATGTTTTTATTTGATAAAATAGACATCATTTTTTAATTCATAATATCAAATATATCTTAGATCTAATTTTTGGTATTTTTCTGGAAACTTTCATTTTTTGATGAATAGTGAAACCACTAAGTGGTAGTTAAAAAAACTGAATTTTTCATAAAACTTAATTTTACTGCTTCTATGAGTGGAATTTCAAAAATCCGAGAGACACGGTTGATTTTAGTAAGTAAAATGTGGTTCAATGAGATGAAAATAATTTTTTGGTATATAGTAACTTTTTATTTTTTTTACCACGGTTAAAAGTAAATAGGGTAATTAAGGGTAAAAATATTATTATTATTACCCTAACAAATGTCATAATTCTATTGTATAAGTTTAATTCGAACAAAAACAGCCTTAGGAATAAAATATGACCATTTAGGCCCACTTGGATTAGATTAGGACATTTATTATTAATTTATTTAAAGAAGGGTTAAAATTGTTAAAATCAAAGTTTAATAAGTAAATCATTTTTAATATGGGGTTATACATAAGATAAATTCAAATATAAATATTAATTAGAAATCTAAAATGATTTCCTACATAATGGTATTTTATTTGTAATTTTTAGACATTAAATAATTTAATTTATTTATGACACAACGATGATGAAGTAATTACCTTATTAATGAAATATTGACATAATTGATGTTATAAATACCCAAATAAATATAATTTGAGACTTTTTATGACTTACACTAATTTTATAGGTTAATATGACATGTTATTGTTGATTTATGTAACTTGGTTCGAACTTATCATTCTGTTATGAATTTCATAAAAAACATGTACCAAATAGTGTCAAAATTGACATAAATTAGTTTTTAAAACAAATATTATATTATTAATTGTTATTTTATTCCTAAAAATATAAGGTTCGGCCAAATGACTTAGATAAGGTTATATATATTAATAATAAAAAACTTGGGGTTCGTTTGTCTTGATATAGTAAGTTTATTAACCATATAGTTTAAGAAAACAAAAAGACACGGTAAAAGTTAAATTATTTAACTTAGAGTTAAATCTAATTGATAAGGTTAAAATAATAACAAAAACTTGTCTAAATCCTATTGGATGAGAGGATTTCGACCCATACCCACTTTAGATTCTAAATAAGACCCTTTGGAACCATTATAAACCGAATTTGACCTTAATATAAAATAATATTTTGAGATTTTTCTAAGGTGCCCCTCTCCTCCCTTATAAATGGGCACCTCCTCCCTCTCCTCCTCACACCAATTTGAGCATTCAAGCTCGGCCAAAACATGAAAAAATATCTTCTCCACTTCACTAGTATCATCCTAGAGGTCCTGGTCTTCTTCAAAGACCATCCTTAGTTCTTTAAGTGGAGGTTAAGTGAAGGCGCGTCAAAAAGAGGTAATATCCATTACCGATCTTTTTCAATTTTGTTCTTCTTCAACTTATTCTTCTTTAGCTGTTTCATGATAAATTAATAACATAAGTATTTCTTATAAACTTATATGTTATTATAAATATTAAACAACTCTAATTAACCTTCTATCCATCCTACGGAAAAAGGAAATCACTGCGCGTGCGTGCGTACGGAATATTGTCTCCACGCCGTGGTGTAATCTACTTTCCACCACCACCATAATTGGATGGGTATAATGGTGTAATGAGTAACTATATATGATTATAATAAAGTTATATTGATACTGAAATAGTATACATATACTTTAACACAAGTTCACGATCATGAGAACGATATCATCGCTCGTGCGTACGTACGGACTACCATCTCCACGACGCGATGAGATTCATTCTCCACATTAACCATTCATGAATAATTATAAAGTATATATAATGAATAATAATGAAATATATGACATGTTAAATCTACTGTATTTATGTATATATATATATATGTATGTCATCTACTTACTTCCATTCAAGACAATAAGGAAAGGAAAACAGTGTTCATGCGTACGTACGGACTACCGTCTCCATGAATGGTGTGTTTCATTTCATTTATCTTTCTATTATATAGATATATATATAGTGAATATATATGATATATAAATAATTTTTTATATTCTGGAAGTAAGTAAATCATGATATAAGTAATAATAATTTCAAGAACAACAAGTCCAAACACCTACGATAAATGAAACGATTTTACCCAAAATGCTTCTCTAACATTGAATTTACAAAAGAACAGGTAATATAAAGTCATAAGTGAACCATATATGATATCATAACAATGAATATGATTCTATAATAAGTTAATGACATTATTTAAATCATTATACAGGAGGTTCGGATACGTACAAATCATATCGGACATAAGGTAAGGGAAATATCACAATCTCATTTTTATCCGAGATTGTTTATACTTTGGTATTTACTGGGGTGTATTTTATCATCCACATCCATGTTTCCTCAATATGTAATATTATTTCCATCCACCTATAATTTTTTAAATCCAATTTTACCCTTCGGTGAGTTTTTTAGTAAAAGATATGAAAGGAATCATTTGTCGTTTTTCATATGAGGTACTTTTTGACTTTTCCGACAAAAGTACGAGAAGAATGTTTTTTTAACTTATACGGCATGAATGGATTTTTAAAACATTATTTCCAATAAGCTTACTTTACAAGTTTTCAAGTTTATTTTTAATCAACATCTTTAGTTTAAAATTGTATGACATGTTAAAAAAGGAAAATGTTTTTTTGAAATTGAAAGGGTATTTTCCTCATGAATGGAGTTCAAGTGTTTTATCAAAATTATTTTACATCTAAGATAATATAGGGTTATGTTTATATCACTATTATTAAATTGATTTGATTATGTTGTGATGGAATTATTTTTATGAATTCCTTTATCTTATATGAATTGTTTGATGATGTCACGATGTTTAATATTCCTATTTTTATTACATGGGTTATTCTATGATGCATGGTTTATGATTTTGTGGAACACATAAGAATTGTATCATTATGAGATGGGTGGGACCTATATCTCCCTCCAATGCATTGGGTAAATATTTTATATCTCGTGAGATAGACATGGCTGGAATGGTAGGTTATACCGGTTCAGTGAAACAGGACTGAAACTAGGGTGACTCGGTTCAGAAATGGACTTTGTCCACTAAGATAGTCTTGGAAATGAGTCTTGAATAATAAGATATGATTCTATATGATTATGTGTGTATGACACAAAGTTCCATGTTTTAAGTTATGATTATTGGGATTTCATTTCACTACTATGATTTATCCCATGTTATGAAATTATGATCTCTTTTGTAGGTTAAGATTTCCAAAAGATATGTTCTTATGAATTTTATGTGATTGATATTTCTTTTGTTTACCCTTACTGAGAATTTGAGCTCACCCTTTTATGTTTTCTTTTCCCCATGATATAAAGAAAGGTTTTAGGTATAAAAAAAGGAAGATCTTTATGGGAGATGTTGAAGATCTTTCACCACGATTAGAATATTATATTCCGAGTTTCCAAAGACACTAAACTATTACGATCCTTGTGTGTGTGTTTTTCTTATGTACTAAGTATTCCGAAAAAGTAATGTAATGTCCATGTACGTCAAGCTTCATGTCTCTACATGTTTTCTTACCTTTTCATTCACTACAAAATGATAATTTTGTTTGTGTGTACGTGTGGACTACCCCCTCCACGAATTGACGTGATTCATTTTTTATCACCACATATCATGGATGATATATATAATTATATTTTAAATAAATAATATGGTATTTTTGATATAATGATAATTTTAAAATGATAAAATAATACTTACTTTTTTTCCATAATGATCATTGAAAAATTAAAATGTTTCTCATGCATACGTACGACCAATCATCGTAGTGGGGGTTTGGCTTAGTGGTAAGCACCCCTTAATTCTACATGAAAAATGGGGGATCAAAAACCATTGGGTACAGGTACTGTAGAATTATTGTAGCATACTATAGCCGTGGTGGCACTATAGCAATGGTGGGCACTGTAGCAGTGGCAGGTCACTGTAGCGGTGACAGAGTACTGTAGTAGTGGCGGGTACTGTGCAGTACTGTAGCATCATGGGTACTATAGAAGTACTATTCACAGAATGGACTTTGGGCCAAAAAATGGTCCTATGGGCCATGTAATGGGATAATTGCCCACTAGGCCATCAGGATATGTAATGGGTCTCCCTCTACCCAGTTAAAGAGGTCTTTTCTTTGCTTTAATTATAAATGAGGCTTTGGCCCCAACCTTTAAAAAAATACGTACGACTAATCATCTCCATGATTGTATCATAGATCATTTTTTATAACCATGTTTTAGGATTTGTTATAAAAAGTATAATTTATGTATAAAAAATACGGAAATTTAATTATTATTACTATTTATATGATGAAACAATGACCCCTTTGACAATAGTCAACATACCGAAGCTGTTTTGAAATTATGGACTGAACGTCCTCAAAATACAATATGTACAATTAACTGATTAAGTAATTAAATATGTCATTATAAAAATGGAAAAATGTTTTAATGATAAGATATTTAGATTATAAATTTTTTAAAAAAAATTAAATAATTTTTATGAGTCTATTATATAGGTGTTTAAAGACATATATAGCATGTCTGGACTTGAGGTATGGGATTTCATCTCAATTTCTTTTCATTAAGGCATACTTTAATGTTATGCACCTAATTTATTTTATATGGTTTATATACTTCCCCTTCTATATTTTATATAATTGATATTTCATGATTCATGATATTTTATTTTCCAATTTTAGTTTTTTTATCCATGGTTATTTGACATGAAATTGACATTTGGTAAAGGATTTATTAATTCAATTTCGTTACATTTAGTTATACCAATTTTTCATTGAAATTTTTATGCCATGATTATTGTGAATTGATTCTATAAATTATATTTTTCTATATTTCTACATTATTTTTATGTATTTGCATTTTTATGCATAATCTCTCCATTGATTAATTCTCAATTCATTGATATGATCAGAGTAAGGGTTATTCATCTCAAATTCCCTTTCCATGGGACATATGTTTACGATGTGAACTTTTATTCTTTTATGAGGTGTATATAATGAACTTTTAACATAATATATCATTAATATACTTATGTTAATGATATTTAATGTTTCAATTTATGTTATTATTTAATGGGTTTATGATTGAAATGCTACAAAAATAGAAAAGGCTTTATGTTGCAATCTCTTTTCTTTTCAAGATTGTTATGTACATAGTTAATTAAGATAAATAATATGATTTTATTTTATAGATCTAAATATATTTTATTATCCTTTAGTTATGAATTTGGTTAACATGATTAATTTTCATTTCCTCCCATATCTATTAATGAAATATCAATAAATTTGTTTTCAAGTGATGCTGTTATGGTATCTTCTTTTAGATAGGGAATCTTTTCCATCCATATCCATGTTTTCTAAAATGACTCCAAAAAATTATCTTTTTCTAAAAATAAAATAATTTATAAATATATTTTACATGATATTTATAATTCTTTTAAAAGGTTTTAAAAAATAAATTTCTTTTCGTTCTTTCCAAATGGGTCACTTTTGACTCATTTTTTAAAATGTTTGAAAAGAATATTTATTTTTTGATATCTACAACATGAATAGATTCTCTCACTATCATAACCATTATTTTATTTGAATATTCCATTATATTTTTCTAAATTTATTTTCAAATAAATTTTATTCTCAATATTTTGTATATTTTTATTTTTTAAAGTTATTTTCCATTATAGTAATGGGGATATTTTATAATGATACCATCATAATTCTTTCTCTAGGTAGATTATTATTGTTTAAAATAGATCATGAAACTTGTTTTTTTTCACTAGTTAATCAAGTTAAGAAAGTAATCATTTATTTTAACATATACAGAAGCAATTAATTTTATAACTTCTATAACCATTATTTTATGTTTTGTATTTCTTTATAATATTTCATGAAAATACTTCCTTCCCATTTTTTGGGTGATTTATATTTTGAAATTTTGTTTTTAAAATAAAAGGGTATTGTGATATCTAAAATCTTTTTTCATACAGGTTTAAAAGTGTTTTCAAGTGTTTTTTTCAAGGTATGGTTCGTGTACATTGTTTTTTAAGGGTTGTACCCCAGTATTTCTCATGGGTGATCCTTATAAAAATTATACAATGGGATTATCCATATTATAGCTCATGGTTGATCCCTATATGACTTATATGAGGGGTGTGTATAGATATAACTCTAAGTAATAGGATAATGGCTATGTTCCCTAAAGAATTGTACTGGATTTCAACCGTATGATTGTTTCAATTGTAATCTTTCTATAAGGGTTCTGTGATGACGATTCCCCTAGTACCACCATGTTTTCTTTATATTACTATGTTTTATAAACATTTCCTTTAATAGAGGATGATATCACATTTCTCATGATTATTGATTCTTATGACTCTTTTCCTTTTTTAAATATTTATTCCATGTTTAATGATTGACGATCTAATTATTAATGGGTATTAGTTCTCTTATGATTATTCTCTTATACATTTTTTTGTAATTAATTCTCTTATTCTCATATTACTCTCACTAATGACATCCAATTTTAAATTCTTCTATTTACCCTCACTGCTCTCTTAATTTCACCCTTATTATGCTTCTTTTTCACTAGGTTATAAAGAATTATGATAAGTGATTTGTTTCTATAAATGTTTCATATGTTAGAAAATTTTGGGGGAGATCTTGACTGCATGAATTAGAATAGTAAAGGATGCGTATAATGGTAAAAATGATGTCTTGAAGTCATGAGTGTGGTTTAAGAAAGAGTTTTTACAAATTATATAAATATACAAACCTAAAATTTCCTTTGTTAAGTAAGTGATCTAATATTTCCTTTTTATGTCTTAAGGAATGGATGGAAAAAACTTGGATCATGTTTATTTGTATCAAATCTAGAAATATAATGTTTTTGTTTTTATCATCGTATTCGAGTGTATGGGTTCATCATTGTTACAATCAAAAATGTCACCTAAAGAAAAAGTGAATCAAGTGCCCCATGGGCTGGTACTGGGTACCTAGTGTTCTAGGAGGAGGATCAAGTCAACCCTTGATGAACAATGAGTGGTTGGTGACCCCATGGTGCGTACCCATTATTTAGAGGGTACATGGTGGTAGGGTATAGGGTATATGGATCCCTTCAATTTTTTTATAATTTTTAATTTATTTTTTTTATTTATTTGATCTAAATGAGAGGGTCTCTCATTTTATAGCCCACCCATAGGGAGAATAGGATTAACACCCTTTCCTTCATTACTCTTAACCTAAATAGGGATTCTCTCATGTTGGTAATCAGTTATTCATATTTTCTATTACATTGGGTTTTCATGATTAAGGCTCAACTTCAATTAATGTGTGTTTCTTTGTTTCACCATTATAGAGGTTTTTGACTAAAACCAATGGTTTAGGTTTTTTTTCTATTTTCTTGATCTCTTCCTCTTTGTATTAATTCATGAAATGGGATTCAAGGTGAAAGCCTTTAGTTGTACCATGTAGAGTATTCTTGGGTTATTTTTGTATTATATATCTCTTTATTCATCTTTTAACTTGTAAGTGTGAGCATGTTCATGTATGCGATTGACAATGGAACCACTTATAGTTTTCATTGTTTTTGTGGGGTACCTAAGGTAAGTTACATGAGGATATAGGGTTTTTTCCACATTCCTATATTTTTATTATTTTATGTATCAAGTATTTTGAGTAAATTCACTAAATATGGAAAGTGTTTATTCATTTATTTTGTAGCTTGATGGGGTTTATTGGGAAAATAAAGGGTGTAGAATATGAGTTCATGGGGTGAAGTGGGATTATTAGTGTTACACTGGTAGTGATGAAAATTATTATGGGTAATGATTGAGGTTCATCATATAATTTTATTTCATAGGTTTTTAGTGATTATTTCCCACTATGGGGTCGAGGAATTTGGGTCATGTTCACACAAAACGGGGCCCTTGAGGTGGTATTTTACAACTGATTGTTTGGATAAATCCTCCAAAGATTAATGGATTAGGTTTGATGATGTGGACCATCGATTAGTGTAGATATATTTCATAGGGGTAATTATTAGATATGGGTGGTGACTGAGATCACTAGATTATAAAATGTTCTAACCATTCTTGGGTTTATCAGGTTGTAGTATCAGTGGTTGGAATAGAAATTATATGACCGTGGAATTTGTGTAATGATATATTAATGTATATTTATGTCATAGTTATTATTTTTCAGATAATTGTTTCAGCCTTATGTATTGTTTCATCTCACATTGTTGTTTATAATTGGATGGAAGTCCAAGGACCCTTTTAGTATAAAAAACTAGGGGAAATCATCTCACTTTATCACTGATTGAAATAGTTAAATTTATTACCCATATATGGTTGAGAATGGAGTGTATAAGGTTATTCTTTTAGTTATTATATCTTGTCCTTTTCATGCACTTTTTTATGTTAAAATATTATCTATAAACACTTTTAATTAATAGTCACACCCTACACAGGACCTATGGGACAGGTGTACAATTTTTTATTGATGGAACATGAAACAAAATGGGCCCAGTTTCTGGAGCACTGAAGATGGTGGTGCTATGGATGAACATGAAAGATGACTTGAAAATTTTACCAAGTCTGAGTGGATCCTTAGTGATAAGTTGGATTTCATTTTTATATTCTAGTGGTGACTGTTCATTATCATCCTAGAGTACGTCTTGTTTATATTATATGAATAGCATGAAATTGTATACATTTATTTGGAATAACATGTGAAATTTTTTTTTACAGTTCTTTCAATAATGATTATGTTGACTATTGTTGTACTTTTTTCCAATGTGGTTCATCTTATTTTATTTTCAAATGGTACAATCTTCCCAATATCACTTCTTAAACCCTCACTACTACTCGATAGCCTTTCATATATGTGGATTTATATATAAGGTCATTGTAACTCTAGATAAAGTATCGTTTTGGTGATCTTGATCAAGGATGATATATATTGGTTTTAAATAGCATTGCAGGAAACACAATTTTGTGTAAATGGAGTAATTTATAGAGAATAAAATCAAAATAAAATTTAAAGGTTTTCATAACTTGTCATTGACCAAACCATGTCCAATAATGTTTCAATATTATTTTCAGATACACTATTCAACTGTAGTGTAGTAGGTTGAGTGAGTTGTGATTCTATACCAGAAACTCCTAAATAGTCATGAAATTATTGACTCGGTAATTCTCTACCCTGATCATATCAAGGTGCTTTAATACTTTTTCCAAGTTGATTCTATATTTTATTATTGAAACAAATGAACATCTTAAAGGATTCATAAAATTTTTTCATAAGATACACATGCACATACCAACTAAAGTCATTAATAAAGGTAATTAAGTATTAAAATCTACCTTGAGCTACCTTACTTATAGGATCACATGCATTAGTCTGTATGAGTTATAATAAATCATTAGCTCATTTCGCTTTATCCTTAATATTGTATGTGTTCATTTTTTCTAATAAAAAAGTTTTAAATATTTCAAATGATTCATAATCATTTAAACTTACTAATCCATCATTATGACGTCATTGGATGTAATTATAATTTATATGATGATAATGAAAAATATATGTGGAATTAAAATAATTTTTTTGGCCTTTTTATATTTACATTATACATAATATTTTCAAGATCCAATATATGGATTCCATTAAACATGTTAGTATAACAATAAAAAATTTAATTCCTATATATAAAAAATATTCTTGATAACAAATTAAAATCCTTCCTTATATATGTATGATACAAAAATAAAATTTATATTTACTGATAATACATCATAATAGTCTTTTAAAAATGATGACAATAAATTATTAAGTAGAATAATTATCCACATAGATAATTCATCAACCCTTTCTCTATTCCCAACTCATTGGTCTAGTTCTCCCTTAATAAATTTCCTCTTATCATTGAGAAGTTGGGCATTACCAAAAATATGTGATGTTTGTTAAATATTTAATACCCATGATTGAGAGTAATAGAAATTGATCTCTATAACATATAGTTCTTAACACCTATAGATAATTCATTTATTCTTAATATATTCATTCACATTGGAATATTTCATGACTTTATATATCTTTTAATGATTGGAGACAATGATAGATAACACAGGCCATCTAGTGTCACATGTATCTTTCTAATATTTTTCATAAGAATTTTTTCCATATTTTAGGTGGAATAAAATAACTCATATATCACAGGTTTCTATAGAATATATAATTTATCTCTTATTTGGGAAAATTTATAAAAATAAAATACAAATTGAGGAAATAATTACAGTAAAATGTTTCTACCTCAAGGATTGATTTCAAGAATAAATTTTTGTTTATGTTTGATGCCATGAATATCTATAAAAAATTTTGTGTCTTTATTATTATTATGTATTATAGCATTTAACATGAAATTTTATAGAATATTATCTAACTAAAATAATAATCTTCACTATTATAAATTTAGTGGTCCAAGATCTATATTTTTAACATGTATTAACTTATCTTAGTTTGTCTCCAAATCCATTCATATTTATATAAACAACTATTTTTAGTTGTATATAATACATTTAATATATTTTTGTGTGAACAAAATATGTCCCAATTAATATCATGACCATTCTCAACACTATTATTCTAGCATCCAATCAGATTGGGTTACCTAGTCAGGTAACACCCAATATTCACATTAGGTAAAATTTTACCCTTATCTATTAACACAATATAGATTATTAATGATCAGCTAAACACAAACCAAATATTTTATTTATCAATATATTTATGAATTTTATTCTTATTGCAATGAATCTATCACATTGATATTTATTAAAGGAACAAATATTTTTTATCATCATTTCCATTTTATAGATCACATGCATCGCCTTTATGATTAAATTCACGCCAATACAAAAAAATGTATCAATAAAAATCTCAGTGAATCTCATAAATTTTAAATAAATTATTTTTTTTAATTTAATTCATATAAAATTGATTTATAATTTATCATATTTTAGAAAAAAATTATATTCCTTTATATTAATTTCAATTATATATAAGATCAAGTATGCTTAAGAAGTCCAGTGGACTAGATAATGGGTCATGTGATATTCCACATAACGTCCAAGTAGAAAGCCACTTCCTAGAAATAACCATAATGTTTCTAATCATCAAGATTTCCATTATTTTATCTTGTGAGTGTTAAATAGTATTTACATATTTAGAGTACACAATATTTTAACATTATAACATTTAGTTTATCTATTTCTAATTTACTAAATGTGGCTCTGATACTTTTGTAGGGTTTTAATGATGTTATAAACACTCATTATACAGTTTTTTGTTATAAAAACCATCCAAAATATACTAGGAAAATTAAAAACATAATAATAAAATATTAAAATATGAAAACCTTTTAAAAAATATAGGAATATTTAGGTCAAACTTGAATTGATAAATTCATATATCCTACATTATAAACTAAGATTGATTATCACCAATTCCTTGATTGTATGCCCTTATAATATTAGTTATAAAAGACACACCTCCAATTAAAAGGATATAACAAAGTATGATGAAGACCCAATAGAACCTCTTAGATGATAAAAATAAGAGAACTCTCTTAAATGAGGAAAACTAGAGAACTCTAAGAATTATTATTTATTTCTATCAATGAGAAAAATAATCCACCCCTCATCCTTTATATTTATTGGAATATAATAATTAAATAGACTCCAAAGTAATATAATCCTAATGAAAATATATTTAAGTGAAATAAATAGCCTAAAAATGACATTTGGGGAATTATATAGCCTCTAAAAGTGGTGGAAGTAAAAAAGAACAACTAGGGGTGAATTTATGAGCCTTTAAATGTGTTAAAAATGATAGAGGAGGTTTTTAAATTGATTATTTAGATAGGACTCCAAATTTCCCTCATTTAATAGGCCTTGGGAGCCTATTACTCAAAGACCAAGGAGAAATATCATTTTAGATTTATTAATTTTTTCATTTTTATGTATTTATAATATAAATAACTCATTATTTATAGTATGAATCAAAATTATTTATTTAATTAAATAAATATAGTTTAATTAAATATTTCAAATATTAAAAAACCTATTTGTATTTACAATAAACAAAAACATATTTACAGATGAAATAATCACATTAGACTAAAAATACAAATTACCATTATCTTAGGTGTGACCCTAACGTACATTGGTAATGTTTTAAATATTTATGAATCTCATTAACTATCATAAAATAATAGTGGAATCTATAAACACATATTAGCTACCAAAACTATAAAGGGGTTTGGTGTGATTTATTTAGAGGTATTTTAATATAAAAAATTTCTATTAGAGGTTCTGTATTACACCTCATTAAATTTTATTTAGTATTAATATCCTTGGGGACAATTGAATGATCATTTTCTAAAAAATCATAGATAAGGGGTGTATTCCTCATCCCATTTATTTAAAGAAATGGTGTTTATTATAGTTTCCAATTAACCTCATGTAATGGGCCTTGGTACACCATTATTCCAATCTAATGATAAAATCCCATTTGGACTATGTTATTTCCTCATATTTTTTATTAATAATAAATAGTGTAATGCATGGATTTGGAGAACAAAATCCTAGAATACAAAAAAAAATATTATGAAAAAAAATTCACACAAACACAATGTCAAGGAATATAAGGTACAATTACCCAAGGATGAAACAAAACCTCAAACACCACCAAACAGTGTAGTAAGATCTTTATATTATACACTACACACCCTAAAATAAATCTGCTCACATGTAATACATTGGTACGCTACCAATGCATAAGAACAACATAATAATTATTTTTTACCCTTCAATTTCATACATCTACACCCAACATTTTCACATTATCCACTATAATAAAAAATACTCACATCCATTTCATCATGATTGCATCATCACAACCATTTAAGTGAAGTTAAAAAAACAAAAAGGGTCATAGAACCCATAAAAAGTATTAAAATCAAATAGAAATCCACAATAAGAAAAAAAAAGAGTTCTCTATATAAAAAACATCAGCATGCTCCAATGATGATTCATTACTGATATAAACCTATAGTAAACACAAAACAACCAGATAGTAGAAATAAATAACCAAATGAAAAAAAATAGAAATTGCATGTGTAAATTAGGTCCCTATAATCTGAATTTAGATCACTCTAATAATCATCATCAATATTTTTAATTAATAAGTTTTTTATCTTGAGATATTCATCAATATTAATTAGACCTTCCTCATAATTCTTATAATCCATTTTTCCTTACTCCTCAATCTATTCATAAAAATCATCATTGAGATTGGAAATAACTTTCAGAAATTTCTCTTACTTTTGATCAATCTTTTTTACATAGATTTTTAGAAAAAGTAATAAATCCTATATTAGAATATCTTTTATTTTAATATTCCAAAGGATCATCCTTCATCACCACATCATACTCCTTATAGTATTACACACATGACCTTTCCCTATAGGATCTTAAAACCATTTTATTTTTTAAATTTGAGTAATTCCTTTTAGGTCTTGATTTATTAGTTTGTAGAGTAATAAACTTCAAAATCTAGCTCTTTTTTTCCTTATGTATCACTTGAGAGGTAGTATAGTTCCTCATTATCATTGAAATTATATTGAATTTCTTTAGGTGAATCTCTATTTAATATAATATATATCCTCTAACAAAAATTTTGGTCCTTATATTCAAGACCCTCATAGATATTACTATAATTCATAGTGTTTTTCATATTATCAACATAACTATAACTACGATTTTGTATATTACCTTTCTCGTGAAGATTTATATTTTTCTCCTGAAAATTTCATTTCCAAAAAAATGCCTAATTGAAACATTGATTCACTTTACATTTTTCCTTCCTCATTTGACCCATAGAAAAGATAAATTTCATCCCATAGTGTATCCCCTTCATGTGAATTTACATAGGTACATCCTATATCCCAAAATCTTGTGATAGGCTGAAATAAGTTCCAAGATCAGGAGTATATCTCTAATTCTAATTGCCCAGGGGCTGCACAATAACATCAAGATAAGTATTCAAGTGTGAAACATCTTTACTAGAGGGTTTAATGTTAGATTTTATATCACCTATCCTATCATCCAATTTTATTTTATGGATAGAAGCTTCATTAATTTAAAAACCCTCACATAATCTTCTTCTTTATAAATCCATTTTTTCTTGAAATAATATTCCACATGACCATGAAGCTTTCAAAAAGTACATGTAAAATTATTTATTTTTCTTTAACAAAAATTTAAAAAATATCCAATAGTTATATATTCATCAAAAAATGATGGTAATTACTCATATTTCACATTTGAACTAAAATTTACATCATAGGTACATAATGAAACAAGATTATCATGGGTTATTGAACGTTTAACCTAAAGTAATGTCAAAGAAAAATGATTAAATCTAGATTTTTGAATCTCATTATTCATTTTAATTGAGACTTTGGTGGATGAAGAAACATCCCTTAAAATCATATGATTCTAGTAAAATTAACTTAGTCCAAATATTATAACCCAAACCTATGAAGGATAATGACAGTCCTCAAAGGGGATAAGGAAGGAATCACACTCTTGAATTAAAACAAAACCTAGCTTATGAATCATCAAACCAAAAAACCATTCCTTTTTATTCAACTCATCATTTGGAAAATAATAACATAGAATAATTAGTCTTCCACTAAGGTCATATTACAATAATAAAATCCTCAATAATCAGATATTATCCTTGAAAATTTATCAAAATTACATGTCTTTACTCCTCTAAATAAAAAAACATGTGAAATATTATAATGGTAAAAATATTCAATTCTTAGTAGAATTGCTTTCTAATTTGTTACTAATTCTGTAGTGCTCCAAAATGGATAAGATTTTGTATTAAAATGTACCTTAATAATTAAAATGGTATATCATCAATGGAAATACATATGGTTTCATGATGAAGAAACTTTCCACAACTATGAAAAGTTGAGAATATCTCATTCTGCACAACAATTTTGAAATCTTTACTTCTCATGGGATTGGAAGAACTAGGGTTTTTGTCATGAATTATATTTCCATTGGTAGAATCTCTCAATAATTAAACCATCATATAAATAACCCATTATTTATATTATAATTAAAAATTATTTATATAATTAAAAAACTATTATTTAATTAAATATTTCAAATTCACAAAACATAAACCGTATTTGTTATTATAAACCACATAAATATTTATACACATGAACTAATTATATTAGTCAAAAAATCATAATTAAAATTATATTAATAATAACCCTAAGGGTCCCTTTGTAAAGTTAAAAATAATTATGAATCATTTTCATAATTAAAAATATTAGTAGTACCTAATAACATGTCGTAGATACCATAATTACAGAAAGGTTTGGGTTTGATCTAATCCACCACATGTCCATTAGAAAGTTTTTCTTTCCTCAACATCGACATTGAGCATAATATGAGGGTATTTTAATTACCATATAAATTATCTATTTTTATTCACTCTTTATTTGAATAAATCTTGTACGATTACATTGAATATAATTATCTTGACATGGTCCTTCATTTACTTTTCCAAACCTCAATTAAGGGTCTTGATGTAATAACCTATCATATGGGTGGATAAGTCTTATATTGGTTAATTAATTACATATATTGGATTATAATTATACCTATGTATCTTTTGTTAATAAAAATTCTTAAATTTCATTACATAGATATCAAATTATCAAATTTATTAATAAGAGAACCAACATTGATAGTCAAAAAATCAATACATGTTCTCCAACATGTATCATATGAGTGATCAACTATATATCTATGCATGGGATCCATATAATAAAGATATTTTCATATCATCACAATCCATTATTATGATCACCAATCATGGATAAATCGCTAATATATATATCAGAGGGGGTAGTAGTTAGCATATTATCTCCTTTACAATAAAAAACAAATGTAACTGAATGATAATATATTTTTGTTAATATATATTTCATGTTATGATATTTCCCTAATACTTGACTAACTTTGGGTCACAAACACCAATAATATCCCACTTACACTAAATCCAATCACACATGTATCTTATAAAAAGATAAATAGGGTGTCTGTCAGGATTTTCCTCCATGTGAGTCTTTTTTAAGGGTTCCATATTATTATTCTCTATACAATATCAATGTTGTTAAGTTTTATGAAAAAAAATTATACTTATATTTTATTATTTTTAATATTATAATACCTATAAAATCGAGGAAAATTTCTTGATTGAAAATTTTTTTTTTTGAATTTATCTTTTTCTTCTCTGAATTTAATTTTCTATATTTTTTTGGTTATAATATATATTAAAATGATGTTTTTGATTTCTATTCTTAAACCTAGTGAAGTCAGTTTTTTATTTTACTTTTTGAAAAATCATCAACTTTATGCAATTTATCATAAACTCTTTGTTGGTTATCATAAACTCTATATAGAATTTCATGTAATTTTTATTGGTTATTATAAAATCTTTGTATAATTTCATAATCTCTATACTGATTATCTTGAACTCAACACTGATAGTCGAAAACTATACTTAGATCATTTTTAAATCTACATTGGTTTTTCTATAACATAAACTATAAAATTGGCTAAGTCCCTAAACCTTCAAAGCTAAAAATGTGAACCTTTTAGGTTAAAAGTTTAAATTTACATAGAACATTATTTATTTTTATAGTGGTGTTTTATTATTATTATTTTATATTATTTTTTTTATTTTAACTTACTTCATGTTTATATGTTTTGTTTTATTTGATTTTTTAATATTTAAAATAAAAAATAAATATTAATGATGATATTAGATGTGATTTTCAATGGTTTAATGGAGGATCATTGTGGGAATAGTTTTTCAAAATATGTTTGGTACTTATATACAAAGATCACGGTTATATTTACTTGCTTTATTATTTTTAACTATCTAATATTGTGATTAGTATTAAAAAAACAACCATGTTGTCAATAAGATCATGATGTAAATTAAGTTTATCAATGTAAACTTTACTGATTATTATCATGATTAAAAGAATGAGTGAATAGATGTATAATTAATGATCTATAACTGAATATTAGCACTATGTACTTCATTACTCTCTACTGCATACGCTAAATATTTTTGTGAAATAATTGCTAATAAATTTAACAGTGAAACCGTTAATTCTAGTGATCAATCTACTTTAATTTTTAAAAATATTTTTAAATATTCTCTACTATATTATTATGATCTAGTTTCTAATTTTAATCATTTTGTTATTTAATTATACTACTTATGTAGTTTTTTTATTTTATGATTTTCCTATTCCAAAGTCATGTTTGGTTTGGGATAAACTAATTAAGTAAATTGTATGTTTTTTTGTTTTGACACCATAACAAAAGTCTCATTCGATTCGTATTTCAATTTGTGCCTCTAATTGAAACAATTGAAGGTTCTATAAAAGGAAATCACTCCTTTTAAAAGTGAGTTGTTTCTCATGGAGTTCTGTTCTTCTAATTAATAATAGAAGAGTTAATAGAAGATGTAGGACCTTGGTGATCAAAATTACTATAAAAATATTGTGTTCACATGTTATTTTTTGTCTAATGGATTTTATTCTTGAAAAAAATTAACTTACACTACATTGTTATTACATTACATTAAAACAATTTAATCTGTATATAGTTTTATACTCTGATATTTTAATATGCCTAGGTTTTTATTAATGTTTTAATAGGCCTATTCACCCCCCCCCCCCAAGACCTTATCAATTTCTTAATATGAGAAAATAATTGGTATCAAATCAGGGTCCTTTTTTAAGGAGTTAGTCAGTTATCATTATTTTATTATTTTATCCATGATAACTCTCTCTTAGACGTAATATTATAAGGATAAATATTTTCTATTATTTCATGTATGAACTAAAATGGTGTATGGATACCTCAAATTCCCCTTTACATTTATGGAAATGCATATTGGTATTGGAAAATAGATTTAAGGACCTAAAGAATTTGATTATTGATCACTTGATGATTGGTGTGAAACATTATAATCTACTAGAATCTAATATAGTTATGATTGGTGGTAATAAGATATAAAAATACAAGATTAATGATAAATTAATGAATATTTTATATTGTGTAATAACTAAAAAAATTATGACATGTAAATGTGTTTTACACCATGTTTTAGCTGGTAAGATAGCTCATGGTATATGGAGGAACCTTCAGCTGAATCATTATGGGACATAAGATCCTAAAAGTACCAATTTGGGAATTCTATGTGTTGAGTAAAAAGATTTTATAATGGATAATATCATTCTATGAACCAAATATTCCATATATTTACAAGAATTATTAATGGAATGATTGAACTTGGTTTTGTGATGGAAGATGTAGTTTTTATTGATCGAGTGTTGCGGTCACTACCCAAAAATAGGCATGAAAATAAGGTGGTAAAAGATGAGATAAATAATTCTAAAGATTATGCCTAGGATGAAATCATTGGATTGTTTCTACAATATACACTGGAGTAAAATAATATCACAAATGAGGATGACACAAAGAGTAAAGGTATAGATTTAAAATCTAATATAAATGTATCTTCTGACTCAACTAAATCTGAGTCATAAGAAAGTGATTATGATATATTCACTTAATAAAAAGTATTAAAAATTTTGAAAAATTGTAAAGGAATCAAGAGGTGGTTCAAAAAGAAAAATCAAATGGAATTCAAAAAATATAAATTTTATAAGAATACTTATTTCTCTGAACAAACATAGTATGACTAAAAAAATAAAGGACGCGTCAGTTTATAATGTCCTAAAATGAAGCATTAAATTAAATATAAGAGAAAATAAATAAATATTAGTGATCATTGTTTAGATTTTGGACTTATAAATATTAATTTCATTCAAGCAGGGAGTTGGATATTGAAAAACATATTAGAAATAGAATATTAATAATTCTTGTTTTAAGGTACCTGAATCACCTTATACATAGTTATTAAGACTAGTTGATTTTGTTTATAATTCTACTATTGATAATGAAGTAAAATTGATTTTGAGTAAAATTATGATTCTTATTTTAATTTTGATTCACAAAATATTTATGTTAAACAATTTTATAAATAATATCTAAAATTAAACAAATGGTTTCATTATTATTGAGTTATATAAATATTTAAAATATAAAAATAAAAAACGGGTCAAAGTAAATAATAATATTAAATAGGAAAATGAAAAAATTCATTTTATTGCTTCTATGAATGAAGAACATAAAATTAATTCTTATTCTGATATATAAAAACTAAAAGTTGAGAATGAAAAATTAACGATTTTCTTTCAAAGAATAATAAAGATGAAGAAAGATAATTTAACTTAGCTGTAAATGATTTTAATAATTTTTATATTAAATTGATGAAACTTAATATAAATACCCTAAATTTAGATGTAATATTTTTAAATATATGGGAATTTTACGAGTCTACGAAATCTGACGGCGCGTGATTCTGAGGCCCAGAGTTCACAAAATGATCCATCGATGTTTTGTTGAGCTTAAGTTAATGCATGTAAGCAGATTTCCTGAAAAAGTGGAATAACTCTTAAACAGTAAATCAGATCAAAAATCTGAGGGCATCGTTGTGCTCAAGATGGCAGGTTTACCCTAGGCGCGACTTAAGATTAGTCGGTGTGGGCCTCCTATGAGAAAACCCAAAATGGCATAATCGTAAATAAAATAATTAAATAAATTATTTTATTTTTCAAATTCTTATAACTCACAAATGGTAACTCGAATTAAAAATCTGAGACTGCTGCTAAACTTGTTAGGGTATGCTTTCTTTAAGTAGATACTAACTGTGGCTGGCACGGGCCACCAGAGAAAGTTAGTTTTTTTCCACACATAAAATAATTAAGTGACAACTATTTTATTGTAAAATTCATAATTTCTAAATGGTAACTCGGATTAAAAATCCAAGAGTATCATTTGGTTTTTTGGGGTTTGTTTCACCTAGGAAGAGCCTAACCTTGACCGGCACGGGTCAAGGGTGTCTGATAATAATTTTCTGAACTTTTTTTCAGGTACTTTCAGTATACCCGCGAGTAGAATTTTATATCTTTTGAACTGGTGCTTGGAATTGAAATCTGAGGGCACCATTGAACTTGTAGTGCCAATATTCACTTAAGAATACTTTCACCTCGATGGCAGTGGGTCGAGAATGAAATTTATTTTTTGCGTTTTTTGTGGAAAATAATAAAATAAAATGATCTCTACTTTATTTTATTTTGATCTTCCATGTGGATATTTCAGGTGGGTTACATCGGAGCTAAACCTCCACATGGAAGTAAGAAGTGGGTACCACCACACCTTAACCTCCCATGAGAGGTTATGGTGGTGGGGACCACCCAGGTTTTTAAACCTCCTTGAAACCTCCCATTAATTGGGAGAAACCTCTCAAGTATCTATTAAATGTGGGGGGATCCTCTTGGTATCCTCCCAATAATTATAACCAATGAACCTCTTAAACTCATCCACCTCCTCGAGCCAGTCTTCAGCCACCTGTGAGTCAGGCTCACCTCAGAACCTGAGGGGCATATGATGCGGAAACACGTGTAAGGAACTAAGCCTACATGTGTCCTCTACCGGTACAGCCGGTTGTAACTGCTAACCAATGAGTAGTGATATAGCTGACACACTACCCGAAGGTACTATCTCGGGCAACAGTCCACATACCAAAGCCTAATCACTAATAATACCATACCCATGGTCACTCACTGAAAAAGACTACTACCTAAGATCACCATCATCTCTATTAGTGTCTCAACTAGATAGGAAACTCTTGCAATTGCCTCCAGCCATCCCTCAGCTGTGTGGTAATCTGTCTCTCCTCAAAACCTTAGAGGCCTCTGCTACTGGAACTTGCACAATGTGCTCAGATATCCACAAGGCAGGCACCTGACAGATTTTCTAAAGGTGGGGAGCACACCATCCTCTTCAAAGGATATACTATGGTACCAGTGTCACTTCAGGAGGAAGTTTTGAGGGATTTCCACACATCCCCTCTAGCGGTACATCCAGGAGTGGCGAAGATATACCAGGATCTCCGATGACAGCACTGGGGGCCGGGAATGAAGAGGTTGCAGAGTTTGTCTCTCGATAACTCACTTGTCAGTAAGTGAAGGTATAACACCGGGTACCAGTAGGATTGGTTCATCCTTTAGAGGTCCCAGAATGGAAGTGGGATGAAATATACATGGACTTCCTGACAGGACTTCCACGTACATCTAGGGGTCACGACATGATTTGGGTGATCATTGACCGACTCACTAAGTCAGAACACTTCCTACCGATCAGAGAGAAGGTTTCAGTGGAGATATTGGGATGCCTCTATGTATAGGAGATTATATGGTTACATGGAGTACCTTTAATGATTGTCTATGATCATGACACACATTTTACTTCCCGGGTATGGAAGGGGTTGCAGGAAGCTTTCGGGATGCAGCTTCATTTGAGCACCACCTTCCATCCTCATATGGATGGCCAGACCGAACAGACCATTCAGCCCTCGAGGACATGCTTAATGCTTGTGTCCTCAACTTCAGTCGTAGCTGGGAGGATCACTTACCTTTGGTGGAGTTTTCATACAAAAACAACTATCACTCCACCATTAGGATTGCACCTTTTGAGGTGTTATACCGGTGACCTTGCAGATCACCTCTGTGCTGGACTGGCCAAGGGGAGTCCGCACTAGTGGGACAAGAGATGGTACGGGCTACCACAGAGAAGATGTAGATCATCCAGGAGTGGATGAAGACTACACAAAGTAGGCATAATTCGTATTCTTGTAGGATATGGAGACCTCTAGAGTTCGACGATGGAGACCACATCTTTCTACGGGTCTCACCATGATGAGGTTTACGAATATTTGGCTAAGGTGTCCAGCTATCTCTGAGGTTAATCGGACCTTTTCAAGTCCTCAGTAGAGTTGGCGAGGTGGCTTACTGCTTATATCTTCCACCTCAGTTTCACCAGGTTCACGACGTCCTCCACGTATCCTAGTTGAGGATATACGTGCACGACCCTTCTCATATCATTGTCCATGGCGAGCTGGATGTCCACGATGGGATGATTTTTAAGGATGTTCTAGTAGAGATTGAGGATCAATAGGATCGATTACTTCGTCGATGGTCGATACCTATGGTGCACATTTGATGGCAGCATGGGAACCTCCAGGAGAGCACAAGGGATCGGGAGGCTCAGATGCGTGCTCAGTACCCCCCACTTGTTCCCTTAGTTATGAGTTCTAGCTTATGGGGACGTAGAGACCTGAGGTGAGGAGAATGTAAAGACCTATAATTTCCATGTAATTTATTTAAATATATAGAGATTTTATAATTCTTTGAAATCTAATGGTGCACGATTCCGAGATCTGGAGTGCCCGTAATGATCTGTCGAAGTTTTGTAAAGATTAAGTTAACGCACATAAGCAGTTTTCCTAAAAAATTGGAATAACTATTAAATAGTAACTTGGATCAGAAATATGAGGGAATCATTGTGCTTAGAATGGAAGGTTTACCCTAGGTGTGACTTAAGATTAGTTGGTGCGGGCCTCCTTTGAGAAAACCCAAAAATGGCATAATCCTAAATAAGATAATTATATAAATTATTTTAATTTTCAAATTCTTATAACTCACAAGCGGTAACTCGGATTAAAAATATGAGACCACCACTGAACTCGTGAGGGTATGATTTCTTTGAGCTTCTTTGTGGATATTTCAGGTGCGGTCCATCGGAGCTAAATCTCCAAATGGAAGTTGGAAGTGGAGACCACCACACCATAACCTCCCATGAGAGGTTATGGTAGTGGGGACCACCCGAGGTTTTTAAACCTCCTTGAAACCTCCCATTAATTGGGAGAAACCTCTAAAGTCCCTATTAAATGTGGGGGGAGCCTCTTGGTATCCTCCCAATAATTATAGCCAATGTACCTCTTAAATTTCACCAACATAATTTAATTAGCTTGCTCCTTTTAAATTTAAATAACGGCGTCATTGGGATTTAGGAAGGTTCCTAATGAGTGAACCGTCCTAAATTCCAATGATCGTTACCTACCTCCCTCCCTCTCTTATATATAGAAATCTTGGGAGGAGGTTTTGGGACGGCTTCACCAAGCAGCAAAGCGCTGGTAAAGTGACGCGACACCCAACACTTGGAGGATTGCACTTCCTCCATAAAGAACACATTCTTCCAATGAAGAACGCTAGTGAGGAGTGACTTCGACTTACTTCCCCAGAACCTAATCCGGCATAGGATGTCTTCGACTACGATGAGAAAGTGCACAACCCAATGATAGAGGAAAACGCAGATGAAACTGATTTCCATATTTTTCCAACGATCTATCTTCTTCCCGGTGACAACGTCGACAAACATAGAACACTGGTAGGGGTTATTTTCATTTAAGTGCCATGTTCTTTCTTTCATTCAAAATGAAGAACGAGGATGTTTTCCATTTTGTGGGTGGTTTTTTGTGCTTCGTTCTTATGAACCGATTGCTATCACCCTTAATGCGTAGGGTGTGGGCCAAACTAACATGGCCCGACTCCCTCTATCTATCTATTTTGTGATGTTCTTCAGCATGGCGATGAAACGATGAGGAGATGAAGGCGACAGGCAACGACCGCACTCCCAGTAGACTCCAAAACTCACACCGCCCTCATGGAACTTTGGTTGAACCGGCTCTCGGCCGCTATCGGCCTCCCGTGCGCCCGTCGACCCCCTGGCCGCCCGCCGGCCTCCTGACTCCTGGCCGTCGCCGGCCTCCCGTGTGCCCGTCGGCCACCCCGCCCCCTGCCTGCATCCCGACTGACGGTCGTCGCCGACCTCCTGTCCGCCCGCCGGCCCCCCCGGCTGTCGGACGTCGCCTGCATCCCGTGCGCCCGCCAGCTACCCAGCCCCCCACCGGCCTCCCGGCTCTCGGCCGCCGCCGGACTCCCATGTTCCCACCGGTCTCTCGGCCCCCCGGCCGCTCCCTCGCCCCCCGGCCGCCCTCCGGCCTCTCAGGACAAGCCTCTCGAGCCGCGCCCCTCACGGCGTCAGAAAAACCAACCTCTACCATCCGGGACAATCTGTTGAGCCATGCCCCATGCACACCTGGCCGAGACGGCCTTCCACTCCCCCAATTTCACCTCCGGGCCAAACCTCCCTTACACTGATATGTGGTCGATCCGCGCCCTCGCTACCGGTCCGTGCCCACGCGCTACTCGCGGCCTTCGCGGCGGGCTGGGCTGGGCCAAGCCAGACCCAATGGGTTAGGCCGGGTCAACCTAGACCGTGTCATCCCATACTAGGTCGGGCCGGGTCGGTCCGACAGGGTCGGACTGGACCCTGGCTCACTTCGACCCATTTACGCTCCTTCGGCCATATATTTGGAACCGGACGTCCATTTGACGAACCGTTAGCGGCACTGGAAATATTAGAGTGTGATGGTCAGTTATATTATACCCCACTTGAGTTTGTGGTATAGTTGAGATACGTTCAATTTGGATCGTGCACGAATCCAACCAGTCCCCTGAGAGTAAAAGGCTAATAACTCTCAGACAGTGCGTCCGATTGACGCGTCGTATGTTGCATTGAGACCCCTATGATGAGGCGAACCATTGGGATTTTTCTTCATGTTACTTCATTAAAGTTGATGTATCCACACTTGGATTGATAAGTGGACCCTCTCGAAATCAAGTGTGCTTATGCGGAAACCCTGTGTGGGTTCGATAGCTTTGACTAATGTTCCCAAATCCTATGTGGGTTCGACAGTTCTAATTGTTGTTCCTGGATCCTGTGTGGGTTCGACAGCTCTAACTACTATTCCTAGATCATGTGTGGGTTCAATAGTTCTAACTTCTATTCTTGGATCCTGTGTGGGTTGGACAACTCTGACTATTGTTCCTAGATCCTGTGTGTGTTCGACAGTTCTAACAGTTGTTCCTGGATCCTGTGTGGGATCGACAGCTCTGACTACTATTCCTGGATCCTTTGTGGGTTCGATAGTTCTAAATGCTCTTCCTGGATCCTATGTGGGTTTGATAGCTCTGACTACTGTTCATGGATCCTATCTGGGTTCGACAGTTCTAACTGTTGTTCCTAGATCCTGTGTGGGTTCGACAGCTCTGACTACTATTCCTAGATCCTGTGTGGGTTCGATAGTTCTAACTGCTGTTCCTGGATCCTGTGTGGGTTTAACAGCTCTGAATACTATTCCTGGATCCTATGTGGGTTCGATAGTTCTAACTGGTGTTTCTGGATCCTATGTGGGTTCAACAGCTTTCACTACTATTCCTCGACCATGTGTGGGTTCGACAGTCCGATTACTCTTCTTGGATCCTGTGTGGGTTCAATAGCTCTGACTATTGTTCCCGGATCTTGTGTGGGTTCAACAACTTTGATTATTGTACCAGGATCCTATGTGGTTTCAATAGAATAGATTATTTATTGGATACATCTAATCATCTCTAACTCTCTATAAAATTTGTATACCTGTGTGAGCTGAGTCTGTAACTTTTGTGTTTACCTCATGATTGAGATGGATTACTTGATAACTTAGTTATATTCATGGGCATCTACCTAAGTGGGTTAACTATTTATTTCATACCTTGTGGTTTATCCTTGATGGATTTGGTGAGATATTGAGGGTATTGGGGTCCCTACTGAGTATCGTTATACTCACCCCTGCACGGGCTATGCCTACACTCCGTTGTGTTGGAAGCAGACGACAGACAACACTGACTAAGACTGAGGGTACCAGGACTGGACGCTACCCAGAGGTGGACCATATGGTGTGATGATACAAAGATGAGACGGACGGACCTGGAGTAGTAAGGAGGCGATCTCTTCCTACCCTTCAGGTAGGAACCTCAGAGGACGACCCAGCGGCAGCTTTTCTTTTGTTCAGTTGTACTTTTTTGTTTCCTTTTAATTTATATTTGGGCTTGTATTTCTGCCCCCATTTTACTTTTAGTACACTTTTTTATATAGTTTTACTTCGTTTTTTGCTTCCATATTGTACTCTCTTGTGTGCGTATTAGGATTATAAACACAATGCTTTCCTAGTTTTAGGTATTTACGCCTTTGGTGCTAGTCTCCAGCCCCTAGCCTATGGAAGGAGGGCTTGGGGTAGTCGCAGCACGGGCCCCAGGGGATGGGTCGTGACACTTAATCGAGAAAATAAAATGTTAATTTATACAGATTCATATTCAAATGTAAATGTTTATCATAACTTGGAAGTTATTCAGAAGTAAAATGAGAAAGGTAAATCTGATATTATAAGTTTAAAAGAAGTTTTAGCTACTTTTATTCAAATTTAAAAAATGTGATAAAATATTTTCAATGATTAATCCTAATAAATAAAAAAAATTAGAGATAACAGTCATCAACCTAGGATAAGGAAATATTTTTTATTAAAATATCAAATAGAATTGTTTGAAATGTATTATGTTTTAAATATATATTGAATAAGAAATAATACAATAAATGTTCAATAATATTTACTCCATCATTTTTTACACTAAAACGTTTATATCTAAGAATTTGTTTTCTAAACATCCCACAAAGAGGCGTTTTAAATCCATTCAGGTATATAAAGTTTCTATGACTAATTTGGTTGGACCCAATATGGAATGGGTATCAAAATAGAGAAAATTCAAGTGAAACTTGTTTTATGTGTATAATGCATAGTAATTATTCCAATAAATGTTCATTAATATTTACTCATTCATTGTTTCACACCAAAACATTTATATAAAAAAAACTATAAATCCCACAAATAGATGTATGAATTTTTTTGGGTTTCTAAATGTTCTACAACTAATCTGATTAGACCCAAGATGGCATACATAAAAAAAATCTTAAATGATTTCATGTAATTTACCTTAGATTTGTCAATGATACATAGTATATGTAAATTTTTTGATTCAAACAAATTATGGTGATATTTATAATTTTCAATCATTTAATTCATGTAATACGGGTCTGGTCACTTTTTGAGACAATTATAAATGTAATATAATGTTTTTGGTGAACACATATTTTTTAATAGCAATTATTATATCTAAATTTTTTGTTGATTAATGTTTAAAACACAATTTAATTAGTATATCACAATAGTGTAATGATATAATGACTGAAAAAAATTTGAAATAATAATTGTGATGTGTTTAAGAAATATTTTTTAATTTGACAAAATTAAAAAATATAAGACATATTCCATTGATTTAATGAAAATAAATAAATAGATGGTTTTCTATTTAAATGATTTAGAAACTAATAAATTTTTTTATATAAGACTAGGAAATATAAATCCAATAATATAGTATAAACTATCAAAGAATAAAAAACACTAGATCTTTGACAAATAAAAGTAAATACTTTTATTATGATTTTTTTGTTTTAAAGGTATGAAACAAAATGAAATATTTAATTCTATTAATGATGTTTTAACTTATGAAACATTTTAATTTTTGTATCATGATTTATTTTTTCCAATATAAGATTGTAGTTTAGGAGTAAAGGGAGGCACACTAAGCTTGAAATCAAAGGTCCAGTGCTAAAAATATATATACACACATTAGCTTTGATACCTAGTGATATGACCCAAGAAAAATGTATCTTAATTTTACAATATATCCATAATTTAAAATTAAATATCATAAATAATCACACAACCCCAAAACCCATAGGTTTATTGTCTTTGAGGACTAGTTACATAAGCATCTTATTTCACAAAACATGTCAACATTTCTTCTTAATTGAGAAATACTAGACTCCCTTCAAGACATATCATAAGATATACTCATATTAATTACCTCAATAATTAAATATAATAATTAGGGTGATCTCAAATTCATATTGAGGGGTAACCTAATGTTTTCATTAAGAGTTAGATTATAAGCACATGAGAGAACATGAAAAGGGGAGAAATAACTTATTAAAAAACTTCTAATAATATGATATATGGACATGTAATCTCAAATGATCAAAAATTCTTCATATAATAAGAGTGTGGGATAATATACATGATCCATAAAGTATAATCAGGGCATATGACACAATATGTGGCATGTTAGTAAAACATAGAATACAAAACTATGGTACAAACATAAGAAAATAATAATAATAATAATAATAATAATAATATAGTGGATCTGGAATCACGTTTCATGTTGTGATCACATATTGGATGAGGAATCATGTTACTTTATCCCATATATAGTGGATCATGAATCACCTCCCAACCTCCCATACCTATAGACCAAGAATCACATCCCTTCTTCTCATACTTATTTGATCAAGAATCATATCTATGCCTCTCATACTTAGTGGATTAGGAATCTAATCCCTAAATCCCATAATTACCTCATTAGATATCATATTTTACTCTATTCATTATAGGGATATATAATTCTTGGGAAACCCATCAAATAATTAAAACCATACATATGTGTTCTATAAGAACATAAAAAATTAATCCTTCAAACATCGCTTATTTAACCTTTGGAAAATTGATGGGTTTCATAAAAATATTCATAGGAAATTTCATAATCCATCCATAGAAATATGGTGGGTGGTATCATAATAATATATACTAAGTAAAAAAACATTGAAAGATGTTATAATGGATGAAAAAACCACATTATAATCATGACACATTAAATGGGACCACATCAGATGGAATCAAGAATTTGATCATTTTATATCATGAGTTTAATCCCCAAGAAAAAAATAGTATAAGGAAATTTAGGAAATATAATTTCCAAGGTAATAAATCCTTTTGATATAATAATGAATATAGAAGGGAAACGTAGAAGGCTTTTTAGAAAAAAAATTAATATTTTCATAAGAGTCCAAGTTATGGGTCATAATAAAAATTCATTTCCAAAAATGTAAAGTGAATAACTTATTATTCCTCTCTCTCTCATAGTAATATCTTTAGAAAAAAATCACATATATTTTCGAAATTTTAAAACCAAAACAAGGAATCAACTATGTTAAAATCTTTTCACCCATGGGTAATCTTGAATCCACAAGAATCATGTTGGTATTTTAATATAATCTTAATTTTAAACTATTTCAAATGGATATAAAAAGATATTTTCTAAATTATTTATTTCTAAAAAAATGGAACAAAAACCGAGTTTTGAAAATCCCGATTTTCCAAATTCTATTTTTGAACAAACCAATGCTCCTTATGGTTTAACAAAATCCCCTCATGCTTGGTATAAACATATTTCAAATAATATTACCTCAAATTGTTTAAAAATAGTAAAATATTATTCTAATATTTATTTAAACCACATCCCATATGATCTTTTAATTTTTAAAATTTATGTTGATGATATTATTTTTGGCTCTACCAATGAAAAACTATGTTTTGAATTTTATGATTTTATAAAGAATGGATTTGAGATAAGCTCTATGGGTAAGATCAAATTATTTATTAATTTTAAAAATTCTAAATATTATAATGGAATCATTTTAAATAAAATAAAATACACCAATAATGTTCTAAAATTATTGGAAATGGATCATTCTAGGGATATTATCACTCCCATAAGTATCGTTTGAAAGTTAACATTTGATGAATCCATTAAACCTATTGACAAAAAAAATTATAGAAGAATGTATAGTGGTATAAATTTCCTTACTCTAACTCATCCTAATAACATGATAAATGTTTCTATTAGTTCTAAAATTCAATATAATCAAAATGAATATCACTTCTAGTCACTTAAAAATCATTATTTAAAAAGTTTTAAAAATATCACTTTATTTTATTCAAAAATAACCTACTATGATTTATCTTATTTTTCTAATGATGATTTAGGTGGGTGAAAAATATATATAAAAATTACTAGTGGATATTTAAATATACTAGGAAAGTATTTTTCCTTGTAGATTAGTAAGAAGAAGAATTCATTTTCCCTTTCAACATCTGGAAAAACATACATAGTAGATGGGATTTGTTGTCCTCAAATTCTTTGGATTAAACCCACCCTCTTGGAATTTAGGAAAACATATGACTATATCCCCATAAATTTCAAAAATAATAATGAAAAAAATATCTCTAAAAATCTTTTTCATCACTCTACTACTAAACACATTGACATTTTTCAGCATTTCCTAAGATATCACTTCCAAAAAGTTGATATCAAATTATATTTAGTTCCAAAGGAATATCAACTCACTAATATTTCCACCAAACCATTATCACTAATTTTTTTTAATTCATTAAAGTTAAACTAATAATAATTGAATTGTGATATTATTCATTCAATCAATGGATACCTAGGGATACTTTTTTAAAAATTATTTTTTAGAAAAACATTCCCTTTGAAATTATTTTTATAAATATTGTATTTATTTATTTATTTATTTAACATTCATATCAATGATCCCATATCTCACTGGTGTTATTATATGAGAGGGATCCATTTATATCTTTAATTGTTAAATTTTTCTTAAGAGATATCATTTTATTTCAAATTAATAAATTATTACTTTCAAACTATTTTATCCTATTTTTTAAAATTCATATTTTCAAAAATTAGTTACTTTTATATTATTTTTTTTCAATACATGTGATTTACCATTGTCTTATCATTTATCTATGATTTTTTAGAAAAATATCTATTTCTACATATTTTTTCTGTTTATTTATTCTTTTAATCAAAAAATTATTATTTTTATATCTTAAAGAATATTGATGATAAAAAAAATAGTTTGTATATATACTAGTATCTAAATTTTATCCTAAGTTAACATTTTATGAAATTAAAATTTTGAGACATATTTTCAAAGTATCACTTCAAAGTAAGATCCTCTTAATTAACTTATAAAGAAGAAATTAATAATTTTAGGTGAATCCAAAACTAAAAAAAAGTGATGTAATGGAAAATATATATGTCAATTTTATTTTTATGTTTCACTTCTCTTATTTCTCATTCTAAATTTTCTTTTTTTATTATATTTTATTTTATTTGTATTTTTCCTCTTATTACTTCAATTTTTAAATCTCTTTATTAAATATTACTTTATAATACTGATATTTTTTGGATATTTTGAGACTTAAGAATATGTTTTATCCTCTCTTCTCCTTTTTCAATTTTCTTTTTTATGTATTTTTATTTAATTATTATTTTATTTCTTCTTATAACTTTCCAATTCCCTTATATAATTCTAATTATTTAGGGAGTTTGGTAAGTTAGTAAATGTTTTTCAAATTCCTTCCATTTATTTTCTTTTTCTTTCTTCTCTATCACTCAAAATTATTTATATTATTGAGGGAATTATGGAAACTAAATGGTATTTTCACTATAATTTTTTTTCTTTTAATATTTTTTCAAATTCTTTTTGTTTTATTCAAAATTACCACTATTATTTTCCAATGAAAATCATTTAATAGTTAATTGTTTTTATTCTTATTTTCTTCTTTTTAATTTTTTTGCCATTATTGATAATCATAAATGGGAAGAAATGTCTTAAAATGTAATGGGGAGAGTTCATCTAAATTATTTTATAAATGGGGAGTTCTTGAAAATTATTCTTAAATTATTTACTCTTTTTTCCCAATATCGTGCTAAAAGTGTATTATAAAGGGGGTATTTTGAAATATATTATTTTAAAAATATCTTTATTTCTTATATATTTTTCTAAATACCATGATTTATAATTTTATCTATTAATCTAATTGAATACCAATTTATCTATTGAATTTCTTCTCTATCTATTTCATTCTTTATTTATTCTTAATTTATCTTTTTGAGTTAAGTTTTAATGATCATAAAAATGGGGATATTGTTGTATATCTCTCTCTCATTGTGTTTTCATGATCATAAATATTCTTCTTTTGACATAATGTTTTCATTTAAGTGTGTTTCATTATTTTGATTAAGTTAAAAGTACTAAATTGCATAACATATTCAATCATATTTGAATCCTTTATATACAATTGGTTCTATATTAATTCATCCTTAAAATTTTAGGAATCGGTTTTGATGAATCATAGAACACATTAGAGTGATGAAAAGGGGGTCCTAGTTGAGGAGATTTCTATATAGAACCCCCCGGATGCCTAGTGCAATGGTAGAAGAAAACCACACCAACAGTAGGTCCACCAGCTACTTGGTGGAGGAGCACTATCCAGAAAGTGGCACCAAGAGATGTCCAAGCCTTCATTGTAGAGCCCACTTTCTAGACACTGATAATTAGAGTCTATCCAGTGGAGGCCTTCCAATATGACCTAACTACATGCAGCCCACCAGCTACCATGTTGTGGATACTAGGTATCTGGCGGCGTCAAGAAATTTGTGGTGAGGAGGACTTTAATATGGTCAAAATGACCATTATAAGAGAATGTTCCTGGTTCAACATACCCCAATATTTGAAACTTTCCTGAGCCTTTTTTGGAGAATATAATAAAACTTTATTGGATCCCTTTAAGATTACTACTTGTTATCAATGTAGTCTTAAATATCAGTCAGTAGAGATGATCTATAATTAAAAATTCAATCAAGACCCTTCAATTTCCAAATCTTCTCAAGGCACTCCAACATCTTTTTTCAGTCTATATCTCCCCATTGTACTTCCTTCAATCAATAGATTTGTGATCTATTATATAAATGGTTTTCCTATTGTGACCCAATATTTCCTCAACTTCCTTTTACTAATAGTTCACACTCTTGAAAAGTGTGGGATGGGTTACTTCAAAACCAACAACATTCAAGAGGGTTATCACAATCCACAATTGTGAGGTATAGATTTGTGGTCACCATTGAGACCAAGGTATTAATACATTGACCTCTTCAAGCAGTACTTTGATACGTAGGGGAACACATATTTATTTATCCAAAAACCTTATCAACCCTATTTGTATCCTATTTACATTTCTTTATTTTATCATTAAAACATCTTATCATATATTTTTATAATCTCTATTTGATCATTTACATTCTTTATTTACTTTGATATATTCCTTATAAACTCAAATCAAAATTATTAATTGTCATATATTTTATTTCTCAATTAATTATTTCAATATAATTTAATTTTTAAATTAATATTTTATATTTATTTAATTTTTAAAATGTAAATTCACCCCCCAATATCCATAAAAAATAATTTCTATAAGAAACTTTATTACTCAATGGAAGGGTATTTAGTTAAGAAACACCCTTATAGATTTTATAACATTTTAATAAAAACCTATTAAGAGATATAATTTGAAAAGGAAATTTAAATAAAATGAATTCAAGAGTGAATCGTGATATAATATTTCAAATATGTTTTATACACACCATGTGAAATAAAAAATGATTATAATATAAAACATTTCTAAAAGAATGAAATTCAAGTCAAAACCTTTACCTTGAACTCCCATATAGTTTAATGTGATCTAACCACCTATAGAATATACATAAATATTTCAATTTATTATTTAATAAAATTATTTATATATTATACTATTTATATACCTCCATTATGATCACTTATTATAAATATATTAGTTAGTTTTAGTTTATTTTTACGATCAAGTGTCAACATTTTTAATTGTTACGCAGATGCTTTGTATTATCAATGTAAAACCTCATTATTTTACTAAAATTTCATAATTACCTAATTATTCAATGTTCTTGAATCAATTATTTATGATAATTTACGAAGTTATAACTTCATTCCATGAAAGTTTTTATTACAGTTCATGGAGATGAAATCGGTGGTCTGCTTGTTTTGAAAATTTTTAACGAACAAAGGGTGGTATATTAATAAAAAGTTAAATATTAACAAAACTATTTAAAAAAATTAAACCAAACATTATTTTATCATTGAATTACTTTAATAAAATTATTTAATTTTCATTAGTCATCTATGAGAGATATTTATTTCATTTTTTATGTTAGTGGTCAAACCGATATAAACAATAACATGACATAATTGATGGATGAGTAAAAAGTGATTATTTTGGAATAATATCAATATTATAGAATCATAATTATATTATTTAGATGTTTTTAAGGTTTTTAATCACATTTTAATATATTTTTATAAATACAAAATGACTGGATATATGAAAAATGAGATACCTCACTTTGTGGAGGTGGTAATCGGTACGAATGCATGGGTGATGCTTTCATTTTACATTGAATGAAATGGAACTAGAAGGTGTTTTATCTTTTTATAATATTATTTCATTAACTAAAAATTTTGAACCATCCATTTAATATGGTGAAGGAAAACAAATCGTGTCTTTTTATAGAGGTGGTAGTTCACACATACACGTAAATGACATTTTCATTTTTCTGAGGTTAAAGTGGAGAGATATATGATTGATATTCCCAAAAAATAATAATAATATGTATGATAATAATAAAAATTTAATTATATTTTAGTGGGAAAAATATATTTTTAAGAAAATTATATAGAAATAAATAGGTTGGGGGTGATCAGTACTCATGCTGAGAACTTGAGCTTTTCATAGGTGTACTTCTTTGAAATTAGATACATAGGAAAATTTCCCATGACCAATGTCTTATGGTAGTGATATTGGATTATAGGGGAAGAAAATGGGTAGGTTTGAAAGTGTTATAATAATTTTTATAGTTCCCTTGAATAGGAAATTGAAGGAATCCTTTATAAGTGAATGGAATGACATTTTTGTAAATATAACATGTTAATATAAAAAGAACACATGTTTTACATCGAATCTAGAATCCAAAGTGCTAAATAAAGAATAGTAGAAATTTTTGGTCGATCCAAACCTAAAAATGTAAGAACCTAAATCTTCTATTCAGGTATGATTTTTTTCTTTGTACTTTGGTTTAGTATTGTATTCCAACATTGGGACTTGTTTGGCTGCTTTTCTAGACATATGAATCATTTATATATATGTGCTTCTGTTTTTATTACTTCCAGTCTTCCATTGTTTACCTATTTGATGTTATTACTAATTCCTCAATTATTATATATTTCTTTCCACTTCATTACTCTGCCAATGAGGTTATAGTTTCCCCACTATCACACCCAAGGCCCTCGCTGCTATTTGGTAGCCTCTAGCATTTGGGGAATTGCAGTTGAGGCCATGTGAGCAACCGGGTACGGGGCACCTATAGGTGGCACTTGGAACTAGGACATTACAAAGTGGTATCAGAGGAATTATTTTGTTCTTGACTTACTGTTTGGAGCTTATAATCATGGACAGGACAGAATAGGTAGTTGATAATAAGTTATTCTTGGGAGTAGGTAACCCATGTACAGGGAAAAGCTAATTTACCTGGATTATTTCAATTTTTCTAGTTCTTCTTTTATTATAGTTGATTTGATTTCACCATTGGGTGATTCACATGTTTTGTGCTGTTAAAATTGATAATATTGAGGTTCTATTTCTGTTGTAACCTGATGAGATGAGGGTATGCCATCTCATGCATCATATAGGCACTTTCTAGAAATCACATGTCATGCATTTTTACCATGCCATTTAGGGTGCATTACCAATTTCATGTTGTTGTGATAGATGTTGTGCTAAATATGCATGTTGTTGTGATAGATTCTTTGATAGAATACCTATTATCTGATTGGGTATTGAATTGTGTAAGTTTTCATTTGAATGAACATCGAAGTTTGGTTCTTGAGGTGTTATGGGCCTTCATGGATCAGAATTTGGTGGATAATTTCATTTTAATTCTTGTATATGACATGTATAAGATGTCAAACATTGATTTTTGGGGAGTATGGAACCTCACAGGTCATAATTTGGCACTTTAATGTTCGTTTTAGTGTTTTTCTAGGTTCGGAGTAGTTTCTGAGGCTTATTGCCTAGAAAAACCCTGAATACACAATGTTTAATGATAAATACATGCCATATATCCATCTGTTGGTAAGGAACTATTTTTATTAAGTACATGTTGTGTATTGTATGTACACGTAGTGTAGTCTCTAACTATGTAACTATCTATGTGGTCAAAGACACAGGGTTGGGAAATCTTTGGTGAAACATGTGGTGTTCCGGACGTACACGCCATGTATATAGACCATGTGTCCAATGGTGTGACCAATGACATGGGTGGATTATGGGTATTTTGTACAAGTCATGTCTAGAAAAAGAATTTCGTGTAGAGTTAGTCGTGTAACCGGCCAAGTGACTAACAACATAGGTCGGTGAAGTTATTTCTTGTACACATCGTGTCTATAAAAAACATCCCATGTAGTCTCATTCTAGGAGAACCATGTTGGTTAGTCGTGTAGAATAACTTGGGTAGAGGGAAGTTATTCATGTACACATCGTGTCTTGGGAGAACACGTCGTGTGTGTGGGGTGTTACACAACCAAGGTTGGAAGGAGTACACGCACATGTGAAGGCTTAAAGGAACATGTCATGTAGGGGACATACACAACATGTATCCATGTTTTGAGGAATCTAAATTCTTTCCTTCTCCTATTCCCCTATTGCATTTCAAATTTTCTATCTTTGATAATCTTGAAATAAGGTGTGTGTTTGACCTTGAAGATTCATGCCACCGAGAAGTCCTTTAGTTTTAATCTAATTACAGGGCAGTGACCAAACACAGGACATGGCATATTTGGAACTGCCAACAGATCCTCTAGTTGTTCCTGTCTTGGAACCAGCAATTATTCCGGATACAGGTTTCGATGAATAGTTTTGAGAATGCTTCATGAGGTTTATGCATGCCTTCTGATAAGTACTCCCTCCTGCCCCATCAATGGCAGATTTGACATGGTTTTTTTGAATCAGAATCCTCCAAACTTCACAGGGGATGTAGGACCTCAGATGGTAGAACCATGGTTAGATGCCATGATTTTGATCTTAGAGCATCTGGAGACACCTCCAGAGATGAGATTGAATCTCTCTACGTACATGCTACAGTATTCCTCCAAGAGATGATGGGATTTGATCTCACAGGCAGGACACCATTAGGTTATGGCATGGGATGATTTCCAGTGTTCCTTCTATGATTACTTCTACCCGGAGACCTTGAGGGCCGATTGAGCCCGAGATTTCATGAGTCTAGAACATGGTACTCGTTCCGTCATGGAGTACTCTTCTCTCTTCACAGAACTACAGTGCTTTACACCCATTCTATGTAAGGATGGGTTATTTCAAGCGAGGAAGTTTGAGGATGGTTTTAGGCTTGATATCTAATCTCAGGTGAACATCTTCAGGTTGACTTTCTCACCTCTATAGTCAACTAGGCACTAATCTTAGAGTTCAATCTGAAGGATTCTGGAGTTGTGAGCTAGGGTGTCTCGGAATCTGAAGTTGGTATCCCTCCTACTGATAGTTAGAAGCACCGCAGGGAGTCTATATGTGGGGATTTGAGGAAGAGGGATACTTCTTATGGTAGATAGGTGGTGTGCTACCAATGCGGGAAGAGTGTTTATACAAGGCCACATTGCCTGAGTGACCTATAAGAGTGCCGATCTTGTGGCAAGATGGGTTATCTTCAGTAGTGCTATTAGTTTTCCTCACCAGTAGCTAGTGATAGAGGTCCTTTTTTCTCCTTGTACCAGAGCAGGGCCACCTGTTTCTCATCATTCTGGGAACTGGAGTGCTTCCAGTTGTTCATGCTAAGGTGGAGGTCGCGACCATGGTAGCCAGTCGGCAGGCTTTCAATAACAACAGGGTGGATCAGCTCAGGGTGGTCAGGTAGGATCACAGGGCCACGATACAGACCAAAATTTTACAGTGGAGCAAACCCAGGGGGGAAGGATCCCGAACCCTCTACAGTTTGAGGTACGATTCTAGTTACCTCAGGTTTAGCTTTTACACTTTTCTATATAGGGGCTTCACATAGTTTCATATCTGTTTCTATTTTGGAGAGCCTCGGGCTCTGTATTTTTACCCCTAATGATATTTTGATGCTAGACACTCTGATGGGGACTAGAACGGCTAGTGTACGTCAGTTCATAGAGTGCCCTATTGAGGTTGGGGTTTGTCACTTCTTATTGGACCTCTATGTCCTATAGATGATAGGCTATGATGTCATTATCCGGATTGACTGGTTAGTTCCCTTCTATGAATTTGTTAACTGTTATTGTCGTAGGGTGAGATTCACATCACCAGAGGGTGGTTCGTTTTTACACAAGGATGAATTGGATGTATATGAGAGCATATCAGGACCCAAGAATCATGGGTTGGGAGGAGTTACAACCCAAATTGCTAGCCTATATCTGGATGACAAGGGGACTTCACTGTTGGAATTTCCTCCAGTGGTTGATTGTTTCAGGGATGTCTTTCCAGATGACTTTTTAGGTTTTCCTCTAGAGTGAGAGGTTGAATTTTCTATTGATCTTGTTCCAAGAGTGGAACCAGTGTCCATTCCTTTTTATAGGATTGTTACACTAGAGTTACGGGAGCTTAAGAAGAAGTTAGAGGAGTTATAGGATAAGGGTTTTATCTAACCCAATACTTCTCCTTAGGTTTCGCCTATTTTTATTATGAAGAAGGTGGATGGTACCCTCCGTTTTTGTGTGGATTATATAAAGTTAAACCTATTGACAGTCAAGAACCGATATCCCTTTCCAAGGATTGATGATTTCTTTGATCATCTTCGAGAATCCAAGGTGTTCTCAAAGATTGACTTGGGATAAGGTTATCATCAGTTGTACATTTGGCCATATGATATACCTATTATATACTTTTGAAGAAGATATGGTTTATATGAGTATGTGGTTATGTCATTCGGTCTCACAAACACGCCTGCAGTTTTCATGCCTCTGATGAACCGACTGTTCAATCTGTACTTGTATTTTTTCTTGGTAATATTCGTAGATGATATCTTGGTGTGTTATCACACTCAACACGACCATGCTACACATCTTGATATTATTTTGATTACATTGAGAGAGCATCAGTTATATACCAAGCTCACAAAATTCCACTTCTAGATGGACCAGATTCACTTCATGGGTCATGTTATCTTAGAGAGAGGAGTATCAGTAGACCTAGTTAAAGTGAGAGAAGTATATTCCAGGGAGCATCCGAATAACTTCTTTGAGGTACGAAATTTTCTAGGTCTGTATGGATACTAAATACATTTCATACAGGACATTTCATACTTTGCAGTGCCACTAACAGGCCTGACTAAGAAGGGTGTGAAGTACTTATGGTTAGATTCTTATGAGTCAGCCTTTCAGAATCTTAAAAGGTGGTTTACTTTAGTACTAATACTATTTTTTTAGAGCCAATAAAGATATATACTATTTACTTTGATGCATTAGGTATCGGGCTCGGAGCATTGCTTATACAAGGAGAAAGAGTCTTTGCGTACGGGTCTCGGTAGTTGAGGCCACATTAAATGAATTACCCGATGCACGATCTCGAGTTGATGCAGTTGTTTATGATTTATATTGTTGGAGACATTATCTTCTGGGAGATCATTTTGTGGTTTTCACCAATCACAAAAGTCTCAAGTATATATTTACATAGTGTGATCTGAATTTGAGATAGCGATGGTGGGTTGAGTACCTTTAGTATTTTGATTTTGAGCTTTCTTACACGCCTGGGAAAAGAAATGCAGTGGCTAATGCACTGAGCAGGAGGACTCAAATATAAGCAATTTAGGAGGCCAGCAGAGAGTGGAATCTTACGGATATGTTTTCTTAGATTCATTTGGAGGTGCATCACAAACAGTGCCAGATGTTTCTTTCTTCTGTGGATGTTACCTCTACTCTACCTGATCGAGTGTGAATGAGGCAGCTATCAAATTCTAAAGGCCTAGTCCTACGGGAGAGTGTGTCAGGGGAGGACCCTATTCCTGGATGGACAGTAGGTGAGGATGAGATCATGCATTATCATGATCGTGTATGGGTGCCAGTATACATACATGAGGAGATGATGCAATACTTTCATTCCTCAATTTGGGAAGTTCATCCTGGTGTCACCAAGATGTATCGAGATCTGCACTATCATTATTTGTGGCCATTTGTGAAGAGAGATGTTGTTGGGTTTCTGATGAGGTGTTCCACCTGTCAGCAGGTGAAGGAGGAGCATCAGCGACTGGCTGGGCTTTTACATTAATTACCCATTCTCAAGTGGAAGTGTAATGATGTCACGATGGATTTTGTGATAGGTTTTCTGAGGTTGCCTCGAGGGAATGATGCAGTTTGGGATGCCATTGACAGACTCACGATGGTTTCTCACTTATTTCCTATCAAGGAGACCTTCAATGATGATGATCTGGGAAGGCTATACATCTGAGAGATTGTATGTTTACATGGGGTTCCACACTCTATAGTTTCTGATAGGGATTCCCACTTATCATGTCTGGAAGGGACTATAGAGGGCTTTGGGTACACAGGTACTTCTTAGTATAGCTTACCATCCCCAAACAGATGGCCAGTCCGATCATATGATTCGGGTGCTGGAGGACATGCTATAAGCATGCGTACAAGATTTTGGAGGTTCTTGGGAGAAGCATATACCTCTTGTGGAGTTTTCCTATAATAATATTTTTCAAGAAACTATTCAGATGGACCCTTATGAGTCTTTGTACGGTAGGCCATGCCGATCACCCTTATGTTGGCTGGAGGCAAGAGAGGCAGCTATGCTAGGACCTCATCTTGTTCAGGAGACCACAGAGTAGGTGGAGTTGATTCGGAAGAGGATGGATATTGCACAGTCACGAAAAAAGTATTATACTGATCAATGGAGATGACCTATGGAGTTTGAGGTTGGAGATCAGGTTTTCCTACGTGTCTGTTTCGCGCGGAATCCGGGGATGACCTCCTGGACGGGAGATTCAAACGTTCCAATCGGTTTCTAACGGGTTTGTTCGTAGAACCGGAAACATCCAATGATTCCACATCCGTTGGGACCTACTTTCCAAAGGCAGGCGCTCATTAGCTTGTGGGCTAATGAGGCTTAGGAATTTGCATTGGTCGAGAAGATGGGAGGTCGGACTCATCACACCTTTTTGAGGGGAATTATTGTCTACTCCGGGACTCTCTTTATAGATTTAAGTTAAGTTCGTGAATCCTTATTACATTACCAAGTATAAAATGAGCTTTCCTTTAGTTTTAACAATCAATGATTAAATATGCAAGAAATTTAGAGAATCTTTTATATGTATTCGAGGTTCTTCATCAATATAGAATCATCTATATTTGTTTAGAGATTCTTGGTCAATGGTATCCTTCAAAACATTTATATAAAATTCTCTTGGTCATTTTGATGACCAGGCTGGTTTTAAAGCCACTCAGTGGGGCACTTGAAGTTTATCGTCATTCAGAAGGACAGAGATTATTTCAATGTTGGGATCGAACCCATGAATGGGCTACCTACGTATCCTTTGTTTTGAAAAAAGGAATCAGAACCCACGTAGTTCGAGGAATGGGATATGATGTTTTATGATTGATGGCTCAAAGATGAATGTCATAATTACTTTTACACTCTAAGCTCACGTGAGTCATGCTCGGTGTGAGAAACAAGAGGTATTGGTAAAATTTAGACAATTGTGCCATAAAAGATGCAATCATAAGAATTTGTTTTGGGGCTTATGTATAGATGACTGCCCAGATAGGCGAAGGTTTAGGATTTACTTTTAGGAAGAAAATCCATGAACAGGGTCCAAAAAGTTATATGTGCTTCATGGAGATTTGAATACTCTAATCTTGGGGCTTACTCTTAAGAAAGATGCCCAAGATTTATGACTAGGACTTATTCCTGAGAAGGAAGCCTAGGTTAGGGGACTTGGGGCTTACTCCTGAAAAGGAAGCCCAAGGTTATGACTGAGTCTTTATTCCTGAAAAGGAAACCCAGGTTAGGGATTTAAGGTTTGGGGCTTACTCCTGAGGAGGATGCCCAAGTTTAAAGGATTTTTATTGGGGCTTATTCTTAAGGAAGATGCCCAAGATTTATGACTAGGACTTATTCCTGAGAAGGAATCCTAGGTTAGGGGACTTGGGTCTTACTCCTGAAAAGGAAGCCCAAGGTTATGACTGAGTCTTTATTCCTGAAAAGGAGACCCAGGTTAGGGATTAAGGTTTGGGGCTTACTCCTGAGGAGGATGCCCAAGATTAAAGGACTTTGATTGGGGCTTATTCTTAAGGAAGATGCCCAAGATTAAAGGACTTTGATTGGGGCTTATTCTTAAGGAAGATGCCCAAGATTAAAGGACTTTGATTGGGGCTTATTCTTAAGGAAGATGCCCAAGATTAAAGGACTTTGATTGGGGCTTATTCTTAAGGAAGATGCCCAAGATTAAAGGACTTTGATTGGGGCTTATTCTTAAGGAAGATGCCCAAGATTCAAAGGTTTTATAACTGGGGATTATTCCTGAAAAGGAAACCCAGGTTAGGATTCTCTCATCTTAAAGGATGAGGTTGAATGAATGAACTCTCAATCTTTGGTGACATAAAGATGTTTAAATCACTAGGTTTTGAGATATATTTCACAGAATTCCTTTCAGATAAGGATGTCAAATCAAGAAATCATGCCATAAATGGCTTTGAAGAGTATCTTGAAGACTGAATCTTGAATAGGAAGGGTGAAATGGCTTAAGAGGGGTGAAAAAGGGCAAGATGGGCACCCAAAAAGATAGGGGCGCGCAAGTATTGAAGGTCGCGCAAGTCCTGCGGCGGCGCGCAAGTATTGGTCGCGCAAGTATACTTGCGCGACATAAGGGATACTTGCGCGATTTTCAACCAGAGTTGAATTACTTGAGCGACTCTTTATTAAACCCTTTCCCATCCTCTTGAGGTTCTTCCAGAAGAGGGACGTGCAAGTTATATTAAAGGAATTAAGTCGGCGCGCAAGTGTTTGATAAGTTTCAACACTTAGGCCTTCCTTCTTCCCTTTAGATCTTCCATTCTAGGTAAGAAATTACCTTAGAAGTGTTCTGGAAGCTTTGAGAAGAGACTTGGGCGTCGGGAGCTTTGATCCGAGTTTCTGGGAACCGATCCTCCGAATGGGGGGCCCACAGGGTCTATTTATAGGCAAAAGAAGACCCCGGGCGGTTACTGGGCGGTTATCAGATCTGTCGCGCAAGTCCCTTGCACGACCATGAGGGGTCGCGCAAGTGTTAAGGCGGCGCGCAAGTGTACTTGCGCGACCAAGAGGGAACTTGCGCGACCTATGGGCAATGTTTTCCTTTTTCATCCCTTTGTCGATTTTTGATGTTTCTTCAAAGGATGAATCACATTGAGCTCAGATATTCCCCTTTTCCGATCTTTAAATTCTGTGATGAAAGGAGCGTCAACAAAAGTCCCCCCTCAGAGTTGGATCCGGAAAGAAATGAGGATTTGACTCTGAGGAAATTGAATTCATTCAAAGGAAAAGGGGGCGCGCAAGTCTTCAGGGCACAGAAGGCAGCACGCAAGTGTGCTGGAACTTGAATTTTATTCAAAGTTCCTTTGTCTTTTGTGTGGGCAGTTTAAAGTCATGCACGCCGGACATAAAGTGGCTAATGTTTAAGGTCGAAATAGCTTTGACCGAAAATGGATTAAAATGGATTCAATTCCTTGATAATTTATCTGAAAACAAATTACCATACTCAAGTATGAGAGAAAATATGTAAACTATGACTTAAGAATATTTGAATCTGAGGAATGATATGAAAAAGAGCTAAATAGCATTAGAAGAAGTAGTTTCCAAGAATGAAGTTACTATTATTTAACAAAACCCGTTAGGGGGTTGAAATATGCAGGGCCACCTATGGGCATTGGCTGCATAGTCAAATAAAATAGCATCTTTTGGCTGACAAGTCTGTTATGTGGACTGTTTATGCAAGGCCACCTATGGGCACGTGCTGCATAGTTAGGCAAAAGAACTCTCAGAAATTTACTTTCCTAGTGCTAAAAGCCAGTGAAAGTTTATGGAGATTCAAATTTTCTAAAGCATAGAGTTTGTTGTATGGAAAGAGGTACTTGAATATGGAGAAGATATTTTCAAACAAGAATATCGAAGAACTGGATGAAAATCACTCCTACGAAGGTCTGACCCAAACGTAGGGAAGAAGAATAAACCATAGACTTGAATACTTTCAGATCATGAAAAAGGATATGGGACAAATATGTTAAGGATGGCTATTTTTGCGGATCCCTACATACTGTCGTTTAAGACAAATAAGGACAAAAGAGGCATTCTTCCCAAGAATGAAGTTACTATTATTTAACAAACCCGTTAGGGGGTTGAAAACATGCAGGGCCACCTATGGGCATTGGCTGCATGGTCAAATAAATAGCATCTCTTGGCTGACAAGTCTGTTATGTGGACTGTTTATGCAAGGCCACCTATGGGCACGTGATGCATAGTCAGGCAAAAGAATTCTCAGAAGTTTGACATTTTTGTGACCATAAGTCATGAAAAGGGTTATGAAGATCTGAAAATATTTAAGGTTAGGATTATAATACATAAAGATGGGTATTTTCCAATGTATATAGAGATACATAGGTCAATGAAAACCATAATCATGTTGTGGCTGGGTCCTGAATTGAAACTTGGACTTCACTACGTATCTCATAAGAATGAGAATCAAGCCATACGTAGTTCTTGAAATGCAGTTTAACGTCGTGCAGGACGAAAGGATGAGTGATCTTAGTTTTTGGGGTCATAGAATTCGGACCATAATAATGAATACACAGTGTGTGTTTTCATGAGGACTTTTCAGTCAAGGGACTGAAAGTGAAATTTGGGGTTAGGCCCAAAAGACTTGGGACTGGATTCGAGGGACACTCGAATGTTCCTACGTATCCCATAAAGATGGGAATCAAGTCCACGTAGTTCTAGAAACTACCCTTTGTACAAATTTGGTTCGTACATGTGAAGGGTGAAAAGGGACTTTAGTGCAATGATGGTTTTAACCTAAGATAAAAAGTTTAGGCATTACCATGTATGTACGTAGTCTTTTTGAAAATGAAAACCATGATTGAAAAAGAATCAATGTTTAATAATGGTTCCTTCTCAAATGAGGAAATCAAAGAATATTGTAGTTTATTGTCGTACTGGACAAAAGTGTTGTATAGTTTAACGTCATATAACAAGGACGAAAGTGAATCAATGTAAAGATATTGATTCCAAGGGTGGTTTCACAAATCATCATCATATGAGATTGTGGTGAACCAATGTGAAGAGATTGTTTTTGGGCTTGAACCTTTGGGAGGTTGCCTACATACCCAGCCTGGAGGGCAAGGATCAAAGTCTGTGTAGTTCAATTAAAGAATGAATTAATGATCAAGTTGTTCTTGTGGACAATGATCTAAAAAAAATGTTGTTGGGACTTACACATGGTTAGTGGCCCAAAGGGAGTGTTATGGTTGATGTTCGCTCTAAGCTCACGTGAGTCATACTCGGTGTGAGAAACAAGAGGTAATAACAACCTTAACGATGTACAGTTTAATGTCATGTAGGACATAAAAAAGGGATTTTCTGTACAGTTTAGCGTCATGTAGTTAAGACGAAGGGGACAATATAGTTTAACGTCATATTGGACGAAAGGGGGATTGTGCAGTTTTAATGTCATGCTGGACTTTTGATGATTATATAGTTTAACGTCTTTCCGGACGTGAGGGACTTTTATACAGTTTAGCGTCATGTAGGTTAGGACGTCACAGTTTAACGTCTTGCTGGACATATTTGCAAATAGTTTATGGTCGTATACATGGACCAGGAATGATGCAGTTTTAAGGTCATGCTGGACTGTTTATGGAACTTTTTCACAGTTTAATGTCGTGTGGGACGAAGTTGCAGTTTAAAGTCATACTGGACCATTGCTGTATAGTTTTAGCGTCATATAGCAAGGACGAACTGATGCTGTACAGTTTAAAGTCATGTAGCTAAGACTAAGGTGAATCAATATGAGGATATCAGTTCTGATCTTTTTACAGTTTATCGTCATGCTGGACATTGGAAGTGCCACACAGTTTAATGTCATGTTGCTAGGACACAATATAGTTTAATGTCATCTCGGACAGAATACAGTTTAGTGTCATGTAGGACAATAAGGGACTTAACACAGTTTAACGTCATGCTGGACGATGAAAGTGCCACACAGTTTAATGTCATGTCGCTAGGACAAAATATAGTTTAATGTCATCTCGGACAAAATATAAGAACTTCTATACGGTTTATTGTCATGTAGGACAAAATCAGGGACTATGCAGTTTAAAGTCTTGCAGTTAGGACTATTGGTGTTGCACAGTTTAGTGTCATGTTGCTGGGACATAAGTGCGAATAGTTTAAGGTCATATGCACGGACCATACAGTTTATCGTCATGCTGGACGTAGTTGTAGTTTAAGGTCATACTGGACCATTGCTGTATGAACCAATTGTAAGTCTTGGTTCTGGGAACAATATTTTGTGTTTATACAAAATACTTCTTCAGAAATCTGGCATTAGTTGGAGTCGTGATGTCTTCTCCATCCATTGAGATTAAACAGAACCAAAGATTAACTCTTCGTCTGATAAAGACTCTGCCTGATTAGCCTGTTTAGGCTGTGCCGTTTGATGGGGCGGTGCCCGTGACTTTGAAGTAGATGGCATGAAATCTGCCAGAGTCAAAGACAATTTAGGCTTTGATGCATACTCATCTTCTTCTGATTCCTCTTTCTTCTTTGAATTACGCTGCCCTTTTGAGGATTTGTCCTTTGATGGAGGCTTTACTGCAGCTTTTGTAGGAGACACAATTGGCTTCTTCAATTGTGTTCGCAAAATGGAATGGGTCCGATTGATTGTCTTTCTGACCATCCAATCATCATATTTTTTCGCAGTTTTGCTTTTGACTTCCTGCCACTCGCCTCCTTCCTCTGGATCTGTAGCGGTAATACACGCTACATGAGCTGAAGAACCCTTCAATTTGACTTGTCCCAAGTCAACCATCTTTTGTAGGAGGTCTTTAAAGACAAAACACTCCTGGATGGGATGTCCCAACATTTGATGAAAGGGACAACAATTGGGACGGTCTTCATCTCCTTCCTTGTTTGGTCTCTTCGGCACTGGTAATTGAACCAAATTATTTTCCAGAGCTGAAATGAAGTAACCAGGAACTTGCTCACTTCGGAAAGAGTATGTTTTACTCTTCATATCCTCAAATTGTTTTCGTCGTTGATCTTTTTGATCATTTGGACGAAACAGCCTTTGTTGTTGGCGTTCAGGAGGTGGAGCCCTTCGAGAAGATGAAGGTTTTGAAGTAGAAATAGGTACAGGTGCCTGTTTAAGCATAACTGTAGCAGTTTCTGCTTTACCCATTCTTCTTCCTGGAGCTGATGGAATTACACGAGATTTAACCTTAGCCTGCATAAGGGAATCTTCAATCTGTTGATCGATTGAAGTAAGGTCTCGAAACCCTCCTGTGTATTTCACAGGGATCAATGGCGTGCGTAATTCGTCACGCAAATTTGCCACACAGATTGGCAATAATTCCTCCTGAGGGAGTGATAAACTCAAGGAATACGTTAATCCCTTCCAACGAGCAATGAAATCAGAGACTCTTTCATTCTCCCTTTGCTTGCAGTTTGTAAGATCGAAAACTGTCGTTTTTGGCAAAGTTGAGCTGAACTGAAGAAGGAATTTTTGACGAAGATCCTCCCATCCGATGACTGACCGGGATTTCAAGCTTGTATACCAGACAAAAGCTGGTCCTTGCAAGGTTCGCACGAAGCATCTGAGTTTCACTGCTTCTTGTTGTTCTGGAGTTCCCATCATAGGATCACAACAAGACACGTAATGCGTCAAATGTTGTTCAGGGTCGCCTGATCCATTGAAAGTAGGGAAAATAGGGTTTCCAAAACTGGATGGAGGAGAAATTGAATCTACCCATTCAGGGTAAACTTTCTTTTCAGGTTGAACTTGCGCTCGTTTCCCTTCCATAGTTTCTAACCGAGCTGTTAATGACTCAATAGTAGTTATTAACTTTTGAGAAACGTCAGGTTGAACTTGGTTTTGGGTAGGTGCAATGAATGGAGCTTGGACAGCCGTGGAGGTTGGTGCTGCAACTAATGGTAGTGCTGCCAACCGTTGTTGCGTTTGACCCGTAGGATTAGACCTCTGTGGGTGTACTGATAAAGGAGGATATTCCTGATCCATCTCAGTAGTTACAACAAATTCCTTCGGCTGTCGGACTTCAGCATTCTTAAGAAGAAGACTACTCTGAAGTAGTTCTGCATTCAACCTTCTTAATTCTTTCATTTCTTCCTCCTGTTGTGCAAGCTTTTGCTCTAATGAGAGCGATTGACCTTCTTCAGAGGAAGGGTGAGAAGTAACCTGATTCTTTCCTTTCCCCTTATTGGATCCTTTTCGGAGAGGGGGAAGTGGGTTACTTGAAGGAATACCCAAATTTTGGGTAAGCCTTTGATTACGTGTGCGCACACCTTCTTCATTTAGGTCTGTGTGCGCAACTTCTTGAGCAGGAACCTCTTCATCTGATCCCTCTGATTGAGCCTCATCTGGTGAATCAGCAGCAACGGCAGTGATGACATTAATGGATGCATATTTCATGAAATCCTTTCTATTAGCATTTCTATGATATTGTCTCCTTTTATGTCCATGATAAGACATGGCATTCCGTTGACTTGACCCCTCAGGAATTTCTTTGTGAACCGTCACTTGGAGAGAATCTCCTGACATCTTGGCTCTTCGTTCCTCTTGAGGCTTATTCCCTAATCGAGAGAATACTGACTTTCTCTGAGGGAGGGATTGAAGATTTGAAAAAGTCCCCAGTCCGGTGGACTGGGGGTGTTCCTGTTGCTTCTGCTCAATTCCTCGAATCCCATTCGTTGATTCTGAGGGTTGGGTTAGAGAAGTCCCCAGTCTGGCAAGCTGGGGTGTCTCTTGACATGCTATGTCTGAGATCTTCTTGAAATCTCTCTTGATCTTGCGGATCTTAGTTCGGAAATTAGCTGGATGCATTAACCTGTATCCACTTTTATCACCTGGTTCAACAGACCGTTGGATGATTTCCGAAACTTCTGTCATTTGATGACGTGTTTGCTCCAGACGAGAGGCTTGCGCAATATTCTCGCCTGCTTGATGTAGGAGCAATTCAACAACCTGTTCTCTATATACTTGATTTTGAGAGGAACTAGTTGAAGCTTGATCTCGAGCAAGATTTTGATTATGAACAAAGCCCATTGACTGTGGCCGGCCATGGGCAATAACATTGCATGAGACCATTTTCGGCGGGCTTTGCTGACCGGAAAGCACTGTGAAATGTAGTGCTCCGTGAATACCCCATCCTCTGATATGAACATTAGATGGAGCATTGGAAATTAACTGACGCAATTTTCTCAGCGCGCCAAGGCATGAACGTTGAAGGGTTCTCTGTTGCTTTTCAGCCTTCGGATACCGAGAGACTGATAGAGATGCCAAATCAATCTGGCATTGTAACCCTTCTATTATCTTAAGATGATTTTCATATTCATCGTAAGATAATACCTTCTTCTTTAATTGACAAAGAGTTTTCCATATGTTAAGACGAATATCATGGATTCCATCATCCGTCAACATCTTTGGAATGTCATACTGTGAATCAGCCAAAGGCCAAAACATGACTGGTACTTCACCTTTTGCCAGTTTTTTCCTCATGTTCAGCATTTCCTCTTTATCATTAAATGAAGATTCTTCTACCTGTTTGGACCAGAGTTGGTGTTTTCTTGTTGCTTCATCGGATTCAACAAGATTGGTAGAGGAATCACTATTCATGCTGGAAGATGAATGACCTAGGGAAGGTTCGGAGAATAACCTGAACCCCAAGCTATCTTCTGATGGAGAAAGAGTTTCACCTGCCGATAGTAAAACTTCAGACATGACTGGTTTTACGTTTGCAAGTGCCTCGAGATAGGAGGGCTTTCTCGACACTACATTGCCTTCTGAAGAATTTTCGAGACAATGTGAATCACTACTGCGGAGAGGACTTTCGCAGCGAAGTTCATCACCATGAGGAGGACCTTCATGATGGGTTACAGCAAAAGATGATATCTCTTGCTCCTTGGTCTTCTGACCACACAGAGGGTTCCTGTGGTTCTCATCTGAAGAAGAAACTTCAAGATTGACCGAATTTTCATGAAGCAAGTCTTCATGAGGAAGTGTCTATTGAAGACCTTCGGGATTAATGTTCCTGTTATTGGGAACTGAGGGAGTAGAATCTTGAATTCCGACAGATAAATGTCTGAGGGCTTCAAGAACTCCAGCATCGAGCAAGGCCTTGTTGCAGATTGGCCTTTGATCTCCTGACTGTACTGGGTGGATCTTTTTCTTAGATGCCTTCTTACTCGCTTTAGAAATCACTTGATGACGAAAGTGATTGCTCTGAGCAGGTGTATGTGCCTGATCAGGAAAGATGGTCAGGTTAGGCTGACGATCATCGCTCAAATCAGATGTATGTGCCTGACTTGGTTGTCCATATGATATGGGGGAGTAGGCCCCACAACCCTCTTGGACTGGAACAGATGTGTGTGTCTGTTCCGGAGTGAATTGTTGATGTGTCACTCCACTGCTAGGGATAGATTTATGTGTCTGTCCCTGAGATGATGCTGAAGCTGTTATGGTATCCTGGCAAGCATCCAGAATATGAGCAGGAATTTGCTTCTGCTCTTTCACCATTGACAAAATATGTTTGGTGACTTCAGCCGCCGGAACAGGGATATACGTCCATTCCGGGATTGGAGTAGGTGTATGTGCCTGCTCCTGTCCTCCTTTTCCTGTCAGTGAATCCTGACAGTACTCAAGTGTGGAGGCAGAGAGTTTAGTCTGCCTCCTGTTTGTCGTCGGGGCTTTCCGACTGACTTCTCCGTGTGCTACCAAACGAGACTGTTGGTAGGCTTGATTAGTATTAGCAGGTGTATGTGCCTGCTGATTACACTTCGCCAAACGCTGTTGACGAGATCCATCATATGTAGTCAGACGAGCCTGCTGACTAACTGCTGATGTATAAGCAGGTGTATGTTCCTGCCTATGGTACTCCGCCGGAATTGCCTGGCGGGATCGGCTTGATGCTGCCAGACGAGTCTGCTGGACAGCGGGATTAAAACGAACAGGTGTGTATGCCTGCTCGTTATTTGCCACCAAGTTAGGTTGGTGGACTTCTCCGGAGATGGCAGGGATGACAACCTGCCTATTATTAACCGGATTCCGTCTCTGGTGATTCATCTTGCCTGCTCGGGTTCGAGGAACCTGAGCTGAATACCTGGAGCCGGTACCCTCATCATGTTGAGGGTGCACTACCGCACGAGTCTGGCGGCGATTGTTGATGGGAACCCTTGAGAAGGACTCCTGTCTCTTTGAATTAAGGTCCCGCGGGACCTGCTCATTCACTTCCTCAGAATAAGGGAGTGAATGGAAATTGTGTTCCGGGGATAACGACCCGAAACGGTTGGAGACGGTAGTCAGTACCGCCTGCTTCTTGATTGCTGGTCGCCGTTGTCCGGACGACCAGGTAGAATTGTTAACTTGGAGGGCTTGACGAGCGGCCTCCAGAGTTGGGATAGTACCGTTACGACGGTACTCCTTAACCAGTGCATTTGAAACACAGCGTTGAAGACGCTGAGTTGGTGATGTCATCCTCAGAGCGGATGACGTTCCAGCAGGAGTAGCAGCATTGGTTTTCATGGCAGCAGACCTCACAGTAGAGGTGTTCTCAGCAGCAGTATTCACCGGGGTGAATTTAAGGAAAGCCATTTTTTGTAGAAGATCTTGAAAAAAGAGTGCCTGTTCCATATAACAGACATAATCAAGATGAATCCGGCTACTGCATCTTTTGGATGATCATATGTCAATGATTGCCTTGTTGGCCCAAGGGGCCTAACATCTAAGAAGAACATCACTTTAACTTGGTTAAGGATTCACGTCGGGTTCACCATTTTTTGTTTCGCGCGGAATCCGGGGATGACCTCCTGGACGGGAGATTCAAACGTTCCAATCGGTTTCTAACGGGTTTGTTCGTAGAACCGGAAACATCCAATGATTCCACATCCGTTGGGACCTACTTTCCAAAGGCAGGCGCTCATTAGCTTGTGGGCTAATGAGGCTTAGGAATTTTCATTGGTCGAGAGGATGGGAGGTCGGACTCATCACACCTTTTTGAGGGGAATTATTGTCTACTCCGGGACTCTCTTTATAGATTTAAGTTAAGTTCGTGAATCCTTATTACATTACCAAGTATAAAATGAGCTTTCCTTTAGTTTTAACAATCAATGATTAAATATGCAAGAAATTTAGAGAATCTTTTATATGTATTCGAGGTTCTTCATCAATATAGAATCATCTATATTTGTTTAGAGATTCTTGGTCAATGGTATCCTTCAAAACATTTATATAAAAGTCTCTTGGTCATTTTGATGACCAGGCTGGTTTTAAAGCCACTCAGTGGGGCACTTGAAGTTTATCGTCATTCAGAAGGACAGAGATTATTTCAATGTTGGGATCGAACCCATGAATGGGCTACCTACGTATCCTTTGTTTTGAAAAAAGGAATCAGAACCCACGTAGTTCGAGGAATGGGATATGATGTTTTATGATTGATGGCTCAAAGATGAATGTCATAATTACTTTTACACTCTAAGCTCACGTGAGTCATGCTCGGTGTGAGAAACAAGAGGTATTGGTAAAATTTAGACAATTGTGCCATAAAAGATGCAATCATAAGAATTTGTTTTGGGGCTTATGTATAGATGACTGCCCAGATAGGCGAAGGTTTAGGATTTACTTTTAGGAAGAAAATCCATGAACAGGGTCCACAAAGTTATATGTGCTTCATGGAGATTTGAATACTCTAATCTTGGGGCTTACTCTTAAGAAAGATGCCCAAGATTTATGACTAGGACTTATTCCTGAGAAGGAAGCCTAGGTTAGGGGACTTGGGGCTTACTCCTGAAAAGGAAGCCCAAGGTTATGACTGAGTCTTTATTCCTGAAAAGGAAACCCAGGTTAGGGATTTAAGGTTTGGGGCTTACTCCTGAGGAGGATGCCCAAGTTTAAAGGATTTTGATTGGGGCTTATTCTTAAGGAAGATGCCCAAGATTTATGACTAGGACTTATTCCTGAGAAGGAAGCCTAGGTTAGGGGACTTGGGGCTTACTCCTGAAAAGGAAGCCCAAGGTTATGACTGAGTCTTTATTCCTGAAAAGGAGACCCAGGTTAGGGATTAAGGTTTGGGGCTTACTCCTGAGGAGGATGCCCAAGATTAAAGGACTTTGATTGGGGCTTATTCTTAAGGAAGATGCCCAAGATTAAAGGACTTTGATTGGGGCTTATTCTTAAGGAAGATGCCCAAGATTAAAGGACTTTGATTGGGGCTTATTCTTAAGGAAGATGCCCAAGATTAAAGGACTTTGATTGGGGCTTATTCTTAAGGAAGATGCCCAAGATTAAAGGACTTTGATTGGGGCTTATTCTTAAGGAAGATGCCCAAGATTCAAAGGTTTTATAACTGGGGATTATTCCTGAAAAGGAAACCCAGGTTAGGATTCTCTCATCTTAAAGGATGAGGTTGAATGAATGAACTCTCAATCTTTGGTGACATAAAGATGTTTAAATCACTAGGTTTTGAGAGATATTTCACAGAATTCCTTTCAGATAAGGATGTCAAATCAAGAAATCATGCCATAAATGGCTTTGAAGAGTATCTTGAAGACTGAATCTTGAATAGGAAGGGTGAAATGGCTTAAGAGGGGTGAAAAAGGGCAAGATGGGCACCCAAAAAGATAGGGGCGCGCAAGTATTGAAGGTCGCGCAAGTCCTGCGGCGGCGCGCAAGTATTGGTCGCGCAAGTATACTTGCGCGACATAAGGGATACTTGCGCGATTTTCAACCAGAGTTGAATTACTTGAGCGACTCTTTATTAAACCCTTTCCCATCCTCTTGAGGTTCTTCCAGAAGAGGGACGCGCAAGTTATATTGAAGGAATTAAGTCGGCGCGCAAGTGTTTGATAAGTTTCAACACTTAGGCCTTCCTTCTTCCCTTTAGATCTTCCATTCTAGGTAAGAAATTACCTTAGAAGTGTTCTGGAAGCTTTGAGAAGAGACTTGGGCGTCGGGAGCTTTGATCCGAGTTTCTGGGAACCGATCCTCCGAATGGGGGGCCCACAGGGTCTATTTATAGGCAAAAGAAGACCCCGGGCGGTTACTGGGCGGTTATCAGATCTGTCGCGCAAGTCCCTTGCACGACCATGAGGGGTCGCGCAAGTGTTAAGGCGGCGCGCAAGTGTACTTGCGCGACCAAGAGGGAACTTGCGCGACCTATGGGCAATGTTTTCCTTTTTCATCCCTTTGTCTATTTTTGATGTTTCTTCAAAGGATGAATCACATTGAGCTCAGATATTCCCCTTTTCCGATCTTTAAATTCTGTGATGAAAGGAGCGTCAACAGTGTCACACTAAGGTTGGGACATAGAAGGATTGGGAGATAGTTTATGCTTTCACCGAGATACGTCGGGTCATTCGAGGTTTTAGAATGTGTTGGTCTGGTTGCCTATTTATTGCAGTTACCTCAAAGGTACCGGGTTATGTCTGACATCGTCCATGTTTCTTAGCTATGGTGATACGTCTTGGACTCGTATCATGTTTTTTAACCTGAGGAGGTTGAGCTAGAGGTGTATGCATCACTCAAGGAGTATCCTATCCAGATAGTTGATTGTAGTTCGAATGTTCTCTGTGGTCAGTCTGTTCCTCAGGTATGAGTGCTATGGTAGCATGGGCGAGTATAGGATGAGACTTGGGAGAGGGAGGCTAACGTACGATCATAGTGGCTGGATCTATTCGAGGATTCCTCTTCTATGCTGCCTTGCTAGGTAAATTCGAGGACAAATTTCTTTAAAGGGAAAGTTTGTAAGAACCCATATCTTCTTTTCTGGTATGAATTTTGTTTTCTTTTTATTTTGGTTTAATACTGTATTCCGTCATTGTGACTTGTTTGGCTGCTTTCCTGGACATATGTATCACACATCATTTATATGTATGTGCTTCCGTTTTTATTACATCCAGTCTTCTGTTGTTTACCTATTGCATGTTATTACTACTTCTACTATTATTATCTATTTATTTCTTCTTTATTACTATTCCAATGTGGGCATAGTTTCCCCACTATCACACCCAAGGCACTCACTGCTAGTCGGAAGCCCCTAGCGTTCGGGGAAATGCGCTTGAGGCCATCTGACAAACTGGGTATGGGGCACCTCTGGGTGGAACCCAAAACCGTGACGTTACAAAACCACTCATTTTGAAAAATTATTTTAGAATGTTTTTAGTCTTTTTTCGTTATACTTTAAATTTTTTACCATTTTTTGGTTTTTTCCATGGTAAATAATTTTTACTGTGGAAAATATTTTTTACCATAGTAAATAATTTTTATTATGGAAAATAATTTTTAACTATATACTTTTATTTTTATAAATAAAAAATATAATGGAACTCATTACATAATGTTTACCTAATCATTCCAAATATGAAATATATTTTATAAAACAAAATTTCTAAGGGTGAGGGAAATATATTTTAATACTAGCACATGTAACCTGTAAAAACCCATTTTTAGAAAAGGTATTTTTAATCATAGAAATTAGATTTGGGATAAAATTATAAATTTTTCTGATATTTTCGTTATTAATTGATTTATTTTTAACCAAATATAATTTATATTTCTGTAAAATCAATCCAAAACCAAATTTCACAAATATAATATTTAATTATAAGAAAATTCCAAAAATAATTTTTATTTGAATAAAACATTACTTATTTATGAAATGTTAAATATGAGTTTTAAAAATTAGAAATAGTATTTGTGTGTATATATATATATATATATATATATATATATTTACTTATTTAATAAATTTTTGGTAATGAAATATGTTTTATAATGTATTTATAAAATCAAAGATCAGGATAAATTCAAAACTTCTAATCTATTAATAAATACTATATTTTTTAGTATTCTCTAAAATATAAATCATTCCAGAAAAAATCCAAAAAAATATCCTAAGATTAAATTATCATATTGAGCCAAAAATTAATTTTTTTTAAAAAAACTCATATAATAAAATTTGAGTATTTAACTTTTAAATAAAAACATGGAAATATAATGAAAAGAGTTTCCAAAGGAAAATATAATTTTTTTTAAAAATATTATTATTATTCATATTTCACTTAAGTTGCTAAATAAATTGTTCTTAATATACTATTAATATAAAAATGTAGTTTATATATAGTATATGATGTTTCTTAAAATAAATCATACATAAATAATAATTTATAAAAAATGGATTTTCATCATAAAATAATCTTATTAATTATTTTGTTAAATTAATTCAATTAATAATCGAATTTGTGTTAAAATTAACATTATATTTCTTTATAAATATGTAGATATATATATATATATATCATAATGAAATTATTTCTATTTATACCTTCCAACTTAACAGATACATTATAACGGTTCTATTTTCTAAAAATATAACATGGTTTTTTTAGTTCAATTTTTCATGTGATACAAGTTATTAAACATGATATTTATTTGAATAGATATTAATACCAATACATCAGGGTGTTACATTCACCCCCCAATAAATTATGTCCTCATAATTTTAATTATCACTCACTAATGAAAATAAATAATGGTTTCTAAAATATATACATTGTTCAATATATGAATTCTAATGAGATACCTACCTTACTATAATATATTTGTTTAGGAAAAATAGTAGGCATATGTCCCATATTGAGTTTATCAATATTATTTTGATATAAACACCCCTTATGATTATATATTAAGACTCATGTAATGGAATTAAATTTCCTGGAGATTTCTTAGTCATCTTTTTACTAATATACTATCATAGGTTGATTTGGTATGTGAGAAAATATTTCCATTTTCTAAAAATTTATATAGTGTTATATTAAATGTAGATAATAAATTTCCAAAATCAAATAAAATTCATCTAAAGGCATAATAATATGATTTTCAAAAAGTATTTTCCTATAAACTTGAATTTGGGATACAATAATAACACCAAAAGAAATGTTATTTATAATTAAAAATGTAGTAATTGAGGGGTTGATTTTATATTATTACAAAAAATATTAGTTACAAAGTAGTGGGTTTAACAAGATACAAATACAACACTTGCAATAATTTAGTGGATGATCAGTGTTCCTCGCTCCAAAAAAGTTTTAAACCTCATATTATTAGTTTTGGATTTGAAGGATTTATATTGTTCACTTTTTCTTGGAATTTTTTAATTCCTATAATCCTTCTATCACTTATATTGTAGAATTGACTTGGATAATTACCAAGTTTCCCATATTTTAGATATTTTATGGTTAGTGGTACCTCAGAATGAACATCTGTAAAGACCCAACCCCAGAATCCCAGAGCCAGTGAATTATTTTAATACATTGGTATGATTATAAGGAATCAAGTCCAGAAGGACTGATAAGTTTAGTATTCTTATAAAATAGATTACGTGCAACAAGGTTACATTAAAAATTCAAAAATAAAACACAAAATAAATAATCCACTGAAAACTCCATTATTCCCGTTGCATAACCCTGTATATTAAAAATAATACACTTCTTGGAATCCTGGGAAAATAAAACATAAGAAAGGGGTGAGCTCAGATTCTCATTAAGGGTAAATAATTTAGCGAAAGCTATAAAATTTTAAGGAAAGATGTGTAATAAAAACAACAACCTTTTAAACATAAACATGAACATAATATGGGGAAAATAAATCATATATTACCTTAAAAACATGCACATGTATATTATACTAGTCAAATAATAATATGTAATAATTAATTTCATAATTAGGGAATGCCTAACACCGTACATCAATACCACATAGTCAAGGTCTCGTTCCAAGACTACAAATAAATTTTTTTTCAAGACCTTATGCCAAGACACTAATTTTCCTCATGAGACCTACCAATGAATCTAGGGTATATACCAGGCCCCACCCGTCACTTACTAAGTCCACTGCATTCCTCATATTAAATTTTTTGAAACATATATTAAACATTCGTATTAAAACTAGCATACGAAATGTAAATACTTCAACCATAAACCATGAAGGGTATAAAAATAGAACATCCACAGTAAAACATATCATAACTCATTTGATATAATATGGAAGGTTGTATTATAATAAATCATCCTTAATCAAGAAAAATATCCAGTAAATAATGTTGACAAAGTTGAAAATGATCAGTAAAACGTTTTGAGAGAAATATCCCTTTTTGTGAAATCATTTAAAAGTCACACATTTATAAAGTAATTCATTCAAAAGAGATTTTTAAATCAAAGCTTCCAATAACACTTTGAAACTTTTGAAATGAATTAACATTTTTGAAAAAATCATGTCCATATATATAAATCCTTAAAACCATTTTGAAAACATGGACATTAATGAGAAAGATTTAAAAGAATAATTATTTAAAACATTTAATATGATGTTTTAGTAAAAGGGGGCCTTAAAAGAATAATTTTGAAATTTATTTTAGGAAACATGGACATGTATAGTAAATATGTCCCAGAAAATACTTACACATAAACAATCTCAGATAATAATGAGATTGAGGAATTAACCCTTACCTTTCACTTTCCTTTGGTCGATTGTACATTTAAACACTTGTATAATGATCATAGTATGTTATAAAATTATACCAGAACCATATTAATATTTATTATATCATAAATTATTCATTTACGATTTTATACTACCCATTTAATAATTATTTCAATGTTAAATTAACATTTTGGGTAATAATTGCTTTCTTTATCGTATGTGTTTTAACTTGTTATTCTTGATCATATCATTTAGCCCATTATTTAAATAATTACAGAATATAAAACATGATTTATATATAATATATATTTAGAATTTAAATATTTATAATAGATACATATATGAAATGGAAAACACCGTTTATGGGGACGGTAGGCTATACGTACGCATAAACGCAGTTTCTATTTTCATATCGTATTGGTGTCAGTAAGTGAATAAGAAATATGTAAGTACATACACACACATATATATATATATCAAGTAGAATTATTATTTAATATATTAAATAAATATAAGTAATATATATTTTTATAATCATAGTTGAATGGTGAACCTGGAAATTAATCTCATCGCAACGTGGAGACAGTAAGTCGTACGTACACACATGCGGCGATATCATTTATTCAATGGTTAAAAGGTGTAAAATTTGATGGTGTATTAATTTTACAGAGAAATTTTCATGTTATTTTTATTATTTATATAAATATTACTCATCATTATATCCATCCAAATAACCTAGTGTTGAATAAAAAATTACACCACAATGTGGATACAGTAAGCCATTCGTACACATGCATGGTGACATTATCATTCATAGGATGGATAGAATAATGAGTATTGTTGTACCATATTTATAATAACAGCACAGTATGTAGAAGTTATCAGTGTTATTATTTTTTTATTGAAATAACAAATAAATAGAAAGTGGAAGAAGAAAATAACTTTGAAAAAGTTGATAAAATAATTACCTCTTCTTTGGGTGTTTCCTTTTGATTTGAATAAAAGGGCCCTTAGGTTAGATTTATTCTCAAGGTAATGCCTCTAGGTTGAATTGAGGGAATTTGGGAGGATATTTGAGTAGGGTTTGGCCAATTCATATGGATTTGGAGGTGTGATTTTGAGAGAATAGGGAGTACCATTTTATAAGAGAGGTGAGGGTGACTTTAGGAAAACATTGAAATATTATTTTATTATAAAATCTTTTTTGGCTTATAATGGCTCCAAATTGATTTTAATTTCTAATATAATGTGGGTATGGGTCTAAATCCTCTCAACCAATAGGTTTTAGACAAGTTTAGGTCACCATATTAACCCTATCTTTTATATTTTACTCTTAGTTAAATAGTTTAACTTTTACCATGTCCTCTTGTATTATTATAATTAATGGTTAATAAACTTACTATAAAAATCAAAGATAAAACCAAGTGGTTAATTAATTAAATATTTATAATTATATAAGTCCTTTGGTAAAACATTATATTTTTAGGAATATGATATCCTTTAATAATATATTATTTGTTTTAAAAACTCATTTATGTCAAATTTGACACTATTTAGTATTTGGTTTTTGTGAAAGTCATAAAAGCATGATTACTTAGAAAAAAATTCATTGAATCAACCCTAAAATGTTATATTAATCTATAAAATTATTGTATGTATCAAAATCCTCAATTTACATTTATTTTTATATTTATAATATCAATTATTTTAATCCATCAATGAAAAAGTAATTACTGCATCATCATTGTGTCATAAATAAATTTACTTATTTAACCTCTAAAAAGTATAAATAAATTATAATTATGTAAGAAATATTTTTATATTTCTAATGAATATTTGTAGTCGAATTTATCATATATATAACCCTATTTTAAAATAAATTTAGTTTTTAAACTTTGAATTTTACACTTTTAACTCTTCTTTATATAAAATAATAATAAATGTCCTAATCTAATACAAGTGGACCTAAAGGATCATATTTTATTACTAAGGTTTTTTTGGTCGAAATACACTTATCCAATAGAATTAAGACATGTGTTAGGGTAATTATAATATGATTTTAACCTTTAATTACACTATTTACTTTTAACTGTGGTAAATAAAAGTCCAATGTTACTATTCACCACAAATTATTTTCATCTTATTGAATCACATTATACATAATTATGCCAACTATGTCTCTAATATTTTATAAATTCAATTCACAGAAGCGGTAAAATTACATTTTCTGCAAATTTGTAAATCTACCAAGAAGGTCGGTAAAAGACATTATAAAGTTCAATAAAATTTTATACATATAATTTTATTATAAAATGACTCCAATGAATTCCATTGAACTTATATAAGTATTATATATCTATTTTTACTTAAAATAAATTTAAATAAAATAAATAATTATTTAAATAAAAAGTCGGTTTTAAACAATAACGCAGTGCTTTTCACTATTTATCAAAAATTGAAAGTTTTCAGAAAAAAATCCAAAAATTCATTATAAGATAATTTTGATATTATGAATTAAAAATTGATTTCTATTTTACCAAATTAAAAACATATAAGTTTAATTAATTTATTTAAAATTAATTCTCATTGTCCAAACCAAAACGTGGGTTTTTAAAAACTAAAGACTATCAAAATATTGACATGTGTTTATGTCAAATTTAAATGTGAAATTACTTATAATTACCTAAATTGTATTAAATGATGAAAATATAATCTAATTATACTTCTGAACCACTAAAATTCATAATTTAACTCTGTAATTTATTTTGATTAAAAAAGTTGTTTTCTATAAAAATTTAGTATCTTTCACTATTGATCAAAATATGAAAGTTATCAGAAAAACACCAAAAAAAATTCCAAACTAAATTTTTATGTCCCGATTATAAATTAGAATTTAATTTCATCAAATTTAATATATAAAAGTGTCAAATATTGTAATCAAAAATGGTTCTCCATTAAAAGGTGGAAAAACTACATTCTTGAAAAATACTTCTTTTATCTGAAAAATTGAATTTGTCTTTATATTATGTATAATAAACATATAATATGGATTATAAAATTATATGGAGTATAGAAAATTCAAAATTCAATTAATAAAATTTATAACTGATTTTTGAATGGCTAGTTTGGTAAGTCGTGGTCCGCTCGAACTCGGTGTTACGTGTAGTGCAAGTTAATGAAATACTTTGAAAAGATAACATACTATGAAATCTTGGGGTGTTACAACTTTATTTCATTTCACCATTTCAACTAAAATCTTCATTATTCATAATAATTTTTTGGATTTATGAAATCATTTCCTATACATAAAACATATTCCAATTCCTTTGACTCATCCCCCTTGGTTCTTCATAATGCATTTTCAATACACAAGAAATTTAATATTTTTTCCTTCATCATCTTTGTCACTCATACTTCTATGAGAATACATCCTTACCATTTTTAGTGTTCTTGGGAATTCAATTATTCTCTTATTATTAATCAAAATTCATGACAATTGGGATAGAAAAATAACATGACTCCCTACTCCATCTCTTATCCCATTAGGTTTATCATTGGGAAAATATTTTTATTATCCTTGGAACCCATTTTTAACTTGGTTACTTTGGGATTTATCCATTACTAAAACCAAAAGGGGTAATTTGAGTGATGAACAATTAACATCACAAGAGAAATATTATAAATAACCTCATAAAAACTCAAACACAAAAATGTATTACTATTAAAAACAATCACATTAGCTTTCAATTATATATAAATCACTCTTGTTTCAATCTATGTTTATTCAGGTTTTTTTCTATCATACTCCTTAACCTCATCCCAAAATATAATAAATCCTACATAATATATTTTAAATAAAATGTAATTAACCTAATCACATACCCCGTATAATGACAAAGACTTAACATACATGGATATTACATCATTTTAGAAAATTATTCATCAAATTATAAGAATACATGCTTGAGGACTATAATAATATATTATCTTTGGAAACATATAAAAATAATCTTCTAACTTTGTGAAAGATCTTTAACATATCCCTTAAAGATATTCTCCTTTAGTAATCCTATTTAAAACATCTCTTCATAACCATTTGAAAAGAAACATATGAAATGGGTTAGGTCATATGCTTAGTAAGGGTAAATAGGGAGATATGTAAGCATAAACATGATCAAAATGGTATGATAATATGATCATAATATTAAAACATAAGGAATTTTGAAATCCTTTTTTCTTTCAAAATATATTTGAAAACTTATGAAGGATTATTGAAAAAAAAATTAAAACCTTTTTCTTTGAAAACACATTAAAATATCCTAAAGAAATCTTGAAAACACTTTCAAAACCTTTTTCTATGAATATACTATTAAAACATAAATGGAGGGATTTAAATCAATTTAGAAACCATTTTATATAAAATGGATTTGAAAACTTATAAAGAAATCTGGAAATCATTTAAATAATTTTCTTTGAAAATTACCATTTTCAAACATATAAAGAATTATTTTAAAATCATTCAAAACACTTTTGAAACATAAAACATTTTTTAAAAAAAAGTATTTGAATTTTTTTTAAAATAAATAAATTTATAAAATATTAAGAAAATTTTCATTAAATATAACCTTGTAAATATACAAACTAATCATCAATTAAATTATGGTCATGGTGGTGGGTAATTCCATACATTTTGAACATTCCTTTTTCGCCTTAAAAGGTCAGAAAGTAGAATTGATTGGATAACAAAAAGAAGATTAATTTTAAAAAAAAATTAAAAAGGTAAAACATTGGTAAAAATTTCCTTTCATAATTATATGATAATATTAAGACATTTTTTATAACATTTTTAGAAAACATGGTTTTTAAAGAACACATATTTCTAACTAATATGAGAAAAAAAATGTGCTTTTTATAAATACATTTTTCTAAATTATCTAAAATAAAAAAGAGTGTAAAAATGAAGTCATTACTTGAATATATAATTAATATTAAAATTTTAATAAAATTAATTATATATATTTATATATGGATCAAAATATTTCATCAATGGAAGTATAATCATAAATAATCCTGATAAATGATGAGATTGTAGCAATAAAGTTTTACCACTTTGGTTACTTTGAATCATAATCCCTAATGAAATAAAAACATTAAATGAATCATAAAATTTCATAAAAATAAGTATATTCATGATATAATATTTTAAATGGTATTATATACACTTCATATAAAAATATAGTTTCATAACATGTCATGTATCTCAAAGAAGGAAAATTAAGACAAAAAATATTTTAATGATTTGTAAATTTTAAAACGTAAACCCCATGAAAGAAATATCATAAAATAGATAAGTAAATACCCATAAATTTTATTATAATAATCATATAATACATTCATGGTTATTATAAAAACCACACAAAATAAATTAGTGGTGAATAAGGCATAAGTCTCACAGAAATAAAAGTGAGATGAGAAAACCCTTTCCTTAAATATAGACAGTCTCCATACATGTTCAAAACTCCAGTATAATATATATAAGTTTATTATTCATATAAAAAATTATAATATTTAAATATCTAATTCCATATATTATTTTATTTTATTTTTAATTACCTATTTATTAAAAAATCCATTTTAATGTTACATTTCGGTTAATATTCCCATTGTGTTTCATATATGTTTTCACTTTTTATTCCTGATACTCTTACATAGATCATGATTTACTTATTTATAGAATGTAAAACATGATATAAATATCATATATATTCAATGTATAAATATTTATAATAATCTATAAATTATAGAAATATGAAATGAAATACACCGTTCATAGAGACTGTAGGTCATACATATGTGTGAACGTTGATTCTGTTTTATTGTCATATTGAAAGTAAGGAATTAAATGACATATATGTATATATATATATATATATATATATTATGATTCCTATATCAATATTATTTCATATATATCATATAAATTTACTAACCCTATCCTAAATACATTCTCTTTAAAGTGTGAATGAATCACATCGCTTTGATGAGGAGGTAGTCCACACGTCCAGAAATGAAGTTATCATATTTACACATAATGGAAATACTAAAGGTGTGTTTTATTTAATAATTAAATAATAATAAAGAAATAATATATTTCATATATTTCATATAAAAATATTATGTCCATCATAATACCCACCATGAGGGGTTTTAAAGGAAAACGAATCATATCGTTTTGCAAGGTGGTAGTCTGTCGTACACACGAATGATAAGTTTGTTACCCAATTGATGGAAGTTTGTTTATGTGTAGGTATAAAACATAGAATAAAAACCTATTATTATATTTATTATGATTATGTTATTATATAATCATGTAATATGGATAATTTATGGGGTGGATAATAAAAAAACAAAAGTGCTTGTGGAAGGTTGTTACCTCTTCTCTGGGTAATTCCTTTTGGTTTGGACCAAAGGACTAACTTGGTTTTATTTATGTCCAAAGTGAGGGTTATATTTAGATAATAGAGAATTTTGGATCATATTTGGGAAGTTTTTGTATGATAAAAAGTGTCTTGATATGTGTGATGAAGTGAGGTGGGTGACTACCCTTTTATATTGGAGGGGGAGTGGCATTCTTGTAAATATAAAAAGGTAAACACTATTGAGTGGTCCCCTTTACATCATGTGCCTCCAAAAATTGTAAAACTTTTATCCAAGAGGTTAATTGGTAGAAATATATCAAGAAAATTAATTTTCTATATTTTTATTGGTTATTTTTCACATAAGTTAAAGTTTAACCACTAAATAAACTCGTTATTACCTTAATCGTTATAATTAATTTTAATTACATTGTAAAATATTTTTGGTAAAAAACTAATTTGAACTTATTAAACATTATAAATTATTATTATTCCAAATAAGGAATCCATTTTTCAAAATATCAATCACATAAGTGACAAAAATTAATTTAATATTAATCTAGTATATAGGATGAGAAAGCAGTTTTTTTAATAAAAAAAGTACAAATGTTTGAAATGTTTTTATATCCAATTTAAATGTGAAATTGGTTCCAATGAACTGAATTATTTTAATTTATGTATTTTTTATCTAATTATACTTTAAAACAAAATTAATATATTATTAAACTATATAAATAAATTATACAAAAAATCAATTTTCAATTAAAATTCAATATTTTTCACTATTCGTCCAAAAATGAAACATCTTGGTAAATTATTTAAAATTCACCCAAGGTAAATTTTTATATTACTATTTCTAAAATGAAGTTTATTTTTTCAAATAAACATTATAAAATTTTCAAATTTTATATTCAAAATGGGTTCTCCATTAAAAGGATTTAAAATTACCATGTAAAAAATACATTATTTTAATACAAAAATTGGATTTATTCTTATCTTATACCTATCAAATATATTAGATGTTTGTAAAAATTATTTATTGAATATATAGTATATAAATTTTATTGAAAACATACAGAAAAAGTTGTTTGTTTAATTTATTGGGATAAAATTGTATTCGTGCAAAGAAAAATAGTTTTCCTAGAAAAGTAATTTCTTTATTTTTAAGTGGTTATTACATTTCTAACTAATTGATAAACAAATGAATAATTTTATACAAATGTGTAAATAATATTTTTAAAATTTAGTTAATATTATTCATAAATTCCACTGTAATGGTTAAATGGTAGCTAAAATAATATTTTGATAATAATTCTAATAGATTATTATAGTTCGGTAAAACTTGACCTTGGGTGTAATGCAAGATATTGAAAGGACTCATTACTATGTGTAATACAAGAAAGACATAGATTTTCATGTACCGAAAGATAATAAATTTTTTTCATATAGTTAAATGTTAACTTGGTGTTTCATATAAATTTATCCAAACCTAGTGACTTTGTATAACTAAAGATATATTTAGTGTTGTGTGAAATGAAAAATATTGAAAAGATTAAATTAATTAGAAGAAAAATCATAAAATCTAGGGTTATTAAATTCTACCCCCCCCCCCAACTTAATTTCTCCCTCTAATTTCATCTAGGTTATCAATGGTTTAATACTTTAAGGTTTCTTTCTTATAAAACCATATAGTAAAAATTAATACTAAAACTTTCTTAAAAAAATAAAAGTAAGAAACACAACAGTTACCCAAAGTCACTCATAACTAGGTATCCACATAAGAGAACATAGAGTGGGAGTAAATATTGTACATGGACGAAAATCATAAATAACTATAAATACTGAAAAAAATAATTGATCATCAGCATGTGACTAAAAAATGGAAAGTTAAGTACCTCAAAATCATAGAGCTGTGATTATTTATAAGACCAGCAATTCAATAGAAAGAAATGTATTAAGATAAATCTTTTCCAATAAACTTTTCATAGAGGAATTATCTTACTATCTAAGTACATCAGGAGATATACTTAGTTTATTTTATTCATTTTTATATTCACAATTTCACCCTTTCATTATGCCTTTCTCTATTTCCACTTAATCTCTTACTCAATGAAATGAAGGTGAATTTTTCATTCCTACAAAATTAGCAGGTGATGAGATCCATAAATTGAATGATAGGTTATTCCATCTGTATTTATCAAAACAAAAAATGTATCACAGGTTATCCAGTATTCATAAATCCTCATATGGCTAGATAATACTTTAATCTGTGAAACCGCATCAGAAATTTAACATAAACCATTACATAAATGGTTAACCTTATGACCCTTACGAAATATGAAAGTCCAAAACTTATGAAATAAGGTCACAAAATTTCCCAAAATCATCTTAACATTGATCCCACCGTATATCATAAATTAGATCTTATTTTTCATATACTAAACATATGAATACATTTATCATGTATTCTCTTGAAACATGATAATAACCTGAATTACCATAAATACTTATTGAAATCATGCTTGTTTCCTTATTACAATGTTTATTGGATATATTCCATAAATCCAAAAAAAAATTGTAAACTTCATTGATGATAGTATAAACAACTTTTCAAAAAATCCTTAATTAGTACCAAGTTAATCATTACCGTCCAAATTACTAATTCATATTCAACATATCTCTATCCTAATATTATCATATCAACATTAGGAACATAAGGGTTATTATTCCCTTAATAATATGTTTACCATGAATATAAAATTTATATTAAACCATTGTTCTAGCCCATCAAAACCATTAAACATACTCTTGTAAATCCTTAGTGAAAAAATAAACTAAACAGTACTTATATATTTCTAAATTCAAATTTCTTGAATCCAAATACATAAACACTTAAACTATTCTACATATTCTTTAATCCATTAGAAGGGATACCTCATCTATTACTTAATACTTATTTTGTTTCACTTTTCACCTGTAGTCTCCTCATCGTCAACAATATAACCATTACTTGTACCACCTTGTTGATTATCTTCGTGATCGTTCAACTTAGGACATAAATTTTCATAATGACCATTCATTCCACACGTAAAGCATTTAACCTAGAATGATGTCTTAGGGATACCAATATTCTCATCCATTTAATTAACTGAACCATTCATTTTTCCTTTGTAGTTACGTCCATTGTTTACTTCTTTTCCATAGTAAAAACATATTATTGTTCCTTTAATACATTCACTTGGGTGATTTTGTCCACATTATTGACACAAAGGTAACTGAATATCTTTCCTCTATGGTATCCATTACCCGAACTCTCAGAAAACATGCTTTTTATCTTATTTGGTGAGTCTCATAGTGGTTAATGTAAACCATGTTAATCATGTTCTATGAAAACTAGATAGGCATTATCACAACATCCTTCATTTTAGTGACTATCCCATTTATCTTCTCATTAGTAAATTGTACATCTCGTTTGATGTTAACATAGTTATTTATGGTCCCCCCTGTTGACTAAAACCAGAAAACATATTGTGAGAAACACTTTTCTTAGTGTAAAACATCGTAATCATGACAAATCACTTATAATATTTATAAATTATGACACATTATTTTAAATCTAAGACACCTTAGGCATATCTTTAGAGAAATCCATAGACATATCCTTAGAAATATCCCTAGGAATATCACTAAATATTTCTCATCCTTGTTTATAAAGGTTGACTAAACCTTCCATTTGATACCGACTATAAAAACCTAAGATTAACATAAATGGATATTACACCATTTTATATGAATAATCATCACATTATAAGAACACATGATGAAGGTCCATAATATTTTGGTTTCTTTAGAAACTTAGAAACATAATATTGGTGAAAGATCATGAATATCTCCCTTAATGATCTTCAACTTTAGTACTCCTACTTAAAACCTCTCTTCATAAATTGGGTAAAAGAAACATATGAGATGGGTGATCTCAGAATCTTAGTAAGGGTAAAAAATAAAGATATATAAGAATAAATGTGAGTATAAGGGTATAAGAATATGATCATAATAATAGAAAATCATTCGTTTCATATCAAAGATAACAAACATGAGTCATGGAATAAATACTGGTAGTTAATAAGACATGAATCATAAGGAAATCAAAGAACATGAGTCATGAGAACATAAAATTGGAATAATAGATAGACTTGTGGAATACACATAAACATATAAAAAACCTTATAAATAAAGGGTTATTTCAAAAACTTATCAGATCACTTCATGGGGAATACACCTATTGAGAGGGATACACCACCATCCCCAGTTATGGTCCTTTTCTTATAAGGGATCGGGTTTCCCCTTCTTTCCATAGTGGATAGGGTTTCCTCATCTTCCTATAGTGAAACAAATTTCCCTATATTCCCACAGTGTTATAGGACACAAATGTTTCCCATTTTGGATTAGGACACGCCTATTTCCTATTTTATATTAGGACACACATTTTTTCCATTGTGGATCGAGATCATACACTTGTTTCCCATCATTATCTCATTATATATAAGTCTTTACCTAGTTAATTAGATAGAGATATGGGTCCCACCTATCATATAATAAAATCATCCATATGTGTGACATAATACCATCAATAATCATCATATCATGACCCATAAAAAGATATGGGTTTCATAAACTTCATATCATAACCCATTAAATGTAATGGGTATCAAAAACATTTCATAATATCATTACCTATAGAAAATAGAATAGTCACATAATTATTTCATCAAATCATAACCCACAAAAATAAGAAGGTTTTAAAATCATATAACCCTTGGAAGAGAAACATATTTCATAAACATCATTCCATAAAGACATAAACCATTAATGAAAAATATTAATTGTATTATTGTATCATATCTCGAGTAAGGTAAAAACTAAAACAGGGTATGTCATATTATATAGAGAATGATTCTTAAAGAACACATGAAACATTTCTTAAAGAAAATGCATTTTCTTTGACAATCATTTTCATAAAACGATTTCAAAAATACTTTTCTTATAAAGTAATCTTTACAATTTCATTCAAACATTTCTTTAAGAAAATATCTTTTCCACCTTGAGAAAAAATTAAAAACATAAATCATTTTGAAATTTTTTTTTCTTTTAAAATATCTTTGAAAATTTATAAAGGAAACATGAAAATATTTTGAAAACCTTTTTCGTTCAAAACACTTTTAAAACTCATAAATAAATCTTGAAAATATTTAAAAAATCTTGTTATTTAAAAATAATTTAAAATCATAAAAAGAAGGATTGAAATAATTTTGGAAACCATTTTATATAAAATGTATTTTAAAAATTATAAAGAAATATTTAAATAATTTACATCCATTTATTTTTAAAATAATCTTTTCAAAAAATATAAATTAATCTTTGAAAATCATTTAAAACACTTTTTAAGAATAAATAATTTTTTAAAAAAAATCAAAAAAATTTAAAATCAAAGAATTTCAAGAATATTAAGAAATAAATTATTAAAAAATAACCTTGTAAACTTATAAATAAATCTTTAAGTGAATGAAATTCATGATTTTTGGTAAGTCTATACATGTTGAACATTCCTTTCACCCCATAAAAAGTATCGAAAAGTGACTTGATCGAAAAATGAAAAGAAGATTGCTTTTTAAAAATGTTTTGTAAAAAGGCAAAACATGGGTAAAAATTTATTTTAAATATTATAGGATAATATTAATACATATTTGAAAACATTTTTAGAAAAAATGTTTTTGACGGAACTCATATTTCTAAATAAAAGGAGAAACAAATTTTGATTTTCATAAAAATGTTTTCTTATTTATATTAAGTTACAAAGAGTTCAAAAATGATACCATTTCTTGAGTATATAATTAAAAACCAGATTATAATAATTTTCATTATATTCCTTGAGATATGTATCATAATTTTTCATCAATGGAAGCATAATCATAAACAATCATGATAAATGATGAGATTGTAGCAATAAACTGTTACCACTTTGTTAACTTTGAATCATAATACCCCATGAAATAAAAAATTAATTGAAATATAAACTAAAATTTAAATAATTATATTCATGATATAACATTTAAAAGGGAATTATATACACCTCATAGAAAAATATAGGTGCATAACATAGCATGTATCTCAAATAATGAAAATTGAGACAAAAATAATTTACTGATTTGGTATGTTTTTAACCTGTAACCCCATGAAAAAAATATCATAAAATTTATATGTAAATAATGATAATTTTAAGTATAATAATCATATAATATATTCATGGTAATTATATACACCACAAAAAAGAAATGAGTGGCGAATATGACCTAAGTCTTATAGAAATAAAAGTGAGATGAGAAAACGCTTTCCTTAAGTCTTGACTTTATTTGTACACATTCAAAACTCCTACATAAAAAATACGAGTTTATTATAAATATACTACAGAACCATATTATTATATCTAATTCCATATATGATTTTATTATGACTTTTTTTTATCTATTAATTAACACTTCCATGTTAATGTTATGTTTTGTATAATATTTGTGTTGTTTTCGTATATGTTTTGACATGTTATTCCTGATAATCTTACATAGATTATAATTTCATTGTTTAAATAATTAAAAAATTACATAAATATCATATATATTTAGTGTATAAATTTTTATAACATTCTATAAAAATTTAGAAAAATCAAATGGAATACTTCATTCATGGAGATGGTAGGTCGTATGTACGCATGAATATTGATTCTGTTTTGTTATCATATTGAAAGAAATGAAGTAAATGAAATATACATATATATTATAATTAAATTATTATTATTATTTATTATATATCATATAATATTAATAAACTCATCCTTAATATATTCCATATAAAGTGTGAATGAATCACATCGCTTTGAGGAGGCAATAGTCCACACATCCACTAATGAAGTTATCAAATTTACACAAAATAGAAAGAATAAATGTATGTTTTATATAATAACAATATAATAATAAAGAAATAATATATATAATATATATCATATAAAAATATTATGTACATCATAATGGCCACCATGAGTGGTAGTTAAGGAAAAACGAACGATGACATTTCGTGAGGCGGTAGTTGTCACAGACACTAATAGTAAGTTCAATACTCATCTGATGGAAGTGTGTGTAGGTGTAGGTCTAATACTTATAATAAAAACATATTAGTATATTTATGAATATATTTTATTATATAATCCTGTAATATGTATAATTTAGGGGGTGGATAATGAAAATAAAATAAATGAGCTTGTTAAAGAATGTTACCTCTTCTTTGGGTAATTCATTTTGATTTGGACCAAAGGACTAACTTGTTTTTCTTAATGCCCAAAGTGATGCTTCTAGGTTCAGATTAAAAGAGTTTTGATCATATTTTTTCAGGTTTTTTATGAGAGAAAAGCGTCTTGAGAGGTGTGAGTAAGTGGGGGGAGTGCCCTATTATAGTGGAGGGGGAATGACATTCTTATAAATATAAAAAGGTAAACACTATTTAGATATTTCCCATTCATAATGTGCCAAATAATTTTACAAATTTAATCCAAGAGGGTACTTGGTCGAATTATATACATCCATTGTATTTTTGACATGTTTCTTGGTTTTTTATCCCCTTAAGTTAATGTTTAACCACTAAGAAAGTCATTTTTACCTTAATCATTGCAATTACTTTTTATTACATAAACTATTTTTTTTGGTAGAAAACTATTTTGAACTCATTAGACATTATAAATTATTATTATTACAAATATGAAATCCATTTTTTAAAATCCCAATCCCATAAGTGGTAAAAATTAATTTAATATTAATCATGTAGACGGGATGATAAAGCGGGTTTTTGAAGCAAAAAAATCCAAAAGTTTGGTATGTTTTTACATCCAATTTCAATGTCAAAATGGTTTAAATGACCTAAATTGGGTTACATGATGTATTATTTATTTAACAATACTTTAAAACTAAATTAATATATAATTTAATTATATAAATAAATTAGAATAAAACACCATTTTGAATTAAAATTCAGTATTTTTCAATATTCATCAAAAATGAAACATCTCAAAAAATTACAAAAAAATCACAAAAAGTATTTTTTTTTTATATTTCAATTCAAAAAATGAAGTTTATTTTTTCAAATAAAAGTTAAAAAAGTTTCCAAATTTATATCTAAAATGGTTTCTCTATTAAAAGTTGGTAGGATGAGCTCGTAAAGGGCTCTGTGGCGCAAGGTTTCCCCTCACCACTTCCTTCATCTCACCAGTCCCCAATTGGCCTGTCTTCCCATCAACAATCCTCTCAGTGCGCTTGCGATGCGGTTTCTCTAAGTGGTGGTGTCTCACAGACTCGTTTTCATCCTCAGTGTACAACATCATCGCTTGACCTCTATCCCACTCTAGCCTAAAGATTTTGCTAGGGTTTCTCAAGGCGGCGTGATGCGGACTAGGGTGCGGGATTAAAATGTAGTGATTTGGGGTTTTAATTTCTTTTTAGGATGTCTAAGAGTAATTTTGGCAAGTATGGTCTTCGGGTGCGGTTCTGAAGGTGGTGGCGGGGCCTGTTTCTTGACTCCTGAGGAGGTGATTTCGCTCAGGTTAGTGGTTCTAATTTTGTGGTTTAGTGACAAATTGGGTCCTTATTCGGGTGACATCATTGTTTCCAATGATAATCCTTTTTAATAATTTGGTTTAAGGTAATGATGGCGATTATTTTATGGGTTTTGGTTCTGCTGTGTAGCTTTCTTGGTGCTTCCGGCAAGGATGAAGGTGATGATTTTTGTGGATGGGTCTTTGAATCTACGGCGGTGATGACGGGGGGGGGGGGGGGGGGGGGGGTTCTCACCGGTGAAGATCGACGAAGGCTTGAAGGTGAAGATGAAGGATTTGATGGCAGGTGCATGATGCGAGGGTAGGATTCCCCAGTGGTTGGTTTGGCCAGCTCTCTACTTCGGTGGGAAGCTTGATGGATGGTTGCAAGGTTCAAGGTAGCGGTGCATCATGAGGTGCATGGTGTATGGCATATTTCCTAGATTTGGTATGATGAAGCTTGCATTTGAATTTTGAATTTGAAATTTGGATGTTTTTGAAAATGGGAACTGGTTACCCAAAAACCGGCTATTTGAAAATGGGAAAAAATGGTTTGTAGTTTATTAAAAGGTTTTAAAATTGCCTTTTAGAAAAATACATAGTTTTATTCATAAAATTGGATTTATTCTTATCTTATACCTATCAAATATATTTTGTGAGTATAAAAAAATATTTATTGAATATATAATATATAAATTTTATTGAAAACATACATCAAAATTGGTTTGTTTAATTTATTGGGATAAAAATTTTCTTTGTACATGGAAAATTAGTTTTTCCTAGAAAAGTGATTTCTTTAATTCCAAACAGTTCTTACATTCATTTCAAACGAATTTATAACAAAATGATTCATTTTAAATACATGTGTAAATAATATTTTAAAATTTTAGTTAATATTTTTTGTAACTTTCATTTCAATGGCTAGGTGATAGATATAATAATATCTCAATAATAATACTAATACAATATTATATTTTAGTAAAAATAGAAATTATGTGTAATGAAACCTATCGAAGGGAATCAATACTTTGTATAATACAAGAAAAACATAGTGTTGTGTGTACCACAAGCTAATCTAATTATTGTGTCTAGTGAAAGTTTAACTTTTTGTTGCGTATAACGTAATCCAAACATAGTTCTTTCATATAAAAACTCAATATTCAATGTTGTGTGAAATGATAAATATTTAAAAGATAAAATTAATTTAAAAAAATAAAAAATATTTGGGTGTTACACCCCGAGTGTGTCAATCTGGGATTTTAGTTAAGCATCTTTTTCATGAACTACATGAATATCAAGTCAATACTCAAACAGAATTTTCATAGATAAAACCACTACATACATCTATATCATAGCCTTTATCCATTTATAGTAACCAAACTAGGATGTCATTTCTAGTAAAACCACACAATCTATAATTTATCAAACATCCAGGATGTAATCCAATATATTGGATTATCTATATGGTTTTCACTAAATTTTTATCATCCTAATCCAAAAAAATAAGTAAACCCTACTCTGATACAAATTGAGTCACGTCATAATTTCGCTCCTAGGTCTGGTGCAAAATACACTTACTTTACACAAAGGATTTAATAAAAAGTAAGATAAACCAAGAAAAACATATCTTTATTTTATAATATTTCCATAAGTTAAACATTACATATCATAATTAGTTATACAATCCCAGAACCCTATGATTTAGAAAATTTAATGAATTGATACATAAGAAACTTATTTTATAACATTTGTTATCATTTCTCCATAATTGATCCACACTAGACTCCCTTATAGACTTCTCAAAATATATACTAGTATTTATAACATGGGGAATGTAAATATAAGAAATTTGGTGAGATCAAACACTCAGTAAGTTTAAAACTCACTAATATTAAAAAGGGTTAGGTCATAAGAATATGGGAAAACATGAATATGGAAAAATACCACATTAAAAGAACATTGAAAAATAATAGTTTTCCAGAAGTTTTGATAGAAGGACTTGTAATATTAAATGAACAATCATGTACCATGGTATAAGAGTGTTAGATAATATACATGATCAATGGAGAGTAATCATAATCATATGACACTATATGTGGAATTTCAGGGAAATATAGTATAATAAGGAACTATGAAAAAAACATAAGCATATAAAATTATAACATAGCTGCTAAAAAATAATGTTTCTACCACTGATCATATAGTGGACTAGTAATGATGTTCCTACCACCCATAATTTGTGGATCAATAATCACATCCCTACCACCTATACATTGTGGATCTAGAATCACATCCAAACCTCACATACTTAGTTGATCAAAAATAACATCCCATCCCACCATACGTAGGGGATCAAGAATCAGATATCGATCTCCTCTACTTAGTGGATCTGAAATCATATCCCTGCATCCCATACTTAACAAATCATAAATCATGTCCCTAACTCCCATACTTAGTTGATAATGAATCAATTACATACCTCCCATACTTATATAATAAGGTATCATACATTACCCAATGCATTAGAGGTTTATATAATTCTGATCTCACTCATCTAATAATTAAAACCATACATATGTGTTTCATAATAATATATAATGATTCATCTTTCAGAAAAATAATTAACCTATGGAAAAGAGTCATTTTCATAAAAATTTCAGCAGAAAATTTCATAATACAACTAAATAAAGAATGTGGATATTATCATAAGGTCATATCCCTAGTGAAAAAAAAATATTGAAGGATGTTTACATAGATGAAAAATACCATTATAATTAGAGCACATCAAATGGTACTACATAAGATGGAATCAATAATTGGATCATTTAAAACAGTGATTTTAGTCCCTAAGAAGAAAATTAATATAAGGTAATTTAAATTTTAATTCAGAAATTATAATATTGAAGTTAATAAATCCTTTTTAGATAATGAGGTAAATTTAATTGAAACAATAAAAAGAGTTTTTAGGAAATGTTTTTAAAATTTTTGTAAGATAAAAAGTTATGGGTCAAATTCAAAATTAATTTTAAAAATTATAGAGTGAAAAAAATTGAAAAAATTATCTTTTAAAAACATTAATTCAATAATGGATTAATAAAAATATAAAGATTATATAAAGTAAATTTGGAGTCAAAGATGGCTCTGGTTATGGATTTTGGTTCGATTTGAAGGTGATATGTCGATGGTAAGGTTGTTGGTGTCTTCAGTGATCGTTGTTCAAAACATTGGTGGGATGATTGTTATAGGGTCTTCACCAGTAGTGGTGATGAAGAAGGTGACTTTTATGTTAGGGGTTTGGATTAAGGGGGCCTTCTGCTTGATATTTCAAGACTTTAGTCGGTACAGTGTTGATCGGTCTCAGGTGTGTTTTTTAGATTTCAAATAAGGTTTTGGTTATTTTATATTTTAAATTAAAAATATGGGATGTGTGGATGTTATGGGTTAAACTAGTTAAATATTAGGTTCCCACTTAACAATAAACTGTATTCTAAAAATATCAAAAAAAGGATCTGGTGGAAATGTGGAGCCGAAGATAAAACATGCAATAATGACAAGAAAAAACCCTTTTTAGTTTTTCAATATAGAATTTTTGAAAACCCTAAACATAAAAAGAAATAATAATATTTCCTTCCTAAATTATTAAAAATGAAAATTTTAATATCACATTGTATAGAACATAATTAGATTTCAAAATATAATGTAGAAAATTTATATAAAGTTTGAATACGGATATGCAAGAAAAAGATCTCATTTTGAACAGAAGTGTATTATTATGAACATCATTAAATTTTATGGAGAAATAAATCCATTAATGTGATTACATATAAAATAAGTATTAAATGAATTATAATACCATCATTGAACAAAATAAAACCATCTTGTAAAACCATAATCAAAGACGAATCGTTACGACTTAAGAAAATAAATTGAGTCAAGAAAACCCCTTATAAATTTAGTAATAACTGAATCAAAATGATTGGGTAGAGGGATCCATGAAATGATTTGTAAATCCCAAGAAATAATCATTATTAATATTAATATGATGTAATAGGTATGTTAGTACACCATATATGATAACAATAGTATCAAAATAATAAAATAAGCCTTAATTAATAGAAATTGAGACAGAAACCCTTACGAACATAATAATTTATAATGTAAGAAACATTTGAAAGGGGATTTATGTGGTATAAATGTAAGTCCAAAGAAAAAATAACAAAAAAAATATAATTCAATCTTTGGGTATATTTTACCCAACTTATAAAAAGTAATTCCCATAAGAAACATTACTACTTAATGGAAAGATATTGAGTTATGAAACGCCCTTAAATCATTTATAAAATTTGAATCAAAAACTATTACGATAAAGAAGTTGAAATGAAACTTTGAATAAAATGAATTAAATAGTTATTCATGACATAATATTTCAAAGAGTCATTATACAAACCATATAAAATAAAATAGGTGTATAATATAAACCTTGTCTCAAAGAAGGAAATTTAAGACGAAACTCTAAACTTGTATTCCCTCTTTGTGAAATATGATATATCCTCATATATTGTAAAAATAATTATTTCAATTACTCATTTAATAACCCTATTCACTTATAATAACTTTTATATACCTCACATATAATTACTTATTATAAATATATTTGTCATTTATAGTTTTTTTTACTATATAGTGTTAGTAATCTTAATTGTTTCATATAAACTTTCAATTATTGATGTTGATAATAGTTCTTTTTCTAAAATATATTCATTACCATATTATTAAATTTAATTTAATAGATTTTTTATAACAGTTTATAAAGTACCAATTTTATTCCATGAGATTTTTAGTTACACTACATAGAGATGAAATCAAGGTCATGTTTGTTTCGGTAATTTTTAACAAACAAAGTGTGTTATATTATTAATAAGTTATATATTAATATAACCTTTATAAAATCTTAAAAATATTTAAATATTGATTTTAAATAATACTAGTATTTAATTTTACATATTCATCCATGATATAGATTTATATCATTGTTCATATAGGTGGCTAAACTGACCCAAATAAGAACATGTTATAATCAATGGATGAGTGTGGTTAAAAAAGTGATTAATTTGGAATAATATTATTATAATAGAATAATAATTATATTATTTATATTTTAATAAGTTTTTTACCCATATAAATATATATAGATAAATAATAAAAGACTATAGAGATGAAAAATTAAATATGTCACATTGTGGAGGTGGTAGTCTGTAAATACACACGTGCACTGTTTTTATTTTCCATAGAACGATAGGAAATTAGAAATTATTTTTTATTTTAATAATATTAATCATGTTATAAATATATTATTAATTCATTAAATTCCTATTTCTAGTGATATGTTCAAGGTAATGAAGGAAAACAAAACACATAGTTTGGTGGAGATAGTCATTTTCATGTATGCACCAACATTATTTTCATATTTCAAAGGGAATAGGGGAAATAAAGATAATTAAAATTAAATTAATATAATAAAATTCATTATCATAATATTAATAATTTAATTATATTAAATAGGGAAATATATATTTTTAATAGAAAGGTACATAAGAAAAGAGTTTGGGGAGTGATTAGTACTCACATTGGGAAATTGTGTTTTCCCTCAAAGGACTTTTTAAAAATGGAGGACACATGTCAGTTTCATGTGACAAGAGTCTTATAGAAGTTAAATTTTATTTTTGGGTAAGAAAAATGGGTAGGGTTTTAATAGGAATTCTTTTTTTAGAGTAGATTTTAAGTTTTATTGGAAATCCCCTTTTATAAGTGAACATAATGACATTTCTATAAATATAACCTCTTAATATAAAATAAACACATGTTTCACATGTAAGGTGGAATAAAAATTGGAAAATAATGGAAATAATATATTTTTTATTGATAAGAACAACAAAATCTCATTTTGAGACATTTTTTTAACAACTTTTATGTATTTTATGTTGAGATTTTTTACTTTTACCATTTTTGGTTTTTACTATGGTAAAAAAAATTACCTATGTAATCTATTTTTTATGACTAAAAATAAAATAGACCGCATTAAATAATGTTTGCCTAAAAATTGAAAATAAACAATTCACTATAAAAAATAAATTCTCAAAGAGTGTTAAAAAATAATTTTAATACTAGCACGCATAACACATAAAAACTCATTTTAAGGTAAGTGTTTATTAAGCATAAAATTTATATTTGGGATAAAATTATAAAAAATTTATTTCGATGAAATTGATATTTCATTTTTTTTAAAATAATTTATATATGGATTTAAAATAAATCCAAAACATAATTTCATGTTTATGATATTTAATTAAAAGAATAGTCTGAAACGTATTTTTATTCTAATAAAATATTTTTTAAGTTCCAAAATGTTAAACACCATTTTTATAAATTCAACATAGTGTGTTTAAATAAATCATTTTATTCCATAAATAATTTTTTTATTATTGAATAATTTTTTTATAATTTTCTCATTCATGAATATATCATGGTAATGTCAAAAATGTTTTGGTATTAATAAAAATTTTATTTTTCACTTTTCACCTAAAAAACAATCATTTTAGAAAAGTCCAAAAAAAATATCAGAAGATTTTATTTCTACGCTGAATTCAAAAATGAAGTTAATTTTTTAGAATTCGTATTCAATAATTTGAGAATTGGACTTTAAATATAAATATAAAAATATAATACAACTTATTTTCATTACAAAACAAATGTTTTAAAAATATTTATTGTTTTTTAATATGATAAAATATATATTAATAATTATATTAGTGTTAATATATTATTTATATCAATAATATATTTTATTTATAATATATTTAGTTTATTAAAATAAATCTTATCAAAGGCCAATTTTAGAAAAAAAAATATTTTTATCATAAAATGATCTTATTAGTTATTTAGCTACATTAATTGAATTGTATCTATTAATTTTTATTAAATGTGACTTTATTTTTTTATACATATATTTAATAATGTTTTTAACTCAATTTAAACCATCCAACTTAATGGATAAATTAAAAAGGTTATATTTACCAAACATATATCGTATTTTTTTAGTTCTTTATTTTGTGTGATATAGGATATTCAACAAAGAGTTTGTTTAAATGAAAATTAATAAGGAAATATCATGGAACTATAGAAGTAGTTATGTAATTTTTATCATAGATTATTTCTATATATTCAATTTGATTTATTTTATTTCACATAAAATTGAGGCTATAACTATGTTTTTTTCAGTTAATATAAAATAATAAAGGTTATTTTATAATATCAATTAAAAGTGATAGAGGTACTGAACTTTTAAATTTAGAATTAAAATAATTTAATTTGCTTAAATATTTTTTTCACAAATATATCAATATTGTTGGTCATTTTTTAAATAGATTTCTAGTTTGGAAAATCTTTAATAAAACCCTTTTTGAATTTTTTAGAGGAGTCAAACCAAATGTTGGATATTTATGGTGTTTATAATTAGTTTTTTTGTGTTAAATACAAAACATAATTTATAGAATTTTGATTCCAAATGTTTTAAAGAGATCATTCAAAGATATTCTAATTATAGTAATTCATTTCTAGTTTTTAATAAAAATGAATTTATTTATTTCTTAATATTTAAATGTAAAGTTTGATGAATTTAATTACATAAAACAAAATTTTTATTTAGTTAATATTGATGAATAGTTTATATAATTTAACCTTATTGAAAAATAATATTACTGTATCGGTTGAGGGGGAGAAATTCATTTCAATATGATCTTAAATATTATAAAACCTTAAAATATAATCATATTTAAAAAAAAATGGGGAAATGTTGAATCTAGTAATCAAACAATAAAATATGTTTTTAATTTTTGTTTTAATTATGAGTTTTTTTCTCATTTTATTCTTAATAATGGAAATGATTCTTTGAATAATTCCAGTTGGGTTATTTATCTGTAAGATGAACTAGAACTAATTTCAAGAAATATTTTTTGGGATATGATTTAATTAGATAAAGATAAATAAGTAATTCGATCAAAATGTATTTTTAAGAGTAAGCTAGATAAATATGGTAATATAGTTAAATATAACTCAATACTATCTTCCTAAGGATATTCTCTGGTAGAAGGAATTTATTTTAAAGATTATTTTGTGCATATATCTAGAATAAAATCTATTAGGATTTTTCTAGATATTTCACGTTTTTAAGGTTTTGAATTGTTAAAAATGGATGTTAAAACTATAATTTTGAATTGATTAATTTTTTAAGGAGTGAATATAAATCAACCCCCAACTTTTGAGTATTAGAAATTTCGAAATCATGTGTTTAAAATTTCCAAATATTTGTATAGTATCAATAAAAATTCTATATATTTGTATAAAAAAATATTTGTTTTTATTAGAAAATGGTTTTTTAAATGAAATGTTGAACATAATTTATTTTTTAAAAAGTACCTGATAATATTTTTATTATTAAAGTATATATTGATAATACTATGTTTTTTTAAACTAGTGACCTTCTTAGTTATTATTTTTATAACATAATGAACTTTAAATATGATATGCGTTTAATAGGTGAATTGAAATTATTTTTAGGTATTAAAATATATCAAAGAAAATATGGTATATTTCTAAATCAATCTAAATATACTAAATAACATCTTAAAATTCTTAGTTTAAATTTTTTTATAAAACATTTAAAACACTTATGATTGAAAACTCTAAACTTGATTTAGATGAATCTAGAAAGTATATTGATAACAATTTATAAAGGGGTGTGAAAGGAAGTTTTCTTTATTTATCTATATATATGAATAATATTATGTTTAGTTTTTATTTATGTGGTAGATTTTAGTTTAATCCTAAGTTCACCTAAAAGTTGTTAAAAGTATAATTATATATATATATATAAGGTTCTATTAACTATAATTTTTTTACTCTAATTAGAATTATTTGGATTTTATTTCTTATTCTGTTTTTAATTTTGGAGGTTATAGGAATGATAGAAAAATTATATAATGTTTTTGTCATTTTCTTGGAAAGAATTTAATTTCAAAGATCTCTAAAAAATATCACTTAATTTATCCAAAGATGATTCCATGTATATTATTATTTCCAGTTTTTATGCTAAATATATTTACATTGAAATAACTTTATGTGATATTGTTTTTTATTTTGATAAAATTACTATTTTTTATAATTCTAGTGTTATTCCTATCTCAAAAATTACATTAAAATAATCTATAACAAATAAAATTCATGATTTATTTCATTTTATAAGATATCATGTAATTAAAGGAGGTTCTATGTTATAATTTATTTTAACCGAAAAAAAAATAACTAATATATTTACTAAACCACTTGATCTTGTAATCATTGAGAAAATAAATATCTATCTTGGAAGGATTGAACTTTAGTTTTATATTGTTTAATTTTAAATTTATAAATTTTTTATTGTTAATAAATGTCCTACTATAGAGAATCTATTTTTAGCATCATATTGGTAATAGATTTAAATTTATGAAATTATTTTGGATGTTTTTTTGTTTAATTTGTATATAATTATAACATTTTTCTACTTATTTCAGTTCAAATGTTTTTATGAATTTATTTAGCGGGAGTTTTTGTTTTATTTCTTAATTTATTTTTTATATCTTTTAGGTGAGAAATATTTTGAAATAATATTCCATCTTGAATTTTTTTTATAAATCAGTAATTTTATAAATTGGGATATATTTTTTGAATAAATATTTTAAAGGGATAAGTTTTTTTCAAAAAAAATATCTTTTTACCTCTTTATTTATAAAAAGGGAGAGAAGGTTTATAATGTTTCTCATTTTTTTAATTTTCAAAAAAAAATAAGATTTTTAGCGTTAATTTTGATTAAAGATTTTTTAGTATTATATTTTTTATTTTGAATATTAAAATACCTCTCAAATTTATTAAAATTTATTGAATGAAAATTTTAGTGTTCAATTTGTTTTTACTTCAATAATTTTAATTTTTTTAATTTTTTGGTTATAATCTATTTTAAACTAATGTTTTTGAGCTCTATTTTTAATAATTAAGAATTCTAGTTTTTGGTTTTTTTTTAAACTCATCAAATATGAGAGATATACAATGAACTCTATATAGAGTCCCATGAAATCAAAGTTTATTATTATAAACTCTATGAAAAAATTCATGATCTCTATCTATTTTTAGGAACTGAATGTAGAATTTCATGAAAATTTTGTTTATTATCATGAAGTCTATTTTGACTTTTTTGAACTATATGGGGATCATTCTAGACTATATGTTAGTATATCCTTTATGAAAATAATAAAATTGGATAAAATCATGAACATTTGGAGGTAAATGTGAACCTTATGAGCTAAAAGTTTAACAATACATTAAACATATTGTATTTTCAAAATGAATTTCAATATTTCTTTTCAATTTTTTGATATTTCAAATTACTATAATTTTATATGTTCATTTTATTTTTTTTATTAATTTATTATTCACAAATGAAAACTAAATATGATATTATATGTATTTTTTATTATTTAAAAAATTATTAACATGGTAATAGTTTTTAAAAATATGATCGATATTTTTATACACATGTTACAATTAAATTTTCTTGTTTTATTATTTATAGCCTTTGTATATTGTGATTAGTTCTCAAGAAACACGAGATTTTTCATTAATATAATAATGCTAATGAATTTTACTATGGTAATATTTTATGATTATAATTGAGATAAAAATAATGATTAAAGAGATATATAATAGATGATCTACAATTGAATTTCTAGGGATATATTTTCATTATTCTTGAATACATCTACTACTACTATTACTTTTGGTCTCTACCAATGAATTTAACCACGTAAACTTTTTTTTGTGTGATCAAGATACTTATAGTTTCAACAACATTCATAAATCTACTTCAATATGTTGTTCAATTCTAGTTTCTTGTTTTCATCAGTGTTTTATTTTATTTTTCTATTTATGTTACTATTGTCTGTTTAAGTTTTCACCATTCCAAAATTAAGTCTATTTTTAGTTATACTACATAAAAAATTTTAGGTTTTTGGATTTTTAATCCCTAAAAAAGTCATGTTTGTTTTTTATTTTTTTCCCTCTAGATGAGAAAATAAGGTTTTTAAAAGTTTTCACAATGTTAAAAATAGATTTTTTTTTTTCTTAGTAAGTTCCTTTATTCTCTATGAGTAGAGGATAGTGAAAAATATATTTAGGATCCTGCTTATCCAAACTACTATAAAAATATTATTCTCATCTCACATTGTTTTCTACTGTATTTTAAGTTTGAACACATTTTCACTTACACTATAGTGTTCCTGTATTTCATCAAAATATTTTCACTTGTATATAGTTTTATACTGTTATATTTTAGTTTGATTAAATTTTTCTTAAACTTTTATTTGGTCTATTCACCCCCACCCACCCACCCCATCTATAAACGTTGTTGCATTCTTATTTAGGGACAAAACTGAACATTTCATAATATCTTATGTTTCATTTATCTCTCATATGAGACGAAACATGTAAGAATACATTTGGATCTCTATAGCACCTAGGTTTATTAACATGTGAAACTAATCCACTATTTTCATGGTATATTTAAATCAGATAAAAAATTATTGGGACCACCCCTAGTTTAAAAATGAACTAATTTATCCAAAAAAAAATCTTGATCTGCATTAAATATTGAAATAAATTCAAATTCTATTTTAGAATTAGAAACTATCAGTTTATTGTAACTTTTACATCTCATCACTCTATAATTTAGGAAAATCAAAAATCCTAAATCAAAATTAAATTCCTATATTCTAGTTTGAAATATAGTTTATACATAATCCTTTATAATGATCTCTTCTACACTACTAAATACTAAGAATAAATTCTAAATTCTTCTCAAGTACTCAAGGATATTCTTCATGACAATCCAATGACTTTCATTGGGATTTCATTTGTATCTAGTGAAGTACCCTTGGAATTATTGAAGGATTTTTCTTTATTTTTAAACTTTTTTAGTGGCTTAAGACAATGTTAGAGAATTTGTTTTAAGTGTTTTTGATGCTTTTTTATTTTTCCTAAACTGAATGGAAGATGTTATGAAATCTTAATAAAACTTGGAATTGTTGAAGTTGAAAAAGTCTCAATAGAACGTTATCAATATTATTATTTGGTATTGTGAGATTTTAAAAAAAATAAAGGGAATTTATAAGTAATTATTACCCTATGAAAGAGTCATTAGAGGTTATTTATGATTTATTTGAGGATTTGTGTATGATTCAATACATCTTTTTATGAGTCAATGGGAGTAACTTATGAGTTAATCAAGACTTCATATGACTGTTTGTTCCCAGAATATGAATCATTTCACTATCTGTATGAATCATTTGAAGATATACATAAAAGTGATTTCACCTGCATATGATTCATTATAGAGTGATGTGTATGAGTCAGTCACTTTGTGAAAAATCAGGAAACTTGGAGAAATATACCTGATAAATCTTTTTTATATAGTTAATTCAAAATATCTTTATCTTGTCCAAGAGCATAGATTCAATCCGTGATTCAAGGAAGTTTTAATGACATTTAAATGAAGAATAAATGATATTTTTATAGGGTTATTTTTTTAGAGAATTTAAATTAAAATTTTGAAATCTTTTATTATAGTTTTAGATATAATTTTTCTGGGTTGTTTTGTGTAGCTTGAAGAGTAAGGGAAGTTTCCATATTTTTATAGGGAAATTATATTCACACTTATTATGGGAATATAAAAACAATAAAATATAATAAATTAGGATTTCATGAATTAAGATAGATCCATATACCCTATTGAGTTACAATACCATTTTGTATCAATGAAATGGAAGTGGAATAGGATCATCAACCCTCCTTACAACTTTGATTTATAACAAGGTTGAGGAAATCTAGTCATATTATTTATCATTTGAGCACTTGTTGTGGCTGAGGAAGGATACCATCTCGTGCATGCATGCTCTCATGCATGAGTTGTTCATTTTGAACTGCTAAGTCATAATGATAACTTTCTACTACTCATAAACACCTACCTTGAATTTTAATTCCTTTTAGAAGAATAAAATTTCATTAATGTTGAATTTTTTGGGGTTTCAATTAGGATCTTGTTCACAACATGAGTTAGAATATAATATGAAGGTTGGTTTTAGTAGGATAAATAATTCCCAATATTTTTGTGTTCACCATACAAATTCAATGACGAATACTTAACATGATTTGTATAATACATTTCAATATTTTCAAGAGAGAACGATTTATATTGACCCTCTCTTTTAATCACTTTTATATTAGTAAAAATCTAGGTATTGGTAGAAACCCTAAAATATGAATGTATTAAGATCTCATATTGAATTTGAATCTTATAATATCATTTTGTAATGTTTATTATCTATTTTACTACTTATCTCAAGGTATGGAGAGTTTATGCTAAGATGTTCAAGATTTTAGTTTATCATAGAGGTTTAATTCAATTTAATTTATAAAATATATACCAATGATCCCTGCTTTTAGTGGTACTGAAACTAAAATAGGAATTTTTAGTGGTATCACATAAAATTAGTTCCCCTCTAGGATCCTTTCTTTATAAAAATAAGTATGAATAGTCTAAGTTCAATGAATAACAGAGGATTTTACTTATTTGATTAGAAGAACATTCATGTGTAGAAGAACCAGATTTTTCCCTTTTAACTTTTATAAATATTGGAGGTAAGTGATATCGTTACTATGGGTTTCCCACCTATTAAAATGAATAATTAAACATCTTTTATGGGAAAGAGGAATTTTATGGAATATGGGAAGGCTAATAATGAAATTATATCTTACTTATCTATTAAATCATTCAAAATTGTGATAGGTTAATTGATATACATATAAGTATTTGAAAAACTAGAAAATAGATATCATGAGAATATAAATATCAAGAATCCAAACTAAAAATCTAGAGGGAAAATCTTAAAGATATCAAGATAGATAAACATGAATCTATGGATTTCACGATAGTAAATAAAATATATTGGAGATTATTCATATGAAATGGTTGATGATAACGCGTTCCATGCTTCAATTAGGTCGTCACGGAGCATCATCTCCCTACATCGGCTTTTTCCCTTGATTAAGCTCTTTTTCTCAGTGGTGGGATCAATTCTTCTAACCTCTCTCTTTCTTTAGGTCCTCTATTGGCTCATGGGGTCTTCTTCATTAACCGGCGGTCTCGGCATTACACAGATCTACCTTTTGAATCCATATGTTCTAGTGGGACGATTGTATCAAAGCTTGGACCAAGGAAGGAACACGTTGTAATTCGTGGACGTTCTCGCTTTCTCACTGGTCATGGGATACAAATTTTGGGAAATATTACAGCTTGGAAGTCGTGTGGGTTCGACTCCCACGTTTATCACTTCCTCTTCAAAACCCCTTGATGTTGTCGACGGTGGGTAATGTGTTTGGGAAATTTCTTTGTATTGATTTTAATACTCTCAGTCTTCAGTCGACTGCATCGCTGAGGATATGCATGGAATTTTAATTAGAAAGTCCCATTCCTTCACATGTTCTCATCATAGGAGGTGAGGATTTATCTTGGTGGAAAAGGACTGTTTACCAATCTCTTCCTTCTTTCTGTGCTTAGTGTTATAGGTAAGGACACTCGTGGGAGTTCTGCAGGTGTAATATTATCAATGCTCATCTAGGTGTACGGGCGGTGGTTTAGCGGTTAATCTTTCAACTGTGTCAGATGGTGGTTTGAATGAATCATAGATTGTGTTGGGATCCTCCTCATATGGGGACCTCATGTTGTTATTTTAAGATAAAAGATAAAAAAATGATAAAAAGATATATGAGATATAAAGGAGATATGAGATATGTTGAGGAGATAAGAGATATGAAGTGATGATACATAAGATATCATGTGGTGACACTCCTTTATATATGATACATGCGACTCTTCTCTTTTTAGTTGTTGGAGGCAGTGCAGTTTCATTTTCAAGGAGCTATTTTCAGATCTGCAACCGGTGGAACTACTCTGATCTGATCTGCTTTCATCTGTGATGGTTTTTTATCCGATATCTATACCTGTTCATCTGCACTTATTTTTAGACATCGATCTTCATCTTTCATAGTGATATCTATTTGGGTTTCTTTAGCAGACTGCATTCTTCATTTCAGGCTTCATTCAGACTCTATATGTTCTCTATCTTTGATCCACTATTTCACTTAGTATTAATTTTGAGATACCTTCCATTTTGGGGGGGGGGGGGGGTCTCTACCGTGTACTTATCTATTTTAGTGGATCCCTATTTCTAGACTAGGTCCCATGGTTTCTACTTTTTGGGTTTTCCACGTAAAAATTTTTGGTGTCAACTTTATATTCTTCACTTATTTTTGTCGCTACGTATCCACTTTTTGAGGGAATGATTTTTTTGCTCCGCATTCACTTTTCTGTTGTTTATGTATTTATCGCTTTCCATATTCCCCAACATGTTGTTCCATATGCTGGCATTTTGTCACATTTGGAAGGCCTTTAGGAGGCGATTCTGGAGTCTAGGCTATTAGAGTTCAGTTCCCAGGCAACTGTCATGGCAAGCTCATGTCCGAAGGCTGGGATTTCATTGGGGTCCAAGTTTTCAAATGTAGTGGATGCACCGCACCTGCTCAATGGGGACCCCTAGGTTTCGAACAACATTCCTGCTTCAAGCCTTAGTCTGCATGCTTCCACTTTTTCCAAGATGTCGCTGTCTGGACAGTTCTTTTTAGAAAAATTGATGTTTTCTTTGGGTTTTTCTTATGTCATGTTCAGTCACTAAGCTTCTTCTTCAGCTCCACAACCTTCTCCACATTTTATGGACAATGTAATCATTCATGGTTTTTGTCTTCATTATGGTTCTTCCGGTGAAGGACTCAGGTATACTCTAGTGGTATCGGTCCTCCTAAAGGGAGTGGTAGTAGAGGTCTCAAGTCGGACTCGTCAGGTCTTATGGCCTCAGAGATCCAGCAACATGTCAATGCATGTTTTGAAAGAGGGATCTAGGGATCCCTTTATGGTCTCACCTAACAGGTTTGAGGTTCTGAAATATCTGGACTCGGATGATGTTATTTTTGGAGGCTTTGGTTGGAGGGAGGAGGATGAATTAGTGCCATCATATCCTTCCTTTATTGGGTGCATTACCCATTCTCAGAGTAAAGAAGTTATGAATTCCAAGACAAGGGTGATTATAAAATAAGATTAAAACAAGTTTTAGGGTAGTTTTATATTATTATAATTTTTTTTTAACCTTATTAACCTAATTTACCCTTTAACCGTGGTAAATAAAAAAAATTACTGAAGTTACTATTCATAATATCTAAAAATAAAAGGTACTTATTTACACAATTTTCACCATATGATTCCAAATATGTAATAAATTTTATCAAATTTAAAACACATAAGTTTCATTAATTAATTTAAAATTAATTCATGTTGTCAAAACAAGAATGTTGGTTTTTAAGAAATAAAAACTATAAAAATATTAACATGTGTTTATGTCCAATTTTAATGTAAAATTATTACCAATGACCAAAAATGTATTAAATAGTAAAAAAATAATATAATTACACTTTAAATCCAATAAAAAAATATAATTTAACTAAAAAAATAAATTAGAGGAAAAGTCAGTTTTGACTTAAAATGCAGTATTTTTTACTATTCATTCAAAAATGAACTTTATTATAAAATTATCCAAAAATTATCCAAAGTAAATTTTGATTTCCTTATTATATATAAGAAGTTTATTTTTTAAAATATAACATATAAAAGTGATAAAAATAGATTTAAATTGGTTCTCCATCCAAATGCAGTAAAATGACCTTTTAAAAAATATTTGGGTTTTTTATGCTTAAAATTGGATTCATTATCATTTTAAGCATCTAAAATTAATAGGCTAAATTTAAAAAATTAAAAAATATGTAAAATAATAATGTAGTTAATTTTGTTCATTCCCACCAATACAACGGCTAGACATTAACTACCATTTAAAATAATAATATTTTTGTTTTATTATTTTTTAGTATAACTCAGTGTCGTGTGCAATGTAAGATTTTGGAGAAACTTTTTGGTTAATTTTAGGTATTCTATATTACATAGTGTCCCTTTTAAACTAAAATTAATATTAAATTTAAAAATATTAATAGATATAAAAATTTATTATTCTATAAATACCTAGGATGTTACATTAGATGAAGGTAGAAATAGAATATAGAGAAGTAGGAAAATGAGTATGGTGGTTAGGAAGTAAGAATTCCATTATTACTCAAGTATTGATTCTGAAAAATATTTTTCTAGAAAAGATGATATTTTTATGTCATGTGTTGAGAAAAAGGAAGGCATCTCAAGTGGTGAAGAATAATAATAATAAAGGGATATGACTTATATGGTGCACATTTTGAAAACTAAAATTGAAGTATGTATTGAAATAAATACTCAACTCAAGAAGGAAGTAAAATATCTTAATAAGTATGTGATAAAGATTAATAAATATTAAGATAATATTTATAATAGGGAAAATGATCACATATATGAGACCATGTTTCTTAAGGTGAAATTGGATGAGTATGAGAGAATCATAAAATAATTTTAGAAGAAGATGATCAATCAAGAAGAAATAATTAACCATGATGATTCATTGTTTATTAAGGATGAAAATACCCTTGTAAATATGATGAGTAACTTTTGTTGAATTGATATCTGAGTAATTATATGGTTGCGGGAAATCTTGTGCATCAACTCAAGTAAAATCTGCATCTACTTCATCTTAAAATGTTAAATTGGTTTCAACTAATATTTTAGGTCCTAAATAAAAATATGTAAAATACTATCATAAAATATCCATCATATGGAGACTATTATATATAATTTATCTAATAACTTATAAAATAAACAATATTTCCATGAATCATGTAGAGGAACGTTGATGTTACACTAAGGCTGTGAGCAGGTTTTCATATACAGAATCATCAATATCATTGAAGAACCAGTTTTATGGGATACTATTGGTTATGTTATTATTATGGGAATAAATCATGTGTTTACTAGTATAATATTAATATCCATTAGAATAATAAAAGTTAATAATTTAAGGGGAGTTACTTAGAAAATAGAAGTGATGGATCTGTAAGAGGAAAAATAGTAAATGAAAACACATATGTGATGACTGTCCAAAATAGGCTTGATAATGTTGAAGATATTTATAGAATATTTGACCCAAATTTTTACTATTAAGATGAGTTTATGATAAAAATACAAGGTCAACAACAATATAATTTTGATAAAAATAAGATTCAATGGAAACCCAAGGCTAAGAAGTATCTTATTGTTGAAGTGGAACTCAAAAAAATAAAGATGATGAAACCATGGATCCTTGAAAATAGATGATCATTACACATGATTAATAAAAAAATTCCTAAAAAACATAGAATAACATGATTGTTTTTTGGTTACTTTTAGTAGTGAAAGATACATGAAAATTAAAGGTATTGGAGTCTCTCAGACTGAATAACATAAAAAAAACAAAGGATTTTTTATTTATTGATGAGATTAATCATAACTATTTAAGCATAATATAGATCTTTTATGATGGTAATGAGGTTAAATTTATAATAAATTAATTCCTTATCAAGAGTATAAAGGATGTAAAGATAATCACCATAGGTGAAAGAACATGTGAAAAAAAAAATTTGATTGTATAGTCAGACAATTCATGTTAATTAGGATTAAAATATGAGAAAAAATTGTGACATGGAAGGTTGGGTTATCTGTGTTGAAGAATGCAGAGAAAAATTTTTGAAGGGGACACAGCGCATGACTTGGATTTCCTCAAAATATAAATGGAATATTTTCTATCACGTTATAGAAAAGGAAAATAACTCAATGTAGGAAAAAAGGAGTTGGAATTTAGACCACTAAGCCTCTTATATAGATACTCTTAGATCCTTGTGGACCAATTAGAAACTAGTACAATCAATTTGATATTTATTTCGTCACATTTAATGATTATTTCACTAGAATGAATAATTTTATTTTTATAAAATTAATGTATGAGGTGGTGGATATGTTTAAAATATTTAGAAGGATAGTTGAGAAATAATTAGGGATGTGCATTAAAATATTATAGTATGAAGATAGGAAATAATTCATAGGAATATGATTTGAATCATACTTTAAAAATCATGGTACAAATCCTTGGTATAGAACTCCTCATAAAAACCAAGAAAACTAGTTTCTAAAAGGAATAATTGGATCTTGGTAGAGATGGAATAAACATTGTTAGTAGAACATAATCTCTCAAAATTTCATTAGAGGGAAACTGTTTGTATAGTTGTTCATATAAAAAATATATATTTTCTAAGACTAAAATACAATATGGAATCCTATGAGTTATGGTACAAAAAAACCCATGGTTGGATAATTCAGTTTTTTGGTATTCCTTTCTTTAAAATGATTAAAAAGTAATGTTGGGAAAGTTTTAAGAGAAATTTGAAGTGGGAATCTTTTGGTATATCTATCAAGTGGAAAGGGGTATCGATGTTTTATAATAAGACATTAAAAATTAGATAACTATTATGATGTGAAAATAATTAGAAATAATCCCAAAATTTATTCCCCAAATGTAAAAGATATTTTAGTATATAGCTAAATATTGCCTATATATTTCCAAAAAATATTGTTTTGTATAGTCTAAAATTAAATGATATCCAGTTGAAATTGAATTAGATGATACAATAAATGAAGATGAGAATATTCAAATTTAAAAATAGATATAACATATGTTTAACAAACATGTGGAGGTATAAAATATCATTGTAAGTGAATTTTCACTTTTCTAAACATGGTGGATACTGGGATGTGACACCCAAATTGATTTAATATCTCACATTGATCCACATTTAATGGATGAATATATTATGTATGAAGAGTGTATTGGGTTTTTGAATGAGGACCTAGAAAAAATATAAAATAATTACACTTTGGATCTTGTTCCTAGAAATAACTAAGAAAAAAAATTAGTACTAAATGGGTATTTGGAAATAAATTGAATGACCTGGGAGAAGTCACAAGGAACAAATCTATACTTTTTTGTAAAGGTTACTCTCAAGTTTAAAGGATTGATTTGGAAGAATTATATACTCATATTAAAAGGTTTTAATCTCTTATAATTTCCTTATTGCGGAAGTATATAAGTATTATAAAATCTACCATATGTATATGAAATTGGAATTCTTTAATGGTGAGCTAGAAGAAGAGGTTTATGTAGAGTAGCTTGGTGGTTTTATTCCCAATCATGAGAGTTCTATGGTATTAAAAATGACGAGGTATTGGTTTGGGTTTAATTAATATCCTATGTCCAATATTCAAATTTTTATAAATATTTAGAAGATATAATATTTTTGAAAGGAAAAGTGGATATTGACCTATACCTCAATGAATTAAAATCAGATACTCTCATTGTTATTTTTTATACTAATGAAATCATTTTTTAAAGAGATTAAGAGAGTATTTGTAATTAAGTTTATAATAAAATGATTAAACACTTTGATATGTACATGCATAGTGAGCTAAGATACTTTTTATGATTATAATGGATGTGAGGAGGGAGATTTATCTTCTTTTCAAAAGAAAATTATTCTAATGATTTATTGAATATTTATTAGAAGGAGGACTCGAAACTAGATTTTAAACCCATTTAGGTGGGGTTAAAATTATCCAAATATATAGAATGTGGGAGTATAAATCAAATGTAACTTAGAAAATTTATTGGAAGATTTATTTATCTCATATCTTACGAAACATATATGGAATGTGTTGTGAGTCTCTATGCTGGAAATCAGAATGACTCAAATCCTTCATATATTATGTCTTCTAAAAGAATCCTTAAATATGTAAAGGGAACTATAAGAATTTTTTTATACAATAGAGGAAAAATATAAATCTATAAAGATTTAATGATGCATTATTGGAATGTGATTGTGATGATAGTGATGTTTTCGAGAGCATTGGAAGCGTGTGGATGGGTGTACCAAACATTAATTTTACCGTTAACAATGATCAATCTGAGATCTGTCATGATGATAAAATGCCATATCTTCAGAATAGAATGAAGAATGAAAAGGAAATAGGGATTCTCTGAAACCATAGGTAGGATCATCATATATTGGTAATAATTAATCTAATTAAACTAAAAGAATTGCATTGATGGAATTCTCTCTTCGTTGATGATTCCAGTCACGATCCAATGTGATCCATCGTTGCATCGCAGAAGCCAAGTGAAGTATTTCTATAGTGGTGATCCACACGTGCTCTGTGTATCTATATACATTTCTTAAGGGATCTCCATGTTCTAGTTCATAAGAGTCGTCAGTTGCGATGTCCACCTTTGATCACCTTGAAAGCTGCTTCTAGAGCTCTCTCCTTGATCTGGTAGAGGAGGATCTCTCTTGTAACTTGAGAGAGTTCTTGGAGGGAAAGAATTATCTCTTGGCTTGAGATTTTTTCTCCAGATCCATTTTTCACAACCTTAAATAATTTATAGATATAATGAGAATAATGTTATTGGGATTTACATTACTTAGAATAATAAAATTAATTAATTACCCAAAGGAATTTATTCATTTTATTTAATTCTTAGTAAGACCCCATGTCTAATAATAACATTTACCTATTATTATCACTTGATATGCACGCAAAAAATTACACCTAATATTATTTAATTAAATAAATTATATTATTTCTCACAAATATTCATAAAAACTATACAACGTGTATATTAATATGCACAGTGTGTACTTTTCTTTTTCCATCTTCTTTATTTCCTCCACCACATTTATTAGACCTTGAATAATGACTATTTATTTCTTAAATAAATATCACTGCATTACTCACTAATATGTTATTTCACCCATAATATATTCTATTGAATAACTACTATCTAAATAAATTTGATCAGATATCCTTGAATAATTATTAAACTACAATCAATAATAATCTTTATTCAATTTGTTAAATGAATATTTAACTGAGATACTTGGACACCATTAGTGTGTGACCCTCTAGGACTCTTTCTCAGTGGAATTAGGTAGATCCTACCTAAATTCAAAGGTTAGCATCTTGAAACACACCAAGTAGAGAAATAATTTTACGCCGTAATGATGTGTCACCTTATATGAATTCTTATCATTTAATGTAATCTCTTTTTCTTGATATCTCCAATCAAACGGGTTGTATGCTAGTGTCATCAAACCATGTGCTCGGTTATTCATTTTTTGACTTCCTAGAATTAAACTTTTCAATTCCTCACCATGGAAATGGATTTATTTAGGCTATATCAATTCTATCAAAGGGCCTGAGATATCAACTTCTGTTATGGAACATAATAGACAAATCCTTTCTCACATTATCTATTAATGCAGTATTATTTATGATGCACCCAACATATCCTACCTAGCTAAGAATAGTGTTTCATCACAGTTTTAGTCAATATATCTAAGTGTGAGAGTTTTAATACCCATTAATAATAATATTAAATTCTAAGGACCAATACACACATCCACAGATAGGAACATCCAATGAAAATATGAGATTTGGATTTCTTAATGGCGGGTCTCATTATTATAATATCCTCCTTGATATTACCAAGGGTGCACACCAAGAGAAGGTGACTCAAATTATTATGAGCCCTCACCCCTAATGGTCTGTATTATTTTTGTCCCTCAAATAAAATCATCTGATCATAGAACATATATTCCGGAATAGTGTTATGGAACTTTCGAGTTCTCATCATAGCAGGTATTTTCTCTGACCCTTTAGTGCAACAGTTGTCCTTAGGACATTATCACATGCATTTTCACACAGAATAACAATCAAGATGTGATAAGGTATTAATTAATATTCAAATAAATGAATAAAAGTTTAAAATAAAGTAAAAATTAGTTGGTTCTAGGCCACCAAATCCAACAGATATAAGGTAGAAAACAATTATACTTTTCCCCATATGAGATAGATATTTGAGTTATAACTACAAGAAAAAGAACCCAGTCACACTAAGTGGTATAGAGTCTGATTATATTTTTGTTACCAATTCTTTCAAACATATGATATGGATTAAGGATAAGTTGGATGATTTGGGGGTGATGGTTGAGAAACCTATCAAAATTTAATGTGATAATTAAAGTCATATTGTCCTTTATAAAAAACTTATTCAGCACTCAAGGTCTAATTATACTGATATCTAATTTCCCTTAATCAATGATAAAGTTTCTAAATTGTGATATCAAGTTGGAATTTATTCTTACCCAAGATCAATTAGTTTAAATCATCACAAAATTAATACCTAAGGATAGATTTGAGAATCTCAATATGAACATGAGTGTTCAACCCTTCCCTATCCATTGAAAATATTTGGGAGGTACCCCTAATGAGCCTCGTATTATACTGTTAAAGGGGTATAAGTAAAGGAACAACTCTTTTCTTGGAAAATATGTAAGATAAATTTCTATAGGTGTTTCAAGGGGTTCATTTCTATCCTTATAGTTTTATAATATTTTGGTTGTTTTTATTTTGAAAAGTGGGATTCATTTGAAGAGGTGAGTGCATTGGTTAAGGGGTGGCATCTTATAAATTAGTATATATGTTTCTTATCACCTAGAGATGTAATTTTATAAAAAAACTACTCTAACATGTGGTGTGGTGTCAATATGTTCTTCTCATGACAAAGGATATTATTCGGTGTATCATGAATGAGAAATTGACTCCCAAGAAAGAGTTTCTTGGGTTGAAAAAAATACCTAAGGGTGGGATTGAAGTTCCCTTTGAATTATTGAAGGATTTATATTTCTTTTCAACCATGTTTAAGATGCTGGAGTGAATTATAGAGATTTTTTTTTGAAGTGTTTTTAAGGATTTTAGAGTTAGCCTAAATAGAATGGAAGAATCTATGAAATCTAATTAAAATATAGAATTGTTTTGAAAAATTCCCAGAAATTTAAGAGACTTAAATGTGATAAAATTGAAAAATTATATGTGTAAATGGAATCTTTTTTTACCCTCTAAATTTACCTCATCTAATGGGACTTGGAATCCCATTACTCCAAGAGTAATCCCAAATCCCATTTGGGATATATTATTTCCACATGTTTATGTATTAATAATATAAACAAATCATTAATTATATAATGACACCATATTATTTATCTAAATAAGAAATATTTTTTAGTCAAATATTTCAAATGCACAAAACATGAATCCTATTTTTTTTATAATAAACATATACATTTTTACATATGGACTAATTAAATTACTCAAATAATACCAATTATAATTGTTTTTAGTGAGACCCTTAGGTTCCTTTTTTGAGTTTTAAATAATTATTAATCTCATTCATAATTATAAACTAATATTTTTATCTAGATATATGTCATAGGGTTTAGTGTGATTTAATCCACTGCATCCATTAGTAAAATTATAACATCCAAACCCAAAATCCAATATCTGGTGCCCCAAGATAGTGGGTCACGTGGCCTTAAGGATGCCTCCCTGTATGAAAGAGGCTTTAGAATAGAATATATGGACTATGGTGTGTCTATGGGGAGAGTATTCCCACATGTTAGAGTTTAATGAAGTGGTATAGTATCAACAATCAATAGTGGAAGCAGTAAATCAATCAGAAAGAAGGTAAACATTCAATATAGGAATAAATAAACGATTATAGATATAGTCTCATATAAAAAATGATGTGTTATATAATCTATCTAAAAGTAAGGAAAATATGTATACAAGCATCCAGTACCATATAGGTATCAAAATACAAAAAAAACAAAAATGAAAAATCTACATATAGCATCAAGAACCTAGCTCGATCCTGTGATCCCCTTATCCTAACAGCGAACAAGTCAAGCATCATAGATTGGGTTCTTTCCTTGATCCTAACTGATATCCATGAAGTATTTATATCTACCCAATAGTGGCCTAAATGGAGTGTGAGATAACAATCATTAAGACACCACTAACGGTATCTATAACAAATCCAGTCAATGTGATATAAAAAAAGTGGTGTTCATTATATCACAGGCATAAAATTAATGAAAGTAAAGTGAGATCACATCCTTCAAAACACAACACCCTATAAAGAAAAGAAATTATTCATATACAAGGGCTATTACAAAATATAAACAGACAAGTGACATTGTCATGTCTACCCACTAAAGTCAAATAACCGTACCAAGGATATTTGTAAGCGTAGAAAAATATCCACAATAACCTTACCATGTAATCAAGTGTAAAACATCTACCATTAAATCACTGTATAATCAAGTGTACAATACCATCATGGCGACCCCATATAATCAAGAGATTACCTTATCCATAATGGTCATGTAGTGTAATTAAATGTGTCACACCATGAAGGTCCATATCCAAGGTATTGAAGACCAAGTCATCCATGTCAAATCCTAGGAGAATCTCAATGGAAACTCAGTAAAGACATATCTATGATCTAAGGAGAATATCAACATGCCATGTCCACTATAATCCCAATAAATTCAGATCTAAGGGGTTTAAATTCCAATGGAATCCTACGGGATAAATATCCAAAGATTAAATAAGTCCAAGGAATCAACTTTTACAATCAGGATCAATGGGAGAAACATCCATGGAATCCAACGGAATTAGGATCTATGGTGTACCAACCGAGGTATCCACTACTATAATCAAAACATCATCTCAATCATTCATATTTCATAAACATTCAATGAGTTCATTCAACTCATATAACAATTCAATTTAAAGAATTTACATCATGTCAACACATGGAAAAGGATGAATAAACTATATTATAATCATTTAATTCAATTATAATTAGTAATAAAGGAACCCTATAATAAGGAAAGAATCAAACACCCATTGGGGTGGAATAAATAAAAGAAAATAAAATGTAAAACTATTTGGTTGGAATATGTTTGGGTAACAACCTCCAAAAATAAAAAAAGGTACAAGTGGAAAACCAAAATTTGTTCCAATTCCTTAAATTAAATCATTTAAATAATTTAATGGAAACCACTATAATACTAGATGTGCATCATAATGGAAACTATTCCTATAAAACACCAAACCCCAATTTAAAGTTATAGACAAACTACCATAGGTCTGTAGTAGAGCACTCTTCCAGTATCGACCTTTCATTCGGTCCAAATCGAGAGAAAAATGAAGAATAGATGAAAATCATGAAAATAGGTCTTATTAGATTTCACAAAAATAACGCTTTTGACACAAATTCAAACAAATACTGGTATAGAAGGAATGAGTAAATCACTAGCATGAATCCAACAAGACTGGGGTAGTGCTCAAATCTGAGTCCAGATCGAGAAATAATAGAAAAGCATATGAATTGGCTTCAAAGAGGTGATCTCAAGAATAAAGGTTTTATCCGATAGAATAAGAAAAGAAAATAAATATTTTATAAGTTTTTTTTAGGTTGAAATGGAAATTTTCTCTCCTTTATCAAGGTCTCATGGTTTGTTCATGTGTTTGGCCAAACTGTGCACCAACCATGAGGCCTTCACTACTTTAAGGGGGGCCTCACACAATTTCATGCGCACAGTTTGACTAACCATGTAAAAACTATGAAAAACCCATTTGGTAAAAGTCTAAAAAAAATTCATGATCTTGTACTTAGGGTTTTATAGTTTCCTCAAACTTTATTTCCTTATGAAGTGCTTTTTCCAGCCCTATTTCGGTTTCTCAAACCATGTAAACTAGACAACACAGTTTGTCCTAACCATGCATCCCATCTATAATTCTACAAATGTTGGGATTCAGGATCTAGAAAATCCTCAGACACCCCTAAAAATCTAGTGATCTCAAAATAAACTAACAGCAAGCCAAAAATAAGGAGTTGACCAGAAAAACAAATGATCTATACCTCATAAAGAAACCTAGGATCTTAAAATATTCTCCCCTTAAATAAATTCATCCCTGTTATACCCTTCCATGGGTGGTTTATAATCTCCTGAGAATAACTCTTACCACTGATCATGTACATCGGCCTATTTCTCTCAAGTATCTTCCTATAAATGGTTGTGTTGCCATATCACTCATACTAGAGGAACCAACTGTCCTTAGAGAACCTTTGTGCTCCTAGAAACAACATGTATAGGATTCTCCTCAAAGGAAAAAATATAATTATAGCTTAACCTCATTTGAATGCAGAGTGTGATATGGGTCTAAGTGATAACGATGTATCTAAGATATGTGGAAGAATTCATGCATGGATCGGTACCTATGAGGTAGCCGCAACTGATAGGATACCAAACCAACCCTATATCAAATCTCAAATGACCTTCCATATCATGGTTAAATATTATCTTCTCTCCTAATCTGTTTATGACCCAGACTCAGTGAGATTTTCAAAACACCTAATCCTTGACCTCAAACTCAATAATACTTTAACGGTATTTTATATAAGATTTATGTGTTGATTGTGTAGTATCCATCCATTTCTATATCAACTGGACCATATCTTAAGTCTCTTGAATGAGATAAGGTCCCAACAATGTAGCGTCACCTACCTCTAGCTACCACAGGGGTGATCAGCATGGCCTATTGTATAAACCCTCATAAGTTTCCATATGTATAGTCAAATGATATCTATTATTGTAAGAGAACTCAATAAGGGATATATTCCTCTAACAAGAGTCCCTAAAATCTAGGTCGCATGCTCTCAGTATGTCATCAAGCACCTAAATTATACACTCTACACTAATAGAAAAATGATCTATAGCCACGGATCTATAGACATGGTTTAAATGATTTGTGACTATAGGTAAGATATAGCCACGCCTAAATAGCTGGTCATGGAAATACATCGTCTCATTTATTTTTGCGATCGGACTTTCCTCCCCCACCTGAAGCCCTCTCCCTCCCGCAACTTCTCCCTACCGCATCGCAATTCATCCTCCCCTCACTGTCCTTGCCATTTCTTGTTGTTCCTCCTCCACCTGAATCCCTCCCCCTTGTTGTCCTCATCGTTCCTCCTACCCTACTCTCATTGGTATTCCTCTTCCCCTCATTATTCCTCCACCCCACGTGATTCCTCGTCCCCCTTCAGCTCCGACGCAGCCAAAAAACCTCCCCGCAGGCTCCGACGCGGCTCTGACGCCTCCCTGCTGATGCGGATCTGGCACTGCCAGCCCACCTCCCCACCGACACAACCTACCCACCTCCCTTTGGATCACCTCACCTCCCTACCAACACTATTCTGAGGCTTCCTCCCCTCCTCCTCCTCCGGCGCACCTCTTACGCTGTTATTTGAGGTAGGAGTCTTAATCTATTACTTTCCTTATTACTTTTATTTTATCATCTCTAATTTTAATGGTTCCCATTAAGTTTTTCAGTGCTGATTCCACCATAACATGATGGAATTGACCAGGAATATTGGTTCTTTACTGTGTCTTAGATATTAGATGTCTCGTGATGCATAACGCATTCCATCACTCATCATTTTGGAGATGGTATGAGGCCTAATGGATTTGTTTTGAACTTTCAGTTAAATTGATTGGAATTTCCTGGTAATCAAGAGTTTCTTGTTAGGTATTTTTCTAAGATTAATTTCATGGGTATATTTTAAGCCTCTTTTAGGCAGTTGGTTGTGGTTTCAGAATGTGGAAGCACCTCAAAAATATTTTAGGGATTTATTCCTATTTTTTTGTTTTTAATTAATTAATTATAAATTTTTATAATAATTTTTTTCAATTTCATGGCATGAGATAGGTTCATGGGACATTGTTTGACCATAGTTTCAGGTTTTCAGCTTTAGCGTTTTCATCATAAGGTAGGTTGAGTGTTCTATATTTTTTATATTTCCCTAATCAATAGTTGTTTATTAATTTCTTTAGTTATTAAATGACTATTGGTTTTCTGAGATCCCCTTGAGAACCTTTGTGGGTCATCTTTGAGAATTGAGGGTGTCGAGTGTCTCATAGAGGGGTTTTGTTCATAAACCCTCACTCTTGGTTTTTGATTCAAGAGAAAACCTCACATGCTCTTAGGTGACACATAAGTGTAAGAAATGGGAGAAACATGGATATACTTATTTCCTTGGGATTTGAGTTTGGACCTATGATGGTCTATCCATGGTGCTTTCTATGCGGGGTGTGGTGTTAGAACCCACAAGTAGTTGGAGGCCTTTTGTGAGATGCTTTGTTTTAGTCTAGGTTAGATGGAAGGTTCCCCTCAAGTTCTCGGATCTAGAACCCTCAAAGTGAGTAGTGTATAGTTAGGTTTTCCATGAAGGTTTTGATTTGAGAGTTTGTCAAATGGAGGTGTGGTGTGAGACCCAAGTGGGGGTTGTACGTTTTTTGGACAACTTTCCATAGGTGATTCCAATGGTATTATTTTTATGTTCATAGGAACTTTCCTTGGGTAGTCCAAGGTGTATAGCTTTATGCATTTTTAAATCTCTCTGAAGGTAGGAAAAAGTATTATTTTGGATGTTTCTTGGATGTTTGAACAAATTTCTTGGGGTTTGAGTTGTTGATGTTTTGGAACATCTTGCTGGAGGTTTAATCCAATTGGAACCTTTAGGTTGGGCCGACACCATAGGTTGTTGGTTAAGGATGGGTGTCACTGAGATTAGGTTTGAGATGGGTCTGAGGAAACCTTGAGGACTTTCTTATGGGTGTGGTGTTTCTTGATGATTCCCTTGTGGGTGAGGTGATGGTCATGGATGGGTTAGTTTTCAGAGTCGCCAGATGAGGTTTCCATATCTATATTGGATCATGATTCGATAGATGTGATCTAGGGGACCATGGGTGCCCCATGTTTTATTATCCCTAAGAGGGTCAGTGCTGATTTAATCATTGGTGTCTTTGGGTGTTAGCTTAGAACCTAGAGTTTGGAAATTTGAGCCTATTGTGGCTATTTTTGTAATGTTTTGTTCATGAATTTGATTGAATAGTGTTTTATACCTTATACCAAAGATGGTTGAGGTAGTTCCTTGCTCGGGTACTAGAAATAGGATGATAACTTTGGGATATTACTGGATCTATATTTGACCCTGTGATTGATATGATGTTTTCTTTTATTGGTCTGCTGGTTGTGTCAGGCAGGTCCTAGGGAGCTAATGGGTGATCTGAATTAGTGCACCCCTGGGTTTAGAGTTACAAAATGGCTATAGGGTTATTGGGAATGGATTTTTAGAACTCACTGATAGTGGTCCAGGATGTCGAGCACTCCCATCATGAAATATTCTTCTCGTCCATATATTTGAAGTGTCAAACATATCCACTTGTGAGAGAAGGATAGAATCACATGATATTCTTGGAAAATAGACTTGAGATATTCAACTGTAAGTCTATAAGGAAAAAATATTTATATAAACAAGAGTTTATAAACAAATAATCAATGCAGTGCATAAATTATTGAGTATGTGATGTCAATATAAAAATTAATATTGGGGTTGTTCAACATAACCTCAATGACTAATTAGAATTAGGTTGTCCAGATTTTGAGATTCCATACAGTTTTTCATTATTGAAAATATTAATTTATGCTTTTCACCCCTTGAGGAATGGTCTCACTTTCTTAATCATGGAAAATCTAACTTCAATGGTATTCTAGGAAGGATACTTAATTCTTGTTATACCCAAATAATACAATATTCATCCATATCCCAAATTTTTTTATTTAATTCCCTATAATAATGTATACATAAAATGAATGGGAATAAAGAGGCGATACATTTCAAATATTTTTTTCAGGTTGGGGATTTTTTTTTACTAAGAGTATTCCTACTTCTATTACAACTACTTCTATTCTTCTAAGGTTTTCTCCCCCTTTCTTCATCCCAGTTCCAGTGAAATTACATGTTGTACCAGTACTCAAAATATTTATACCAAAAATTTCTACAAAAATATTAAGATCCCTTGAAACATGACCTTCCTTTATATTGATGATTTTGTTTATAAAATTTTGCTTGTTTTCCAGGCATCCTCTAGCCTTTATTTTCCCATTTCCTTGGGGTTTTCCCATTCTCAGGTCATCCATAGGAGGAAAAGTTTTACACTATTCATCATCTTAAAAATATTGAAATTATGTTTCAAAATATTTATAGTGAAAGGAAACAGATTTAGTATCACATGAGAATTTAGAAAAATGTTGTACCTTTTTCAGGGGGATGGTTTTCTCATCATCCTTTGATAGTTCAGCTTGAATATCCACCTCATTTTCATAGACTTATACCATATTCTTTAAGGCGTTTCCAGATTTAAGATACCTAGATTTTGCTTCATGAAGTTCCTTTTATTTAGCAACCATTTTTTTATTAAGAGATTCTTCTATCCTGTCTTATTATACACATTTTATCGTGGACATTTTTATCTTTTCTATGAGATAATTCTACTTCACATTTACACATCTTTTCTTCTTTTACAATAGTTTTACTTCCTTGTAATATATGAAATTATGGTCAAAGTAAGAAATAAAATAATCTCTTAGAATATGTTTTGTATAACCATACCCTTTTTCTTCTTCTTAACAACTTGTAATGTCTATTCATCTCTTAACCTTATAGGTATATATGTATATTAATGGAAAATTCTATTTTCTTAGTGTTGTTCATGGATGTGCTTATGTTTTTTTATTTTTACTGTAGTTAAAGTTGGGGAGCTCGTACGCGGGGGGGGTAATGTAGGTCATGGGGGGGTACTGGTGCAGGGGGTTGGGGGAGATGGTGCAGGGGGGGAGATGGTGCAGATGGAGGTGGGGGGAGATGGTGAAGGGGGTGTGTGTGGTGGGGGGGGCTGGTGGTTGATGAAATTTTCATCCCTGGGGGGTATAAAACTATTTCATCATAAATTCATGTGTTCTATGGATACACTAGAATTTCAGAGTGACCAAGAGATGATCTTTTAACTTCTTTATATTTGTGCAAGCACAAGTCTCATCTTAAGTTCACTAGAACTTGTTGTGTTTACTTGGTCATAGGGAGGAAGCAGTAGTAGTATTTTGTGTGTGTGCACTGAATTTTACTTATTTCAATGGGTGATACCACAACATTAGAGGAATCATGAATAAATGTATAGGAATAAGTATCTAATGTATTATAACAAGTGAAGGAATTAGAGGATTCAGCTGCATCATTTATTTCAAAGGCATCCATTGAGGAAAATGCTCTTTTCCTGCGTGCTATTTCTCTTAACTCTACAATCAAAAGGTTGTTCTCTTTAACAGGGTATCTTCTTAATAATAAATCCTTGGGTTCTTCTTTCGCTTATAAGTTTGGAATTCCTTAACTAATATGCTTTAAACCTTCTATTCTGATTTATCTTGTATTTTTTCTTCTAATTAATAAAAGATTAGTTCTGTTGTAGGCCTTAATTTGATAGAAGGGGTGTCTCCACCCAAATTTATGTTACTAGAGTGATATATTATTCCAGTGTTTTAATCTCTAAATACATTATGCTTTTACTTTATTACAGCTCGATGAAAAACTGCACAAAGAAAAATGTATCATGGCCGATGATGTGGGAGCTTCCTTTATCCCTGTAAATTCTCAAGTTACTAATTTTGGGTCCATTCTTTTTCCAATTTTCCCTTACTAGTACCATTTCATTTGATAATTTCTATCATTTTCCCACTTATTTGGAATACTAATGTGATTTGATGGATATTCTCATGTGTTATCAATTTCATTTCTTCATTTGAACTGTAGGTTGATTTTTGATGAAGTTAATAGGTCCTATAAATGTGCGTGCTCCTAGGAAAGGGATCCACTTCAAAGTCAAAGAAGAGTACAATAGTTAGAGTATTCTTCTCTAAATCCCATTTTCATTGTCAAACTGTGCATACATTACAGGCCAGTCACTCGTGAGGATAACCATGAAGGCCAAAAGTTGCATCACTACGTATTAACTTGGTTAATTATGGTTCTACTTCATCCTTTTTTTCCTATTTTCTTAGAATCTACATGTAAATAAAGCCAATATGGATAAATAAAGAATTAGGAATATTCATGGGGGGACTGACAGGGGGGATGGTAGTGGGGGACTGGAGGGGGGAATGGGCAGGGGTGGCAGGGGGTGGGGTGGGGGTGGCAGGGGGTGGGGGGAGGCACGGGAGGGGGAAATGGGTAGGGGGGGCTGACGGGGGATGCAGGGTGTAGGGAGTGCAGGGTGTAGGCAGTGGAGGGTGCATTTCAGGCAGTGGAGTGCAGGCAGTGCAGTGCAGTGTGCAGTGCAGGCAGTGTAGGGTGCAGTATAGGGTGTTGTCCAGGGTGTTTTTCAGGGTGTTGGACATTTCATGATTTAGTTTTCATTCATGTAGTTTTTTTATGTTCATGTGTTTCAACTATGAGGTACATAATATCATGTACTTTGAGAATTTTTAACTTATGGATGAGGTGTTGGTCTCTTAACATAGGGATTATGGGCACTCATGTGTGATTAACCAGGTGTAGGGTGTTGTGGAGTACAGGGTGCAAGCTGTGCAGTTCACCATCAGATTCAGGTAAGGTTTCTTCCATTTTTATTCTTTGACTCAATTTTAATTAGGGTGTTTGTGGTTTTTGGGTTCCCTATCTTTTTTCAGTGCGTTTTGGATCTCGTTGAGGATAGTGAAGCACCACATGACTGGGATATCCTCTCAACCTGTGGGGATGAGGCCTTCTAAAAATTCATCACAAGGCCCGGATCCTTGGTTCAATTTGGTTCAGGTTAGGTTTTCTAGGTTATTTTTTATTGGGTTCATTTTTTTTTGGTTTATTTCAATTGTAACAGGTTCATTTTGTTCGATTTGGGTCTATTCAGTTAAATTAAATTAATTTTAGATTCAACTAGGTATGTTTCCTTAGTTTCATTTTTTTTCTTTCTCAATTATGCTTTATTGAAGTCAGTTTTGATTGGTTTGAGTCAGTTTGGTTACATTATTTTCAGTTTGGTTCAGTTTCATCTTTTTCAAAACCATTCGGTTTGGTTCCACTCTACTCAATTTGGCTTGATGATGTTTGATTTAGTTCTAATAGTGTTAGATGTTTTTGATTAGTGTAGTTCATTTGACTAGAAATTTTTGTATCATATCCATATTATCATGTTTTTTGTTTTCTCAATTCAATTGACTGGTGTGTTGGGCATGTTGGGGGGTCTAGGGGGCTGTCCGGAGGGTCTATTGAGGAGGGGGTGTGTAGAAATGGGGGGTTGTCTAGGGGAGGGGGGTTGTCCAGGGAGAGTGGGGGTGTGCAGTGAGGAGGGGGTAGGGGGTAGGGTGCAAGGTGCAGGGGGTGGGGAAGGGGAGGTGTGCAGGAGCAGGGGGTGGGGGTGCTGGTGCAGGGTGGGGAGGGGGTGTGTAGTGAGGAGGGGGCAGGGGGTGGATGGTGTAGGGGGTGGGGTGTAAGGTGCAGGGGGTTGGGGGTGGGGTGTAAGGTGCATGTGGTTGGGGGTTGGGGCGGGGAAGGTGTGTAGGAGTAGGGGGTGGGGGTGCTGGTGCAGGGTGGGGAGGGGGCTGTCTAGGGGGATGGGTATGTAGTGACGAGGGGGCAGGGGGTGGGGTGAAAGGTGCGGGGGTGGGGCAGGGGAGGTCTGCAGGAGCAAGGGGTGGGGGTACTGGTGCATGGGTAGGGGAGCTGTGGGTGGGGGATGGGGGAGTTGGTAGTGTCCTCCCAACAGCCAGCACAGTGAACCGTGCAGGTTTTTTTTATGTAGTGGGGGTGCTGGTGCTGGGTGGGGGGAGGGGGGGAGTTAGTAGTGTCCTCCCAACAGCCAGCACGGTGAATCGTGCTGGTTTTTTTATGCAGTGGAAAGTCTTATATCCACTTTTTAAAACCGTGGCTATAGGGCTTTAGCCACGGTTCTATGAATCGTGGACTTTATTGGCATGGATATAGGGCTGACCCTATAGACACAATTTCAAAACTGTGTCTATAGGGCTATAGAGACAGTTGGGGCTGTGGCTTTAGGGATATATCCATGGTTCGAACTGTGGCTATAGGGATATAGACACAGTTTCAAATCGTGGCTATAGGCTCTAACCTATAGCCACGCTAATACCAGCCACGGTTCATGAAACTGTGGATATAACCTATAGCCACGGTTTTGGGGCCTATAGCCATGGTTTAGAACTGTATCTATAGCCTAAATTTATAGTAGTGCTAACTTGATATCAATCTGAGGGTGGTATGTCATGCTCAGAAGCACCTGTGTACTCAATTACCTCTTCAAGATCTTCCATAAATAACATGTAAACCATAAATCCCTATCTGATAAAATGGTCTGAGTAACCCTATGAATTTTCACTGTCTAATTGATATATAAATGCCCAAGCTCATCCACTAAGAAGGTATCCCCGATCAGCAAGAAATGAGAAACCTTTTTGAGCGTATCAACAACAACCCTCACATCATCACTACCTCACGGAGACCTCAGCAACTCGGTCACAAAATCCATCACAACATCATCATATTTTCACTCATGAATATTAAAGTATTGTAAAATCCTTGCTGGTCATTGATGTTCTACCTTCACCGACTGATAGGTGGAACATCACGTAACAAAACCATGTACCTCCTATTTTATCTTGGCCACCAATACTAGCAAAGTAAATCCTAATACATCTTGGTAATGCTGAGATGCACTACCAAAATTGACATATGTAACTCTCTCATCAACTCCTCATTTATGTATACTTGAACACAAATGTGGCCATAAATACAAAAAAATTAATCCTCACCAATAGTTCAACCATGATGTGGTTCCTCACCTGCCACACTCTCCCTTATAACTAGGTCATCAGGATCTGATAACCATCTCATCCTCACTCTATAAAAAAGAGTATATTTCATAGCTAAAGAACAAAGGAATGTCTATCAATTAATATCTTTCACCTCTAAGTGCATCTCAAAAAATAAGTCCATAAAATTCCACCCATTGCTAGCCTCCTGAATTTCCTGTATCTGAGTCCTCCAACATAGTGCATTAGAAACTGCATTTTCCATTCCAAGAATACAGGCAATCTCAAAGTAAAAATATTTTAGGTATTCCACCCACATTTCTTTCCTTATATTTAGATTACACTGTGTAAATATATACTTGAGGATTTTGTGGTCCATGTACACCATAAAACACTCTCCCAATAAAACAGTTCTTCAATTGATAAAATCATGGACAACTGTTTCCAAATTAAGATCATGAATCAAGTAATTCCTCTTGTGTGGCCTTAACTAATGAGAATAATATTCCATTACTCTCTATCCTTACATCAAAAATGATCCTAGTGAAATACCTAATGCATCGTAATACATAGTGCATATACTTCCTAACTCTGGAAGAATCGATATTGGTGCTGAAGTCAATCTCCCTTTCATCTTCTAAAAGGTTGTCTCATAGGTACCTGGCCATAAAAAATTCAAACCCTTATTATTAAATCCCATTAAAGTTGATTATAATCATGAGAGTTCTTCTATGAAACTTCTATGATATCAAGTGATCCCCAAGAAACTCTGAATGTAAAATGTTTCATTTGATTCCTCCTAGAAAACCATAGCCCTCAACTTCTCTAGGACAACTGATACTCCTGTCTCTGAGATAATATGACTCAAGAAGTGAATATTATCCATCCATAAGTTTTACTTTGTGAACATAGCATATAACTAGTTCTCTCTTAGTGAATCCAAAATGATCTCAACATATTTGGCATGTTCATATTGATTATGAGAATACACCATGATATCATCCACGAATACCACCATTAACAATTAAAGATAAGGAAGGAAAACTCGATTCATCAGCACCATGAAAAAATCTAGAAAATTTGTGAGACTGAATGACATAGGTAGATACTCCTAGAGACCATACATGGTACTAAAAGCAGTACAAGGTATGTCAGCAAGTCGAACACGCACCCAGTGATAACTAGATCTGAAATCAATTTTCAAGAACATGTGAGATCCGTATATATAATCATAAAGTTGATCAACCATGGAAAGGGATACCATTTCTTAACTATTAACTGGTTCAATTTTCGATAATCCACACATATACTAAGGTTATCACTGCCTGTTTCACAAAAAGGACCGATAAACCCCACAGATAAGTGCTAGGTTGAATAAACCCCTTTTACTCTAGGTCCTCTACCTACCTTCTGAGATCATGAAACTACATTGTATCTATCCTATAAGAATAAATTGGTACTGGTGTAGATCCTATAACTATCTCAACACAAAACTCCACCTCTCTCTCATGAGGTTAACTAGAAAAGTTATCTAGCCACACGTCCCTAAAATGATCAACCACTAGAGGGAAGTTTTCCTAATGTGATACTTAATCATCCAGATATAAACTAGAAATGTGGTCTATGTTCTCACCTATCCCATGATGATATCATCCATCTCATGTTTCCTATACATTCCAGTCACCCTTTTGAATAAAAACTCTACCATCTAGTGATGTTGAGGTCACCCTCAGATGATAGAAATGAAATTGAGTTTGATAAGAAACGATCTTTTCCATCCCATGTATGTCATAAAACCCTATCATCTCAAGGATAAAGAGATCCCAAATGAAGGACACCCACCAAACTCAAGGGGGAACTACCTGAACTAGAATACACCCTTTTTTCTGATCCCCAATAGAGTATTATGTTTTGTGACGCCCTCAAAAAACAAAACCAAGGGCCCAAGGATCTCCAAAAAATGTATATATATGAAACTATGTGATGTAAATTTATCAAAAAATAGAAGATATTGGTGTAGGGGTGACTAAGATCATACCTCTAACTATAGATGGCCCAACACTCCTCTCCTCAAGGGTAGGTTGTATAGAATACATATGTCTTGAACCATGGCCCTATAAAATAACCTCACCACCTAGAGTAGTTGCACTCTGCTTTCTAGACATAATTGGTTCTTGGTTTCCTCAGCCACAAACACCACCTTGACCTAAATGACCATAACTACCCTACATCTCAACCTTATGTGGAGCTATAAATCCCACTCTTGAACCTAGATTTAGATTTAACCCCCTTCCACTGACTACTGGAGAGAAGATCTTGTATAAACACTACATGTGGACCATCCTTCCGCAATCTTGGCACTCTACTAGGTCTCAATCACATGAATTCTTTATATTTCTACATATACCACAATCATGAAAGGAAATTTAGATACCATCACTAATATCTGGTATGGTATTCCTCTCAAGAGAAGCCTAAAAATGGTTCTTCCTGTCATTGGAAGTTGAACCATGGGATCAAGAGACTATGCAGCTCTTCTCTATGCACCCAACTTCCCTAAAGTTCCAATCTATAATAAGAACCTGATTCACTATATCAGTAATATTTATCAACCTGGACACATTTACCAAAGATCAAATGACATTCCTGAGACCTTACTATAAGTGTATTTCCCTCGATAGCTCATTAGAAAGGTTTATCAACACAAAATGTTGAATCTCAATAAAGTGCCTTGAGTGTTCCATAACATTCATCATTCCCTGATCTAGATACAACAAAATAAATGGACCTTTCATCTAACAGGGTTTCAAAAAAATAGTAAAACTTGGACTGGAAATCCCTCCAAATGATATCTCACAGCATATCAGCATGGTTCAAAACATCCCACCAACCCTAAAATTCTCCACGATGAATCTAATTTGTGAGATTCACTCTCCTATTTGGAGGTTTCTCTAGATTATTGTAGATCAAAAAAGTAGTCTCAAGACATATCTCAGCATCCTATCAATCACCATCCCCCGAAAACTTGGGCAGATGATGTTTCTAGAACATACGCATCAACTCTTCTATAGATGAGGAAGGTTGTGGGGTTCCCTGAACTATCTATATAAAGTGAATAAAACTCTCATATAATTGTGCCTCAGTACCTATGTCTATAAAATCTACTATTTCCTCATCTAAAACTATAGGAGGATCTACTAGTATCTCATGTCCCACCACCTTCATAGCATGTTCATCATAACCCTCCTAGCGTACAAATGGAGGTCTTCATGGTGGCATGTCTCTACAATTTCAAACACACACCTCAAAAATGATTGATAACTAAAATATCATAGTTTAAAACATAGGTCAGGTCAAATATTTTCTATAAACAGGTCTCACATTTCTTCCTACTCCTAAATCTTAGATTGGGTGAAAAGAAATAGTCATATGCATCAATAGAGACAATGCCTACTACCCACTCTAAAGATGGTTCAAGGTCCAGTTTTCTATTTTCACTAATTTAATTTACATTTGAATTCATATTTATATCATAATTATATTTTAATGGTTGAAACTAATGGTTCACCACTTCCAATCCATAAGATCTCATACACCTCATGAACCAAAATATGGCATCCACTTAATCCATACTATAACACATTCCAATCCATGAGACCAGCGGTCTTTGACTCAACATGACATGGTTGATTTCTTAGGGTTTCATTTATAGAATAAGCAGGAAATCACTATTTAGGTTGTGGCAGACATTCTAAGTTTAAAATATGATTCTCAATTCCATGTAAGAACACTAAGAGAATAATAAATATATCACATAGGGCACATATCCCAAAGTCATGTAGTCAAGAAATTCATCCTATATGGTATGGAATAGTTCATGGCATGTGAATCATAAAATGTTCCTAAAATGATACATGATATGAATACCTTCATATCATTAAGAAATGGTAAAACAGATCCTCAATCATACTAATAATAACATCACAATTCATGTGCATAACCAAATAGTGGAATCAAATCAACTCTAATTAGAAAAATCTAGAAAATAATTTCCATTCCAGGAAATTTTGGTATTTCTTATACATGGGTAAGATACTCCCGGGAACAACTCATTACCAAATTACAATAACTTTCTAATCCCTTTCTATTGTCTCAAAATAGTAAATAAAGGGGAAAAATCTGAAATAAATTTGTAACATCTTGGCCAGGAAGCCACAATTTGATACCACAAGCTGGTGGTTCACATGGCCTCTAGCACACCTCCCCATATTGTAGAGGATTTTGACTAGAAATAAGGGACTAGAGTGTGTTTGTGGGGAGAATATTTCCTCAATTCATAGTATAATGAAGATTTATAATATCAACAGTCAATAGTGTAAGTTGTAAATCAATAATATAGAAGGTAAACATTCAAGACATGAATAAATAAACAATTCCATAAGTAGACTAAAATACAAAATAATGTGTCATGTCATGTCCCTGCAAATAAGGAAAATATGTATAAAAGCTACCAGTACAATACATGTATCAAAATACCAAATATACCAAAAAGGAATGTCTCTAGATAACATCATCATCATATCTCGGTCATGTTCTCTCTGGATCCTAACAAAAATCAAGTCAAGAATCCTACAGTGTGAACTTTATATGGTCCCTAACTACACCCATGAAGTTTATCTGAGTACCCAATGGTTTCACAAAAAAGGTGTGAGATAACACTCAATAGGCCACCACCTACGGAGTCTATAACAAATCTAGTATGTGTGATATAAACAAAAGTATTGTACAGCATGTCACTAGCATAAAAGTACTAAAAGTAAAGTGTGATCCCTTCCAGCCAAACATATCTCCATATAAAGAAAAGTAATCAACCATATACAAGGGATACTGCAAAACATAAACAAATAAGTGACATTGTCATATCTACCCACTAGAGTCAAATACCCACACTATGGCTATCTATAAGCATAGAAAAAATATCCACAATGTATTTATCGTGTAATCAAGTGTACAACATATACCACATCCTCTCCATATATTCTAGTGTATGATACCATCACATCCATGTCATATAATCAAGAGTGCACCACATATATAGTGGTCGTGCCATGTAATCAAAAGTGTTAGGCCATGAAGTGTCAAATCCAAAGTATAGAAGACCAGGGAATCCACATTGAGTCCTAGAAGTATCTTGATGGAATCTCAGAAAAGACTTAGGTGGGGTCCAAGGAGACCATTTCCACTATGAACCCAATAAATCAGAATCTAATGGGTATTAAGGCCCATAGAATCATATAAAATCAAGATCTAAGGAGTCAACAAGTCCAAGGAATCCACTACCATAGTCAAGATCTATGGGAGAAATGTCTATGGAATCCTAAGGAATCAGGAGCCAACGTATACCAACTAAGTCATCTACTACCATAATCAAAACATCATCACAATCAATCAAATTCCATAAATATTCCATGAGTTCATTCAACTCATATAAATATTCCATTTAAACAATTTACATCATGTCAACACATCTAAAAGGAAGCATAAACTCTCTCCTAATAATTTAATTCAATAATCATGAATTTTAAAGTATCCCTTAAACAAGTAGAGAAATCACACACCCAACAGGATGGTATAAAGAAATTAATATACAAATTCACAGCCCATGGGTGGTATATGTTATGGAAGAAACCTCCAAGAATATCAAAGTTACTAGTCGAAAACCTATACAAGTTCAAATTTGTTCAATTCAACCATCTAAATAACTTAAGGGGAACCGTTGGAAATCCTAATGTTTAGCACGAAATAAATAAAGCTTATAAAACAACCTACCCAAATAGAAAGGTATGGACCACCTACCATAGTTTAGTAGTATAGCACTCATCCATTATCGACCTCTAATTTGGTACATATCGAGAGAGAAATGAAGAATATATGAAAATCCTAAAAATAGGTCATATTTTCTTGCACCTAATAAGTCTCTCGATAAAAATTCAAATGAATAATAGAACTATAAGAACTAATTACTCACTGGTACAAATCCAATTAGACTGATGATGCTCGAATCTAAGTCCGAATCAAGCAATGTGAGAAAATCCTATGAATTGGCATGAAAGAGGATCTCCCAAGCATGGAGGTTTTGACTGGTGGAAGAAGGAGAAAAAATAAATAGTTTATAAGTGTTTTTAAGAAACAAATGGTAATTTACCCTCTTCTAAATGATTCACATAGTTTGGTTGCATGGCTGGCCAAACTGTGCACCAATCACACACACATCACTACTTTAAGGGGGCCTCGCATGGTTTCATGCACACGATTTGACTAACCAATCACAAACAATGAAATACCAATCTATTAAAGAAATTCAACATTTCACATAGGCATGAACCTGAGGTTTCACAGTTTCTTTAAACTATACGGCCTTCTGATGACCTATGTATATCCCTCACATGGTTTTTCAAACTATGTGGAATGGGTAACTCAGTTTCTCCTAACTATGAAGCCTATTTTTTTCTCTGAAAGCCAAGATCTAGGTTCCTAAAAAGCTCCAAACACCTTTCAAACTCTTATATTATCAAAATAAACACACATTAGGTCAAAAACAAGGAGTTAAATTGAAAAAATTTATCTTTACCTCATAGGGAAAAATGAGATCTTATAAAAATTCATCTTCCCATGATAATGAGATTAATCCTGATACATGAATAATGTCAATATCGTATAGATTATATCATTTTATGAATTATAGAGTTTAAAAAATCTTATATATTACTTAACATGTAATTTTCTTGGAATTTCCATGAATTTATATAGTTATAACACATTTGAATTCCTTGATCTTATAACCCATCAATGGTTAGAAAAATACAATCTTGGCTAATCAAATCCCTCTACTTGATTAATTTCATACCTAATTACCTTTTATTTATCCAAATGATCAAATGAAATTAGATAGGTATAAATGTATGAACCATCACAAGTATGGATTCTATTATACATACTCTATTAAAAGGGTCCATATCCAATGTTAATTTTAATAATACCAATTACACATATATGAAAATCCATGCGGTGTACTTTAATTTGATCTATCCAAATACAGGCTCACAAACTTATGTCATATGAGTGATTAGTTTTATATCTATAAAAGTGATCCAAACTTTCATATCTCAATTTTAGTTTTAGGTATTTATTATTAATTAATTCTAACCATCATTCATTTATGTTGTATCTTGGGTCATTTTGAGAAATTTCTAAGAGATTTGGGAGGTTTCTGGGAATTTTCATATTTGGAACACGATTATTCCAAACCAACAAGAATTATCAGGATATTGTGTATCTTGATTTGGATCCCTAGTTGAAGCCTCATGGTTATCATACAGTTAGTCCAAATAGTGTAGCCTACTCCTTAAATCATCAATAATGATATAGAGTCATTTCACGTGGTTGGCACATTATTAGCCAAACCAAGTGGCCAAATTGTATGTCTCTCTCCTTTAGACATAATCGAATGCATGGTTGGTGCACAATTTCTTAAATCATGTATCCAAACTGTGAGATGTGAATTTATTAACCCAAAAATCTCTTTTTTACCCAAATCACCATACATTTGTATCATTATTCAATCAAAATCCTAGGATCTATACCCTATGGATTATTCTTAGATATTTTAGAGGACCCAACACTTTTAGAGATTTATTCTTGTAGATTAGGCGGCATTGGGTCTTAAAAATAAAATTTGTGAATCCTTTCTTCATCATTTTTCATCATTCCTCTAAGTTTACGCTCTTTTATTAAAATTAATCTTATATTTGGGATGTTATAGACAAATACATGGTCTTTGACATGATCTAATGATAATTATATTTGATCTATTGTATGGAATAAAGAAAAGGACCAGATTTATTTTTTCATTATGAGAACCTATATGGGATTCCAAGATAAGTACCCCCCCCCTTTGACATCTGTTGATCTATGGATTGTTACTTTTTGAATTATATAGTATGTGATTCATGGTTTAGGGACTCTCGTTACACCCTAAGAGCACCCTTCCCCCCTTTCCCTAAAAATCATGATTTATCAATGGAAATACCAAGTTTTTAGGGGGTTGTTTCATGAAAATATTTTGTTTATTAAACAATTATTTCTTATTTATTTCAAATTGGTTTCCTAAATTGGTTTATGGAAAGATTTATGATTATTGAAATGTGATGGTTCAAATTCACTTAAAATGGAAAATCTTTTTTTATTGAAATGGAAATTCAATTTAAAGAATTTTTTGTTGTTAATTTGGTTATTGAGGGGTGATATACCCTTGAATTTATTTAAACTATGAAAGTGAAAGCCTTCAATTGTGGTAAATTTGTGAAATTGAAAGTCTCCAAGTGTGGACTATGGAAAGTGGGAACTTGGGGAACATAATAGGGGGTAGAATTGTAAAATTAGTTTTATGGAGTGACAATTACAACACTTCCTAAACATTTTTTTGGTATGGAGAAACTTTCAAGAGTGAACTCTGACCACCAAGGCCAAGTTTCCTAGATTAATGTGTGAACTAGGTGTCCTTTGATCATTGTGAATATATGAGTATCTTATATAACCCCAACCTAAACAAATCTAAGACTAATTTCCATGGTGATAATTTTGTATTAGTTATTTATGAATTCTTATAGAATTGGTTTATTGGTTAATAATTTTGAAAATGGTTTGTTTATTCAATCCTTATAAACTATTATAAAATGGTAGATTTCCATGATTTATTAAAAACTGTGTAAATCTATATTTCATGAATTTTGTTTACTTAAATGATCATAATTGGTTTCTTTTTTAAATTATTCTTATAAAAAACTTATTGGGATCCTATTGAAATTGTTTTTTGACATCATACACATAACTTTGGGTGTGTGTATCCCTTGTTTTATCTGACACAATTATAGGCAAGGCACTACATGGTGGAAACAAGTTTTAATGTCAACAAGTTGTGGGGGTTTAGTGATAACATAGTGGTGAGTTTCCCTCATATCACATTGATATGGGATGTGTTATATCTTGATTACTTTGGTTTCCTTATTTTGTTTTGGCACATAAGTTTTCTATGTATTCTTTGACTTCTTCTGTCTGAATTTGTATTGGCTTGTTATCTTTATTTTACACATATCATCTATTTTTTCTTCATTTTATTGTGGACTAAATCATTCCAAAATGTAGTTTATCGTTCTAATATTCTTTTCACTAGACCATGGGGATCAGTAATGCCCTTCAGTCCTTTCCATGGCTCAGCTTGGGTGTCTAGTTTAGGTATGACCTTGGTTGGTTAGTGAAAAATTGGTGTCAAAGGAAATGTTTCTTTTACCATGGTCTCTATATATTTGGTTTTTTTGTAGATAGGTGATTGGATTATCGACACTTAAGGGGTAGGTTATGAGAGAGTTCTTGGAAAGGTCACATTGTAATGATCCATAAGATACCATGATATGTTGGGAAGTGTGTCTCATGTGGTGAATTTTAATCTGATATTAGTTATTTTCTTATTTTATTTTTATTCAAACTGAGATTGATCACTTTTATGATGGGATCCCTTCTTTATTTTTGGTAGTACCATACCCCCAAAAAGGATTATTAGATTTTATTAAGATATTTTTTGGATTATATTCCCTAATTAAACCCTTCAGTTGATTATAACCCTGTTTAAGTAGTAGTATAAGTGATTTTTGCATGGATCAAGGTGTTATTACAATCCCATCTCAAGCTAGGGAAGTGAAACCAAGGATTGGAGGAGATAAAGATAAATCCCAATATTTTATTTTCCAAAAACCACCATCCTTACAAGGAGAAAATGTTCCTTGAGAAGTGGAGGACTAGTTGGATAAGATTGAGAGGATTTTTGACTTCATGAAAACTTTAGATTCCATAAAATTTAAATGTACTACCTTTATGCTTGAAGGCCCTAGAATGAGATGGCGGGACATGATAGTTCAAGAAAAACACAACAAGGTTTAGAGTTTAAAGACTTCATGACCATTTTTTTCTAGAAATTGTTTCCTAAATAATTGATGGAGGCTAACTCCATGGATTTCCTCACCCTTTAGAATGGTTATCAGACTATAATGGAGTATACCAATGTCTTCACTAGACATGTTTATTTCTCTCCCAAGATTTTATGAAGTGAATAGTTAAAGTATTAGAGGTTTCAAATGATATTGTGATAGGATATCCAATATAAATTTTATACCACCTATGTTGAAGTGGTTGATAGAGCTATGATGGTGGTGATTGAACTAGAAGAAAGGTATTGGTTAGTTAGGATTCTTCTTCTACCTAATGGTATTTTCAGCAGATCCTCTATAAAGAATAATAAATAGAGTGAGTATTGAAAAGGTGGTAGTATTGGATCCTAGAAGTATACATATAACACATTTATGACATAATATTGCAATTTACCTTTTAATTTGTACCAGTGTGGAAAGATAGGGGAAAAATGGAATACAAGCTTCATGCCTCAAAAAATATATAACTCATATGGATTCTAAGGTCACTTGTAGATGTTTTGTTAGGATTTTATTGCTTCATTTTATGTTTCATGTTCGGTGGCCCCTAAAGGGTCTATGGTATAGTTGTATTCATTGAATAATATTAGGTTTTAGCCATAGTATTTTGGAACAAAGTAGTTTCACACATTGGAAGAGTATCTAATGGAAGTTTACGTAGACCCTGTTACTGTGAGAGTTAATATCTCTATTACTACATCTTTAGAGACTAATTTATTTGATACTTCTACCTTTTATTCTTTTATATGTCCCCAGTTCTTGAATCTTTTAAAACATCCAATGGAACCCAAGTCATTTTCTATGGTGATGCCTCTTGTGAAGAATAAGAAGTATGGTTGATATATTCCTCATGTTCTCTCTTAATATTAGAATTTGGGGAGGTTTGGGATTTTTTGGTTTGTGAATAGGATCTCATTGAGGTTACCCTTAAAATATATGTTTTAGTTTATCATAATGTAGATATTGGTTTCTATAATTAGTGCGTATTCTTTATTGAATCTGATGGGAACTCACGGGTGTTTCATGGAGAGTGGGATTCATTTTCTAGTTGAGTAGGAACACCTTTACCAAAACATGGAAAATTGATTTCCACTTTTTCATTTTATTTTTTGGATGAAATCATAGGTTGTTATATTTATTTGGGGATTATGGAATTTCCTAAAATGTTTCCAATTGATTTCTCTAGTCTATCTCTAAAGAGGTAAGTTTAGTTTTTAATTGAATTCAATCTAAGAAATTAGTTGATATCTATTCATTCATATCAAATTACACCAACTGATTTCAAGGAGATAAATATTCAGTTGTATGATTTTAAAGCTAAAGTATTCTTTCTCCTGAGCATGTCACCTTGGAAATCCTTAGTGATTTTTTATAAGAAAACTGATGCAATTATTCTTTCATGTATCCAATATCAAAATCTTAATTAGGTAATGATTAGGAATAAGTATCTTGTTCCTTGTATCAAGGAATAATTTGATTAGTTGAAGGGAGAAAATTGGATCTAAAAAGTAAACCTTCAGACTAGATATCATCATCACAAAGTTAAGGAGTCAGATATTCCAAAGACTAACATCAAGATAAGTTATGGACACTATGAGTATCTTAGGAAGTCATTTGGTCTGACTAATTATCCAGTTATCTTCATGTACCTAATGAATCAAATTTTTAACTGGTACCTTGTTTCCTTTTTCATAGTATTCATCGATGACATTTTTGTTTTTTGAGAATAGAATAAGTGATTGAGTGTCCCCTAAAATATATTTTGGGAATCTTGAGGGATCATCACCTTTATGAAAATTTATCAAAATGTAATTTCTAGATTCAAGAATTTATGTTCTTGGGACACATGATCTTAGAGCATCTCATCTCAGCTGATCTTATGAAGGTGTAAGTTGTATTGTCATTGGAGGAACTACAAAATGTATTCTAGATTCAAATATTATTTATTATGGATATATATAATCAGCGGTTTTTATATTACTTCTTGAAGATTATATCTTTATTTACTTCTCTTAACAATAAAGGGGAAAATTCATATGGGATTATTAGTTTCATACTTCTTTTAATGAATTGAATCATTATCAGGACTCCAAAACTATTTGAATTTTACTTGAAGTGGGAAAGGGATATATGATGCTTTATGATTCTTTAGGTATTGGTTTGGGATATTTTCTAATAAAATAAGATCATGTAGTGATGTAAAGAATTCATCAGCTATTGACTCATGAAAAAAAATTACTCCACCCATAATCTAGAACTTGAAGTAGTTATTCCTGCTCTCAAGATTTAGTGATATTTCCTCTTTAGTGAATGTATCACTATTTATTTTGACCATAATATTTAATGTTATATACTTTCTTAGAAGGACCTAAACCTTAGTAAAAGGTGATACATGGAATATTATCATTTTTTAGCATTTAACATTACTTATACCCTAGTATGGGAAATTTTATTTCAAATTAATTTAGTATAATGTTTCCTTCTCGGGTACTTATGGAATCAAAATATGAATAAAATATTATTTTATTGTTTACTCAGATACACTTAGATGTGATGTAGGAAGAGGATATAATATTTATGGCTAGTTCTCAGTTGAAAACCTCTCTTCTTAAGTTCATTTTTTTGGAAAAACATTAGGAAGAAGATTTTTGGAGCATCAGGAACTCTTAATTTGGTGGGGAGACCATTGATGAGTGGTCTTATTCCCTGGAAGTTATCCTCTATTTCATAAAATAGTTCTTCCCTCATCAAATGAAAAGTATGTGAAGGGATTTTTTATTTTTATTAGTGGTTTTTTCATATATTGAGATAAAGATTTACTATGAAATGTATCAATGGATTTTGTTTCTAGGTTTGAAATGCTATATATCTGACATTATGTCTCATTGTTATATCTATCAACATATTAAGGTTGAATGCCAAAGAATTTATGGCCTACTTCTACCTCTCCCAATTACATTTTGGAAATGGGATCAGGTGTCTATGGATTTCATCATAATGTTACCATGGAATCCCAAGGGAAGAATGGAATATGAGTAGGGATTGATCAACTAACCAAGTCATCTCATTTCATTATGATTTGAGACACCACTATGGTTTAGGATTTGGTAAAGTGATATGTTCCAAAGATTTTGAGGTTTCATGGGATGATTTCTACTATAATTTTAGATAGGGATCCTCAATTTACCTCTCGGTTTTGGAAAGGGACCCATGATGTGATGTGTTATTGGATTAAGTTGAGTATGGCTTACCATCCTCATACATATGAACATATGGAGTGAGAAATTTAGATTCTGGAATATGTTCTTTGTGCTTGTGTTTTTTACTTTGGCGGCTCTTAGGATAGTCATTTGGGACTGGTTGAATTTTCTTATAAATATAGTTACCAATCATCAATTATAATGGAACCATTTGAATCACTCTAAATTCACCTTTTTAAATCAACTCTTTGTTAGTCAGCAGTGTGTGAATTTTATCTTATTGGGTTAGTCCTTGTATATGATACATTATTGAAGGTCTATACTATTCCTCTGTGGATGGTGACCACTTAGAGTCAGTAAAAATATTATACTAGTCGTTAGTGCTATCCTTTATATTTTTTTGTGGGTGATCGGGTGTTCCTTAAAGTTTCACGTTGGTTAGGTCACCGTCTTCTTGGGATGTAGAAAAATTTAGCATCAAGATACATGGGAAATTTTTTGATCATTAATAGGATTAGAGAATTGGATTTTCAATTATATTTACCATATCAATTGGATTTTATTCATGATTTCTTCCATGTACCTCAACTTAAAAAATGTTATCCATATCACTATCATGTTCTGAATTGCGAAGAGCATTTTTTGAAATAGTTTATGTTAGTGGTTGAATGAGTGGCTTGAATTTATATTTCTCAATTAAATATCATTACAAGGAAATATATTTTGTTGGTCTACATTCTTTGACAAAACAGAATAGATTCTCATGAGAAATGAAAATGGGAATAAATGATGAGGGAGTAGTTTCCCCATCTATTCTTTGATCAATATTCTTCATCTTGACTTTATACAGATAGAAATTATTATGTTTGGGAGAACTATAATATCCTAATTTCATATTTAGGTACTTCAATTTTTTACAATCTTTCATTTTAGTTTCTTCTCAGGTCATTTTGATTGATTTCTGGGAGCTTTTAGAGGTTTCCAAGCATATTTATGGTTGACGCATGGTGAGGAAAAAATATTTATCATTCCAAATAAACTATGCAACATATTTTGGATCCTTATAGGAGGGTTCATGGTTGTAAAATTGATAATTATAATTGTGTTTCCTTCTTCTCAAACTATAAATCATAGGATAGATTAATTTTTCTTGGTCGGTATATGGTTTTCCAAACTATGCATCAAAATAGTGCACCCCTCTTCATTGGACAGAATCAGATGCACAGTTGGTGTATGGTTTGTTAAACCATGTTTTCAAATTGTGTGATGAGAATTTTGTAATTCAAAAATATCTCTTTGGACATAAAATACCTCCCATTAGTCTCATTATTATTTTTAAAACCTAGGCTCACAACCCTATGGATTCCTCATGGACATTTTGAATATTCTACCCCTTACAGATATTGATTTTAATGGATCAAGTGGTGTTTTACCTTAGGAATCAATGGTATGCATTTTTTATTCATCGTTCATCATCATTCCTTTAGATCCCTTATATTTTCTGGAAAGGAATATTATATTGGGTATGTAATTCCAAATCTAAGTTTTATATCAGAAATAATAAGCATATTATTATATGCATTGTATGGAAGAAATAAATTGACTAGATCTACAATTTCATTTTGTGATCCTTTGATGGATTCCATGGAAAGTGTAGTCTTTTGACCACCACTGATTTAGGGTCTATTGATTTGATATTGTATGGTATGGTTTTCAGGGTTTAGAGTCTCCTCTTACACCCTAAGATCCTTATTCCTCTTTAAAATATAGATCTTGATCGATCATTGGAAATAATAAGTGTTGAGTTGGGTGGTTTCACAAAAAGAATATTTTTATTAAACCATTCTTTCTTACTCATTTAAAATTAGTTTCCTAAATTGATTTATGGAATGATTTAATATTATTGAAATGTGATTGTTAATATTCTTTTATAAAATTTTCATCCCCTTTTTTATTGAAATATAAATTTATTTCAAATCATGTTTTATTGTGAATTTGGGTATTCAAGTGTGGTATTCCCTTGAAATGATTTGAACTGTGAATGTGAAAGCCTCCAAGCATGGGTCACTTGTGAAATTGAAATACTTCAATGTGGGATATGAAACATAGAAACCTAGGGTTCTTAATAGGGGCTTCACTTAGAAATATAAATGACATGGAGTTATAATTAAAGACTAACTAAATGATTTTTATATAGGGATACACTACTAGGAGTGTAATATGGCCCCATATGTTGTGGTCCTAGGTTAATGTGAACATTAGGTAGCCTTTGATCACTAAGACTGTGAGTATCCTAGATGAACCTAACCTAACCTCCCCTAGAATTAGTTTCCATGGTACTCCTTTTGAATTTATGATTTATATATTCCATGATAATTTATTTATGGGAAAATTACTTTGAAAATGATTGTTTTTATACATGATTTATAAACTGTTCTAGACGGCTGGATTTCAATTATTTATTGAAAACTATCTAAATCTATATTTCATGACTTTTATTTCTTTAAATGTAAATAATTGGTTTTTTATAAATATTATTTATGGAACACTTGGAGGGATCTTATTGGTATTATTTTATTACACACTTCACATACCATTAACTATGTGAAGACCTTGTTTTATTATTTGTGGGTAAATTCAAGGTGTTGAATGGGGGTGGAAGGATTATATGTTAGTTTTGTGCAGGATTTTGTAAATAAAATGGTGGGTTGTTTTCCCTTATATCATAGGGAGATGGTATTTTTATACCTTGAGTACTTGGGATTTCTTGTTTTGGTTTGGAACATGTATTTGTCATGTACTATTTGAATTATACTATTTGACATTGTATTTGAATGTTGTATTTATTTTCTATATAAATTTTTCTGTTTCTTTGTTTTACCATGTGATAAATTATTCCCAAAGGAATTTCTTGATTCCTATGTAATTACCACTAGCCTATGGGGATCAGGAATACCCTTCTAGCCTTTCTGTGGGCCAGATCTACTATCCAGTTCAGGGATAACTGAAGTTTTTTCATGAAACAACTAAAACTCATCTTAACATATAATTATAACCCAATATGATGATCATTAATCTTGTATAATATGATAATTCATACATTTCCAGGGTTTTTATCATATAATATCCCTTAATTAATGATAATTTATTTCCATTAATATACATTATAAGATAAAAAATGTATCTAGTCCAACAAAACTTGATGGACTTTAGGGTAAAAACATTTATAAAATCCCACATGCACTAAATCTAGTCACCCATGTATCTAATACCAAAAGAAAATGTGTATATTGTATTCAATTTTTACATATGGGGACTTTTTTAGGGTGTCCTTAGTATTATCCTTTGTAGGTACTTGAAAAATCATAGTATCACCTATATAAATTATCTCTCGCATGAGATAAAATTGATGAAGAATATGTTTGGATATTTGGTGATACCTAGGTTCCGTAGCACATGCAACAATTGTATTAATATTAAAGTAGAGTTCTTACAAGGGATAATATTATAGATCCAATAAAAATCCACTTATGAAACACAGTCATAAAATCCACACCAGTTCCCTTGGTATTATATATATATGGGTAATGGGATTTAGTGAAAATGGGGAGAAAAAATTCCATAAATTTAGTCTAATGTTATTTACTTTGGGATTATTAGGTAATGTATATTAATAGAAATTCATTATCATTCATTTTTTCTTTTGTAGAATGTTGGAAATTATATGATAAAAACTCCTTAAATATAATTATTATCAAGATATCCTGGATCAATGATCATTATAATATGTTGTGATGATCTGTTAGGATCAGTTTGAGAGAGATTTAATCAATATAGGTACAATTGATCACTCATAAGACAAAAATATGTGAACATGCATTCAGATTGACCCACTTAAAGTGAATAACATAGATAGTCATATATGTGTCCTTGGTGCTACTTACATGAACATTGACTATGGATACTTTGACTTAATGTTGTCAAATCGGTTCCCTACCCATGAATTTTCATACAATGATATCTATATAATTTCATTTAAAAAATTTTCTTAATAGAAGTTAATTGGATAGGATACTAATCATGTAAAGTGAATTGATTATCCAAAATAATTTGTGTCTACCTGTATGAATGGTTATCACATCAAGGACCTGAATTTATTTTTCACTTATTAAGTTCACGGACAAGCCAAGATAATTATATGTATTTTAAGTATATTATATTTAGTTAAATCAGTAATTAAGAAAATATATAAATTATAAAATATTGACATTACCCATATCTCATTCTTAATTTTGATGTCAAGGAAAAAGGAACTTTTCTAATTGAACTATGTTGGATTATATCACACCAATCCCCTTTTTATTTTTAGTTTCTATGATGTGTTTCTAGACACCAATCTTAGTTTTTAATTATGAATTTTATTCATTATTATTTCTACTTAATATATTAAATCAAATTTAATTGTTCTATATAGTAATATATATTTTGAAGGATGGAAAAAATGGTTGATATAACAAGTCTTTTTATGTCATATACATTATTTTGGTACTTTCCATAAGAATATTTTCCCTTTTGTAAGGTAGAAGAAAATAATTTTTATGGTGTGACTTTCCCAAAAATAAATAATTTATCCTATTGTTTGAGAGCATTTCTCAAATTAAAATAACAATAAATAAAATTTTGATCATCAAATTTCTCCTTCTCAAATACCAATCTCAAGGAAAAAATTTATATTGTGTTTGATGCCATTAATTTATGTAACAAAATATTCATCATTAATAGTATCCTGTATTTTATTATTCAATATAGTCTTTTATTGAATATCATCCCACAAAAATAATCACCTTCACTATTATAAAATTTTTAGGCCAAGATCCACATTGTACATGTCTTAACATAGTTAATTCGTTCTATTAAATATTTTATATTTTGGTAAACACTCTAGTTAATTTTATCAAATACAACTCTTGGATTACTGAGTGAAAAATATCATTCTCAATTCATCTCATGAATATACTCAACACCATGACTCTTGGAGAAAATCTAATTCGAAAACATAGTCAATTATTACCGAACATTCACATTAGGATAACTATTACCCTTTTCACAAAACACAATATATATTATTGATGATATTCAAAGCATGAATGATATATTTGATCAATAATTTTCTTGATGAATGTGGTTTTTCTAGATTAATCTAACACGTTTATGTTTAATTAAGGATTATATATTTAATATCATAACTAAAATTTTATATTTTACCTACATACAATATATGATTATATTCATAGTAATTATACAGTATGTATCACAAATATACTCAATCAATATTAAGAATATTACTTAATCCATTTCCAATTGTATCTCAAACAAATGAAAATATTTTAAACATATTATATAACGATTCTTTTTATTTAGATCGATTTTATCGAGGTGGATAATATTTAAGTCAATATTTTGTGCATATCTAGGATATTTTATTATAATATCACAACTCATCCCACAATATTTATTTATTTAAATAACTATTATTTAATTTAATATTTTAAATTCGCAAAACATATATCGTATTTTTATTTCTAATTTATATAAAAAAATTTACAAACACATGAGTAAAAAATCCAAATTATTATTAAATTTTTTGTAACCCCATGGGACCTTTGGAATGTTGGAAATAACTATGAATCCCCTCCATTATAATCTAAGAGTTATATCTAGAAATTAGACATGACTAAAACAATTATAAAAGGGTTTAGTGTATCTAACCAACCACATGACCAATATAAAAGTTACTTTTGTTCTTAACATCAAGATTAATAATGAGAAAAGGATAATGTCAATAACTTATATATTATCTATTTTTTAAATTCAAAATTTGACTATTTATTATATAATTACATCACATGTAATTATATGGGCATGGTCGTGTACTTTTTCAAAACTCAATTGAGGGTCTTGGTGTCATGACCCATCATATGAGTAGTCACTTCCAATCATGGTTAATAAAATATCTTTTCTTGATTATATTTATACCCAATTACCATATATTAATTCAAATTATCAAACTAATTCTGAGACTAAGAAATCAAAATTATCAAAATGGAGGTTACAAGGTTCCTGTTGGACCCTCTGCATACCCAAAATGAAGCTTTTATTTGGATCAATAAGGGGTTACACATGGAACCCCCAATATAATAAGATTCGTGCATGTATTGTGGGATGATTACTATAAGTTTTAAAACTCATATAACATAGTGTTGTGTGATCAAGTAGCTAGGAGTGGGTGACATTCCACCCCTAATCACAATCAATCCTTTTCATTGAATGGCCACTATTCTTTCACATCTTGTGATAGATTTTCTTGGTACATGTCACATAATATTTCATACATGGGTCACTCTTTCCCGATGGATGGCCTTGATCATGAAACATCACATGATCCGGTGGACTAGATAATGCCACATCACACCTTTTCTGAATATCTCCCATGTATTCATGGGAATGTTGTTGTATCCATAATATGTATGATTGGTCACCAAGATAATTATTTGTTTATTATCATGTGTGAAGGGTTTTATCGGGATTATAACATCATGAATGTAGAGGAATAGAATATTTAAAACACTATTAATCCCAGAATCTATCTTACATTTGGAATGAATATTAATCTCGACATTTAACTATGTTCAAAATAATTATGTTGAAATAACTAATAATCATTGTAAATAATCCTTCCTATATAGGTATTCATAGATCATATGAACCTCCTGAAACTCAAGAAGGATCTCTCTCAAGCCATTATCTACTAATACCTTAGGTTAGGTATAGGATTGAATCGAGATCTATAGAGTTTCAAAGTGATGAGTTTATATTTTAGATATTTACAACCATGTATAAAGATTGATCATTTTTATATATTAATCAAAATACCCTATATGGAACTCTTTCATTTAGATATATTGATGAGGTGTTTCAAAATTTCTAAAAAACTAAAACTTCTTGTAACATATATCTCAATTCCCATAAAAATAATTCAGTGTTTAAATGATTATACTAGACATTAAAACTCCTAAAATAATCATCTTGTGATGATTATAATTGAAATATGATAGCTAGTGTATGATATCATGGATAAATAATTCCTTATCACATAACATGATAATATAAATTCAATGAACTATGGGTTAGTAACACTCTCCATTTGGTGGTGTATCCAAATATAGACCAAAACATGGTCTAAACCACCACACCAAGCTGGTTACAGAAATTTGAAATTCTATGATATCCCACTTTTACGAAAACCTCATAGACATTGTACTAGATATTATCAAAAATACATTTAGACTCAAAGTTTCAAAATTTTGATCCTTACTTGAATGCCCATTAAGTACAACCCTGTGGGCCTTTATAGTGTTGAAAAAAATTATAAATTCTTGAATCCATATATCTAAGAAAAGAATGGCACTAAAAAATCATCAATACTACTCAAGCTATAAATGTATTAGGAATAATATATATCAAACACATGTATCTCCATATATTTTTACACTAAATGCATCATAAGTAAGTACCACCAATGGCCTGAAGTACCTCCTAATGATTTGTCAGTTATTTGTGTATATAATGGTCAGGCCAAAGAATACAACACATGTCGTTCATCTTAGTGGATAATCAAATCATATACCCCTCACTCAAATAGATAGGAACATCATATTAAATATATAAGTATGGATATAAATTTATTCCATATATATTAATCAAGATACCATATGACATACTCATTATATAAGAGGAAAAATCATATCATGTTTAATCTGTAATTGATGACATGATTAACAACATATCCAACCACCCCTGAATTAGCTAAGCCTTAAGGGTTGAATAAAACATTTATCAAAGAATAAAGGTTCTCATGAAAGGTATCTTACTAACCTAAGTATGGGGATTAAATGTGAAACATTAACCCATATTATACCAAATACATAGTGTATGAAACTATATGTGGTATATACTTTGTGGTCCATTCAGTGAACAAAACCCATTTTGTGCCTCATGTGTATATTTTGTATCTCTATACAAGAATCTTAATCATTCTTACCTGAAACAAAAATAAAGTACATATTTTAGTTTTTATAACATGGTACATTAGTATTATGAAACCCCTATAAAACATTTAACAGAACCATATCTATTCTTTTTTTTAATAAAATCATAAATGAAATACTTTTATGTTAGCCATATGTTTCAGACACTTTTAAGGTTTTTATTGAACTCATTTCATATATATGTAATCCTTACTATATATCTATTTACATATATTATAAAACCCTCCATCTAAAATATTTAGTGATTAATATATATTAATTAATACCACTTGAATAATTGTGATACTTAGTGTCACAAAACATCCTGAGTCATCCCTAAATCGGACACCCAAACCGGCCCAATGGAAATGCATGAAGGTTGTTCCTGATCCCCACAGGCTAGCGACATGATTATAGACATCCAATAACTACCTTTGGGAATGATTTCATGCATAAAAACTTAAAAAAAAAAATAGGATCTATAAATAAAAAGTAATGAAACAAAATGAAAAATATATCATAAATAGATGAAAACTCCGAACAATAGTGTTGGATGATAAGACATGTCCAAATAAAAAAATAAGAAAATTAAAGGAGTTTCGGAAAGTAAATAAAGGTACTTGACCAAGGATAATGAGAAAAAATAAACATTGTAACATGTCTCTATTTGACATGTAATTCAGCATCCCATCATACCCCCACTATAACTAGAACCAAACAAGTTGGACAATGTATTACCTCTGAATGATTCATTTCCCCTTCTTTAATCTAACATAACAACATTAGCATACACTCATTGGGTGTATACCTTGAGTGAGTTCAAAATACTAGTATGTTCCCACTAATAATTTAATAATAAGACTTTATAGAATAAAAATTGTGATAAAATTAAAGGAAAAAATAATAGGGGAAAATAATTTCATAATATTGAAAAAATCGGAATAATAGCCCCTATGCAATGGTTTATAAAATAATGGCATGAGAATATATTTTCAAGGTTCAAAAAAACATGTAAATCAATCATTCCATAAATTTTTGTAAATAATATATATATAATCCATTTATAAAACATTAATCAATAATAAATATGAAAATAAAACATTTTATCATCATGGTAGGGAGTATAAAGGTATAACAAGTCAGTGTTATCTAGGATCCTTACACCTCAAATAACCAAGGGAAAACAACCAGGTGCACACTAATTTCCCAAAAAAATGATCTTAGGGGTAGGAGATCACAAAAAAGAGTATAACCTAACTTACTAATGGTTTAGTCAGTTTTTTTTAATATTTAAAATTCTTCAGAGTCTTACGAGTCATGGTCATTATTTTCCAAGACTACCTACCTAATACCAAATATCGCATGGGTTTTCCCCCTTACACAAAGGAAAAAATTTCAAAATTCAAAACCATTTAAAATTGGTGTTTCTTCAATTAAAATATATCTTTATCGAATTAATACAAACATCCCCAAAACCAATATTAAATATACATGCATACTATTTTTAGAATCAATTCATTTTCCACTTTCAAAGTAGTTTTCAAGAAACCAAAATCATGTCTTTAAACAATATAAAACCTATTTAAAGAATAATAAATTGTTCGGAATTAATATAAAAAGGACCTTTATTAAATGACCTACCTCAAACTCTTAAAATCATCCATAACCAACCAAAATCGAGAAGTCAAAATGAGAAAAGACACATAGAAGAAAGGGGAAACCCTAAACCAAAAATCCTTATCATGAAAATCATATCAAACAAACCCTAACATTTTATAGCCATAGGGAGGAGTTAAACCCAATAAATAAGAAGGAAATATTAGTGTAAGATGAATAAAATCACTTACCATGCTTATCCTTTAAGATATAGGGGAAAACCCACCAAAATCGCATCAAAGATGGAAGAAAGAAGAAGTGTGTTTGAGAGAGATGCTTCTAGGTTCAAGAATATCCTTGAAAATGGATAATATGGTTAAATAAAACAAAGGAAAAATGAAGAAATCTATAATTTTAAAATATATGATGTTGTGTTAATTATTTAAAACATTATTAAAAATGTAAAATGTGATTCACAATGTGAATCCCTTCCACTTAATTGGTTAGTGGCCTTTACAAGTGGTTTATGTCTTAAACCATATTTACATCAACTCTATATCACTATCACGGTCATTCATGATGTAAATTATATATTCAATCCATGAACCAATTTATCTATAGTGATAGATCTACTTTAGATATATAAACCACACAAAATATGGATAAGATTAGAAAAAATGAAGATAAAGAATCCACATAAGAATTTCATATTGGAAAGCAATGCCATGATATGATAATTATCCCCATCTTATTACTTTATATTCCCAAAAAAATTAAGTAAAATTGTTGATCATTTGGAAGGATAAACTTACAACTAAAAATTTAATATCCATCCAAGACTATACCTCTAAAACAAAACACCGATTAAAAACCAAATCAATACTCAACACTAAATGAATCCTTTACCGCTAAATATAGATGAAGAAACCACTTACCAAAAGACTACAAAATCTCATCCAAAAACTCTTGAGAAAGACCATCAATAAAACAACATGAAAATTAAATGAAGACATGCCATAAATTAAGACATCCCAAAATTGGTGACCAAAGGCAGAAAGAAAACTCAATGAAACATACTACAAACACCACTAAACATAAAAACAAATACCAAATCATAATAAAAGACCAATTTTTAAAACACAAAAAAATCCAATGGATCATTTCCAAATACCTCCCAAAACCATGAATTTCTCTCCCAAAAAAAGTTTCTAAATTCTAAATTTTATTATTAAAAATCAAATTTACCATTTGAAAATTTAAATTAGTACATATTCTTTTGAAGTTTGTAGAATTTCATTTGAAAATCAGCTTAAAAACCAGAATATATTTTTTAAAAATGTTTTGAAAATTTTTATACCAAGTTTATTTCTAATTTTTTAATATATTTATATTATTAATTTCAAATTTCACTAAAAATAATTTTACTTTTTCACAAATCAATAATTTGAAACCATTTTGAAATAAAAATTAATTTAACTCCTCTCAATAACTTTAGAAAAACTCATTTATCATTTTTCAATAAAAACATAACATATCATTGAAATAAATTCCCAAAAATTAAAAAACCTTTATCAATTTTCAAAACCCATATAAATTCTTATTTTTAAAACCAAAACACACCATTAAAGAGACTCAAACCTGAGAACTCCTAGACACACCACAAGGTCATAACTATAAGGTTACACCCTAAATATAATATGGAACCAAAAGAATCTTATTTTCCCTATCAACCACTAATATTTCGTTAAAAAACAATTTGAAACCACTAGATCATAGAAATGTGGAGTTAGAGAAAAAAAGAAATGATTTGGGTGAGAAAAATCCTGATTTATTATAAAACAAGGAGGAATATGTAAGGATAAAGGAAACCAAGATTCAATTTAGGGTTCACCAAGATATACCTACTAATCCAAAAGAAATAAATTGAGACAAATATTTGATGTGATTGAGTAGCTAATAGTGGTCTCCCAAAAATATAATAATTCCACTAAGACATTGGTTATTCAGAAATGGATAGCCTCTTCCAAAGTACCGATATACGAATAAAACTCAACATAAATGAAAAATATCTAAAGAGGATTCACTAACTAATAATCATTCATTATCTGGATAGTGGATCCATAAATACTAAATAAATGATGAAAAAACCATAAATATCACAATAAATACTTAAAATAACCACACTAGATAAACCTCAGATTTTACAATGGAATAAGAGCCCCACAAATATTTCCACCTCAAGAAAATCAACTGAGATAGATCATGTAAGGGAAAAAATAAAATATTTTTAAATGAATAAAAATGAATCATGCCCCAATATGAAATACATAGTCAATTATTAGGTTGATTGTGGGTAACCTACAACCATTTTCTAGAACACCATCTCTTGGTGAATCAAAAAAACACATACTATAACTATCGTAGGCTCCCTATCACCCCAACACCTACCCCAAATTTCTCATATAAAAACATTCAAAGGAAATGGCTCATACCAAATACCACCTCACACCAAACAAGTAAAAAACAACCATTGAGGCCTAAAAATTCCCAAAGTAACCAATGTCCCACATGGGATAGTTAAGATTATGTATCTCAAAGGTTTTAGCATCCCATGGACTCTATATCCCTCATACAAATTGATTCATAAAACAACTCAAAATCATAATATGAAAACTCAATTTATCAAAATCTTGGATTTTTACTAGATAAATATCACATGAAAACTCAAATAAACGGAAACCCTTCATCACCAAAACGAAATCATTCAATGAAACTATAGATTCCTCCCCCACACAAAAAAGAAGATAATGATAAAATGAAATATGATTTTTTGATACCACTACTGCAATTTCTAACTTATAAGTGAAGAACAAAAGAGTGTTTCTTATTAGTCGTTCAAAGGTTATCTTCTCTCATAATGTGTATAGTGGCACTCTAGTTGAATTATCGGTGGTGGTACTATTTTTGCAGTCGATTGTTTTGTATTTATTTGTTTTTTGAATGGTTGTGGGGGGGTTGTTTACAGATCATAATTAAATTAATTTATTAATGATATTTGATTTAATAACTTGATAAATATTAGGTTAATTTCATTATTGGGTATTTAATATTATGATATCCTTGGAATTTAATTTATATTCCATTAAATTAACTCTCACTTCACAATTTGGTTTTGATCATAATTCCCAAGTGTTGAGCCTTCAATCCAAGACTTATCTTAATAAGGGTTCCAATATCAATAAATATTATGTATTTTAATGTATTTATGGTTCCAATAATCCATATAATCCACACAATAAATAAGACATGTCATTAATCCATGACATTTTAAGTTTAACATGCACAATATTAACCTAAAGAATATTCAAAGACAAGAATATATCAGTCACTTAACATCTCAAAATTATGAATCACCCAAATGGATGATTTACTCATCCATTGATATGGTTATTAATTTGGTTTAAAATGATTATGGTGATGAGTTAAAATAAAATAAAAATAATAGGGCAAGATAATAGTAGTGGACTAAACACACACACGAATGGTGTACAGAATTAAAATGTAATTTTTATTTAATGTGAAAGAAAAATAAGAAATGGATTTTAACTTCATTTAAACTATTTTAATAACATTAATATTAAAAAATAACATAGATAATAATTATATATGAATATTAAGAAACATGTATTAATATTTAATTGAAATAAAAGTGAACTTACACGATTACAATTGAAAACAAGTGAAAACAAAAAAGAAATGGAAAATGGAGGGGAGGTATATATTGTTGAAACAAGATTAAGGAAATTACTTCTAGGCCCTTGTAAATGATCTAGTCATTCCAAACCTCCTCTTTAAGCTTTGAAATTACAATCCCTTGTAAGGAGAATAGGGGGATATATTTATAGGCCATGGTGGTGGAATACTTTCATTCCAGATATTCCCCTAAAATTGTCTTTCTAATTTTTCCATTTAGATAGTAGAATCTAGAGATCACTCAATATATTTGGTGGCCAATGGACTTTTGAAGCCAATTTTATGGATATTTTAGCAAAACATGTGTTGTTTCCCAATTTTTTGTTGAATATTTCCTTGGTCTAAATGTGAATGAATTTTAGGCTAGGAATATTCCCTCAAATCTAAACTATTTGTCCAAAAAACATGGGAGTATACATCTTGGATTACGCATGATATAATATTACCTCAAATTTTCATTTGGATTTGAATAAAAGACAAGAAATGTGGGATGTTTTTAATTTTATAAAGGAATTGTGATCTAGAATTCAAATCGTCATTTAGTCCCATTATTTGTTGAGTTGGTTATTAAAATTTTTATCCAATATGTTTTATTATATCCCAGAATATATGGGGGAGTTTCAAAAAAATTGGGATTTTGGATTGAGCTCATAAATTCAATCTTCATGGTTGGTCCAGTTTCATAGGAAAACTCTTTGGGCCTTCTTTTGTGATCCATATGGAACTCTAATGGATGAATTATCCAAATCTCCAGTTTAATGATTTTTTGTAATTTTAATTAATAACACTAAAAGTAATAATTAAATAATTAGGATTTGTATTTTGAAATATTTGATAAAAACATTAAACTCATTTTAATTAAATGAATTTGAACAATGATCTTTATATATGTTTATGATAAAAACATGAACATTGAATGGAAATTCATCATTTAAAAGTGACAATAATGTGATTTAAGTAATATAAAATCATGAATGAATATGTAATATCAACTCCCCCATACATTAACTTGTTCATTTCCTCATTTACATCAAATATAAAAACATAACTAAGTCATTTTTACTCATAAACAACTATAAAATTTTTTTCTCTAATTAGGGGGTCTAGACTGGTTCACTTGTCTAAAAATAATTCCACCAAAAAAAATTAGAGGATAAAATTCAAAAAAACATATTTTAGTCTCAAAATTAGAAATGTAAAATTTAGTCACATAGAACTCACTCCACTCAAGATCATAAAATTTTATTTTTAAGGTTCACTCATTCACCTACCAAAAGTGAAAATTTTAGAGTTTGTAATAGTTCTCAGCTTCCATTCCCTATCCTAAAGTGAAAAATAATCAAGAGGTATTATTTAGAGGTTTTTCAATGGCTATTGAATGGTTGTAATATAATGTCTAAAATATAGGAAAAGAGGTGTAAAACACAAATATGGGGAAAACAATTCACAATTTTGAAATAAGACATTAAATAAATGGAAAAACAAATTTTCAAGGTCATGAATTTGTGAAGGAAGATACAAAAGAAGAATAAAATTAGAATAGGATTAAAAAAATTAATTATGTATGAAACACAAAACGTATCCCAATAACACAAGAAAAGATAATGAAAGTCTTCTTTTTTTTCTTTTCTTTTTTCTTTTTTTTCTTTTTTTTATTTGTTTTTTTTAGATGTTGAAGTAGGAAAAAAATCTCACACTCATATCCAAAACCTTGTTTTATCTTCTCATGATACTAATTATAATAGTTATAACAATATCAAAGGTTGATTAATAGTTTTTTTACCTACCCAAGACATTTCCCATTGTTTTTTTTATTTTCTATTTTTTCTCATATTTAGTTGAACACTTTATAATATCATTTGTACATGATGTCATAAACATAAATACATTATAAAAACTCACTATATAGAAACCTCTTTTTAATACTTAAATATATTATTTCCCTTAAACATATGATGATTCACAGAAAATCAAGTAAATGATACCCAAAATGAAACTCATTCCTCTCGCACTAAAATTTAAATAAATCATGCAATGAATAATCCATGTAGATATTGGGTGGTATATGGTATTAGGATTGTAATTTTGGATATTAATTAAAAGTTTTTCATAGGATCGAAGGGGATTTCAAAGTGAGAATCAATTTAAGGATGATGGGAGACTATTTGGATATTTTTAATATCATGTGGTTTAGAAAATACCTCTATCATATTAATGTCTGTTAAAGTAAAAAATTCATCTTGAAGGTCCAAAAAATAAAGACTCACAATTGGGGGTGAAAATAACACAATATAAACATATATATATGGGTGACCTTTCCATGAAAGCTAATGGTGTTCCTCATGATAGGGGAAAATCATTTACCTAATAAAAAAATTGAGCATTCAAAATTTATTGTTCCTGAAAAAAAACAATTTATCCCTGTTGATGATGAAAATAAAAAATGTTTGAAATTAAAGAAATGATTTTCAATCCCTGAGATGGTTGGATAAAATCTTACAATTTAATGGTGAGTAGTCCTGACTCTTTTTTTTATTAGTTTTTTGGTGTTTTTTTAAATACACACCCACACAAAAGGGAAAGAGGGAAAAGGTGTTGGATGAAGAAATTGGTAAAAAAATTATAATGAGAGAGGAATAAGAGATAGAGAGATATAGATAGATAGGTGAAGAGATGGAGAAGGAGTTAAAGGGAAAGATGTAACGCCGGGTTTGGATTTGTTGGTTCGTTGTCTCCATCCAATGGTGGGTCTACTGCAATAGTTGGGGATCATATTGAAGTCAATTTGGTTCATGGGATGTGTGTCACATCATGATGATGCTTTAACTGATGTCCATTAATCATGAATTTCCTTGTGGATTAGGGGTCTTTGACATGCACTACACCAAATGGGTAAACATTAGTAATAATAAAAGGACTTTACCAACAATAATTAAGCTTACCTTGGTGAATTCAAAATCGAGAGTTGAAGAGCATTACCTTTTCACATTCACAGAATACCATTAACATGATGTGTTTTTAATGGAGTGCCTCATATTTTTCTTTTTAGATATTTTAATTATCATAAGAATCTATGTGATTCTCCTCCGTTCCATTCAACTGCAACAATCTCACTTCACCAGATTTTTCACAATCAAAATTACATGTTTTCACAGCCCAAAATGACTTCTCATGGATTTAAATTGTTAAATGACATACTTTACCAAAAAATAAATTAAAATGAGACTTCCTAATGGGTGTTTAATAGGAATTCTGATTATCCCTAAGTTCTTCACTGAGTCTTTCGGACTAGTATTTTTTATGGGCTTAAAAATTCAATCAAAAACTGTTTTCACTTATTTATTGAAAAGCTCATCCATACCATTTTTTGGGGGGTGATATATAGTTGATGATTAATGTACATCCCCATTTTTTCAGAATATATTCCATGTTTAAATTATATAAATTGGTTCCTAAGTCACTTACCAAGGTACACTGAGTTTCAAATCGATGGAAATATGGTTTTTGAGGAAATTTCTAATAGTAAGTGCATCATACATCCTAGTGGGTTTGTCCTTGACTCACCTAGAAACATATTCAACAACCAGACGAATATATGAGAATCCATTATAATGGTTAAAGGTTCCCATGAAATCAATTCCCCAAATATTGAAGTTCTCACATAATATTAAGGTAGTTTGGGGAATTTCGTTTTGTTTTTAAATTGTCCCAATATTTTTGTGAGTGGGACATGATTTAAAGAACTCATGTGAGTACTTTAAGAGTCAAGGATAGAAGGATCCTGAGTCAAGGGCCTTTTGGTAGGTCCTTTTTGGTCCAAAGTAGCCACCACCAGACATTGAGTGATAGAATTATAAGATGGAGGAATGTTTATCTTCATCAACACATCACCTAATTACCAGATCATCCCCAGTTTTCCAAAGTTTATATCTTCCCAAAAATATAAATTTGAATCACTTTTCACCTTCAATTTTTTTATTTTGAAAAAATTACAAGAAAAACACCAGCAACCAAGTAATTTACAATTGGGGCATGCCATGGTAACTTTGGAGTGATAGATGAGAGGTGTTCAGTTGTAAATTATGGATAAATTATTTTAGAATGAGAATAATTAGAAATTATACAAGTGTGATCATATATAGGGTTTTATTTTCTAGTTCTATATTTAATCACAATATAAAACTCTTAGAGCATTAAGATCCATCTTATTATCCATATTTTGGAATCAATTTTCTTAAGTAAGAACTTTAAATATGAATGGTCTGTAAAAATGATGATTTTGGCACCTAAGAGATACGGTCAAAATTTATCCAAGGAAAAAATCATAACTAATAGTTCCTTTTCAGTCATAGTGTAGTGAGATTGAGTTTTAGTCAACATTTTTTTGGCATAATAAATTCTATGAGGAATATTTTCTCTTTTTTGACTAGGAACAGACCCAATGGACCTATCAGAAGCATCACACATCAATAAAAAGGGTAAGGACAAATCTAGGGGTTAGATTATTGGGGAATATGTTAGAAAAACTTTTATTTCAAATAATTCACTCTTTAAAGCCTCCTAAAAGTGGAATGCAACATCATTTTTGTGTAAATGAGTTAGTGGTAGGGAAATCATACTGAAGTAATGGATGAATCACGATAGAAATTGGAATGACCAAGGAATGAATGGATGTGTTAAAATGATGTGGGTTCAATAAGTGATTATATCACCTTCATTTTAGTAGGATTGACTTGAATACCCTCTTGTGAAATTATATTCCCTAGAATAATTCCATTAGTAATAATGAAGTGATATTTTTCAAAACTCATCACAAGGTTACATTTGACATACATTTGTAGGACCATAGAAAGTAAATGAAATAAGGATTAAAATGACTCAGCATAAATGCTAAAGTCATCCATGAATACACCATGAAATGATCAATGAATTCCAAAAAGATACTCATCATGCACCTTTGGAATGTTGTAGGATCATTTTAAAGGACAAAATGCATTCTTCTATATGAATATGTTCCAAAGGAGAAAGTGAAATTTGTCTTTTCTTGGTCCTAAGGTGCAATTGGGATTTGGGAGTAGCTCTTGTATCCATAAATAAATCAATAATGTGAATTTCTGGCTAATATTTATAGAATTTTATCATATAAAGGAAGAGGTTAGTGATTCTTTCATGTTTCAGCATTCAGTTTCAGATAATTGATGCACACACACCATTTGTTTTTCACTCGAGTTATGACCACATCCCCACGTTCATTTGTGAAAAAATTTATCCCACTCTTATTAGATACCACTTGGATCAGACTAACCCATTCACTATCATAAATTGGGTATATAATACTATCTTGGAGAATCTTGGTAATCTCTTCCCAAACTACCTCAAGTACAAGTGGATTGAGTCTTCTTTGAGGATGTCTGATTGGTTTGGATTTTTCTTCTAGATGGATGTTATGTATTCAAAGGGCTGGTTTGATGCCCAATATGTCATCTAGTGTCCAAAATAAGTCCATTTGGTTATCCTATAACACTTGAAAAAGTTTGGACTCCACATTTTCCATAAGTGAAACATATATAATGGTGAGAAAATAGTGATCATGGAAAAAAATTATATTTCATGTGTCCATGAAGACGTTCTAGATCTGTTTTATCCTTCATTTTTGTTCTATACAAATTAGTAATAGAGGAAGGCATTTCAGTTGGTTTTGATTCACTTTCCTTAATAATTTTCATGGTGGAATAGTAGAGGTCTGATTTGAGGTGAGATTAAATATATTTTTCAAGATCATCTATATTTATGGAGTCTATGAATAAAAGTTCATCATCAACTTCCCCATTTATGACTTGGTTAATCATGGTAAAAAATTTAAAAGCTCCTCTCTCCTTAGAACATGATGAACATGATGCAATATTGGTGAATCTACTCTCATAAGTTTCCTTGGAATTATGGATATAGAATTCAGAGTGATCCTATGGTGAGTATCACATGGCTTGAGAATTTTTGAACTTGACTAGTTAGTCATCAAATTCAATGGATAAGATGGACGCATGGACATGAATCTTAGATCAAGATATCATGAGGGAAGGGTATTCCTATAATTAAGAGAGATAAATAATAATTAGTCTCACCTTCCATGTCTGGGATATAGAAATTAGCTTCAAAGAAAAGATCATTGACTCAAACAATGACATCCTTGATTATTCCATGAGGACTGGAATTGCTTCGATTGGCTAACTAGATGACAACACCCATTGGGTGAAAGGTACATAGACCAATGTTGGAGAATATGGATTTGAGTTTGAATTTTTTTTAGGCTTCTAGGTCTATGAGTGCATCATCAAATTTTAAAATCCTTATTTGGCATGGAACTGTAAAGGTCCCTAGATCTATGAAATTTATGGGTATGGACTATTAGGTTGAAACATTCTCGATGATCTTAAGTTGTCTCTTATGAGTTCACAATTCCTTAAGAATCTTTTCATAATTTGGGATTTTTTTTATGGAATATAAGAGGGGAATGTTAACCTCAACATGTCTAAACATTTCTAGCATTTCAATATTGGGTTCAAAGGACTTCCCTGTCTTAGAGATAGCTTGAGGAAAAGGAATTGGGTTCCATAGAGGAATAAAGAAGGTTATGGAGTGTCTTAAAGTTATTTTTTGGTTTCTTTTTACTTTTCATTTTAAATATAAATATTCAAAGGGGAGTTAGAGGATTAATCATGAGGCATATCAATTTTATTTTCAGACTGAATTGAAATTATACTTACATTTCCCTTGGGGTTTGGAAATGGTTAATCTAGAAGGTGGAAGAATTGGTTTTCTATTGTTGGCTTAAGTGGGATGAAAGTTAACCAATTTGGTTTTTAATGTTTATAAGGTTATAAAGGTTAAAGGATGAAAGATATTACATAGCACTTTCTTATGGCTTCTTGGAAGAATAGGCTTGTCCTAAATTGGTATTTCCTTGATTTTGGTTCTTAGGAGATCTGTTGCATTGGGTTAGAAATTAGGAAGGATCATTGGGATAGTGTAAACTAGGAGGAGAATGGGAAGGATTTCTCCTTTGATGTTGTGGAACTAAAAGATAAGGTTGTTTGAAGTTTCCACAACCTTGACCATATTTGAATTGATTTGGATTTTGAAGATATAATTGAGGGGGATGAGAGACAGGACTATCGTACCTCAATAATGGGTTATAGGTAGAAGTTTAAGGCTTAGAATGCGGTGGGTTAGATTTTCTAATGAACTAACCTAATAGTTTAGGGTTTACATTCTTCTGAGCATATTCTTCATTAAGCTTCATTGGTCTAGTTGAATTATATGTATCATCCTGAAGTTGTGGATATGTGTCTATTGGATTAGCTGGTGAGCTATAGATTCCATAATTCATGATAGGTCTAGGGAATAGATATTTTGGAGAAGATGAGGTTGGGACTTTGTCAGCCACTGCTAATTTTCTCATAAGACCTATAAGTTCACTCATCTAATCAGTCATCTTATTAGTCTCCATGGATTGATTCTCTTGGACTTATTTTACTTGATCATGTGCTTGAGTATGGAATTGTTGTGTGTTTTTAAAAATATTTCTTATGACATCTCTTACAGCTATAGGAGTTTTTCAACATGAGCACCACCACTTACGGTATCAATGAGTGTTCACTCTATATTAAATAACCCCTAATGAAAGTATTAGATCAAGAGTTAGTAAGATATTTGGTGGTGTGGTTATGTTTCCCAAATCTTTTTGAACCTCTCCCAGTACTCATGGAATAATTCATCATGGAATTGATGGATAAAACTTATTTCCTTTTGGATTGAAGTGGTTCGAGAAGCAGGTAAAAACTTCTCTAAGAAGAGTTTCTTCATTTCATCCCATGTGGTTATAGAACCAAGAGGGAGGTGGTAGATCCACGACTTGGAGAATTCATATTAGGAGAAAGGTAATATTTCAAGTTTGATTTGTTCTTCAGAAACCTCTTGAGGCTTCATGGTAGAGCACACCACTTGGAACTCTTTTAGGTGAAGATGTGGATCCTCAACACCTATCCCTTTGAAATGCGGTAGAAGATGAATCAAACCAGATTTGAGTTCAAAATCAGTCGTAATATTTGGATATTGAATACCAAGGGGTTTTTAATTTATATCAGGTGTAGTGAGTTCTTTTAAGTTTTATTCCCTAGGATTTCCCATATCTAATTAAATTGTATGGGAAATGAATGGGTCTTGGGTGATTTGATTATCTCCAATGTCCCTCCTAATTTGGTGAAGAGTTCATTCGATTTCCAAGTCAAACAAATCTAATGGATTTTTTGGGAGGCTATGGGGAATTCATATAAATTTTGAAAGGAATAGGAAGGTGGGTTTTTCTTTGTAGTTTCTTTTCCATTTATGATTTTTAGGGGAAGGTGGGTTTTTCTTTTTCTTTTTTCACAGAATTTTATTATTATTATTTTTTCAATATTTTTTTTCTTTTTTTATAAAAATAAAAAACTACCAAAATACTATTTTCACCATACTAAGAAACAAAACCATTTGAAGTATGGACAATTTTCACCTATAAACCATTCAAAGGTCTGGTTCTCTGCTAATGTGTATAGTGGCACTCGGGTTTAATCCTCGGTGATGGTACTATTTCTGGAGTCGGTTGTTATTGATTTATTATTCATTTGAATGGGGGGTTATTGACAGAGCTTAATTAAATTGATTTATGGATGATTTTTTATTTAACAACTTGATAAATACTAGGGTGATTTAATCATTGGATATTTAATCTTATAATATCCTTGATCATTTCTTTATATTTCATTAAATTAACACCCACTTCACAAGAAGATTTTGTTCATAATTCCCAAGTGTTTAGGATTTAATCAAATAAATAACATAACTAGGGTTCTAATATCAATTAAATTTGTTTGTGGTAGTTTATTTATGATTCCAATAATCCATGTAATTCACACATTAAAAAAAACATGTCATAATCTATGACATGTTAAGTTTAACATAAACAATGTTAACCTAAATAATATTCAATGAGAAAAATATATCCATCACTTGACATTCCCAAATTATGACTCAATAAAATGTATGATTAACTCATCCATTTATATATTTATAAATATGGTATAATATGATTATAGTTATGAGTTAAAAATAGAATAAAAATAATGATACAAGATAAGAGTTGTGCGCCAAACACACACATAAAAGATAAAGAGAATTAAAATGAACTTTTTATTGAATGAGAAAGAAGAAAAGTAAAGGGATTCTAAGTTGATTTAAAATATTTTAAGACTGTGAATATTTCACAATATAACATAGATAATAATTATAGATTAACATGAAGAAACATGCATTAATTTTTAATTCAAATAAAATAAATCTTACACGATTACAATTGAAAACAAGAGAAAACATACAAGAAATAGAAAATGGAGGAAAGGTATCTCTTATTGAAATAATATTAAAGAAATTCTTCATATTCCCTTGTCAAGGCTCTAGTTATGAAATAACTCCTCTTTAAGTTATTAAATGCTAACCCCTTGTAAGGATATGAGGGGGATTTATTTATTTCCCAAGGTGGTGGACTATTGCATTCCAAATCTTCCCTTCAAATTGGATCACCTATGTATCTATTTAGATAGAAAAATATTTACATATCTTCTTATTATAAGTTTTAGATAAATATGTGTAAATTTCCCCATCCAAATTTGGAATCCAATGTACTTGTGGATCCAATGTTATGGTTGTTTTAGTAAACTGTGTGTTGTTGTCCATTTTTGTGCGGAATTTTTCTTTGGTCTAAATTTGAATGCATTTTAAGATAGGAATATTCCCTCAAATACAAACCATTTCTTCTAAAAATGGGAGGATACATATTTTTTCACAATAAAAAATATCAGATCAAATTTTCTATTGAATTTGGAGAAATGTCAAGAAATTTTGGCTGTTTTTAATTCTAGGATAAAATTGTGGGATGGATTTAAAAGAATTATTTGGTCCCCTTATTATTTTATTTGGGATTTAAAATTTTTATTCAATATTTTATATGATATCCCAAAACATATGGCGGAGTTTCATCATATTTGGGCTTCTGGATTGATCTAATAAATTCAATTATCATGGATGGTTAATTTTAATTGATAGATTCTTTGGGCCTTCTTGTGTGATACACATGGCACTTCAAATGGACAAATTGGCCAAATCTTATGTTTAATGATTTTCTAAAATTTGAATCAAGAACACTAAAAAAATAATCACATAATTTTTCCTATTATTTTGAATGATATGATCAAAACATTACACTTTTGTTTAATTAAATGAATTCGAATAATGCTCTTTATATATGTTTAGGATAAAATCATGAACATTGAATATAAATTAGTCATTTTTAAGAGACAATTATGTGATGGGAGAAATGTAAAATTATTAATGAATATGTAATTTTTGGAAGAATTATTTTTTCCTATGTTGTAGCTTCCTCCAAAACACCCAATAATAGGAGAAACCCTCAACACCTTGGGTTCTCTTATAAACCCCACTTAAATTTTGATAGCATACTTCACCATTAGTCCATAAGTGTTGAGGCCGATAGATGACTCTATCAGTGATAGATCAAGTCAATATTCTCCCCAAAAACCCAAATCCATTAAATAATCATACAATTCTATATCAGTAAGGAGCAACACCAACTGATAAAACAATATGCATACTCTAACATTGTTTTATCTTATTTTTGGAGGCTATAAAACTTTTTTCCCTTTAGTACCTTCACCATATCAGAAAATAATTTTAGAATAAACCAAAGTTGAAAACTTTCCCAAGAATGGTCCTTCTATGGATTATCATAGATGATATACTTACAAAACTTCTAACTCAGACCCTCAAGTATAAGGTTTGAAAACATAACCTTATGAGATTCATGAATCTCAAGATAAATGAAAATATTCTCAACACTTAGTATCCATACCACTAATTTCTGAAAATCCTACTAACTAAATAAATTAGAGGTATTTTGGTTAGAAAACGCTTGAAATAAAACCATATGATGATGAAATAGAGGAAGAACACCAAGCTCTGAGACTAAATCAGATAGAACAACCATCCAAAAAAATTAATCAAATAAAGAGTGATTCTATAGGGATTACCTCAAAAACCCCTCACAATAGTCCATTAAATATAGAAATATTCATACCCTAAAAATAAGAGATAAAAACACCATTAAGAAAAATCCATAACTCAAACCCCATGAGAGAAACTTGAATCAACAAGTGATCTCAAAACACCATTTACATAAACCTTCAATCCATAAATTAATAAAAAATTCATAAATTGAAAATACCATATGTTTTTTAATAGAAAAATAATTTTACTTTATCAACCCAAGTGGGTTTTATCAACTCTATTTTCAAAACTAACATCAATTCCTAAAACATCCATTTGAATACATTTTCTATGTTATTTAAAAAACTTTTATCGTCCTAATGTTTCAGAAAAAATCCATTTTGAAACATTTCCAACTTAAAATATTTAAAATACACTAACAAAAATTTCTTAACATCATGAGAAAACCTTGATAATTATTAGTAAATTCTCTTATTCCCTAGGAATTAACATACTTTTTAAAAACCAATCATCATTTCAAATCCAAAATATATTAAAAAAAATCCAAAACCAAACATCATTTTTAATACAAGACATTTTGAAATTATTTCCTAATATATGAAATTTTCACCTCTTTTAGAAACAAAAATTGTTTTTAAACTATCCCAAGTTAAGTCCCATTTGAATTAAATAATTTATAGCATCAAATCTCACAAAACACTATAATTCATTATAATTAAAACTTATTCAAAAAATAAGTAACTAAAAATATATAAAGAATGAATAAATATAAAAAAATTAAATTTAAAGAAATTTTACCATTAACCACGTGGTATAGAAAACTTTACACTAACCATACAAAGTATAATGGAAGTCACTTGGGCGCCCTGGTTTGCACATGTTTTTTCCAACCATTTCCAGGAACTGCATTCCCCTATATTCTTCTACATTTATATTATAAAACATAAACCATCAATAGAAACATAATCATATAAATAAATACTCAAATCCTTAGGAAAAATAAAAACTAATCTCAATAAAAAGATAAAAACATTCCAACAACCATAGATACTCAACTCTAGTCCTAAAATACAATGATTATGAACCTACTCATGGTTTACCTCAGGATTTCTGACAATCCTAGCTTCTATCTACCATAATTTCCCAAAAAAAACTAGAAGGGATTTGATACCAATATATCATTAAAAACCCTAGGTCATCCCTAAGACAGGCACATGATCTAGCTCTCGGCAAGGCCTAAATATAATTCTTGGTCCCCAAGGTCCTACAAAAAAATGATAGGCATCCAATAGATACCTTTCAGAATGATTTAAACCATTAAATAATTACCCAAATCTTTCAATAAATAAAGAATGTAACAATAAACTAACACATATCATAAATAAACAAAATATTTTAACAAGAGTGCATCATGAAAAGATAGACCCAGATATAAAATAAGGAAATAACAAGAGTTCCATTAAGGAAAAAAATAACTAGTATAGGGATAACATAAATAAAAAAATGACTGTAAAAAATATTTGTGTGATATATCGGTCATCATCCCATCATTCCACCACCATAACTAAAATCCAACTAGCCTAAGAACCCGCCAACTCTGATTGGTGCCTTTCCCTTTTATACATTTGAAATAACAATATCTATATACACCCATTTCATATATATAGGGTGTGATATCAAAATACCAATAGGGTCCCACCAAGAATTTCATAGCTGGATATTTTTAGATAAATCAATTATGCTCATTTTAAAGGAATAAAATATTAGGGTAAAATCTTTTCATAATATTTCATAAAATAATAATAATAGCCAATCTAAAATCTCTTTATAAAATAAATTAACTGGAATGTATTCTAATGTTTTAAAATAAAATATAAAAATCAACCATTTTATAACAATTTGAAAAGAATATACATGAAAATCATTTAGAAAACATAAATCTATAATCAATATGGAAATAAAAAAAATATCACTATGGTAAGGTCCCTAAGCTATATCAGGTCATGGCTATCTAGGATTCTCAAACCTCAAATGAAAAAGTCCAAACAATTGGCTTTTCACTCACATACCTATAACTCGATCCTGGGGATAAGAGATCACCAACATATGTCCCATATACCTTATAGATGTTTTAGTTAGTGTTATCATAATATATCTAATATGAGATAACCATATGTAAATATAGTGTATTATTTGTTTTATTTTACCTTATATTGGGTCACTTGAGTCTTGATAATTTTTTAGTTATAAATTTATACTTTTAGAGGTTTTCTGGGTGTTGAACATTTTAATTTAATGGTTATTAGTAACTGTTTAGTGCGCGTGCAGAGGGTTTTTTCATGGAGATAGTACAATTTTTAATAGTCTCTATATGGTTTTTAAAACTGTTTGGAGTTTCCCAGGTAAATATATGGCTTCTTTTGTGCATAGGGGTACACCTGTATGGTTGGCTTGTGGTTTGGAAAATCATGCGGTCTGCCCAGATTTTTAAATTTTTGGGTTTTCTAATTTTACTCCTTTATAATTAAATGGGGTTTACCCCAATAATATCCCTTATTACTTGAATGGAATTAGGATCCCAAGGATGAGCTCTATCCATTTTCCCCCTTCGATTATTGTATCATTATTAATAATTTCCTACTGATGCTAATGTAAATCCCTCATATTTTCTCTTCTATTCTTCTTCCTTCTATCTTTCCTAATCTCTATATTTCTCCTGTAACCCAAATTCACTCTATAAGTTAGGGATTCAATTAAATATGGTTATATATGATGGTTTTGATCTATTAGGGTTGTAGATGATATATACATACTTACTTGGATGGTCTTTATTAAAGGTGATATGTTTCGGTTTGGTTTTGGCTTCTTCTATGTAGGGGTTTCATTGCAATTATTTTAATTACAAATCCAAAGTGTACTTTAGCTTTATAAATCAATTTTTATTAAAAGTGAAAATATATTTGATATTCATGTGACGTTATTAAATTTTTTCTATAATGTTTGATCTTGGAATAAATGGATTCCTATGTGAATTTCATGTTTTCGCTTTTTAATGGAATATTTTACTCTGACAAAAAAAAATTAAATTACTATGAGAATTTTTGAAATGGTTTGGATGGTGTGTAGGTGATTTTGATCCTATTTTGGTTTTCAAAGATAGAAAACTATATTTTCAAGTGTTATTTTATTTATAATTATTTTTTGACCTTAAACTTATTTGAAAGGAGGTTTTATGATGAAATTCAAATTTTTCTTGAAAGGAATGTTTTTTTGCCTTTATAAATGCCATAATGAATCTTTAAAAAAAATTTGATAGAAATATATGTTCCTAGGAATTATCTTGGATTTCAATGGGGAAACCCATGTTTTAAAGTTTGGATTTTAAATGTAAATGGTGTGTGTGGTTTCAATGGATTTCTAAAGTAATTTAAAGGTGATTTTTATAAAATAGAAAGGTCGTGTCACTCTAATTCATATTTTATGGTAAATTCTTGGTCAGAATATTATAAAGAGTTTTTTTTAATATTGTGAGATCCTTTTGATTATCTCAGGGAGTTTTTTCTTTTTATGTAGGTTGTTCATCACTAGGTGATGCTTATTTATCCCTATTTAGGCAAAGTTCTTATTTATTCATAGAATGTATTAAGTGTATCGGGATATTCCATGTGAGGATAATATAGGTGAGGGATAGTTATTATGTACACCTTGTGAGTTTAAATTGGATTAATTTTCAACTCGCCTATATTTTTCTTTGGTTGTGGGTGTAACAACTCTATAATTTTTGTTTCACACTTAGGAATATTTTAAATGATATTTTTAGAGTAAGGCATGGAATCAGTGTAGTATTCTGGGGCCCATTGAGCCTCATTATTGATATATTAAAAATATTAAATATAATATATCATGTGCGGTCTATTTTCAAAATTAATATAATAAATCCAAGATGATTTCTCATATAGAAAAACCAAGAACAATATTAAATCTGAAGCATTTGTTTTATCCTAGGCATTACATAAGCCATGTCAGCATCGAATGATCCATGAGAGTGCAATTGTGGGTTGGTTAAATGAATTAAATTAATTTATTAATTTAATTTTCTTTTAATTTACTAACCCTAACAGATCCTCTATTTGACACCCTTTATGGAAAATTCTCAAGGGTTAGTCATATAACCCCATATAATGTAATGATGGTGAGGGAGAACTCTGGTGGTGTGTGCATTGGTGGGAGATCATGGAATCATGGATTGATAATCAGAGTACCTCAGGGTTTGTTATCATCGATTGAGTTATTTATTCTCATCAATAAAAATGACACCAAATCATGCTTCATCAGATATTGATCTAACATGAGGTAGGGTATTTGATTTTGTGGTATACTTCCCCATTCATGATTATTGATATGAACATGAATTAATTCATTCTAAATTAATTCATGGATTTTTCTTCATTTTTTTTCCAATTTTTATTTTCTCTTCCTAGATTTATAAATTTTTTATTTATTCTTCATTGAATTTGATGATTTTATAATCCACCTAGTTCATCATATCTCAGTGATGATGAAAGAAATGATCGTGGATTTCATTTGATAATCACTTTTAGTGTGCCTTTATCTATCCTCTCTTTTTCTTTTATCATTGGTATTTTGATTGGATGATGATTCAAAGATATACAAGGTACCGATCACTATGAATTCATTATTTGGTGAAATATATTGTGATTAAAAATTTTTTGGGGGGGTTTGTAGACGTAACAAATTCATGGAGATTATTATGGAAATTTTTTGATGGTTTTAATGATGATGGATTTTTTAATCCATATTGGGAAAGTGTCTCAAAAGGTGCGATGAAGGGTGGTACCAAGGAAAAGGTGGCCGAAATCTATTCCCTTGAAAAGATGGTCAGCCAACGATGGAGTGGTTTATGGAGCTCTCATGACCATATCCATTTGGGTGCCTCAATATGTTGATGATAAGTGAATTATAACTAAGGGGTGGATGAAATTAGACCACTAGTGATGATGTAGGGCTAGTCAACATGATTTTTATCATAATTGATGATAATTGAAGCAGAGCTGAAACTATTGATAGTGAGGGCGATGACACATGAACAGGATATAGTTTCTATAAAATAATATGATACAAGACATGTAATTTGGAAGAAAACATTCCCTATGGATCCCTCTAAGTGGAAATTGGGGTTTATGCGGTACATTAAATATCACATGCCTTATAGTGGACTCACACTCCATGTGATACTTATCCATCCACTTCTAAGTGTGTAGGGATTACATACCAAGGAGGACATATGAACCCATACACCATGTGTGATGGGGTACACCCAGTGATCTTTTGAAAGTACACTGACCTAGTCATATGGCACACACTGAGTTCTAGCTTGACCTCTACACATTTTGTGTCGCAAAAACATGTCGTTTATCTTGGGGGTACATTCCATGTGAGGTATAAGAACACAAAAAGTTCTCGTTTCAGTGAGACTCACCATGTACCCCTTGTGATTCCAAGTTTACTCTTTATAATGTAGGTTATAACCATTTTTTCTTCTCATTATATCTATGGTATGATCTTAGGTTAGTTACCTCTAACCATGTCAATGCGAGTGCATTCCCTTGGTCCAAACCAAATTGGGTGTAGTGAGGTATCCCATCATGCACATAGGATGAGTGATCCCCTGTATGAGTTAGTCATGGAGATATTTAGATATCCTTCCATGAATAAAATAGTGTTACAATCTATCATTAATAAATACTTTTGGTTAGGTATACCATTTCCAACATCTGGGTCATGTGATCTCCTTTTAGTGGATTAATTTAATTAGGGTTAAGTATCCCCCATTGACCCTAAGTGTGATCCACTATCAATGTATCAACATCTATTATCTTATGATGAGCTGTATTATGGTCAAGTGAGAATCTTAGATGATCCCTCTAAATTACTACATGCTTCCTCCTTGAATAACCTAATGAGTATGTCCTCTCAGATGAGTTATGTTGGTAATGTGAGAAATGATGAGTAATTTATTTTAGATGAATGTTAAATTTGATCCTATGGTAAAATCCTTGGGTGTAAGTGTGGACCTGACCCCCACATTGAGAATTGGAGTCTTCCTTTGATCATATCAGTGTTATCTTATTTATTTCCTTGGTTTTTTTTATTTAGAGCCTACTCTCTTTCTCTCTCTCTTGGATGCTTTGTCATTAGTGATTTCGAGGTATCCTATTGGGTATATTAATAATCACACATGCATGGGATCTACCTACACATGTAATGTCTTTTATAGATTACAGTACTTTTAATAGATTCCTAGGAGGACCATGAGTAGGTGGATATTAGTTACACTAGACAAATTGTAGATGGTTTCAGGAGTTTCATTATGATAGCAGTTAACCTTTTTATTAAATGGTCAGACACTTTTGCAGTTTTAGTGGGTTTTTATTTTTCCCTTTTATTTTCCAGGCATATTATTATGCTCTGATGTGGGATTAGTTTTTATGCATGAATTTATAGTATTATTTGGTTATCTTATCTATATTATACTATTTTATGGAAATTTGTGACTGTGTGTCTGTACAGATACTTTAAGCTAAGGCCTCTCATGTTCATGTTATGCATACTTGAAACAAGTCATCAAATCGAGACCTATTAGATGTGATATTATGGTGTCATTATTAGATTATTCTTGACCAACCAAGCCTGGGTGGTTCGGTTCATGACAAATAGTTATCATAGTAGTTCATCTTTTCCCCATATTTTAGATATTTTCTAGCTATAAGGTTTAGTTTGGGAACTATGGAAATAGTGTTAATGTTTCTTGAGTTTGGATCTCATACTAGGGAACCCAGTGATGTTGCAGTGGATAACATATCCATTCAATAAGACTTGTATAACCTTCTTGTTGACTTGGTTTACATAGACCCTTTTCTGGAAAAATAAAGGAACATGAAACATATAAGAATGTGTTTTGGTTTCCTAGTCCTTCTAGAGTCAGTTCCCCAGATATACTCTTTTGATCATTATGCATCTTGTCTATTTATAAATGCCTCCATGATGATATCCATCTAGGATTCCATATAAGGTTCATGATTTTTATCTTCTTAGAGAAGTGACTTTTTTCAAGGAACCTATGTAGGAGATAATTCATCCAGTTGGATAATGAGGGATGTCTCCACCTGTTTAAAAATATGTTTACCCACCTATGGTAGCTCAGGTGTATTCTCTCTATCAGGTTGAGTATGAGTTTTTTTTAAAAACCATCAAATGAAACACTTGTACTGAGTTTTCTTCATGATTTTCATAGATAGATACTACCCAAGTTTGGTGGTGAGTCGGACCAGAACCTCAAAAAGTAGCTGACTGGATTAATTCTGTGGTGTAAGTTTTCCTCCTGGTTGGGAACCCTCTTGATGGTGGTTTATATGGAGGGACCTCTCCAGGAGGATGTACGGAATTTGTGGTTACCAATGCTAGTAATGTTTTATATGTCTTTGGGCACTCAAAGTAGTGGAGAAATTTCCCCACCAAGATGTGTTCTCTTTTGATATGATTTAAATCCAAAAATGTGAGTCAATGCCACCTAAAGCGAATAGTTTTAAGGTTTTGTGGATGATTTCCTTTCTCATACATGTTTGAGTCCATTTTTTATGTGCTAAGGTTTCAAACTAAGCCATGGTTTTTAATATTAGGTAGGAAAGGGAGGAATAGATTTAGGTTCTTAGGGATATTGACACATAGGCTCTAGCTATATTTTGAGGTATGGCCTATATTTTATTTGTTTTAGTTATAATTTTAGTACATATTCAAAATCCACTTTTACCTAAAAACGTTTTTTTTAGTTCTAGAAATTACATTGGAGCCTTTTAGATCTACCCTGGATTTTGGATCTCTTACAGGGAATGATTCGATGATCAAAAACTTTTTTTGATAGTGTGACTTGATTCTTGGAGAAGAACCTCATATTGAATCTTTCTAGAGTCTTGATAGGTACCTATGGTTTTTTATTTGATATGGACTGGTTTTCTACTATCCATGCTTAGTTTGACTATTACTAGTGTGGGTTACAATGTATCTGAGTTGGCGGGGTGAACGTTTCCTTCCTTGGTGAGAATAAATCCTATGTAAGGTTAGATGAGCTTGTATGTAGAAGGATATAGATAATTTGTTATCATTTGGCTAGTATAACTTTTTAAGTAATAGATTATATGAGCTTTTAGTTTATTATGATGGTTGATCGGTATAAATGTGTCTATCCTGAGGATGTTCCAGACTTACCTCCCTATCAAAAGATCAAATTTTGTATAGACCTACACTCAGGGATATCCCGATATCTACACTAGCATATCAGATGAACCCATAGAGATGTAAGATTTGATGTAGTTAAAGGATTCATAGAATAAGTGATTCATTAGACCCAATGTGTTCACTTAATTAGCCCCATTTTTGTTCTCGGGGAAATTGGATGTGAGCTTGAGGTAATGCATATATTATTTTCACCTAAACTTGGGGGTTGTAATGAGTGAGTATCAACTTCCACTTATTGATGACCAGTTCAACTAGTGGTTTGGGATGAATTGGTTCATGAGGTTTGACATTGGTATGAATTATCACTAGTTCTTTGCTTGAGGGGAGGATGTTCTGAAGTTGAATTTCAAGTGACAGTATTGTTTCTTGACTTCTTGTTGATTCCCTTCAGTGTGGAGGACACCCTATAAGTGTTCTTAGGACTCATGATCTAGATATTCAACTCTTCTTAAATCATTTCATGGTATTCTTCCTTACTGACATCCTCATGTATTCAACATTAGAGGAGGATCATTCAAGACATTTGGGGATTGTTCTTTTAATACTCTAAAACACCGTCTTTATGAAAATATCATGAAGTCTTAGTTTGTGATTTGAGACGTCCACTTCTTAGGACAAGTTATCACAAAATAGGAAGTAGTGGTGGACCTGTCAATGTTTGTGGTGGTCTTAACTTGGATGACACTCAAGATCATGACCAAGGTGTGGAGATTCCATGGGTTTTTAAGCTTTCATCATATATTGTGACCAAATCTTATAGTATAAAGTCACCTAATATATATTTTACCTTAAATTAGTAGCCTTTAATGTAGAGAAAGGAGTGTTAAAAAACTTTCCAATAGCTATAATAGTGGTGTAAAAGTTACTCTCTCTTGATACTACAAGAATATGGTGTTGGGTATGTAGCATTTTTCATTACCTATAGAGCTATAATTGGATTCATTTTGATCTAGAGGCTGGTAGTGGTTTCTTATGGGTTCAGATAGCTAATAACCCATAGGAAAAATGCAGAACCCATGAATTAAAACTACCAATATTAGTTTTCTCCCGGATTTATTATATAATCTTTCCAATGAGAAATCATATGTGAATATATATCCACTATACATTTTCATAAAGATTTTTTTGAAGGTAGGTATAACTTCATCCTTTTTAGAGTAATGACTATGGAACTAGCCAATTTTCGATTGGTGGTGTTGAGGTAGTTTCTTACCTTCCCTTACCAATACATACAAGATTAGTGAGGATGTACCATGACAATCATCATTAGTTTTGGTGGCTAGTAAAAAAAATTGTGTTGATGTGTTTATCTCTCAATGCATCGCCTTCCAATAGGTGAAGGATAAGTTTCCAAGGTTGATGTGGAAGTGTTATGATGTCTTCATGGTTTTCATTATGGGACAACCATGATCAATTAGAGTTCAGGATTGTAACAACCTAGAACCCGCACTTTGGGATCCAGTCCTAAAAACATAATTTTTACATTTCTATATTTGATACCAATAAGTATGACCCAATTTCAACCATCCAAAACACTAAAAATTATATGAAATATTGGATAACTTTCATACTGAAGTATGGATTAGGTTAGAATTTTTAGAGAATTTGGATAAACTCTTACATATATTGGAATAATAAATAATTTTTTCATAAAAATCTATATCATCCCCCAAAATTTCTTCACATATATCACTCTTCTTTGAAATACCCTACATAAAACTTTTATTCATAAACTATGGAAAGGAAACATAATAAAAGGGAGATATAATATGATTAGTGAGGGTAAATAAGGGAGATATCAATGATTAATTAAGAATAAAATGATCATAAGGACATAATAATATAAACATAACATTTGTAAATTATACCCTACATATCAAATATCATAATCTTAAGTCATGGAATATATCTTGGTAGTTAATAAGACATGAATCATAAAGGGACATGATCCATGAGAAAATAATGTTGTTATAAGATATGGAATTGTGTCATACATCTGAGAATAGAAAACTACTTCCTTGGTAATCAAGGATCCTTTCCAAACCTATAATAGTGGAATAGGTTCACTACCCCAACCACTATAGTAGTCAATGTTCACTACCAAGACTATCATGGTGGAATGGGTTCACTCCCCAAACCATCATAGTAGTCAAGTTTCACTCCGAATACTATCATAGTGAAATGATTTCACTCCCCAAACTATCATAGTAGTTAAGGTTCACTCCCAATACTATCATAGTGGAATTAGTTCACTCCCAAAACCATCATAGTAGTCATGGTTCACTAAAAATATTATCATAGTGGAATGGAATCACTCCCCAAACCATCATAGTAGTCAAGGTTCACTCCCAATACTATCTTAGTGGATAATGTCTATTACTTAATTGGGTTCACTCCCTATAACAGTCATGTTTATCTAATGATATATCAATATTTAACTATTTCATTTGAGGGAGATATATGTCCAACCTGTCTCAAAAATAAAATCATACATATTTGTGCCAAAATATCAAAAAAAATTCATCATCTTAGAACTCTTGAAAATAAATAAATTTCATCAAAGTATAACTCGTCAAAAAGAGAACTAGTTTTATCAAAATCTTGTCATCATAAATATAAACCATCCATAAAAAGAATATTGATTGTATCCTTGGATCATATCCATACTAATTTATAAGTATCATCAAAGGATTTCATCTTATAAGGAAAATGATTTTTAAAGATCACTTGGAATAATTCTTAAAGAAAATAAATTTCCCATTTTAAAATCACTTCTGTTTTAAAAAACTATTAATTTATCAATGAAAATATTTCCATTGAATAAAACATGCAAACTTGTAGAGGAAGTGTCAAGTAATTGAGGTGTTATGATTGTGGGAAAATAAACTTATGTTTTATATCTTAAAAAACATTCCTTCCATATTTTTTTTTTTTGAAAAATTCTCAAAGTACCTCATTTGTAAAATGAAAAAATATTCTTTTCAAAATATTTAGTAAAAATTATAACATGGGTAAAAATCAAATTAAAAAAATTTATGGTAATAGTAAATACATTTTTAAAAAAAAATGAAAAATAAGGACCTGGAATAAAAATATTACCCATCGAAGATTTTAACAAAAACAATCCCAAATATTGATAAGATTATGAAATAAACCTTTACCACTTTGGTAACATTTTAAATGTTACACTATGAGGGAAATAAGCATAAATGGATATTTAAATCCCCAAAAAAATTATAAAATGTACTATCAAATTCATTCATGGGTAGTATATAAAACCCTCAAAATAAAAAAGTGGTGAATATGGAATGTTTCCCATAGAAATAAAAGTGAGACAAAAATCCCTTACCTTAGGTATGACTTCCTTGGAATGTTCTTTAACCACCTCTTTATTGAGTCAACTCCCATAGATATCCTCTTAAGGGCTCTAGGGTTGGTATTTTGAAAATACCAACACCTCTAAAATGTGTATAATGAAGTTAAGAAGATAATTTTTCATGGGATGGTAGAGAGAGAGGGATCAAAGTGGTGTAAATAAGTGAGGGAGGGGCCCTTTTATAATTGAGGTGAGGGTCACTTTTGGAATTTTACAAAAGATTAAATTATAATAATACTATTATAGACCTAAATGCTTCCAAATTTCCTATAAATTCATAGGGGATTACATTTCCAATCATATCTTATCCCAGTTTCCCATATTTAATATTTTTATGATTTTTAAATAATTTAATAAATTATTATTTTTAGTAAATATCATTTTTTCCAATTTTGAAACTATTCATTACCTTGACTTTAATAATATCATGACAACAATTATAAATTCAAAAAATATTCTTTTAATACATATATAACATGTCATTTACAACTATAAAATACATGGATTGCAAAATTATCAAAAATTATGATACTTTTAATATTTTTAATATCATTTATTTGATTTTTTCAATTTATAGAATATTTATTGTGTCAGCTTTATGTAAGAATTTATGATAATTATGTCTTACCTAAAAAATAAACATAAATTAACAAGATTATGAAAAATAATTTATCTTTAAAAATAATATTTCTAGTCGAACATTTCTTCTAGATAACTCCATATTAAAAATACTCTAGTTATTAAAAATAAGATAGTAACATGTTTGAATTTTTTATAAATAAAATATTATAAAATTTATAATATTATCCATGTGGCCCAAACATATCATACATCCAACCCTTGAATCATTATATTCTAGATATATTATTCCACTAATATTTAGGCAAGTGTTTGTGTCATTTAATTATTCATATCATTTTATTTATAACCTTTAATTACCTGATTTACCCTTTACCGTGGTAACAAAAATTACTAAGGTTACTATACATATGGTCCAAAAATAAAAGGTTCATATTTAATAAATTTTGGACCTATTAATTCCAAATTCTGAATCACATTTTTTTAAAATTCAAATAAACATCAGTGGTGTTATTTAATTTAAAATTAAAGAATAAAAATTCTATGAAAAATGATTTTTAAGAAAATTACCTTTTTAAAATATGAAATGTATTTATACTAAATTCAAGTATAAAAACATTTAAAAAACATATTTAAATTATCTTAAATCAAAATAAACTAATGAGAATTTAATACTAACCAAAATATAATTTTACTTTGTTAATATATTAAAATAATAATACAGTTTTCAATAAAAATCAATATTTTCCACTATTTATTGAAAAATCAATCATTTCATAACATTCTAAAAAATTCAAATTAAGATAATTTTGACATGATAAATTCAAAATTAAATTAATTCTTTTAAATACATTTTCTGAAACTTTGAAAAATTAATTATAACATTTACTCACTAGAAAAACTATTTTTTGGAGAAAATGTATTTTTGAAGAATAAAATGACTTTACTAAAGATTTAATGATTATATACCTAGAATTTATCAATACAATTATATTTATATGGACATATATATATTTCATAAATTATTTAACCATATTAATACCCACCAACTTAACGACTAGGTTATAACTATCATATTAAATAGTATCATTTTAAAAGTTTATCGCAGTTCGTTTAAACTCAGTGTTGTGTGTAATATAAACCATTAATGAAATAAAATTATTTAAAGGGAAATATTTACTAAAACACTATGGTGTTACAATGATGCTATCTGAGTGATCATAGACAAACTCACCAAGTTGGCCCACTTCCTATCCATCCAATAGTAGAGTCCAATGGAGAGTTCGGGATGCCTCTTTGTATAGGATATGATTCAGTTTCCTAGAATTTCCCCAATGACCATTTTGGACCATGGTGGTCACTTCATTTCATGATTATTGAGAGAATTACATGATTCTTTGAGACTCAATCATAGTTTAGCATGGCATCCCACCCTTATATAGAAGGCATGTCAGAGAAGACCATTTGGGTTCATGGGGGCATGATTCAGGCTTGCATGTTGGTTTTTGGATGTATCTGGGAGGACCATTTACCCTTAGTGTAGTTGCATGTAATAATAGTTATCATTACAAAATTGGTTTGGTAACATTTTAGGACTTTTATGGGTGGCCCTGTCTGTCACTTCTATGCTAGTTAGACCCAGGGGAGACAAATTCTCAGGATCTTGGAGTTATTTCTAGAATTGAAAGTGAAGGTGAAGATCATCTAAGAGTGGATGGGGACTTCCCATAGTCATCTGATGTCTTATGGAGACCAAATACGGATTCCTTTGGAGTTTTTTTAAGAGATCATGTGTTTTGACATATCTCACCTCAAGGATGATTATGGATATTTATCCAAGGCGGTAGGCTATCTGTGGTATTATTATTCCCTTTTTTAGTTACTCTAAAGGGTTGGCGAGGCAGTATATAGCTTAGAAATACCACAACAGTAAAATCGGGTGCCTGGGGTTTTTCATGTATCATAGTTGAGGATATATGAGCATGACCAGTCTCGTGTTATCAACTATGGTGCACTATACATTGAGCATGGATATACACTCTTAGAGTACTCGGTGACCATCAAGGGTTGGTAGGATAAGACCCTTCATCCAAAAAAAAAATTCTTGGGTGCATGTTTTTTGGAAACCTGAGAACCTCCATGAGACCTCGTGGGAGTTAGAGATCCAAATGTGAGCTCAATATCATCACCTATCTAAGTATTATTTCATGTTTAGGTATGAAAATACTTGAATGTGGGGAGAATGTAATGACTCTAAAATTTATGTTTAACACTTTAGAATATATCGAATAATATTTTTTCGAGCAAGGCATAAACTCAGCACGATATTCAAAGGCACGTGTAGCCTCAGTGTTTATATATTAAAAATATCAAATATAGAATATCACATACATTAAATTTTTTTAAAATAATGGAATAAGTACCAGATGATTTATTAGATGGGAAAATGAGACTGACTTCAAATATGGAGTGTGGGTTTTACCCTAGGCATAACACAATTCAAGTCAATATCGGACGCTCTTGTAGAGTGAAATCATGGGAAGCATAAATTAAATAGTTTAATTTATTAATTTAATTTTCATTTAATTTACAAAACCTAATAGGTCCTCTATTTAACCCCCTCTATGTAAAATTACCTAGGGTTAGTCACAAAACCATATAGGATGGAAATGATGGAGAGGAAAAACTATGGTGGAAACCACATTGGTTGGTGATCACGAAATTGTGGATCGATGATTGAAGTACCTCGGGGATTTTCATCATCTGTGGAGTTTCTAAATCTCACCAACAACAATGTTAGAGAATCATTCTTCATCAGTGAATAATATAACATAAGGTAGGGCATTTTATTTTTTAGTTTGTTTCCCCATTCATGATTATTGAGATGAATGTGAATAAACTCATTCTAAATTAATTCATTGTTCATTATTCACTAGTTTGTTCAATGTTTGTTTTATGATCATATTTTTTGTAATTTCATATTTATTATTCATTGAATCTATTGATTTTATCATCCACCCCATTCTTCATATTCCTATGACGATATCCATAATGAACACGTTTTTTATCACTTTTGTGTTTTATTCGTTTATCCATTCATTTTATGATGTTCATCAATGGAATTTCAGTTGGATAAGAATTTAATGAAACTCAGGTTACTGATCATTATGAATTTTTCCTTCAGTTCAATGGATCATGGTTATGATTTCAGTTTTTGGGTTTGGAGACGTGACATGGTCATGAAAACGATGATGGGAATCCAAATATGGTTTTGACGATGGTGAATATTTCATCTTGATTGTGCAGGTATCTCTAGTGGTGAAAATAAGGGAGATCACAAGTAATGTGTGGATGAAATATGGACTTTGGTGATGATGGTGATCCATTAATGGAGTGGTTGATGGATATTTCATGACTCAGTCCATGTTGGTGTCTTTAGATGCTAATGTTGGGTGTTTTTTGACCATGTGGTGGATAGAATCCAACCACTAATAACGATGTGTTCTTGGTAATTATTATTCTAGGAATTTTTTCCAATACTTGTGAATAAAATAAAGGCACTGGTGGAGTTGTCAAATATGTGTGGATAGGCTATATTTTTTATGAAATTATATGATATTTGGTATATACTTCATATGAGCACACATCGTGTGGTCCCCAATGTATGTCAACTAAGGTTTACACAGTTGACTAAATATCACATATCATGTAGTGGAATCACACATCGTGTGACACATATCCATCTAGTTTAGCTTTTATTGGGAGTATACAACTAGGAGGCCATGTGACCCCACATTCCATGTGTGATGTGTCATACCCCGTATACTTTGTAAAGTGCATAGGATTAGAAAAACGGCACATGCTAAGTGCCAACCTGGCCTCTATGCATTGTGTGTCTTAACCAAAAAACCATGTATCTAGGGTGGTACATGTAATTTTAGATCTTAGGACATGATTAGTTCCATTTTTAAGGATACATTTCATGTAACCCATTGGAAATTTTGTGTACTCTTTATAGGGTAGGTCGGAGCCTTTTTTTCCTTCACATTCCAACTATGCTATGAGCTTGGGTGAGTTCCCTAAAACCATGTTAGTGTGGGTTCATTCCCTTATTCCATCCCTAATAGCGTGCAGTGAGGTATCCCATCATGAGCATAGATTGAAAAATCCCCACTATGAGTTATCCCTAGATAGAGTCAACTATCCTTCCATGTGGCTCAGGGTGTGATCCTCTTTCATTTCTTACTAGGTTGGTCAGGTATCCAGTTTCTGATATCTAGGGAATGTGATTCCCTTTCCAATGGGTTAATCCAATTATCATTAATTATCCCCTATAGGATATAAGCATGATCCCCTATCTATGCATCAACATATTTTTTCTTATGGTGAGGTGTATTCTGATCGAGTGAGTATCTCAGTTGATCCCTCTTTGTTCCTACATGCTTATTCATTTTAATAACTAATGTATATGTCCTCTTGGATTAGTTCCATCTATAAATAAAGACCCAATGAGTGAGTTATTTCAGAAAAATTTTACCTTTGAGACTCCATTAGAATCCTAGGTTGGTAGTGAGGATATGACCCCACCTTGAGACTTGGAGTCTTATTTTGAGAATATTTTCATTATCTAGTTTATTCACATTGATTTTTTATTTATAGATTATTCTATATATCTATATTTGGGTCTTTTTTGTTAGTGATTTCAGGTTTTCTAATTGGGTATGTTTATAATCATCCCTGTATTGGATCTTCCCACACATGTCAAGTATAATGTTGATGAAAGTCCTTTTTATGGAGTCCTAGGTAGGACCATGTGCTGTTAGAGATTGGTCATTCCAAAAATATTGCAAATGGTTTTATGAGTTTCACTTTGATGGTGTTCTTCATAGAGAGGCTTTTCTAATGTGGCACACAACATTGGTGGAGCCTTGTAATAGTGATGTATGATGTGGCTTTGGGCATACAAGAAATGGGGATAATTCTCCCACTGAGGTTTGTTCTCTTACAAAATGACATAAAACTATGTGGGAAAGTCAGTGCCACCCAAAGTAGATCATGTCAAGCTTTGGTGGATGGTTTACTTTTACTTCCATGTTTTAGTACATGTTTTATGTGATAAGGTGGTAGAGTTATCCCTGGTTATGGATATTATGAGAGAAATATAGAATAGATTCTAGAAGTAGGGGCTTATCGCCATGAGGCTTCAGTTTCGGTTTGAGGTATAACCTATATCTTCTTTGTTTCAGTTGAAATTTTATTACTTAATTTCAAGCCACTTTTACCATAATAGATACATTTTTTGAGACATTTTAATTCTAGTGGAGCTCTTTAGCTTGACCATTGTATTTGGAGGCTCCTACTAGGAATGATTCAGTGATCACAAACTTCTGATGACTGTGTGACCTAAATTTAGGAGTTGATCCTTGAAAGGAATATTTCTATAGAAATGTTGAGTCCACACAATGTTTTCATTAGTATGAATTGGTTTCATACTTTCCATACCCAGTTTGAATATTACCAGTGAGTATTGTGGTGTATCTAATTTTTTGGGGTGAAATTTTCCTTCCATGGTGAAAAGGAATCCCAAGAAAGGTAGGATGATCTCATATATAGGATGATACAACTATTTTCTTAGAAATTGTATACTATGACCCTTGGATTAATAGATGTTATGAGATTTTAGTTTCCTACAATGGTGGAGGATTATGAGGGTGTAAATCCTGAGGATGGTCCAGACTTACCTTCACATTGAATGATCGACTTCTATATAGAGATGAACCCAGGGATCGATATTTTTTCCATCATATCAGATGACCCTATAAAGTTGTGAGATCTGAAGGTGTGGTTGAAGGATCTGTAGAGGAAGTGATTCATTAGACCCAGGGTGTTCTTCTTAGAAGACCAAGTTTTATTCACTAGGGAAGCGTATGTGAGACTGAGGTCATGTATAGATTATCATCATCCGAGCATGATGAATGTAATCAACGATTATCCAATTCCTTGAATTGATGACCTCTTCAACCAATGGTTTGGTGTGAAGGGGTTCTCAATTTTTGACCTTTGTATGGGTTATTACCATATATATGCTTGATATGAGGATGTTATGAACAATAAATTATAGTTCCAATATGGTTTCTTGAGTTCTTAGTGATGCCCTATGGCATGGAAGATGCCTCAATGATGTTTTTAGGACTCACGAGCCACGTTTTCATCCCTTATTAGATGGGTTTTTGGATGTATTACTTGATGAAATACTCATTTACTCAACATAAAAGGAGGATCCTAGGAGATATATGAGTATACATATAATAAAACTTTGAAATAACCAACTTTATGGAAATATTTCGAACTTACAGATCAAGATTTGATAGATACACATCTTGTGATATTTCATCTCATAAGAGGTATTAGCAGTAGAACTAGAAAAGTTTGAGGTGGTGTTATCTTGGAATCCACCTAAGAGCATGACCTAGGGGTGTAGAATACTTAGGTTGGTAGGTTTTAATTGGATATTTTCTCCCACTCCTTCATGATTAGGGCACCTCCAATAGATTTATTCCAAAAATGAAAGTTTTTCATACAGACAAATAAGTGGCAACAAATATTCCAAGAGTTGTAATAGTGGTGGATGTGTTACCCCATCTTGATAATGATAGAGGAGAGTGTTGAGTATATAGTTTTTTATGTTGACTTGAAATATAATCTTGGATGAATTTTGATATAGATTCAGGGAATGGTTTCTTATGGGTTTCAATAACTGAGACCCCATAGGTTGAAATTCACAACCCATGACCAAAAAAATGGTAACACTAGTTTTTTCCTTTATTTCTTGGATACATTATCTTAAGAGAGATCTTTCATGATTTGATATCCATTAAAGATACTCCTAATGTATTTTCTAAAGGTAGTTAGCACACCATCCTTTTCCCATCGATCAAATATGGTGCCAATCACAGGGCGATATGAGGTTTTAAGTTAGTTTATTTCTTTAACTTAGCATTACATCCAAGAGTGGTGTGGATGTATTTGTACATTTAGCATCATTTTTTGTGGATAAGAATAATTTTATGAGTTTATAATTTTATCTCTTCATGCCTCACCTACCAATAGGTGAAGGCCAAGGTATCATGATTGAGTTAGATGTGGGAAAGTGACTCCATGGTTTTTGTGATGGGGCTTCCACTGTCAACGAGATGTAATAACAATATCTGAGTGATCAAAGACCAAATCACCAAGTTCCAAATCATACTATAAATTATATAGTATAGTTTGGTGGAGAGTTTTGGAATCATGTACATGAAAGAGATAGTTTGATTTTGTCATGACCACATCCCTCCAAGGATACCCCTCCTGGGTAGGCAATGAAGAAAGTGAGATAATGACCCTCGATTCCTACCTCCAGTAGACCATAGTTTGGAAACTAGCACCAAGGGAATACAAATTTCAAAAAATTTGAGGCATTACCCTTTTTTTGAAACAAGATTTGGAGTTAAGATGAATCATCTACAATGAAACTCCTTGACATAATATAAAATAAAACCAAAATTTATCCCATATGCATGTGAAAAATATAACTAATAAAAAACAAAAGTCTTTAAAGTGCCAAAAGAAAAGATAAGAACTCATGCAATAACTGTTAATATTTGAGATAGTAATGTCCAGCTAAGTCCACAAAATCCTCCTAGAAACCTAGAAATAGTTTAATATTCATAGGGTGATCATATAGTTATACTCAATATGAAAACCAAAGTCTCTCATGCACATGTGTAAGAAGCATACTAATTACCCAATGAGAAAATAGTAGAAGAAAATAGCACCTAACTGGTAAACTATCCATCCTAACCTCACCAAGGCACACTCAACATGTAATGCAAGTCAAGTAATATAATATAATTCACAACAATGATAGGTTACCCCACACCACTTCCCAATGATTGGTTGTTTTTTCCTAAGAGAAAATGTCTTGGCCCTCCCACCTCTTCTGAACATACCACATCAAATCCTTCCCATACACACCTAGGCCTCAAAACCACATCTCATTCCATCACTTGGGCCACGATCCCCATTAAATCCCAACTACAGACAGCTGGTACAAAAACCACATCTCGTCCTGTCACCTGGGCCATGATCCACATCATATCTCATCTTAAAAACACCTGGGAAATCGTAAAAAATCTCATCCTAAAAACACCTGGGAAAGAACAACCCACCCACACACACCTGGGCCTCACAAACGAAAATCATCCTGAAGAATCATGGGCTACCACCACCTCGAAGAAGGATTAGGTAATAGTGGGTGGCCAGTTATCCATCCTCCCACTAAGATGTTTGGGAAAGACACCCTCCCCCATGATGATAGGGGTATTTTCCATATAGTGCTCAACTAGGGTGGGATGCATATAGAAATCACAAGTAAAAAATAAAAGTATATATATATATATATACCAAACACTCATCCCAACCTATGGGTTCTCAAAAAAACATATCACAATACTTCCTACTTTGATGCTACCTTTAAATTCACAACACCACACAACAAGACACAAACCCAAACCATATTCCCAACCAATTCATTTTACCAATTTCCATTCTTTATTAACAAATATTTATTCATTCCGTTAACAAAACCAACTCAAGCTATTACAAACTTCATCAGAAAATATATATTTATTGCATTACTATCTGGGAAACTATCAAGCACATCACAACAAATGATACAGTAAAATCCATACATGGAGAAACTCTAGGTGGGTTACCCAAACCAACCATCACCATCCTTCTTCAAATTCATCCCTCCAAACCCATCCACACACAACCACATCCAGTAGCATATAACCGAAAAACCTGATCACATCCCTCCTGGACCACACTTCTCATCCATTCCACAATCAATCAATCTCCCAACCTGAGATCACAACACACCACCCAAGCCATTTTGTAGCACAAAATTGTGCCCCCAACCGCACTAAAGCACAAACTAGATCAAACCCACACATCACATCACCCCATGTACCAAGTAAAAACACAATTTTAAGATTTGAAAAGGCATCCCTTATTTAATTCCTCTTGTTAATTTAGGAGTTATCACAAAAACAAAAAGATATTGGGGATTTCATTCATTAACCAAATATATGTGATTAACCATTTTCTAGTTAGGGTGATACCAAAACAACCACAACCAAAATAGCAACGCAATGAATATAACTAGTGAAAACAAGCCACCAAAAGCCCCCATTTTTAGTAGGTCATTCATCCCATACAATCACAACATCACAATAAATATCAAGGTTGTAAAAAGCAAGTGAACAAACCCCGTTGCCCATCAATTTCAATTAACTGATTCTTTATCTTCAATTATGTTGGAACAATAATGATCCATGGGTGTACAAAAGTAAAATTTTTCCCACATGTTTCACAATTAGATAGAGACAAATAAAATCATACCACGAAGAATCCTTCTAACTCATTAGTGCACCGTAGGATGAAGAAGAATTCCCACAAGTGAAAATCACACCACTAGAAATAAAGATCAACCTATTATGCACCAGAAGATTATAAAAATTCTTCTCAAACATCCAACTCAGGCTAACCCATATCATGGAAGATAATCTAAAGGGAAGAACAAGATAAAATTATATGATAGAGGATAAAACTCACCACATATCAACCATGGATTTCCAACGAACATCCACCGAGATCAACAGATCAAAGAGGGAGGAAGATAGCTTGAAAGAGTTCCTTGGGGCACCTAGGGTTCGTCTGGAATGAGGGGAAGGAGAGAACAGATCTGAATGAATGAAAGTTTGATAAAAAATAATTTAAAAAAATGGATTGGGGTATTACACGACATGTAATACCATTTCATGGCGTGTAATACTCGGGGTTCAGTTTCAACTGAAAAATGAATCACCTATTGATATATTTTATTTTTCAAACCCTAAAATATTACATGCTATGAAACCCTCTAGATAATCTGTGAAATAGAGTATCACATTGTTTAATACTATTACACAATGTGTAATCCCCCTTTTCCAGCCTTTAGCAACCAAACCTATCTAAACTTCTTCTGAACCTCCCTTGAATATCTCCAACCACAAAAACTCACAAAGTAACGGACTGGGGGGGTCACATACTTTCACATAAGATACCTAACAAATTATTCTTACCCTCAATAATCCAATACCAAATCTAGAAGAAAGAGGTGATAGAACAACTACCTCGTGAGATATCTCTCAAGTATCTTTCTACACTTGAAACACCACCAACAACCATACACATCAACATTCAATGATAAACCACCATTCTTTGTTCAAAAGATGGAGTTGAAATCCCCACATCCAATAACACATCCTCCAACATTTTCTAACCCAAAAGACCATAAGCCACACCACACAAGAACAACAACCACACTGTTCAAACATGTGAACTGGGGAATTCTATCCTCCATGTCAAGATATTATCCTCTCTAGGTGGCACTGAATATTCCACATGGGTATAATCACAACATAATTAATGCATCTCAATTAGGAATTGGTTCCTCCCCTATTCACATGTTAGGATGTTATCACACATCACGCTACGCACATCACAACCAAGGGGAAAATAGCTCATCTCATAATCAATAAGGTTGAAACATCTCATTGCAAAGAAAAATAGAAAAAAAAACTCAAAACAACTCGAAGTATTGGGAACACATCTGCATATCTCACTCTCAATTACTCTTCTATCAGCCACCATGCCTCCACAACACCTAAACCAAATGAATGGTATGCCAACACAACACCTTATCCTGATGATCATGGATCTCTAATAGATGCTCTAAAAATGTCGTGTTATCCTCGATATCCAACTCTCCTTACTCCATGACATGGGATTCATTGTAAAGATACTAACAAAGTTGGGAGATGTGAAAGTCATCATAGATCAACTCAAACCATGTTGGAAACACCAACTGGTATGCCACCTCGCTGACTCGCCCCAACACCTCAAAGGGTCTGATAAACCTAGGAGAAAGTTTACTCCCTCTACCAAACCTCGGATTCCCATGTTGTGGGGAGACCTTCAAGAACACATGGTCCCTAACCTTGAACTCCAAGGATCTCTTCCAATGATTGGCATAAGACTTCTACGGATCCTGCACTACTTTCGCCCTCTCTCGAACAAGATAATGTTTCTCAATCATGCTCTGAACAACATTTGGACCAATAATGGTTGTCTCCGCAACCTCTGGCCAGCACAACAGAGAATGACATGGTCTCCCATAAAATTCCTCAAACATATCCATGCCAATGGAAGAGTAATATCTATTATTATAAGAAAACTTAACCAAGGGAATGTGTTGTACCTAGGATCCACAAAATTCTAATACGCACACCTACAACATATCCTCAAACATCTAGATAGTTCTCTATATCTACCCATCTATATGAGGGTGGAAAGATGTGATGGGGCCTAATTGGGTGCTAAAATAATGCTGCAATCTCATCCAAAATAATGAGGTAATTTACGCATCCTGATCTGAGACAATGGAACTCGGAACTCCATGAAACTGAACCACTTCATCCATGTACCTCTTGGCCATGGCATCCACTGCACTCAAATCCTTAATCACTAATAAGTGGGTTGATTTAATCAACTGATTCAATACCACCTAGATATCATTGTAACCTCCACAAGATCAAGGTAACCTTGTGATGAAATCCATTGAGATGTCATCCCACTTCCACTCAGAGACATCTGATGGATTCCACAAACCATCAGGAACATGTTTCCCGACCTTCACCTAATGGAAAGCTAAGTGCCTTTCCATAAACTCCGCCACTACACATTTTATCCCAGACCACCAAAAATGCATCATCAGGACACGGTACATCTTAGAAACTCTGGGATGTGCCACTACAGGTGAGATATGAAACTCATGGAGGACTTCCTCATGTATTTCCACCAGAAAAAAAAACTTCCCCTAGAACAACATCAAGTTCCGAACATCCTTTAACCATCCCTCCAAAGAATATCCATGGAAAACACAATCCCACAATACCTCCACCTTTGATTATCCTCTATTAAAATTCTCTACTTTCTAAATCTGATAGGACTATACTATCATTTGGAATAAGAAGCCTCTACCACCATCTACCCTTACATACAAGTGAAAGACTGCCAACTCCTCCATCACCTTCCAAGCATCTTTAGATTCCCAAAAAACCTCTCTCTATTAATTCTTATTCAAAGAATCATCCAAGATATTTCCCTTTCATGAGGTGTAGTAGATCTCAAATTCATATCCCTAGATAAAATCAATCCACCTTTGTTGTCGTAATTTCATATCTCACTGGGAAAAGATATACCTCAAGATATTTTGATCCTTAAAGACCACAAAGTGATCCCTGATGAGGTAGTGCCTCCATTATTTCAATACAAACACAACTTCTTCCAACTCTAGATCATGTGTGGAATAGTTACACTCTTGGGGACATAACTTCCAAGGCCAATAAGATATAATTTTATGGTTTTGCATCAAGATACATCACAATCCCAGATCTAAAGCATCACAAAACACTTCAAACATCACCCCTTCCTCTGGAAACTGAATCACTAGAGTAATAACCATATTTCCCTTCAGGTAACTAAATGCTTCCTAGCACTTCCCACTCCACACAAAAGCTTGGTCCTTTCGAGTCAAAGTTGTAAATGGAGTTGTAAATCAAGAGAAATAGGTCACAAACCACTGATAATAGCCTGGAATACCAAGGAAACTATGAACCTCTACCATATTCTTAGGTTTCACCTAAGAAAAAACTACTTCTACTTCCAATGGTTTCATTGATACACCCTTTTGACACACCACATGTATAGGTAAATCAACCTATCATGTCCATAACTTTCACTTAGACAACTTCCCAAAGAGTTAGTGGTGTCGAATGACCTGCATGACATTTCTGAGGTGCATGGCATGCTTCTCCTCTCACTTTGAGTTGATCAAGATATCATTGATGAATATGAAAATGAACTAGTCAAGTAACTCATGAAAGATGGAGTTCCTAAGCCTCATGAACATAGTTTATACATTCTTAGCACTGAATGACATGACTATGAACTTGAAGTTACCATATCTTCATCTTAAGGAAGTCTTCAGGATATCACCCTTATTCACCCTCAACTAGTGATATCCAGACCGTATGTCAATCTTATAAAACCAACTTTCCCCTCTCATCTGGTCAAAAAATATCTTTTATCCTCAGAAGAGGGTAATGGTTCTTGAACATTACATAACTCAACCTTTGGTAGTCTATACACAACCTCAAACCATTATTTTCTTTCTTGGTGAAAAACATTGGATCACCCCACAATGACACACTGGGCCAGATGAAATTATTCTACAACAAGACATCGATCTGGATCCTCAACTCCCACAACTCAGAAGGTTCCATCATATATGGATCCATTGAAACTGAAGAAGCACCAGGTTGTAAATTTTTCATGAACTCAATGTTACGTCGAGGGGGTAGTGTCACAACCTCCTTGGGGAGAACATCCAGGAACTCCCCAATAACTTTGGGAACTTCCAATATCTTAGTGTCTATTGATTCCAATGAAAGCTCTTCCAACAGGGATAGAAGAGACTCTAAACACTGACTGCCCACCTAACAACCCTACTTTCCATTTAAAACTACATGTTGGAAATCCTCATCTGAAAACACGACTCTCCTCTTGAAGCAGTTGATAATGGCACACATAGAATACAACCAATCAATGATGAGGATGACATAATATGGTTGCATCTTTAGCAATAAGAGATCCCCATGGGACTGATTCAACCCCATCATTAGTCTATACCCCTATCACACATCAAACAAGTCGGTCTGGCCTTCGACTAGCATACTCAACACCAGCGGAACTGGGAGCCTCTCTACATCTAGACCCAGAGCATGGGCTAGAGAAGTTCTAGAAAATGAGTGTGAATTTCCTGAATCAAACAAGGTGCACACAAGGGAACTAACCAAACTAATCATAACTATGATGACCTCTAGCCTCACTTGAACTACAACCTCTACTACATACAACTGGACACTCTCTACTCCTCTTCCTCTCTGATGAAGAACACCTCTATGGCCACACCTGGTGAATGGTCCCTGAGCATGGGGGACATCTTTAGGTCAGACTCTACCTTCTGCATCTCCCCTAGGCAGAGAAAAATTCCAATTTCCATATGGCTAAAACTATTCCGCCTACAAATACTATTGAGGCTAATGTTAATCATGTCCACCTCCACCAAACTAAGATTATGCAGCCATAAAGCACTGAATACAAAGATTTTTGTGAAATCCGTAGTCGAAACATCTTGGCCCCAATCCCACAAAAAGGGCTTGGGAACTACTAGCACCAAAAGGCCATAAGGAAAACTGCCAAGGTTGAATCCCTACTGGTCTAAACCTTGAAGGTCCTCGCACCTAAGACCTATCCCTGACAACCCTTCCTCTCAATGAATTTTACTGTCTCCCATATTTTAGTATAACTCCTTGTGATTGAATCCTCTTGATCACCTCCTCCTTATTTTGAACCTCTAGATGTATTGGAAATGTAAATGGAGTAACAAAATATTGGATTTAAGGAAGGATTTCCTCCTCGAGATGTCTTGCATGATATTCCTCATCCAGAAATATATCTTGAGAAAAAAAGGAGGCCCTTGAACTTGATCCCAAGTTTCTGCACATAAATGCTCCTCTACTAAAGGGACAGTACCTCCCGCCTCTTCTTGTAACACCCTGACCCAAGAATCCTGGAGTGGGTGCATTATTTTAATACATTGGAATGATTACAAGGAATCAAGACCCGAAGGACCAATCAGTTTAGTAGTCTTGGAAACAAGATACATACATAAGTTCAACATTACAACTTGAAAAGAAAAACAACACTAATTTGTTCAATTAGAAACATCCAATATTCAAATATTATTCTTGCAAGTCACTCATTGCTAACTTCTTCATATCCTGGTAAAATTAAACATAAGAAAGGGGTGAGCTCAAATGCTATGTAAGAGTAAGAAATATAGTGGAAGATAACATAAACATTAGGCATGGTGAATAATTGAAAACACATTCCTTTACAAATAATAAACATGAACACTTTATGGTAGGAATATGAAGTGAAGAAAGAATTCCATAATAAAACATAGTCATGGGTATTCTACTAGTAGAATAACCACATGAAATATCAATATCTAATGCCATAATGATGGAATCCATAATTTCGGACATCATAACCACATAGTCATGGCCTCGTTCCAAGACTACAAATAATATTTTTTCAAGACCTTATGCCAAGACACTAGTTTGATTCATGAGACCTATTGATGCATTGAGGAGCTATAACAGGCTCCACCCATCACTTACTAAGTCCAATTAATTCCTCATATGAAAGGGTGAAATATAATATAAACATTTGTATTAAAACTAGCATATTAAATGTCAATACTTTAACCACAAACCATGAGTGGCATAAAAATAGCACATCCACAGCCAATCATATCTCATTCAATAAAATATGGATGATTGTATTATGATAAATTAACCTCAATCAATAATAAAATACACTTAAGGATAATGACATAGATAAAAATAGTAATTAAAACTATTTGAGAGAAATATCCTCTTTTTCTAGAAACCTTTTAAAAGTCTCACTATTTATCAAGAAACTGTTTAAAATAGATTTTTGAATCAAAGTTTCCCATAACACTTTGAAATTTTTAAAAGGAATTTAAATTTTAAAACATTAATGTCCATATAAATAAGACCTTAAACCAATTTTAAAACATGGACATTAATGAGAAAGATTTAGAAGAATAAATTTTTAAAACATTTAAAATGATATTTTAGTTAGAGTTCATAACCAAATGAGAGACTCTTAAATACAAATAATTGAGTTAATAAAAACATAATAATATCATGATAATAAAGGTATTCATGATATACTATGTCAAAGTACATTATATACACCAAATAAAAGTGAATTGGCGCATAACAACAAACAAGTCTCAATAGAATATAAGTTGAGATGATATCCTTTTTAAAGACCGTATCCTTTGGTTAAGAATAAATCAATGACATAATTATGTGTGAAAAATATAAATACACTCAATATGATTAGATATTCATTTTAAATCAATCAGGATACATTCACACATATTCATGTAAAAACAATACCAATGACTTGGATGTTTAACTCAATTAATGTAAATTGAGTTAAAATTACTCTTATTGAGTTTATATCGATAACTTGAGAATTTATCAATGGATTGATTATGTGTATCAAAATTATATCCACACAGTGGAGTGGAAATTAAAAAATTCATAAATAAATAGTGATTCCACACATACTCATAGCATGACATAATTAAGAATTAGAAGACTAACCCAAGGAATGAAAATTGGGTTAAAATGTTCCCTTACCGATTTGGTAGCTTACGAAACATACAACCCATGAAACAAGAATCATACAATGAATATTTAAATACCCATAAATTGAATTATATTACACAATGAATACAATATTGTGCAGTACATACACCACACAAAAGTAAATAGTGTCAAATATAGCATGAATCTCACAGAAATAAAAAGTGAAATAAAAATCTCTTACCACGTTGTAATCAATCGAGTCGTATGACCAAACCTTAATAACCACAAAATGATTAAAATTATAATATATATCAAATGGTAGTACACAATACATCACATGCAATAAATTAGTGGTGAACAATGGAAATCTCATGGAATTAAAAGTGAGATAAGAAACTCCTTACCTCAAGTCTGACTTGTCTTGTATGTTCCTTGTTCTTCATGAATAATGAACTTAAGTTAATTTATACTTGATTAAAGAAAAATTTTTATCTTTATCATTCCATTTATATCACTTATTACCTTGATATAACAATTATTTAATTATTTGAGTTTATATTGGATATTTTATCGATGTTCAGAACTTGAGTCAAAAATGAACTTGTTATAATTACAATTTCTCCATGGGGTCAAAATTCCATTACCTCCATAATGATATAAATGATTTAGATATCATATATATATATATATATTATATATATAGTATATATATGTATTTATAATAGTAAATAACATTTGGAGATAAGAAATTAAATGCACCGTTCATGGAGACGGTAAGCCGTACATACGCATGAACGCTACTTTCATTTCTATTTTTTATTTTAATGGAATTAAAACATAATTATATATAGTTATATTATAATTAAAGTATAATATAATATATAATATCATTAAATACATCCTTTATATGTCCCACATAAATCATTAACGAGTCATATCACTTTGAGGGGGCGGTAGTCCGCACTTCCTCAAATGAAATCATCACATTTTACCTATAATGGAAACCATAATGGAATGATATAAATGGAAAAAACATAAGCTTAAATAAAACATAAACATAATATATATCATATATAAATACAGTTCCATATTAATGGACACCATGATAGGTGGTAGGATATAATTGAACAATCATTGTTTCATGAGGTGTTAGTTTCTCATCCACAGAAACAATATGTTCTTTACCCATTAGATGGTGGTGTGTGTAAGTGTAGTTCAAATACTTCTCATAAAAACATAATAGTATATTTAGGATACTGGTTTTGTTATAAAATAAAGTAATAAAAAGAGTTTAGGGGTTGGATAAGTAAAATAAAATAAAAGAAGTTAAGAGAATCGTTACCTTTAATTTGGGTAACTACTTTTGGTTTGAACCAAACGAACTTCTTGAAGTGACTTATGCCTAAGGTAAGGATTATATACACAAGAGATGGATCTTGAGAGATTATTTGGGTAGGTTTTGGATGATCCATGGGGATTGAGAGGTGTGAGGAATGGTTTAGAAGTGGTGTCCATTTATAAGGGAGATAAGGGGCTCTTTAGGAAAGTTTGAAAATGTTATTTTATTATAAACTTATATTCGGTTTAAAAAAGCCCAAAACTCATAAAAGTATAATATAAGATGACTCATGTTCAGAATAAAATCATCCAATAAGAATTGGACCGGTTTTGTATACTGTTTTAATATTAATAATCTTATTTATTTAAATCATTTATTAATGAGGTAAATGTTGCATCATTATTGTGTCATAAATAATTTAATTTATATGATTTCTAAAAATTATACAAAAATACCATAATGTATAAAATCTTTTTATCTTTCCAATTATTATTTATAGTCAAAAATATGACTTATATAATCCCATTTAAAAATTTATATACTAAAAGATATTTGTTAATGTTATTTTTGTCTTTACTTTAAGTAAATTAAAATAAAGTGTCATTATTATTCCTAAGTGGATCCATGGGGTCCAAAAATAGACCCAAGGATGTCCATGGTTAGTCATAAATCTAAAATAAGGTTAGGAAAAGTGTTAAAGTAATTTTGTATTATTATAATATTCTTTTTACATTATATTGCCCTATTTACCTTTAACTGTGTTAAATAAAAGTCAAAAGTTACTATTCCCCAAAAATTATTTTCATCTTATTGAACCACTTTTTACTTAATAATAATAACCATGTATGTTAGATTTTAGAAATTCAATTAACAGAAGTGGTAAAATTTAATTTAAATGAAAAATTCAGTTTTTTAACTACTACTAAGTGGTTTTACTATTCATCAAAAATTGAAGTTTTTCAGGAAAAAATCAAAAAATCAGCCAAATATATATTTGATATTCTGAATTAAAAAATGATTTCTATTTTACCAAATTCAAAACATAGAAGTTTTATTAATTAATTTAAAATTAATTTCTGTTGTCAAAATAAATAGCGTGTTTTTAAGAAACAATAACTATCAAAAGATTGACACTTGTTTATGTATAATTTCAAAGTGAAATTAATTCCAATGACCAACATTGAATTAAATGGTAAAAATATAATCTAATTATACTTTAAAACAATTAAAATGTATAATTTAAGAATATAAATTATTCTGATTAAAAAAATTCAATTAAAATTTAGTATTTTTCACTATTCACCCAAATATGAAAGTTATCAGAAAAACACCAAAAATTCATAAAAACTAAATTTTTATGTACCAATTCTAAATAAGAAGTTTATTTTGTCAAATTAAATATATAAAAGTGTCAAATATTATATTTAAAAAGGATCACCATTAAAAGGTTGTAAAATTTCATTTTTGAAAAATACTTCTTTTATCTGAAAAATTGATTTTGTTCTTATATTATGTCTAAAAAACACATAATATGGATTCTAAAATTATATGTAGTATATAAAATTTAAAATTCAGTTAATACTTATTCATAACCACTTCTTTAATGGCTAGTTTGGTAAGTCAGGGTGCCCTCAAACTTGGTGTTGCGCTTAGCGCAAGCTATTGAATTACTTTAAAGAATATAACTTACTACGAAATATTTGGGTGTTACATTCTTCCCCCATTTTGGAAATTGCATCCTCACAATTTTTAAAATTTCTCTTGGTAAATTCATTGAAAGTCCCACATCAGAAAAACAGTCAATAAAACTATCACTTTAAAAGAAAGAAAGATAAGTACAAAGGTCACACGAGATAACTCATACTAGGATTCCATGTATGAAAACATGGATATAGAAGATTAACTAAGTGTCAAGTTCTGATGAAGAGGGATAGAGAACATGATCAGAAGAAAGTTAAAAATAAGAAAAGCACAAACTTGTGATGGGATAAATGGTCATTAGTTTCCCAGTATGAAAAGTAAATGGACAACGTTTTTTTTGTTTTTAGATACATTCCATAAAGTTAAGGAATTTATTTATGAGATTGACTAAGAACATAAATAGATATACTTACTTTTTAAATAGAGTTTCATTATTTAATAAATTTATACCACTAACTCATCTTTTTTCCCAAATGATGAGTATTCAAGATGACCTGGTCACACCGAAAGAGCTAGAATGAACTTCTAGAGAATCAGATGATCCAAAAAGGATAAACTATATATTTTACTTGCCTTTAGAGATTAACCAAATCCAAAATGGTTAGTACAAGATCAGATGATCCCCAAAAAGGATAATCCTTTAGAAAAAGAAATACTAATATTAATTTCTAAAATTAAACAAACAATACCCCAAAGTTAAATAAATACCATTCAATAAACAATTGTCCTTAAAATCCTTTAGTATAATCCAAACTAATATTGAAACCCAAAACATAGAAGAATTTGGTTATGTAGTCTTCCACGTTAATTGTATCTCCAAATGACATCGACTACTCTTAAAGTCACATACTTAAAAGTAATTAACCTAATCACATATTCTCTATGATAGGTTAATCATTTCCATAAATAACTCAAATCACTATAAATCCACAATAAAAACATAGATAAAAATCCACCATTACCCCTCAAATTAAATCCCATAGTATTCTATTTTCCTTAGGCATATAGTGTTCCAAACAGAGCGAACGTCTTCTAAAATAACATCTATCACTTAATCACTAAATAATTTTCCTATACTAAGGGTGTCCATTTGATAAGACATAACATCCCATATCAACTTATTATTGATCAATAAAATCATTTAACTAAAAAGAATTTGTCACACTGACCAGGGACTTCACGTAGTCCAGTGGTAAGTGATAATTCCAAATCTCACTCTGGTTGAGGGTTCGATTCCCACTGCTTTGTCTGATGTGACGGGTTATCACACGGTCTGCATGTTGTCCATTTTCATAAAATATATTTTTTAAAATTACCAAAATGAGATAAATTCCTCAAAATAACCATAACATAATTTAACCACAAATGTTACCTCATACCTCGCATTTTCATCCCAAAATCTAATAACTTGTAATTGCCTAAAACTCAATGATCATATAAAATCAAATGGTTATTTATAACTATATCCAAAATAGAAAATATAATTATTCCTCAAATATCATTTCCACATGACAAGCTGTAGGGTTAAAAATACAAGAGAAAAGACTTCCAAAGTAATCTCATCAACAAAGAGCACTAATACTTTTAAAAATTTCGCCATCCATTTATTTCCACATAGCTTCTTCCTTAACTAATAGGATACCCCATAGAATAGGTCATTCACTCGGGTAATGTCCAGGTCCTGTACATTTATGGAAAATGACTATAAAGGGATTATTGGGACCATTTTTATTTTCTTCCATAGTACTCTTCATTTTTCCTCAGATATTCTTTACTTTATGTCCTTCTTTCCCAGACGTAAATCACTTCTTTATTCCATTGAGACACTTTTTTGGGTTTCTCCTTCCACATTTCATGCATGATGTAAATTGAAGTTTCTTTTCTCCATGGTCTCCAATGTTGGAGCTCTTATCATTCATCGCCTTTCTCTTCTTTGTTGAGTCCGGAAGTTGGTTAATATATATGTTGTTGATCATATTTTTGGAAACCTGATTTGGCATGAACACTATATCTTTTACGCCTATCAACATGCCATTTTGTTTCTCATTTCCACCACCATTCCCACCTTTTACATCATGCTCAAAGTTACTAGAACTTCTTTGGAATCCATCCATTAACTAAAACCAGAAAGCATTGTGTGAGTAAAAATATTCATAAAATCATTTATATAATATCATGACATCATATTTTCAATTTAAAACACCTTAAGATTAACCAATGTCATTTATTCTCATATTATATTAAAATCCTTCAAATCGGTTTGTAAAGAAAATGTAAATTATCCTAAGCATATCTCTCAGGAGTGTCGTAACCAAGAGTGCAGGAAGGCCCTTTTTCATGTACCAGGATACCACGGGTCAAGCCTGAAACTCCTTGTTGGAGTTTTTAATCCTAGGCACATCTATTCCAGAGCCGCCTCTACCTTCTTGTATCCAAACAGAGATGTATTTTTTGTAAAGTACAAAAAATCTATACATTACCGAAATTCTAGGAACTTCTTCTATACTAATCCTAAAATTCTATCTTAGGGTAATTTTCTCTAATCAGAGTTTATCTAAATCTAGTTTCCAAGGTTTGTACTAAACTTCCTCTAATACCAACTGTAACACCCCGACCCCAGAATCCAGGAGCTGGTGCATTATTTTAATAAATTGGCATGATTACAAGGAATAAAGACCCTAAGGACTGATCAGTTTAGTACTTTTGGAAACAAGATACATACATAAGTTCAACATTACAGCTTGAAAAGAAAAACAACACTAATTTATTTCATTAGAATCATCCAAGATTTTAATATTATTCCAGAAAGTCACTCATAAATAACTTCTTCAAATCCTGGGAAAATGAAACATAAGAAAGGGGTGAGCTCAAATGCTCAGTAAGAGTAAGAAATATAGCGGAAGATAATATAAACATTAGTCATGGTGAATTTTTGAAAAAACATGCCTTTATAAATAATAAACATGAACACTTTATGGCAGGAATTTGAGCTGAGGAAATAATTCCATAATAAAACATAGTAATGGGTATTATAATAATCGAATAACCACATGAAATATCAATATATAATCTCATAATGATGAAATGCATAATTTCGGACATCATAACCACATAGTCAATGCCTCGTGCCAAGACTACAAATAAGATTTTGTCAAGGCCTTATGCCAAGACACTAGTTTGTCTCATGAGATCTACTGATGCATCAAGGAACTATAGCGGGCTCCACCCGTCACTTACTAAGTCCATTTCATTCCTCATATGAAAGGGTGAAATATAATCTAAACATTTATATTAAAACTAGCAAACAAAATGTCAGTACTTTAACCACAAACAATGAATGGCATAAAAACAGCACATCCACAATCAATCAAATCTCTTTCAATACAATATGGATGATTGTATTATAATAATTCAACCTCAATAAAGAAAAAAATACGCTTAAGGATATTGACATAAACGAAAATTGTCAATAAAAATATTTGAGAGAAATATCCCCTTTTTCTTGAAAACAATTAAAAGTCTCACTATTTATCAAGATGCTCTTTAAAATAGACTTCTGAATCAAAGTTTCACATACCACTTTGAAACTTTTAAAAGTAATTTCAATTTTAAAACATTAATTTCCATATAAATAAAACCTTAAAACCATTTTTAAAACATGTACATTAATGAGAAAGATTTAGAATAATAAATTTTTAAAACATTTAAAATGATATTTTAGTTAGAGTTCCTAACCAAATGAGAGACTCTTGAATACAAATAATTGAGGTAATAAAAACATTATAATATCATGATAATAAATGTATTCATGATATAATATGTCAAAGTACAGTATATACACCAAATAAAAGTGAATTGGCACATAAAAATAAAGAAGTGTCAATGGAATGTAAGTTGAGATGAATTCCTTTATAAAGACCGTATCCTTAGGTTAAGGATAAATCAATGAAATAATTATGTGTGACAAATATAAATACAATCAATATGATTTGATATTCAGTGTAAATCAATCAGGGGAAATTCACACATATTCATGTAAAAACAACACCAATGACTTGGATGTTTAACTCAATGAATGTAAATTGAGTTAAAATTACTCTTATCAAGTTTATATCGATGACTTGAGAATTTATCAATGGAGTTATTATGTGTATAAAAATTATATCCACACAAAGTGGAGTGTAAATTAAAACATAAATAAATAAATATTGATCCCACACATAATCAAAGCATGACATAATTAAGAATTAGAAGATTAACCCAAGGAATGGAAATTGGGTTAAAATGTTCCCTTACTGGTTTGGTAGCTTACGAAACATACAAACCATGAAAGAAGGATTATAAAATGAAGATTTAAATACCCATAAATTGGATTATATTACCAAATGAATACAATATTGGGTAGTACATACACCACATACAAAAAAATAGTGGCAAATATAGCATGAATCTCACGGAAATAAAAAGTGAGATGAAAATCTCTTACCATGTTGTAATCAATCGAGTCGTATGAACAAAACTTAATAACCACCAAATTATTCACATGATAATATATATAAAATGGTAGTACAGAATACATCACATGAAATAAATTAGTGGCGAACAATGGAAATCTCACGGAATTAAAAGTGAGATAAGAAACCCCTTACCTCAAGTCTGACTTGTCTTGTATGTTCCTTGTTCTTCCTAAATAATAAACTTAAGTTAATTTATACTTGATTAATAAAAAATTTTAGGTTTATTATTCCTTTTATATAATTTATTACATTTATTTAACAATTATTTACTTATTTGAGTTCATATTGGATATTTTATCGATGTTCGGAACTTGAGTCAAAAATGAACTTGTTATAATTACAATTTTTCCATGTGGTCAAAATTACATTATCTCTATAATGATATACATGATTTAGATATCATATATATATTATATATCTATTATATATATGTATTTATAATAGTACATAACATTTTGAGATAAGAAATGAAATGCATTGTTCATGGAGACGGTAAGCCGTACGTACGCATGAACGCTACTTTCATTTCTATTTTGTATTTTAATGGAATTAAAAAAATAATTATATATAGGTATATTATAATTCCAGTATAATAAAATATGTAATATCATTAAATACATTCTTTATATGTTCCACATACGGTATTAATGAGTCATATCACTTTGAGGGGGCAGTAGTCCGCACTTCCTCAAATGAAATTATCACGTTTAACCCATAATGGAAATAGTAAAGGAATGATATAAATGGAAAATGCAGAAGATTAAATAAAACATAAACATAATATATATCATATATAAATATATTTCCATCTTAATGGCCACCATGAGAGGTGGTAGGATATATTTCAACAATCATTGTTTCGTGATGTGTTAGTTTTGCATCCACAGAAATAATATGTTCTTTACCCATTAGATGGAGTTGTGTGTAAGTGTAGTTCAAATACTTCTCCTAAAAACATCCTAGTATATTGATGATAATGTTTTTGTTATAAAATAAATCAATAAAAATAGTTTAGGGGTTGGATAAGTAAAATAAAAGAAAATAAGTTAAGAGAAACCTTTACCTTTTATTTGGGTAACTCCCTTTGATTTGAACCAAATGGACTTCTTGAAGTGACTTCTTCATAAGGTAAGGCTTCTAGGTGGAATATATAGATCTTGAGACCTTATTTGGGAAGGGGTTGGATGATCCAATGGGCTTGAGAGGTGTGAGTAATGGGTTATAAGTGGTGTCTTTTTATAAGGGAGAGGAGGGGATCTTTAGGAAAGTTTGAAAATGTTATTTTATTATAAACTTATCTTCAGTTTTAAAAGGCCAAAAACTCATTAAATTATAAGATAATATGACTCATGTTCAGAATAAAATCATCCAATACTAATTGGACAGGTTTTGGATATTTTTTTAATATTAATAATCTTATTTATTTAACTCATTTATTAATGAGGTAAATGTTTCATCATTATTGTGTCATAAATAATTTAATTTATTTGATTTATAAAAATTATAAAAAAATCCCATAGTGTATTAAATCCTTTTATCTTTCCAATTATTATTTATAGTCTAAACTATGAATTATATGACCCCATTTAAAAATTAATATACTAAAAGATATTTCTTAATGTCATTTTTGTCTTTACTTTAAATTAATTAAAATAAAGTGTCATTATCATTCTTAAGTGGCTCCATGGGGTCCCAAAATCGACTCAAGGATGACCAAGGTCATACATAACTCATCCAATAAGGTTATAACAAGTGTTAAGGTAATTTTGTATTATTATAATATTCTTTTGACATTGAATTGCCCTATTTACCTTTAACCGCGGTAAATAAAAGTCAAATTTACTATTCAACAAAAATTATTTTCATCTTATTGAACCACATTTTACTTAATAATAATAACAATGTATGTTGGATTTTATAAATTCAATTCACAGAAGCGGTAAAATTTCATTTAAATGAAAAAGTCAGTTTTTTAACTACTACTAAGTTATTTTACTATTCATTAAAAATTGAAGTTTTTCAAAAAAATACCTAAAATTCAGCCTAAACTATATTTGATATTCCGAATTAAAAAATGATTTCTATTTTACCAAATTCAAAACATATAAGTTTTATTAATTAATTTAAAAGTAATTCCCCTTGTCAAAACAAATAGCGTGTTTTTAATAAACAATAATTATCAAAAGATTGACACTTGTTTATGTATAATTTCAAAGTGAAATTAATTCCAATGAACAAAATTGGATTAAATGGTAAAAATATATTCTAATTATTCTTTCAAACCATTCAAATATATAATTTAACAATATAAATTATTCTTATTAAAAATTTTGTTTTCAATTAAAATTTAGTATTTTTCACTATTCACCCAAATATGAAAGTTATCTGAAAAACATCAAAAATTTATCAAAACTAAATTTTTATGTCCCTATTCTAAATAATAATTTTATTTTGTCAAATGGAATATAATAGTGTCAAATATTGGATCTAAAAAGGTTCACCTTTAAAAGGTTGTAAAATTGCATTTTTGAAAAATACTTCTTTTATCTGAAAATTTGAATTTGTTCTTATATTATGTATAAGAAAACACATAATATGGATTATAAAATTATATTTAGTATATAAAATTTAAAATTAAGTTAATACTTATTCATAACCACTTTTTGAACGGCTATTTTGGTAAGTCGGGGTGTGATCAAATTCAGTGTTGTGTGTAGCATAAGCTATTGAATTACTTTAAAGAAGATAGCTTACTATGAAATCTTTGGGTGTTACAATTCTTGTCCTTAAAAGTTAGTGAAGGGAACTCTAATTAGAATTCCTTCTCAAAGTTGACCCATAAGATGTGTGCTTCCTTCCTCTCCCATAGATAAAGCATCCACCACTAATGTGCCACTCCTCGCATATGACTAACCTCCAAAGAAACCCAGTACTCTATCAGGACCCGGATCAAACTGAAGGTGACCTCAATAACCTCTATCCAGATTTCCATATCCATGTCTAAAACACTACCCTCATACTTTCCCAGAGCCTGTCACTAGAAATTACACAACGACTTTCTCCATTGGTCGTCCTCCTCAACCCGATCAACCCTTCATCGATCAACTAGATTAGCATGTCAAGCATCCACTGCCTGAACCACATGCGGACGATGACCGGGAGACATAGATGAAAAGTAAACAAGGAGTTCCTAATATTTATTACTATCTAATTTAAATTAAAATTAATTTTAATTCATTCTATTCATTTTATCCATTTTAACCTTCCGAAAAAAAACCCAATTAAAACAAGAACACTAGTCATTATGATACATGTACCTCTCCTAGGTCTCTACCTTGAAAAAGGTGTAGCCTTACTTTTTCATTCAATAAGCTTAGAGTCTTTGCATCCGATCACTAGGGGACCTAAAATCCCAGGTCCTAGCTGGTCTCCTCTGGCCTATGTCACACACCAAGGTCACCTAACACTATGTCCCTACTAACCCATGAAATCCTCACTATGCCTAACCCCCAAATCTATCCTATCTCACAACTATCACCTCTGATACCATTGTATCATGACCCCCTCCCTCAAAAGATACCCCTCCTAGGCTGGCAATTAAGAAAGGTACATAATAAACCCCAAGTCTCACCTCTAGTAGGCCCCGGGTTAGAGATTATTACCAAGCGTATACAAATCTCACAAAATGGGAGGCATTACCCTTTTTTTAAACAAGATCAGGAGATAAGATGAATCATCCAAAATAAAACTCTAAGACATGATATAAAAGAAAAAAAATACATCCCACATGCATGTGAAAAATAAAACTGATACAAAATAAAAATTTTGAAAGTACCAAAAATAAAGCTAAGCAGCAACATAGAAACTATCAAGATCTAAGCTAGTAAGATCCATCACGGTCCGTAAATACTCTAGGAAACCTAAAAAAGTTTAATATACATAGGGTGATCATACATGTATACTCAGTAGTAAAACCAAAGTCTCATGTGCGCATGTGAAAGAATAATAACAATTCCCTTGTGGGAAAATAGCAGAACCAAACAACACCAAACTGGTATAATAACCATCCCAACATCACTAAGGCACACTCACCATGTAATGAAAGTCAATTAATGTAATATAATTCACATCGATGATAGTGTACCCCACACCAATTCCCAATTATTATCTATTATTTCCTAATGTAAAACGTCCTGGTGATTCCACATCTTCCAAACATACCACATCACATCCTACACGCACACACCTAGGCCTCACAACCACATCTCATCCCATCACCTCAGCCACAATCCACATCACATCCCACTCACAGACACCTAGGATGCAAACCACATCTTTTCTCATCACCTGGGCCATGATCTATATCACATCTTATCCCAAAAACACCTGGAAAAGTGCAAAACATCTCATTCCAAAAACACCTGGGAAAGCAGAACCAACCCGCACACACCTGGGCCATGAAAACCACAACCTTCCTTAAGCATCTTGGGCTACTACCGCCTAGAAGAGGGAGTGGTTAAGAGTGGGTGGCCATCCATCCATCCTACCACTAGGATGTTTGGGAAAGACACCCTCCCCCGTGATGATGGGGGTGTTCGGAACATAGTTCTCAAATAGGGTGGGGTGCAGATAGAAATCACAAGGAAATATACAAGTATATATATATATTGATACCAAACACTTAACCCAACCTACAGCTTCTCAAAAAAAACAACCAGATCACAATACTGTCAACTTTTTTGCTACCTTTAAATGCACGACACCACACAACAAGCCACAAACCCAAACCATATTCCAAAAAATTAATTTAACCAATTTCTATTATTTGTTAAAAAAATATTTATTTATTCTATTAACCAACCCAAATCATGTTGTTCAAAACTTCATTAGAAAATATTTATTCATTCCATTACAATCTAGGAAACTACCACACACAACACACAACAAGTGAAAGATAAAAATCCATACATGGAGAAACTTTGGGTGGATTACCCATACAAACCATCACCATCCTTCTTCAAAGTCATCCCTCTAAAACCATCCACACACAACAACATCTAGCAACACTTCCCTGTAAAACCCAATCATAGCACTACTACCCCACACTTCTTATCTATTATACAATCAATAAATCTATCAACCTAATATCCCAACACACCACCCAAGCCATTCCACAACACACAATTGTTCCCACAACCACACCACAGCACAAACAAGGTCAAACCCACACTTCAAATCACTCTATGTACCAAGGAAAAACACAATTCTCAGATTTGATGAGGTATCCCTTATTTAATTCTGCTTGTTAATTCAGGGAAAATCACATGAACAAAGATATCATGGGGATTTAATTCATTAGAAAAATATATGTGATTAACCAGTCTCCATTTAGGGTGATACCACAAGAACAATAACCAAAATAGAAACACAACAGATTTAACCAGAGCCAAAAAATCCAACAACAGCCACCATTTTAAGTGGGGAATTCAACCCATACAATCACAACATCATAATAAATATCAAGGTTATAAAAATCAGGTGATCAAACCCAATTTCCCATTAATTTCAATTAACCAATTATTTATCTTCAATTAGGTTGGCATAACCATGATCCACATGTGAACAAAAGTAAAATCCCTCCAACATTTTTCACAATTAAAGAGAGATGAAGGAAATCCTACCTCAAAGAAGCTTTCCAACTCACTCTATGCACTGCAGGGCAAAGAAGAATGCCCGCAATTAACAACTACACCACTAGAAATGCAAATAAACCTATTCCACACTATAATATTTGTAAAATGCTTCCCAAACATACAACTCAAGACACCCCATATCATGGTATTAAATACCAAGGGAGAACAAGAGAAATGTATGAGAAAGAGGATAAAACTCACCATGGATCGACCATATATTTCCAATAAATAACCACCAAGATCAATGGATCGAAGACAGAGGAAGAGGTATTGAAGAGTTCCTCGGGGTGCCAAGGGTTTTTTTGGATTGAGAGGAAGGAGAGAAAACAACTGAATGAATGAAAGTTTTGTCAAACATAATTTTAAAACAAACGTGGATAAAGGAATTACACGATGTGTAATACCCTTTTATATCATGTAGTACCTGGGGTTCGGTTTCCATTGAAAAATGCCTCACCTCTTCTTTTATTTTATTTTTTAAACCCTGAAATATTACACACTATGAAACCCTCCAGACAAGCCATGAAACATAGTTTCATTTCATGTAATACTATTACATGATGTTTAATCCCATTTTTCATCATTTAGCAATTGAACCTCTCCAAACTCTCTTTGATCCTCCCCCGAACATCTCCAACAACCAAAACCTACAAAGTAACAGACCAGGGGGAAGGACTGTTATAGATTTCATGGAATTTACTCAATTACCATTTCAAACTGTGGTACTCAATTCATGTCATAATTTTATATAAGATTATAAGAGTCTTTGAGACTTAATCACAATTGAGTATAGTATTCCACACCCAGAAAAATGGTCAGTTAGAGAAGATCATTCAGGTTTTGAAGAACATGATTCAAGTATACACGTTGGTTTTCTTCCATAGCTAAGAGGATCATCTACCCTTTGTGTAGTTATTTAAAAAAAATCTTTCACCATCAGTTCATCACTATTTTAGTCCTTGTATGGGAGACCCTATAGGTCACCACTATACTAGTTGGAGCCATGGGAGAAAATGCTTAGGATACTAAATCTTTTCTATGAAATGGAAAGGAAGGTATAAATCATCTAGGTGTATATGAGGACTACCGAGAGCTATCATAAGTCATATGCAGACCAATGATAGATTCCTTGGGAGTTCCACGTGGAGATCATCTTTTCCAAAATATCTCCCTGAAGCAAGGATTTTGGAGATTTGGACAAGGTGATAGGCTATCTCCAAGATTCTTAATCCATTTTCAGTTACAATGAAGGATTTTTTAAAGGATATACTACTTGAACCTACCATCTTAGTTAGACAAGGTGCATAGAATTTTTTCACATATCCTATCTGAGGATATATTTTCATCAAATGTCACATGTTTTGTATTGAGGTGAGCTTGAAATTAAAGATGAATCTTCCCTCTCAAAGTACCTGATAACCATAAAGGATTGATATAATAATTCCCTTCATGGAAAATTATTTTCCTTGGGTTCATGATTGTTCAAATCATGAGAACCTTGAGGATAACTCACGAGGGTCGAAGAACCAAATGTGAGCTCAGTATCGTCACCTGTCTAAGTTGTTTTTTTTCTTTCTAGGGAGAAAATAATTGAATAATGATAGAATATAATTAATCTAAAATTTCTATTTGACACTTTGGAATATTTTTAATAGTATTTTGAAATTAAGGAATAGATTTAGTATGGGATTCCAGGGCATGTAGTGCCTCGGTGCTGATATATTAAAAATATTAAATATAATATATCATTTGCACACTACTTTTCTTAAATAATATAATAGATACTAAAAAAATGTTTCAGTTGAGAAAACTAAAACTGCCTTTAAATTTGGATCATGGGTTTTACCTTAGGTGTGAAATAAGTCAGGTTGGCATTAGATGCTCTGATAGAGTTCAATCATGGTTGGGTTAAATGAATTAAATTAAATTAATAATTTAATTGCAATTTAATTTACAAACTTTACAAACTATTATATTTAAACCCCTCTATGGATAATTTACTAGGTTTATCAACATAACTGTAGAGTATGAAAAAAATGGAGAGGGATAACTTTGGTTACAAGCGTGTTGGTGGATGATCATGAAATCATCGATAGATCATCAGAGTATCATGGGGTTTGTTATCGTTTATGGAGTTTTTGAATCTCACCAATGATAATGAAATATAATCTTTCTTCATTAGAAATTGATCCAACCTAATTTAGGGGATTTTATTTTATGTTTTATTTCCCCATTCATGATTATTGAGACGAATGTGAATTAATTCATTCTAAATTACTTTTTGGATTGTTCTTTATAATTTTTTCTAATGTTTGTTTTATCTTAATAGATTAAGGAATTAGATATTTATTCTTCATTTAATCTATTTATTTGATAATCCACCCCATGTTTTAGATCTCTATGATGATGTAAAAAATTGACATGGATTTCATTTGATTATCACTTTTGTGGTTCATGCCTTTCTCCCTCTATTTTTTGATGTTTGTCAATAGTGTGTTGATAGGATAATAATTCGACAATAATAAAGTTAATGATAATTTTTTAATAATTCATTGCTGTAGTAGATCATGGTTATGAGTTTTTTGGGGGTTTGGAGAAATGACATCAGTGTGGTGATGATGACATGAATCTGATGATGTTTTGTACGATGGTAGATTCAAGATTCGAATTGAGCTAGTATCTTTGGAGGTGTGATGAAGGGTGATCCTAAGAAATGGGTGGCCAAAATTCATCCACTAGTGAATATGGGGATCCATTTATGGAGTGGTTGATCTATATTTCATGACATAAGTTGTATGGGTTCTTTGAGATGGTGATGAAGGTGTACTTAAACCATGGTGTGGTTGGAATCTATCCGACGTTGATGGTGAAGGTCTGGTTTACATGATCCAATTCATTATGGACAAGAATCATGGTGTAACTAAAGGCTTCAGTGGTGATGGTGAATACATGTGAACAAGATGGAGTTTATGTTAATTTTTTTGATACTCGGGGTTTACTTCAGAAGAAAAAAGGCCATGTAGACCCCTATGTATGGTGCATAGGGTTTACAAGGTGAGTTAAATATCACATGTTGTGTAGTGTACTGACATAAAGTCTAACCCTTATCCATCAAATTCAATGTATATATGGCTTACATTACCTAAAGACCATGTGACCCCACACACCATGTGTCATAGGACACACCCTATATTCTTTGAAAAGTGTATAGGCTTGGGAAGATAGAACGCACTGAGTGTTGTCCTAACCTGTATATGTCATGTTCTATAATGACACATCATTTATCTATGGTGGTACATGTTGTGTGAGATGGTGGGATATGGTTTGTGCCATTTTTAGTGAGATACTCCATGTACCCTATGAGAAACACCATGTACTCTTTATAGGGATAGTTAGAGCCCATTTTTCTTCTCATTATAGCTGTAGTATGATATTGAGTGAGTTTTATTGAACCATTTTAGTGTGATGTGTTTCATTATCTCATCCCTAAGAGTTTTTAGTGTGGTATCATGTCCTATGAATATGATGAGTGATCCCCTATATGAATTAGTCTGGGATAGAGTTTCATATCCCTCCATGTGGCCCGAGGTGTGATCATCAATAATTTCTCCCTAGGTTGGGTGAGGAATCATATGTATGAAATCTAGGGCATGTGATACCCTTCCTAATGGGTTAATACAGTTAGGGTTAGGTATCCCACAAAGGCCCTGGGTGTAACCCCCTATATGTGTATCGATATCTGTTATCATCTGGTGAGATGTATCCCAGTCGAGTGAGTATCTTGGGTGGAACCTCTCAGATCCTATGTGTTTCTTAATGGAAATTCTCAATGAGTATATTATCTCATGTGAGTTTCATCGGTAAAGCATGGAATGATGAGGGATTTTATTCAAACAAATGTTAACTTTGAGACTCTAGTATAATCCTAGGCTAGCAGTGAGGATGTGAACCAACCTTGAGAGTTGGAGTCTTCCATTGAGAATATATGGGTTATCCAATTTATTCCCATGTATTGGGATTTAGATACGACTCTCCCTCTCTATCATTTATTCTTTTTGGTTAGTGATTTTTGGGTTTCCTACTAGGTATGTTTATACTCCCCCATGCACAGGCTCTGCCCACACATGTCATGTCTTATAAAAATGACATGCCTTTCAATAAAGTCCTAGGATGAGCAAGAGTATGTGAAGATTAGTCATGATAGACATAACATAGATGGTTTTGGGAGTTTCGTATTGATATTAGTTCACAATTTTATTAGAATTTTGGATTCTTTTGTAGTTTTGGTGGGCTTGTAATTGGCCCTTTTTCTTTTCCATATACATTTTCACACTCTAAAGTTGGATTTATTGTTGTAAATTCATTTATATAATCATTTGGTTATATTTTAAACAATAAACTAGTGTATAGAAATGTGTTCATTTATATAGTTACTCTAGTATAAGGCATCCCATGTGTATGTTATCCTTATTTAGCACTATTATCTTCCCCATAGCCTATTTGAGGCCAAATTGGGGTGTCATTATCAATGCAACATTAGCCAAGAAATCCTTGGTGGGTCGAGTCATGAAAATGGGAACTTGGTTACTTATTGAGCGATCTGCACTTATGTTACACTGGTTGGTACAAACACTATTAGTGTCTCCCCAGTCATGCTAGGCACTAGGTCTATGATGGGGTTTCATTTATAATGAGGATAGTGTGAACTAGTAAGATGAATCATGGATGTTTGGACTCAGCATATGTTGGTATTTGGTCTGTAGTAAATTGATAAAGTTAGATACACCTCACGTTAGGTCCTAGGGTACAAACCATGACACTTTTTTCACTTGATTTTTGGATCACATTGGTGATATCTTTTTCTTGATAATTTCTTCTCATTTCTCATATTTTTGAAGTAGCTTTATTTTGTTCCTTTTTATTATCTATCATTGGACTTGTGGTTACTACTTTTTGTATGCTTGACCTATTGTCTTTGTGTCATTTTTTAAAATGTTTTTTAAAGATACTTGAAAAAATAATTTTGAATTAAAGTCTCTCATGTTGGGTTTTTAAAATGGATTTCAACATGGGTGTTTTGGTTTAAAGAAGAATTAAGTTGGTGAAAGGTTTTTAAAGTGTTTGTTTTCATGTAAATTAAAAAAATTGAAAGTTTTTTAAATATATTATGTACTTGATATTGATTTTTTACTTTCTCTTGTTTGAAAATATTACTTTATATTCATACATTCAAACAATCATTTATAAATTGAATTATGAAATGAATAGCATAGATTCATCTGATGGTGACCTACAAGGTTGTTTAGTTCACTCCAATTTATTATAGGTTCTAGTTTTTATCTAAAATCATGTTTTTTCTTATGGAAGTTGTCAGGTGAGTTTGGTTCTATTGATAAACCAGAGGTTTTATCGAGTTGTCTTTAGGATTGGATCGAGTTTATTTTTCAGTTATTGTTGTATCAGCCAAGACAACCATTCTTGTAGTTGTTTTCATTTATTTTTCTATATCTAGTTATGCCATGAATGTTTTTTACTTTAATGGTTAATGTTTTATGTTTATGTAAATTGGTTGAATTAGTGTTGTTGTTTTAGTGTTGTTGCTTATGACTCATTGGAAATTGGTTGAATTAATGGTTAATGTTTTATGTTTATTTTTTCATGTTTATTTGATATTATGTTGATGTACAATATAAGAATGTTTTATGAAATACCTTTTAAAATGTTTTGTGTTCTTTTAACTCTTATATAAGTGTGAAATAATTTCCAAATTTTATCATTATTGGTGATTGGACACTCATCATTAGCCTAGGGGGCTCAGAAACGCCCCTTAAGTCAATAGCGGGCTAGTTCGAGTGATGTTTTAGATGGTAGGTCGGGCCAATTCATTATAAAATGGTATCAGAGCCTAGGTTCCTTGGTGGGATCCTATTTTTAATGATTAAACCTATAATTATTTTATTGTTTCATGGTATAATAAGCAGATAAAGGTTTTTGGGTACTAATATTTAAGGTTAAGTAGCATCTATCTATTTCTTTCTCATCATGAGCCTCAAGCTACTGAGGAAAGTTCAGTTTTTAATTTTAAATTTGATATTTTTCTATTTATTTCTGATGTATTTTGATTTTTGATGATTCTTTTTATGCCCCTTGAGTATGTAACTTATTTTGGGGGACTTCCCTTTAGTTTGGGGTAGAAATGGAGGATAAATGGAGATGCATGATTTGCACACACAGTCTATCCAAATGTGAAATGCTTGTGTTTATTGGTTTAGTTACCATAACCAAGTGTGTTTCATGGTTGGGGCATGGTTTTACAACCTATGTTTCCAAACCATTCATAGCCTTTATTCTTTCCTAGTTTAGTGGACTTGACTTCTCTCAATTATGGACTACTCCTAAATTGATTCAAACATATTAGAGAGGAATTGAAGAGGTTTTTGATGCCATTTAGATGAGGTATTGATGGACTTTGATTGATGGTTGTGTATTTGTTGAATGTTCTTAGTTTAAAATATTTTTTTGGTAAATGATGGAATTTTATTGAAATGATTAATTTTTGAAAAAAATTAAATTTTATGGAAGGTCAAAAAAAATAAAATTCCCTTAGTTTTTTAAAACGTTTATAAAGTGGTTGTTTCTACTGTGGTATTTGGAAAAAAATATTTAACAAGGGGAAAATATGATTTTTTAAATTTTTTATTCAGGTTAATCCCAAATGTTATTGATTTAAAAATGAAATTTATAAATTGTTTTGGTATAAAAAAATTCATTAAAAAATGTGCATATTAGAAAATTAGAGTTTTGTGAGATGTCATGTTTTATTGATGTGTGTTTCATGATGCTCGATTTTTTTTAATAATTTTTTGTATTTATTTTTAAGTTCTTACATTGTTGGAGTGTGTTCTCAAAATTAATTAGTGTATTTTTCTGATTTTAAAATAAAATTACATTTTCTTGGTGTGATGTTGATGTGCCTTGATTCAGTGATTTATGTTTTTAGATTTTATCTCCAACTTATGATGGGATAGTTTGGTTTAAGTTTTAAGGAATGAAAAGATGTTTTTCAAGTCCTGAATTTTTTATAGAATGCTTCTCAGAAGTTTAAAATAGTTTCTTTGGCTCTAGAATCTACCTAGACTCTGAGTATAGTGGTGGAATCATAACCTTCTCTTCTCTCAGACCACAATATAGACTTCTTGAACCATAGTCTACCTACTTTTTTAGTGATATATGTTCTATAGAAGCATGAAGGTGGTTAAAATGTATTTATTTTTTCTTAAAATATTTGACGAAACCAATAACTTCAAGGGTGAGAGATGCAGTGATCCTGTTTATCATATCAAGCAGAGTGTGGATTGAATTTATGGTACCTTCTTAGCTATGGAAAGGTATGTTTTGGGAGTTTTTTTAAATTGTGTTTATACAAGGGTTCTATAATGTGGTTGTGAAATTATATATAATTGTGATCTTGTGAGCCTTAATCAGGTTGTGCAATTTGTGAAGGAGTACGTTCATTAATTGTCAAATTTGATCTTGTTCTCTCCAGGGCTAGTTATCAATAATTTAGATAAGTAAAGGTTCTTCAAAGGTGTTTTTGCCCAAATTTTGGTTTAGTTATTATTTCTTATAAAATAATATCTATTTAGGGGATAGTCGAGTATGCCATTCAGGTGGAAGAAAAACAATATAAGAAACCAGCGTTGGGTGATTCATTAGTTCCATCTAATGGGACTGAAGTTAGGCTGATGGTTGTGAAGTAGGGGAAAGATAATACTGAGTTAGAATTTAAGGCTCCTTCTCATAGGAAGAAGATACCTCTATGTGCTTCTAGTGTGGGGATTCAGGGCACTCTAATCCCTCCAATATAAAATATCTTATAGTTTTCTTCCATTGTGGAAATTTATTTAAACATTAGAAGTTTTCTAAGATAGGTTTTTGTAAGTATTCTTGGGCTTGATTTTTTATGAATGTTGGATTGTTTTGGGACCTCTTTTTGTGGTTTTATGATAGTTTGATCTTTTGGGGCTTTTAATATTCTTTTTTTTACTCTAGTGGATGGCTCTTTTTCATAATATACCTTTTGGATGGTTATGAATGCCATTTATCTAGAATTCCTTGTTCTTTTCTAGATGGTTGTGAGATTTGGTTATTTGTGCCTCAATATTTTGATGTCTCTCTCTTGAGAGTTATGAATTGTGATTCTTGGTGGTGTTGAGATAAAGAGATACTTTTATTTAGACATGGGTAATTTCCTTGGGTGCATGATTAGGTAAATAGGGTGGGTGATGCACTAGTTTATATTATGCACTAGCTGGTGTTTTTCTTTGACCATTATGGATTCACCATGTAAGGGTGATCTGGGTTGTGAACCTAGGTTACCCATGTGTGTTATATTACAAGGTTTGTAATCATGTCTCTCTTTGTGTTTATTGTGTTTTTTCCATAATTTTTTGTTGTATATGTGCTTTTGGTTTTATACTAAGTTTGTATCATGGTTTCTCAGTTTTTTTGAGTTTGTGTCTCTTCATTGTTTTCTATTGTTTCACCATGTAATAGGTATTCTAAATGATGAGGAGACAATGTTGGGTCTCCTTTACTTATTAGGGATTCTGTTTAGGGTTCATTTTTTATTTTTATAATAAATGTAAAAATTAATAATTATGGATAATTTGTTGAACATTTTTAGAATCATGTATGTTTTTATTTGAGTTTTGTTTGTGTTGAGAAGTTATCTCTAGTTGATTTTTCTTTGAATCTTTTATTTTTTATCACCTTCTGTTTTTACTACAGGCTTTCTAGGTCCATAAATTGACATATTGGGGATAATTGTAATACCCACATGTCACTATAGTGTGTTATTTAAAATATTTTACCATATCATGGTTCACCAAGAGTATCGGTAATTTTTTGGGTTGGAAATTTTGATCTTGGGTTGTTTTATGGGTGTTGCACTGCTTACCCACATGGTTAGTATTAAACATGGGGTGATCGTGTGGAGGGTAATGTCATGAAGATAGTGTGTTTTTACATGGTATTTGAATGGTTTTTCAAACCATTTAGATATTACTAGGTAATTGTGTCTCTTTTTTTGTGTTTAATGGTACTCTTGCATGGTTGGCACATAGGTTGGAAGACCATGCAGTCTACCCAAGTTTTTAAGTATTATGGTTTTCTAATTTTACCCCTTTCAAATTAAAGAGGCATTAACCCATATCTTCTCCCATATAGATTTTTTAACCCTATTATCCCTAGGAGGATCTCCAAGAATTGTCCCCCTTTGATTCTTGTCTTTTTCATAGATATTTTTGAGTGATTCCAAGGAAAGAACATTTTCCCTTTTTCTTTATTCTTCTTACTTCCATATTTCCAAGGTTTCCTATTTCTTCTAGAACCCTAATTCACTTTGTAAAAGGAATTAGATTTGGGATGGTCATAACCCAGTGTTATGGTATCTTATGGATTGTATAAGAGATATCCTTACTTGTTTGGGTGTTCATCATTGAAGGCATCGTGTTTTGGATTATTTTTTACTTCTTCTAAGTAGGTATTTCTATTTAATTATTTTATTTTGGAATTAAAAGTGTGATTGATAATTCTAAATATCTTTTAATTTAATTTATAAATATATGTGATATCGATGTGATGTTTGTACATCATTTTTATAAATTTTGAGCTTGGCATAAATGTATTATTATGTGAATTTCAGGTTTTCACTTTTAAAATGGAACATTTTCATGTTCCAAGAATTTATGAAATTATTATGAGGATTTTTGAAATGGTTTTGATAGTTAGTTTAAAATTTTGATCCCATTTTGGTTTTTAAAGAGTGAAAACTAAATTTTAAAGTGAAATTTGTTTTATAATGATTTATTGATATTGAAATAATTTAAAAGGGATTTCTTCGATGAATTTCAAATGTTTCTTAAAATGATTGTATCCTTATGCCTTGGGAAATGAATTAATGTATATTTAAAATAAATTTGGTTGAAATAAAATTCCCTTGGACTTGTTTTGTATTTCACAAGGGAAACTCCATGTTTTAAAGGGTAGATTTGAAATATAAATTGTGTGTGTGGTTTCAGTGGTTTTATAAAGGAATATAAAGTTTTGATTTTTGAAATGGAAATTTCTTGGGATTATAATCTATATTTTATGATAAAGGCACAATATTTATTTTATAAATAGTGTCTTTTTAATTTTTTGAGACCCTCTAGATTTCTCCTTGGTGTTTGTTTCCCCTTGTGTGGGTTGTTCATCAATAAAAAATGACTATTTATCAATTTTTAAGAAATGTTATTATATATTCCATTAATGTGTAAATTTTATGGGGATATTCCTTGTGATGGTGATATATATAAGGGAGAGTTATTGTTTATTCCTTGTGAGTTGATCATGGATTTATTGTCTATATAAATATACTTTTCATTGATTATGGGAACCTAGGTACAAAGTGGGAGATCTATACTTAAATTACATTAGTTGGTTCACATGATACTAGTGTCCACATTATTCTAGGGACTAGGGATAGAATGGGATTATATTTTCTATGAGGTTGGTCTGGGATAGTCGAATGGATTTTGGATGTTTAGATTCAGCATATGAAAATAGTTAGTCTATGATAAATTGATAAAGTTATATGCATCTCACATTAGGTCACAAGGTTGAACCCATGACACTCTTATTACTAGATTAGTGGATCACATGGGGGAAATATATCTAGTTCTTGATTGTATAATCCCCTTACTTATATTGTGGTGTCACCTTTATCTTTTTTGTCTTCATTATTGGTCATTGTACTTTTGGTTCTGATTTTTGTATGCTTGACCTATTGTGTTTGGTTCATTTCTTTTAAAATGGTTTTCAAAGATGTTTGGAAATCCCATTTTTAATTAATGACTCTCGTGTTGGGTTTTTAAGTGGATTTCAAAATGGGTGTTTCGGATTATTTAGGGATTATTTTGGTGAATTTTTTTCAAATTTGTTGCATGCATATTAATAAAAAAATGTAAAGTTATATAAATATATTATGGAATTGAATAGATTTGATGGGTGGTGACCTACTTATTGTTTTAGATCACACTGAGTTATTTTAATTTCCAGGTTTCTGTTCAAATCAATTTTATCCTTAAGTCTAATATTGGGTGAGTTGGGAGGTGTTGATAAACCAAATATTGCATGGGTTTTCTTTAGTCTTGCATTGAGTTTGTTTTTTAAATTATTGTGGTGTCAGCAAAGATGACCATTCCTTTAGTTTCTTTCAATTATTTTGTTGTATCTATTTTTTCCACGAATTATTATTTTCTTTTATTTTTTGTCATGTTTATTTGATACTGTGTGGATGTTTAATGTAAATAAGGTTCATGAAAATCCTTGTAAAATGATCCCCTATATTTTAACTATGATATGAGGGAGAAACCATTCCCAAAGTCATTATTTTATAATTCCCTAATGCTTATTATTATCCCATGTGGGTCGGTAATGCCACTGAGGTCAGCGGTGGGTTGGGTCAGGTGACAATTCAAATGGATGCCTAGACTAATTTATTACACAATTCTATGTAGGATAAACAAACCAAATTGTGGTTTTCCAAAACTATACACCAAATACCAGGATCCCACTGGATTTCCAACTATCATGGAGGTACCATTTTCACAATTTAAAACACTTTAAAAGGATCATTTCATTAATCCAAATCCATCATTAATAAAGTAATTCAAACAAACCCAAAACTGATTATAAACATGCTTAAAACTCATTTTAAACATCAAATAGTTGTCCAAATTAAAAATAATGTTCAAGAAATAAAAACCAAACCTTTAAAAAATTTAAAATATCTTTTAAAAAATAATCAAGCATGCAAGATTCATATGACAATCCTTTTTATAAAATCACATACCTCAAACACTCAAAATCATCCACAACTAGATGAAATCCACAAGTAAAAAAGTAGAATATACTTATAGAAGGAAAGGTGAAACTATAAACAAAATATCCTCATAATAAAATCATATCCAATAAACCCCAAGCTTTCATATCCTTTGATAAGATAAAAAACCAAAAGAATAAGTAGGAAAAAACAAAAGAATATAAAAAACACTTACTGTGATGATCTTTGAATACCCTGGGTTAAAACCCACAAAATTCACAACAATTATAGAGGAGTTAAGAATTACTTAAAATATAGATAATTCCAAGTTTGATACTATACAATATAAGGGATAATAGGTTTAAATAAAAACAAGGGAATATAGAGAATCCCACAATTTTAAAATCTTGGCTGATGGGTTCACAATAAGAAATAGGATCCATAAGGTGAATCCCTTCCACTCAATAAGAAACTGGATCCATAAGGTGAATCCCTTACACTCAATTATTTTTTGGACTAAAAATTTGGTTTAATATATGAACCATAGTTACATAAACTCAATATCACCACCATGATAATTTATAATGTGAATAATATATTCACATCATGAATCACTACTGTAGTAGTGTTGCATCTCCTTCAAAGAGATAAAACATCCAAAATATAAATAAGTCTTGAAGACAAAAAATAATTTTATACTTTAAATAAATACTAGAAAGTGTCACTTAGGGTTTATGTTCCTAATTTTCAACCATTTGAGCATAGTTTTCACACTCTTTTACTTCACTACATCCTATGTTTTGATGTTAATAACATTTGTTTCCTATTTAGAAATCCTACTATTATTATCATCATCATATTCCTTGGAACCTATTATAACTAAATTTTCCTTTGAAATATTTTGTTCACTAATATAACTCATCACATTAATCATTTACTGATATATCATAAACCCATTTAGGAGGTAAAGTTACATTCACTTTAACTTTTGATTGAAATGATATTTTATTTGTTTACATTAAACTTGTCTAAGACCAAATATACTCCCACTAGACTCTTGAACTGTTTCTTAAACCAAATGGAGTGAACATGTGTCTCAAAACATGGTTTTGGGTTTGAATATGGTTGCACAATCCTTTCATGCCAGGTTTACCAATTTTTTCAAACCAGATGTAGGAAAATCTCAATGATGACCACATCTATAATGAGCTACAGGCTTGTTTTACAAAGGAAAGTGGTCGATGGGGTTATTTTACCAATGACATTTAAGAAATCATATTGGATAAAAGTATGGGAGGATGGGATCATCAAATACTGTTGGGTAGAATTAGTTCATACTTTAGGAATCTCTTATATATTTAAGATATGTTAATGAATCATTCTCTGATCTTGATACAAGACTAGTTACCCTTCCATTTTAGAACTGATTGTCGATCATTTTCATGAGAATCTACACATCCCAGGGGTATCCCATTGGCATAATCATCTTTATTTATTAGACATTATCCATCTAGTTACGTGTTATTATTCGGAAATGATGGTTTAGGGGTTGTTATATTTTTATAGTCATACAATTGGGATATCTATAGTTTATCTCCATTTAGGATGAAGGAAAGTTTTTTTGGTGTCAGGATAAAGACCATTAAGGGTGTTTTCTATGTATCCTTTTTAAGGGAATCAAAACCCACTTAGTTTAGTTCTCATTTAATGGGACATGGTGGGCCTTTTAAGATCATGTGGTAAGGACTATTCTATGAAATTTAATGTCATGTGGTAAGGAAGTCTCTGATAAAGGTACCTAGAAAACATTAGTGTGAGAATAGTGCATGAGATACCCTTTTGGATTACCTTAGAGATAATATGGAACCATGAGGATGAGTTTACATTATATGGGATATACTCGTGTAGATATGATTCACACTAGGAATGTGGCCCAATGGAGATGCACTAATATCTTAAGAGATATGGACTTGTGGAAATGATTCCCACTAGGAATGTGGACCAAAGAGAATGTAATAGTGGGACCCATAAGTTATATATTCTTATGGGTGAGGGTATGGTACTATTGGTAACATCCCCTAATAGAAAATGTTTTATATGAGATATGGAACTAACAGACAGGGTGTCCAGACTCACAGGGATGTGGTTAGAAGTGGGAAGGGTGTAGATTATCTCTTGATGGATATGGCCTAATGAGACCAATGTTGAAGGATTTATAATGCTAGGTTTGAACCTTGAGGATATTTCCTACGTATTTTGTCGATCTAAGAATCAAATCTCATGTAGTTCGATAATTTAAGAGGGACTTATGCATATGAGGCTACCCGAATTCATTTCATTGGGATTGAATCCCATTTAAAAGGACATTCATTTGGAAATTACTCCTATTGAGTAGGCCCATGTTGGAGTCATTTGTGTCATGTTAATGAAATGGTAATCATAGATCTCAAATCCCAAGTGGTTCATTTCTAATGTGATAAAAAATAGATAGAAAAATATCAAACACCTCACATGGGAGTTACAGATTAAATCTATATGGGGATTACACACTAGGGTTACACTGAAATTCTCCATTGGGATTATGTACCTCTGAAGGTAATGAAGATAAAATCAAATCTTACACCTAAGTATTATGAACATATTTGGGTTATTTTGGTATGAGGATTAAACACATAAGCTTCACTAAGATAAGTATGATTATGAGTCTCATGGAGGATATGGCTCCACTATAGAAGAATTATGAGCATCTGAAGGGAACATTAAAATGTGAAAGCTTCATATATGGGGGGAATTATTATATAGAGCACAAGCCTTAGAACGGAATCCTATGTATCATTTTTATGATAGGAATCATACTCCTCATAGTTTGAATCATGGGTATCTTTGTCATAAAAGGTGTGAAAACATATATATGAATGGTACTTATGCATATGAGACTTCATGGGGATGCTTCATTAGAAGTATATCCATTTGGAGGAATGGAATATATAGCTAATTCTTACACCTAAATAGTATTCCCATATTTGATGGGTTTTTTTAATATGTTAATGGAATGATCATTGTGAATCTCTAATCCAATTTGAGTCATGATCGGTGTGTGAAATAAGAGATAGTGGTATATTAGATGCATTGTTTATTGGTTTGGGGCTTACATATATAGGACATCCTAAGAGGATATGATTATAATCCCTATGATGGATATGGATCTAGGATTAATGTCATAGGATTTTACATGGAATATTGTAAATATGCAATCTATATAGGGTTTCATGGTTTACATGGGTAATATACCATTATAGAAATAGTGATCATGTATATATTCATTGAATATGAGGGATCGATACTTATAAAGGCATCATAATTGTCTTTTTTATGATAGGAATAAGATTCCTCAGAGTACACATGGCCATTTGACTATTGATGGACCAAGGGGGGGGAACTGGACTAATCTTATAAGGATTATGTCCTCATAGTTTTGGGAGTGTTGGAAGATATTAAGGGATATATCCTTATGGGAGAAGGATTTAGGTGAGTTTGAATGGAACCCATGAGTTCTAGTTGATTTCATAAATTTAATGGGTTTATGAACTTTTCTTGAAGAAGGAAAGGTCATGTTCTTTACATGAAGGCTATGGAGTCACACGAGCATACAAGGACATGAGGACCATGATATCATGTAACTTGTATAGGTTTGGAAAAGTTTATGGTTTTGACACATCACCATTGGGTTATCTAGAAATCCCATGACCAATAATTCATCATAAAATAACATGACTGGGGGTTTATTATGTGATCAGATCATGTGAAAATATTTCTCATTCCTCTTGCTTTTTTCTTATGTTACTCACAAGGTTTTATTAAGTAGAAGATCTTGAGATCACATGATTTCTTCACTCTAAAAAACTCATTCTCATTCTTCTATTCCTATGTGTTCCCATATATGTGTTTTTTTTATTTCTAGGTGGTTTAAAGATGTCACTCTCCTATATCTATGCCTCTTCCCATGGTGTAAAATCATTTCCCCATGTTTAAGTTGGCAGAAGGTTTGTCTGGATAAGTCATTAGTTTCTCACGTGTCATGTGTGACTGAGTTACACATCATCAGTCAAGTCTCCTAGAAGATCATGTGAAGAATAATGATAGTTATAATGGTTCATCATGGATAGCCTCATCCTAGTGTTTTTGAATGATCTGATTTTTATGGGGTAGTCCCCTGACTCTAGGGGTTTCACATAGAGAATAGTGACCATGTGAACGCCCTGTTATGGACAACCTTGCTTCACCAATTCATGTGTTTGGTTCATCACCAATTCAATAATATGACTCTCCATGCATTTTTTAAAGAACAAATATCATGTTAAGTCCCCTTAGTTAATAGAATTCCCTTACATTCGATGTTTTGTGTGAATTGGTGTAGTGGGTTATGTGATTATGTGTCCTTGTAAGGGTTATGTGATCATATAACTCAAATGCATGACCCTAAAATGGTCATTCTCATTATTATTTTTCATTTTCACCAAAAATGGTACTTGTATTTTGAGTATTTTCCCAACATCAATTTTTACATCATTCATCTAGTTTTAATCAACAAATTCCCCCTCATAAGAGAAGTCTAGAAGATGGAGCAAGGACTCAGTTTTGAAGAATTAAATTCCTACCAGAATCACTTAATCTTCCACCCACTATCCTTCTGGGTTAATCTTGGTATTATGAGTGAAACCTAGTATTATTTTGTAAGTATTATAAATAGTATTGAAGAGGGTAATACCATTTCAGTCTTGACTCAAGCCTCTATAGCTCTCATAATTTTTTCTATCGCATGGTTACTTTGCAAGATCTCATCGCATGAATATTTTGTGTGATTAAACTGCATGATCTTTCCATGTAGACAAATTTATCAGTCAATTTATATATACCCTAAAGTTAAACACTCATGTTAATCACATGCCAATGAAGTTTTCCAATCGATCATTCTATAGGCATTTAAATGTCACACAGGTTTCCTACCCCTTATATGGTCAAGAGATAATGTGACCCCTCTTTACATATATGATTGTATGAATCAAGATAAATCACAATATCTTTTGAAAATTTTAAAATATGCTTATTATAATGTTTACTTATTATTATTTGGTCTATATGGATTCAAGCACATAGGACTTTTCCAATTCAGCCTTCCAAAGGGCTAGGATTGCTGGGAACAATAATATTGATCCCCATCACTGAGTTTTGTATGATAATGAGATTCTAAAGAATTTTATTCTAGTAAAGTTTTAGGGTTATATTTTGTTACACTAACTTCCCTAATATAGTTTCATCCCTTTATATGACACTGTTGTTCCATTTCCCAACCACAATCTTCCATCTTTCAAATTTTATTCCTCCTGTTCTTGTATCTAGGTGATCATTTATGAGAATTACCAAATGTTCCTAGCACCGTTTCATGGGTTATCTTATGCATTGAATAATTCACGTATGATACTAAAAAATCATGATCTCACTCACTGACCTATTTCCTAGAGTTATGCAAACATACTCTCTTTTTCATTGGACAATCTGAAGTGTGGATGGAATTAGAAAGTGGGACTTATGTCCCAGAAGAAATTTTTTTGATGAATGGGTGTGGCCACTCTGGGTTAACCAGGACTCTATAGATATTTTTTATTACCTTTATTACATCAATATTTATGAGGCATCATGGATCATGTATATCATCATGTTCTATCCTCCATATATTCTTTGAGAAATTATCAGTTACCAGCATCCCAACACTATCTCTTTTCACATTCCCCATAGAGAGGTGTGAATCATCCTATGTTACATCAACCATCTAGGGGAATACCTTATATTGGGGAAATTTATAATTTTATCCTACCTAATATTACTATTTTTATGAACTTGAACATACTCCCTTCTTAGCTCGATATATTATCATTATCATGTGGGAGAAGCTAAAGAATGACCTAGGACTACGCTCAATCATTTCATTAAAAGTTTGGATATGTATTTTCTTTTTCTGAAGAGGGTATTTTCCAACTATGGAACTGTAGAGACCCGAAGCTTAACATTCATGAATATTACATTACTTTTGAGGAATACTTAGTACATAACAAAAACACACACACAAGGATCGTAATAGTTTAGTGTCTTTGGAAACTCAGAATATAATCTTCTAATCCTGGTGAAAGATCTTCAACATCTCCCATAAAGATCTTTTTTTTATACATAAAACCTTTCTTTATATCCTGGGGAAAAGAAAACATAAAAGGGTGAGATCAAATTCTCAGTAAGGGTAAACAAAATAAAAATCAATCACATCATATTCATAATAACATAACTTTTGGAAATCTTAACCTGCAAAAGAGATCATAATTTCATAACATGGGATAACTCATGGAAGTGAAATGTAATCACAATAATCATAACTTAAAACATTAAACTTTGTGGCATACACACATAATCATAGAGAATCATTTCTTGTTAGTCAATACTTATTTCCAAGACTATCTTAGTGGACAAAGTCCCTTTCTGAATCGAGTCACCCTCGTTCCAGTCCTGTTTCACTGAACCGGTATAACCTACCGTTCCAGCCCTGTCTATCTCATGAGATATAAAATCTTTACCCAATGCATTGGAGGGAGATATAGGTCCCACCCATATCATAATGATACCATTCTTATGTGTGCCACAAAATCATAAACCATACATCATAGCATAACCCATGTAATAAAAATGGGATTTTTAAACAACATGACATCATAAAACAATTCATATAAGATAAAGGAACTCATAAAAATATTTCCATCACAACATAATCAAATTAATGTAATAATAGGGATAGAAACACAACCCTTTATTATCTTAGATGTAAAATAATTTTGATAAAATACTTGAAATCCATTCTTGAGGAAAATATCCTTTCTACTTCAAAAACATTTTTCCTTTCTTAACATGTCATACAATTTTAAACTAAAAGAAGTTGATTAAAAATAAACTTTAAAACTTGTAAAGGAAGATTCTTGGAAATAATGTTTTAAAAATCCATTCATGCCGTATAAGTTCAAAAAAACATTATTCTCGTACTTTTGTCGGAAAAGTCAAAAAAAAGTACCTCGTACGAAAAACGTCAAAAGATTCCTTTCATATCTTTTACTAAAAACTCACCGAAGGGTAAAATAGGATTTAAACAATTGTAGGTGGATGGAAATAATATTACATATTGAGGAAACATGGATTTGGATGATAAAATACACCCCAGTAAATACTAAAGTATAAACAATCTCGGATAAAAATGAGATTGTGATATTTCCCTTACCTTAGGTCTGATTTTCTTTGTACATGTCCGAAGCTCCTGTATAATGGTTTAAATAATGTTATTGACTTATTCAAAAATCATATTCATTGTTATTATATCATATATGGTCCACTTATGACTTTATATTACCCGTTCTTTTGTAAATTCATGTTAAAGTAGTGTTTTGGGTAAAATCGTCTCATTTGTCGTTCGTGTTTTTAACTTGTAATTATTCATATGATTACTTAGATCATGATTACTTAATTCCAGAATATAAAACATGATTTAAATATATATATTCAGAATATACATATATAATAAATCAGTAAATGGAAAGAAATACACCGTTCATGGAGATGGTAGTCCGTACGTACGCATGAACGCTGTTTTCGTTTCCTTATTGAATTGAATGGAATTAAGTAGATGACATACATATAAATATAAATAATTCCAATATCATTATTAGGTCATATATTTCATTAGTACTTATTATATATACTTTATAATCATTCATGAATGGTTAATCATTGAGAATGAATCTCATCGCGTCGTGGAGACGGTAGTCCGTACGTACGCACGAGCGATGATATCGTTCCCATGGTCGTGGAATTGTGTTGAAGTGTATGTATACTATTTCAGTATCAATATCACTTTATAATAATCATATATAGTTACTCATTACACCATTATACACATCCAATTAAGGTGGTGACGGAAAATAGATTACACCACGGCGTGGAGACGGTATTCCGTACGTACGCACGCGCGGTGATTTCCTTTTTCCGTAGGATGGATAGAAGGTTAATTAGAGTGTTTCATATTTATAATAACATATCAGTATATAAGAAATACTGATGTTATTACTTTATCATGAAACAACTAAAGAAGAAGAAGTTGAAGAAGAAAGAAATTGAAAAAGATCGGTAATGGATATTACCTCTTTTTGACGCGCCTTCACTTATCCTCCACTTAAAGAACTAAGGATGGTCTTTGAAGAAGACCAGGACCTCTAGGATGATACTAGGGAAGTGGAGATGAGATTTTGGAAGGGGTTGGTCGAGCTTGAATACTCAAATTGGTGTGAGGAGGAGAGGGAGGAGGTTCCCTTTTATAAGGGAGGAGAGGGGCATCTTAGGAAAATCTCAAAATATTATTTTATATTAAGGTCAAATTCAGTTTATAATAGTTCAAAATGGTCTTATTTCGAAGCTAAAGTGGGGAAGGGTTGAAATCCTCTCATCCAATTGTATTTAGACAAGTTTAGGTTATATTTTAACCTTATCAATTAGATTTAACTCTAAGTTAAATAATTTTTCTTTTACTGTGTCTTTTTTGTTTTCTTACACTATATGATTAATATACTTACTATATCAAGCCAAAAGAACCCCAAGTTGTTTATTATTAATATATCTATCCTTATCTAAGTCATTTGTCCGAACCTTAGATTTTTAGGAATTAAATAACAATTAATAATATAATATTTGTTTTAAAAACTAATTTATTTCAATTTTGACACTATTTGGTACATGATTTTTATGAAATTTCTAACAGAATGATAAGTTCGAACCAAGTTACGTAAATAAACAATAACAAGTCATATTAACCTAGAAAATTAGTGTAAGTCATAAAAAGTCTCAAATTACATTTATTTGGGCATTTATAACATCAATTATGTTAATATTTTCTTAAAAAGGTAATTACTGCATCATTGTTGTGTCATAAATAAATTAAATTATTTAAAGTATAAAAATTACAAATAAAATACCATTATTTAGGAAATCTTTTTATATTTCTAATGAATATTTATAGTCTAAATTATATTATGTATAACCCTATATTAAAAATGTTTTAGTAAATAAACTTTGATTTTAACTCTTTTAACTCTTCTTTGAATTAAATAATAATAAATGTCCGAATATAATCCAAGTGGACCTAAATGATAATATTTTACACTTAAGGTTGTTTTTGGTCGAGATACACTTGTCCAATAGGATTAGGACATGTGTTAGGGTAATATTAATATCATTTTTACCCTTAATTACGCTATTTACCTTTAACCGTGGTAAATAAAAGTAAAAAGTTACTATTCACCAAAAATTATTTTCATCTCATTGAACCACATTTTACTTAATTACATCAACCGTGTCTCTCGGATTTTTTAAATTCCATTCACAGAAGCGGTAAAATTAAGATTTATGAAAAAAATAATCTTTTTAACTACCACTTAGTAGTTTCACTATTCATCAAAAATTGAAGTTTTTCAGAAAAATGCCAAAATTTTACCCTAAGATATAATTGATATTCCAAGTTCAAAAATGATTTCTATTTTAAAAAATTACCAACATATAAGTTGCATTAATTAATTTTATAATTAATTTCCGCTGTCACAACAAATAGCGTGTTTTTAAGAGATAATAACTATCAAAAGATTAACATTTGTTTACGTCTGGTGTAAATGTGAAATTACATCCAATGACCAACATTGTATTGAATTGTAAAAATATATTCTAGATATACTTTAAAACCACTCAAATTAATAATTTATCACTATTAATTATTTCGATTAAAAAAGTTGTTTTTATTTAAAATTTAGTAATTTTTACTATTCATTGGAAAATGAAAGTTATCCGAAAAGTACCAAAATTTCACCCTAAGCTAATTTCGATATTACGAATCCAAAAATTAATTCCATTTTGAAAAATAAAATATACAAAATTTCAAAAAGTGGTTATTACTATTCATAATGGCTAGTTTTAATAATATTTTAATAGCATATTGTTGTTTAGTGAAACTCGTTATTGCGTACTACACACGCTATCGAGGAAGGTCGTGATTGCGTGTAATGGAAGGCAAGTCAAGGATGTGTGTTGTGAAAGCTTCTTTTGTTGTAGCGTACAACACAAGACATTAATGAAATTAAAAAGAATATTTTTCATAAAATTTCGGGGTGTTACATTCTACCCCCCTTAAAATGAATTTCGCCCTCGAAATTCGTTGGGGGTTATAAATGGTTTACTATTCGAAAGTTTCTTTAATAGAAACCCACATCGTAAAAAGGAATACCAAAACCAATCTTTAAAAACAAAAGTATGAAACGTAACGGTTACCCAAATAAACTAATCAATTGGTTTTCACATAGGTAAAAATATGGATATGGAAGAGAAATCTAACCATCATGTTCTGATGGAGAGTAGTAGAGAACATGTCTATGGAAAAGCCAGCAATCACAAAGCCATAAATTTGTGACGATCTAGGGTACCATCTGATTCATCGGATATAAGGGCACTAGGACAACATTTTTGGTTTTCAAGATCATTTCCCTAAAGTTGAAAATTTGAATTAGAATAAATACTTACTTTATTTTGGTACATTCTCACTGTTGTTCGTGCCTTGAACAATTTCCACTTCATCTCTTAAATAAATGAAGTTGAATTTGTTATTCGTGAAGTGTTAGCAGATCATGTGATAGAATGACGGGTCATTCCATCTGTCTCAAACAAAAGGTTAGCAAAAATTATATACATAAGTTGATCTATAGTGAGATTAATCGTATATGGTTCCTAAAATGGACTTATACTTCATATATCATACTGCTTAATATAATAAAACTAGTTTCTACTAAACAGGGACTTCCTGTAGGCCAGTGGTAGGCGATAAAGGCCAGTCGCACTTCGGTTGTGGGTTCGATTCCCACAGCCTTGTCCGAAGCGATGGGTTGTCGCCCGTCCTGCAGGTTGTCCTTTTTATAAAGCTATATTACTATAACATCCCATCAATAATATCAAAAAAAATTCTATCCTAACTTATGTACAACATAATCTATTCCAATCTTTAGGATTATCTAAAATACTTCGGTCCAAGCTCATAGTATAAAGAAAATGATTACTTGAAATGTCCTCAACCAAGCATGTGAATACCATCATTTATCCCCCATATATCTTGTTGGTCACATTCCAATCATGTGAATACCTTAATCATGTATTCTCTTGAAAAATGAATACCTATTAAACCTTAGTGAAAACATGAATGCTGTCAAAAGTTAACTCTTACCACATAACAAAATCCAAAAAATTTCATATACTCAATCCATGATATAAACTTCTCCTTATATCAGTCATGAATTTAATTTTCTCCTTATCCCTTCATTATGCGCATATCATCTTCATTCCAAAAATATCTGAATAACCATTCATGGATACTGGTAGCATTAATCACACACTTTCAAAACTCAAGGAAAGAATACAATGTAACAATCCTTAGATGTCTCTTTATTCCATAGTACCATGAGATTCTTTATACTTGATAAACATGTAATAATTCCACTACCTTCTTAAACCATTGACCGAGCTTCAACAATTCTTTCATCTCACATATCATTTGTAGTCTCTTCATCATCATCAACATAAATACTACCCATATGGCCGTACTGATTCTCTTCATGAGACTTTCCCTTAGGGCATTGGTTTGCATAATGCCCGTACATTCCACATTTAAAACATTTAACCATTGTTGATGTCGTAGAAATACCATTATCCTCATCCCTGGTGTTAACTGAACCTTTTCCTTTGCACTTACTAGCTTTGTGTCCTTCTTTTCCACACCCAAAGCATCTTCCAGTTCCTTTGAAACATTCTACTTGATGCCTCTTCCCACATGATTTACATAGGGTAAATTGAACTTTCTTTCCTCTATGATCATCATGAAATTCCATCTTTCTCTTATTAGCCGAGTCAGGAAACTTACCAAACTTTACTTTATTGATCATATTATGAGATTGCTGATTCGGCATAATAATGATGTTTGGACTTCCAAATCCCATTTCATTTGGTTTCTCATGAAGAATATCATTTCATTGTCCATCATATCCTCCATTATCATGAATCACCTTGTTTCCAGCCATTTTCTAAAACCCAAAAAGAATAGTGTGAGAGAAAAAAATCATAATAAAGGGGGAGTAACTTCAATATCTAACATATTTGGTTTAATCTAATATTGTTACCATAGTTCTAGGACTATATCCTATACGTATACTTATCCTTAGGGACATCCCTAGATATACCTTAGAAATATCTCTAGGGATCTCACTAACGTTATCGCATCCTAGTTTCCAAAGGTTGACTAAACCTCCCTCTGATACCAACTGTAGAGACCCGAATCTTAATGTTCATGAATATTACATTACTTTTGCGGAATACTTAGTACATAACAAAAACACACACACAAGGATCGTAATAGTTTAGTGTCTTTGGAAACTCGGAATATAATCTTCTAATCCTGGTGAAAAATCTTCAACATCTCCCATAAAGATCTTTTTTTTTATACCTAAAACCTTTCCTTATATCCTGGGGAAAAGAAAACAAAAAGGGTGAGCTCAAATGCTCAGTAAGGGTAAACAAAAGAAAAATCAATCACATCATATTCATAATAACATAACTTTTGGAAATCTTAACCTGCAAAAGAGAGCATAATTTCATAACATGGGATAACTCATGGCAGTGAAATGTAATCACAATAATCATAACTTAAAACATGAAACTTTGTGTCATACACACATAATCATAGAGAATCATTTCTTGTTAGTCAAGACTTATTGCCAAGACTATCTTAGTGGACAAAGTCCCTTTCTAAACCGAGTCACCCTCGTTCCAGTCCTGTTTCACTGAACCGGTATAACCTACCATTCCAGCCCTGTCTATCTCATGAGATATAAAATATTTACCCAATGCATTAGAAAGAGATATAGGTCCCACCCATCTCATAATGATACCATTCTTATGTGTGCCACAAAATCATAAACCATACATCATAGCATAACCCATGTAATAAAAATGGGATTTTTAAACAACATGACATCATAAAACAATTCATATAAGATAAAGGAACTCATAAAAATATTTCCATCACAACATAATCAAATCCATGTAATAATAGGGATAGAAACACAACCCTTTATTATCTTTGATGTAAAATAATTTTGATAAAATACTTGAAATCCATTCTTGAGGAAAATATTCTTTCTACTTCAAAAACATTTTTCCTTTCTTAACATGTCATACAATTTTAAACTAAAATAATTTGACTAAAAATAAACTTTAAAACTTGTAAAGGAAGATTCTTGGAAATAATGTTTTAAAAATCCATTCATGTCGTATAAGTTAAAAAAACATTCTTCTCATACTTTTTTCGGAAAAGTAAAAAAAACGTACCTCGTACGAAAAACGTCAAAAGATTCCTTTCATATCTTTTACTAAAAACTCACTGAAGGGTAAAATAGGATTTAAAAAATTGTAGGTGGATGGAAATAATATTACATATTGAGGAAACATGTATGTGGATGATAAAATACACCCCAGTAAATACTAAAGTATAAACAATCTCGGATAAAAATGAGATTGTGATATTTCCCTTACCTTAGGTCCAATTTGCTTTGTACGTGTCCGAATCTCCTGTATAATGGTTTAAATAATGTTATTGACTTATTCCAGAATCATATTCATTGTTATTATATCATATATGGTCCACTTATGACTTTATATTACCCGTTCTTTTGTAAATTCATGTTAAAGTAGTGTTTTGGGTAAAATCGTCTCATTTGTCGTTCGTGTTTTTAACTTGTAATTATTCATATGATTACTTAGATCATGATTACTTAATTCCAGAATATAAAACATGATTTATATATATATTCAGAAAATACATATATAATAAATCAGTAAATGGAAAGAAATACACCGTTCATGGAGACGGTAGTCCGTACGTACGCATGAACGCTGTTTTCGTTTCCTTATTGAATTGAATGGAATTAAGTAGATGACATACATATAAATATAAATAATTCCAATATCATTATTAGGTCATATATTTCATTAGTACTTATTATATATACTTTATAATCATTCATGAATGGTTAATCATTGAGAATGAATCTCATCGCGTCGTGGAGATGGTAGTCCGTACGTACGCACGAGCGATGATATCATTCCCATGGTCGTGGAATTGTGTTGAAGTGTATGTATACTATTTCAGTGTCAATATCACTTTATAATAATCATATATAGTTACTCATTACACCATTATACCCATCCAATTAAGGTGGTGATGGAAAATAGATTACACCACGGCGTGGAGACGGTATTCCGTACGTACGCACGCGCGGTGATTTCCTTTTTCCGTAGGATGGATAGAAGGTTAATTAGAGTTGTTTCATATTTATAATAACATATCAGTATATAAGAAATACTGATGTTATTACTTTATCATGAAACAACTAAAGAAGAAGAAGTTGAATAAGAAAGAAATTGAAAAAGATCGGTAATGGATATTACCTCTTTTTGACACGCCTTCACTTATCCTCCACTTAAAGAACTAAGGATGGTCTTTGAAGAATACCAGGACCTCTAGGATGATACTAGGGAAGTTTATAAGAGATTTTTTCAGGGTTTGTCCGAGCTTGAATTCTCAAATTGGTGTGAGGAGGAGAGGGAGGAGGTGCCCTTTTATAAGGGAGGAGAGGGGCATCTTAGGAAAATCTCAAAATATTATTTTATATTAAGGTCAAATTCGGTTTATAATGGTTCCAAATGGTCTTATTTCGAAGATAAAGTGGGGATGTGTCTAAATCCTCTCATCCAATAGGATTTAGACAAGTTTAGGTTATTATTTTAACCTTATCAATTAGATTTAACTCTAAGTTAAATAATTTAACTTTTACTGTGTCTTTTTGTTTTCTTACACTATATGGTTAATAAACTTACTATATCAAGCCAAAAGAACCCCAAGTTGTTTATTATTAATATATATATCCTTATCTAAGTCATTTGGACTAACCTTAGATTTTTAGGAATTAAATAACAATTAATAATATAATATTTGTTTTAAAAACTAATTTATGTCAATTTTGACACTATTTGGTACATGATTTTTATGAAATTTCTAACAGAATGATAAGTTCTAACCAAGTTACTCAAATAAACAATAACATGTCATATTAACCTAGAAAATTATTGTAAGTCATAAAAAGTCTCAAATTACATTTATTTGGTCATTTATAACATCAATTATGTTAATATTTTCTTAAAAGGGTAATTACTGCATCATCGTTGTGTCATAAATAAATTAAATTATTTAAAGTATAAAAATTAAAAATAAAATACCATTATGTAGGAAATATTTTTAGCTTTATAATGAATATTTATAGTCGAAATTATATTATGAATAAACCTATATTAAAAATTTTTTAGTAAATAAACTTTGATTTTAACTCTTTTAACTCTTCTTTGAATTAAATAATAATAAATGTCCTAATCTAATCCAAGTGGGTCTAAATGATAATATTTTACACTTAAGGTTGTTTTTGGTCGACATACACTTGTCAAATAGGATTAGGACATGTGTTAGGGTAATATTAATATCATTTTTACCCTTAATTACCCTATTTACCTTTAGCCGTGGTAAATAAAAGTAAAAAGTTACTATTCACCAAAAAATATTTTCATCTCATTGAACCACATTTTACTTACTGACATCAACCGTATCTCTCTGATTTTTGAAATTCCATTCACAGAAGCAGTAAAATTAAGATTTATGAAAAAATTAATTTTTTTAACTACCACTTAGTAGTTTCACTATTCATCAAAAATTGAAGTTTTTCAGAAAAATGCCAAAATTTCACCCTAAGATATAATTGATATTCCAAGTTCAAAAATGATTTCTATTTTACAAAATTCCCAACATATAAGTTTCATTAATTAATTTTATAATTAATTTCCACTGTCACAACAAATAGCGTGTTTTTAAGAGATAATAACTATCAAAAGATTAACATTTGTTTATGTCTGGTGTAAATGTGAAATTACATCCAATGACCAACATTTTATTGAATTGTAAAAATATATTCTAGATATACTTTAAAACCACTCAAATTAATAATTTATCTCTATTAATTATTTCGATTAAAAAAGTTGTTTTTAATTAAAATTTAGTAATTTTTACTATTCATCAGAAAATGAAAGTTATCCGAAAAGTACCAAAATTTCACCCTAAGCTAATTTCGATATTACGAATCCAAAAATTAATTCCATTTTGAAAAATAAAATATACAAAATTTCAAAAAGTGGTTATTACTATTCATAACGGCTAGTTTTAATAATATTTTAATAGCATATTTTTGTTTAGTGAAACTCGTTATTGCGTACTACACACGCTATCGAGGAAGGTCGCGATTGCGTGTAATGGAAGGAAAGTCAAGGATGCGTGTTGTGAAAGCTTCTTTTGGTGTAGCGTACAACACAAGACATTAATTAAATTAAAAAGAATATTTTTCATAAAATTTCGGGGTGTTACAAGAACATTCTCATAATTCTCCTTCTCATCAGTTTCATGACATTTTGGGCTCTTATTTGGCCATTCTAGAGGTTAAGGATTTTACCTCATGGGGATATAAGGTAAATCCATGCATGTACTGAAGTCTTCGATTGGAAGAATTTTTTGAAATCTTTTTTAATGGATGGATCGTCTTAGTTAGGGATAGATGTTTGGGTGTCTGATTTAGTGCACTGATTTTAGAAGATTTATTATAAAATGGGAGACCTCTCAACCTGGTCGTGCTAACCCTTTCCTGACTCTATCAAATCCATGACCATATTCAATAGTGTAATACCACTTATAATATTATTATACATATCTAGAATCTATTTGTATGGATAGGTGATCGCATCTAGTGTTACAGGTATAAAAACAATATTGAGATTTCTTATTTCCCTATTTCATACTAAGATTCTGATTATTTTTGGGGTTTAGGCAATGCTACTAGATATTGATGAGGTTGTAAATATGCTGAGAAACCACCATAGTTTAAATTTTGTGCCATACCTTTCACCATATAGGTTTATTATTAATACTCAAAGTGGTTCCTCTAATGATTGGTCATACAAAATCACACTTCAAGATGAGGTTTTTGTATATCACTTGAAACAATTAGTATTTTATGGGTTTTCAAGATAGTTTTACATTATTTAGAGGGTATCTTCTATCCCTTTTGATAGCGTGTGAGGTTAGTGACACCCTAAACTTATTCATAAGTATTTTATAATGTTAAAATATAACAATACTCATTCTAGGATATCCTTAACATATATTGATGCTATTTTTTATTTTTCTTAAGACTCTTTCCAATATTGGGTGGAATCCTACCCAGGTGGTACACTAATCTGACTAGTTCAACAAGTAGAAAAACATCATGCCTCCCATAATCCATTGATTTTTATGTAATAGAACTGATTCATGAATAAATAATCCCTCCAAGTAAGTTCCACCATCATAGTGAAGATCCTTCCAATGATTAACCAATGTTTTTTGGGACATTATCCCCTCCTTGATAATAGAGGATAATACACCGAGTGAAAGAGGGTCATATAATGTTATTAGAATAGTGGGAGTAACTCAAAATAATTAATTTACTTCCTTAATTTCTAATCTAGTCCTTTACCTAGTGGGATAGATACCCTAGTTTATCTCAATCATCATTCCACATGCATCCACACCCTCTGAAATATCTACTAAAGGAAGTGTAAGATGAAAACATGACTATAGAAAGATTTATTCATTAATCATAGAATCTCCTTTAGAGGAAATATATGACCTAGGTTAATTCCTCTTCTAACTCTTCCACCACCTAGTGTATGTGGATTCATTTATCAAAGAGTATATGAAATCATTCTATAGATCATCCTGACCTGGCATCAACTATCTGATCATGAGAGAGATATCCACAACTTTGATGACAGAATATTCCTACACCAATCAACAAGGGAATATTCGGAGGTGATAGAGAAAAAATATCATAAATCCTCCTAATATTTATATTGTATGAGTACCTAGTATTATGGATAATGGAACATAAATCATTCATAGCTCACATGAAGGGTGATATTTCAAAAGTAATTTATTTATTGGATGATACTTAAAAAATCATGATTTTTCCTCTTCGATGAAATATATTAATAATTTGGAAATGGTAGAGGAAATGGATTTGGTGACACATCAACATTCAATTGAAACCTCCCTCTAGACACTAATTGATCTAGATAACTCATAAGACCAAATTTTACTATGACCTTATTGTATTGTTTTTATTTGGGGAATCATGGAAGTGTCTTTGGGTAATGGATATTCATTCCCTCTCTATTGTTAATGAATTTTTTATTAAATATTCATTCAATATATATGTGTTGTTGTATTCATCATCTCTTTTCACCATATTCATGACATCTTGATGAATTGGTGTCAAATATATTTACAAATATGTCAATATTTTCCTTATAATAAGTGAACCCAAATCTGAACTCAAATGATCATGTCTTAACAAATTCCTCTTAAACGATGGTTCATGAAAGAACATCAGTTTAAAAAACATTATATATGTGTTATAGTTGGTATTTTCAAAAATCATCTGGTTCAAAAGGATGACTTGGGTAGATGTGTCCTAGAGGGAGAGAGAGAACTAACATTTTTCTAAGTTGTGGGCCTAGCGAGCATAGCTTGACTGGTACTAGGACCATATGGTGGGCCTTACAAGATTTTCATGTTTTCTTTATTACCCTTTATTTTACCTAATCTTCAAATAAGGAATTCCTAGAGGGAAGGGATGTGATTTTTTCTCAAACCACCCTGTAAAGGTTTTAATTCTTACAATGTTTTTCTGTACTTCACTAGTAGTTTAAGGTCCTCTGATTTGAACCATAAAACATTAAATATTATTGTTGTATAGATGTTTCCATGGTGAACACAATTCCAAGTCATGATATGAGAACTGGATATCAGGGTACTATTACATAATAACCTAATTAAGACTCCTAAGGTTGGTATTACTCCAATACTCTTTTGAACGAAGGATGAAGGTGATGTAAATCATGGCTCAAGGTTCTCTGATCATGAGTACTGGTATAGGAGATACATTTAGAGGATATTCACAATTCATGATAAGGTGATGATCTCCACTACAATCTCATTGGGTTTCATGATAATCATAAGTCTTTTTTTGTAAGACTAAGATACCTTTGGTTGATGGTTCCAAGTTTAATATATAGATACAACACTAGAATTTCCATGCATAGAGGTATTTTCTTTTTTTAAGGGTCGTGGGTGGTTTGCGGCTACCCAAGGCACTCAATACACAAAGTGTGATTTATATATTTAGGTGATTATAAAGATAACAGAAGCACCCTTAACCTTGGTTGACTATGTTCAAGCTCTTTTGGTCCTTTCATAAGGAGTGGTGATGGATAATAGTCTTTATAGTTTAACATCGTGCAGCGAGGACACGCCTACTATGCGGTTTAAAACCATGCAACAAGCACTTAATTATTTTGTATTTTAATTTCATGAAACAAGTAATTTATGCTACATATTTAAACGTTGTATAGTTATGATGAATGTTATACAATTTAATATTGTGTAACGAGGATTTTGTAAAATGACATGAAGATTATGAAAATAATATTTATAGACACCCTATATTAATTGATGGCTTTCAAATACAGGGGAAATTTTTATCCTTAAATGGATATTATAGGTAAATAACTATATTTTTGGGCCCCTTTATACATATCTAAATCATAAATAAGAAAACATTTTGTAGATCTGACTCATATGTAAGCAAAGAGGGTATATATGACTCAACCTTTCTTAATAATTTTACAGTCTTACAAGGTGGTTCATTTATATAATATTTATCCATGATGCTCCCAACCATGCCAAATGGGTCGAACCAATCCTATATGATCACATGATTCATTTTCAATGTGAGAAACAAGTGGTTAATTTTGAATAAAACATATTATGTTGTCTAGTGGTACATTACTAAGAGAGAAACTTTTTTAGTTTTGAGAAATAAGGGGCCTATTATGAATGGTAGGTGACTTGATTAAGCACTAATACATGTTGGGGGTATTTGAAATATCTATGGTTGGACCCCTCTAGGTTTCACTATGAATCTCATTCGGAAAGGAATCAAGTTACAAACAATCCTTTCAAAGAAATCCCACTGTGCAGATCAAGCTCATATATAGGGGACATTTTTCGAAGTTGTTGTTGGACCTAAGATAAAGAATATCGGTGTCACTATGTATCTTATCGAGATAGGAATGAATCCACTCATAATTCTTTCATGAATCCCCATATAGGTATAACATAGATGTGGGGGTATTTTTTTAATCCACACATAATATTTGTGAAGCTTCCTCTACACAGATACAGTTCACATGTAGGGAAAAAAGAAATAATTCTTACTTCATTGAAGAGCCATTGGATAGGTGAAGTATCACTACAATAGTTTCAAAAACTAATATAGTAATGGTAATTTTATTTGTAAACTAGTGGCTATGCCCAAGATGAGTGATATGGGAATCACTAATCATCCTATAGTGATGGGAATCAAGCCAAGTGTAGTTATTTAATAGAGGTGTCCCCTGTAAAGATTTGGCTAATATAAAACGGGAGTGAAAAAGGGATTCACCATATCACTTGTCCAGTTAATAAAGAAATTGAGGCTAACACATAAAGTTAAACAAGAAAATTATCATAGTTTATTATTATTAAATGTCTTTTTTAACAATGATGAATGTGGTTAGAAGGATCAAACTGTGATTCCCCACACAGATCTAAATCGTATGTAGGGGAAAGGGGTATTATTATTTCAAGGACTATAGATGGGACCAAGATAGAATTTTTGGGTGTCACTATGTATCATATATATACAGTAATATAACCAAACCAAGTTATTTAGGGAAATGGCCCCATGCACATATTTGACTCATATGCAGGGGCATGCTACTCCTCAAAATAGGAGTCATCCCATATCATCCTAGTGCACTATCTCTGACTGTTGAACATATCATGATGGTGGAGGGCTCTAACATTGTGAGATAATTTCATTGATGGGGGAATATTTTTACAACTTCATAGAAAAATTCTTGAAAATTATTTTAATACAAATCATGAACCAGGGGAGGATATGATTTTGATGAACCCATAGTTGGCCTAAGATATCATACCTAGGTGCTGATACACATCTTGATGGGTAAGGAACAAAAACTAGGTGTAGTTATTCAATAATAAGTTCCCTATATAGATCAGAATCATGTGCATAGAGAAGACAAAAGCGTCACTATTATGTCAAACATTATAGTTGGGTCCACGATATCAGATCTCGGCATCATTGTTTATCATTTTTAGACATTAATCAAGCTACATGTAGTTATTAGAATGGAAACTCCCTACAGTATTTTGAACCATATGCATAGAGAGGGTATTTTTTGACAATATGGCTAGGCCTGGGATGTGGGATTTGTGCATCACTGCATGTACTATATGTATAGGAAAAAATCAACAAATAGTTCTTAGTTAGTAAATTCCCTACACATATCTAAATTATAATTAGGGAAAGTGGAATTTTTTTCCTCTAACATAGGTCCCCACATATGAAAACATGTATCGTAATCTCCCACACAGATTTGACTCGTATAGAAAAGGGAAAATGTTATTATCTTTATTATGAGAATAGTGGCTCAATCTATGGTAGAGTACCCAAACATCACTATGTATTCCATGGTGGATGGAATCAAGCTTATATATAATTCCCAAAAAGTACGATTCCTTGAATATTTATATCTCATATACAATAGATAAAGGATATTGATGATCAAAAGAATAGTTTGATCAAGTTCTAAATACTTCTACCTGGATCTATCTCTCATGTAATGGAGGAAGAAGCCATAATGAATGGGCCACTCTAAGTAGTTTAAATTCTGGAATGGTGTAATTTCTACCCAAACCATATTTTGACATCATATAGTGGGGACCTATGACTAGTTTTACATGGGTCTAACCCACACGTGACTAGTTTCCCAAGGGTCTAACCCACATGCAAAGTATAATAACATTATCTCCCTATACTGGGTAAAAGAGATTCCTAACATTATTGAGTGAAAGATCAAGAATCAATACAAGGTGAGGGAATTTTGAAATTATGGTGTATAAAGGGTGTACTTATCCTTCTCAAGATTTATGTATGGGCCTAGGGTAAATTATCTTGGCATCACTATATATCCAAAAATAATGGTAATCAAGATGCATGTAGTTCTTTGAAATAATTTCATCCATGAATTGATCATGCTCAAATATAGGGGCACTATTTACTGATGGAAGGTACAGTTGGGATGGGGATAGGGATTCATGAATCACTCTGTATCTCATGTGGATGAGAGTCAATATTGCATGTAGTTCTGGTATAAAAACCCCCGCATAGATCTGAATTTCATGTAGGGGGATTTTTGTATGTTTTTTGGGTGAACCTTGACATTAGTAATCATTCAAGTGTCTCCTATACACATCAATATCTTTCACTAAGGAGGTTTCCAATTAGATATCCCACTCTAAGAAATTTATTGTCTTACAATATTGAACATAGTCAAATAGTTTAACATTATGTGAAAAATAATTTGTTAAGTATTTTAATGTCATGTGACAAGGATATTGTCATACATTTCAACATTTTAAAACTAAGAATTTTGTTTCCCATAGTTTAAGGTCATGTGATGAGGACCTAGATTTTATATAGTTTAAAATATTACTGCCATGAATTATGTGCATGGTGGTAATTATGAAAATTATTTTCCGAGGAACCTTGCATTAGTGGGGTGCATGATGTGCTCTCCATCCATTATAACTAAGAAGTATGATCCATTAGAATAGACCATATATATGATGTAAGGTCATAACCACTTGGGTTAAATATTTGGAGGCATCTTTACAGGTATCATCGGTATTATAAAAAATAGCACCAATTCCCCTTCCAAGAACAAGTGGTGGCGGGACTTCATGTTGAATTCCTATGCAACCTGATTCTGATGGTCTTCCAGGTTTTACAACATACACAACCTCTTCTCATCAAGTCATTAAAAATCATAAATTTTATTTTTTTTAGTTGTTCATATTATGTGATTTCACCGCATATAGTGATCCAATGTGAGGAAAGTTGAACATTGATGGGAATCATTTCCTCTTTTCCATAAACAAGAAAATATGGTGTCACTTGTGTTATGGTATGGTTTTAGGTAAGATAGGCCCACAAATAATGTATTAGCTTTTCTAGACAATGTTTATTGTATTTTTTCACCATTTTCTAGAGTATTTTGGGCATAGAATTATTAAAGGCCTCTATATTCCCATTTTCTACTACGTGATCATGGGAAGAATTGTTCAACTCTATGTTTTACTCCGGATATAGCCACTTTAACTCAGAAGAACAAAATTCGGTACTATTATATGTTAGTATTATATAAGGGACACCAAAGATGGTAATGTTGTTGGACTTCATGAATTTGATGATGCTCTTCATCCTGACTTCCTTGAGAGGTATAGCCTTGGACCATTTGGAGAATAAGTTGGTATCATAAATAATTTACTTAAACTTTTTTGTTGTGGATAAGGGATATGGCCCCATGATTTCCATTCCCTATACATAAAATGGAAAAGAATACTCAATAGTGTGCAAAAGTATTGGGGGTTGATGGATAAAGTTTACATGTATTTCACAAGAATGGAATTTCTTTGTGAACACCACACAGTATTGAATCATCATTGGCCAGAAATAAATAATCCCCATAATCTAGTGGGAGAGTTAGGTTCTTAAGTGATGAACATAAGAAGAGCCTTCATGGACTTATTTCATTAGGTTTAGGGTCACTCGTTCTATAATTAATCTAAGTAGGACTCCGTCAATGCCTGTTCAAAGAGAAATTTTGGTTTATTTTCCCCATCCTAATGGGTAAGTTTGGTACCAAACGTCAGATATGTTCCTTCTTGGATCATTATTATGGAATCATCCAATTTTGGATGTAGTTTATCATGGGGTCCATCCATCCAATAATAGAATTGGGCTCATGATTCATTGGGGAAATGATGATCTGATTGATTTCCTCTATATCACAGATGATGAGAAGGGATACTACCCTTGAATTTGTGATATGGAAGACTACCTCATTCTAGTTTGGATCATCCATGACTAGGGATGCATTATCCATTTCATCTTGAAAGTAATTATACAATCGATGAACATGATTTAGTATTGGATTGAATGTCAATTATATTATCATTCCCCTCAATTAACCAGTGATAGGGGTCAATTCATCCTTTTTTATTGCATATTCACTATTGATATATTTCATCACTACCTATAAATCACCTTTTACATTCAGATAGGCCATCTATAGTTATACCGATAGCTCTAGGACTATAATAAAGGATTAGTATTCCAACTCATTATTATTGCATCCTCTATGTACAAAGAAGGATTGGGGAATAATATATTTGTCTAGGGAAATAAAGATGATCCCCAAAATAACATGTTTGAACTTTAAGATTTAACTTCTCTTCCAAGTCTGGCTTTGAGAGTTCCCAACAAATACATCTCTTATATTTTAGAAGTGTCACGGGTATAGAAAACCTCTTTATCTAAGAGCTTAGTTTTTACTAGTGTGTCTTATAAGGTAGGATTTTCTACAAGGAAATTGGATGGATCTTACCCCTTGATTTCCTTTTGTGACATGAACCAAATTTTATATTATTGCAAGATGACCTCCCATTAGGCCAAACACCCGGTTAGCATAGCGAGTTTGAGAATAAACTTTACTAATTTGATATGGGAGACCAATTTTAATTCATGGTGCTATAAGTAGTGCCTTAGTTTTTTCAATTCAAAGATGAGTGCAAGATAGTTTTTCTCGATATCATAATATTAGGACTAGGTATCTAGAATCATTTGGTAGATATAATAGAGACTATTTTTGTTTCCTATATCATATTTTTATTTTATAAGTGCGTTAATTGATTGCTACATGGAGACCATATATAGGATGAGTGGCTTCCTTTCTATTGATGGGATTAAGACCATTGATGTTGTAGATGTTACTTTAGGTTCACAAAGGCATCCTTCCAATATTTTTCCCATATATAGGTAGCCCCTTTATTCATTATCTTTTTAAAGGGGAGTAATTTTCTAAATATATTGGCTATGAAATTCTTGATATAAGCATAGAATCCTTGAATCCCTTTCAAATACATAAGGTTTCCAGGAGGCAGCATTGTAAGGATTACAGTAGTATTTTCAAAATAGGCCTCAATGTAATAGTGCCATACCACAAAGATAAGTAATTTATATAATTTTTTACCAAATAAACATTTTATGTAACACCCCAAGCTTCCATAGTATGTTTCCATTTGAATAATGCAATAGCATGTGTTGTATGAAACTTCGAGTTCTAACACACACCAAAACCAATCAAACTAGCCGTTATGAATAGTAATACCCACTTTTTGAAATTTTATAAATTTTATCTTTAAAAATGGACTTCATTTTTGGATTCTTAATATCAAAATTATCTTATGGTGAATTTTTGGTATTTTTCTGAAAACATTCAGTTTTTGATGAATAATGAAAAAACACAGAGTTATAGTTTAAAAACGAATTTTTATTTAAATAATTATTTATTTTATTTAAATTTAATTAAGGTCAAAATAGATACATAATACCTATATAAGTTCAATTTAATTAATTGGAGTTATTTTAGAATAATTTTAGATATATAAAATTTTTATGGAACTTTTCACCGTCTTTTACCCACCTACTAAGAGAATTTGGAAATTCACATAAAACATAATTTTACCACTTTTGTAAGTGGAATTTAGAAAATCTGAGAGACACGGTTAATATCAAGGAGTAAAATTTGGTTCAATGAGATGAAAATAATTTTTGGTGAACAGTAACTTTTTACTTTTATTTACCACGGTTAAAAGTAAATAGGGTAATTAAGGGTAAAAATGATATTAATATTATCCTAACACATGTCCTAATTCTATTGGACAAGTTTATCTTGACCAAAAACAACCTTAGGAATAAAATATTATCCTTTAGGTCAACTTTTATTAGATTAGGACATTTATTATTATTTAATTCAAATAAGAGTTAAAAGAGTTATAATCAGGGTTTAATTACTAAAACATTTTTAATATAGGGTTATACATAAGATAAATTTGATTGTAAATATTAATTATAGAGATAAAACGATTTCATACATAATGGTATTTTATCTATAATTTTTATACAATAAAAAATTTAATTTATTTATGACACAATGGTGATGCAGTAATTACCGAATTAATGAAATATTAAAATAATTGATATTATAAATATCCAAATAAATGTAATTTGAGAATTTTTATGCATTAAAATAATTTTCTAGGTTAATATGACATATTATTATTGGTTATATGAATTTTATTCTAAGTAATAATGTTGTTATGAATTTATCAAAAACAAAATACCCAATAGTGTCAAAATTGACAAAAAAGAGTTTTTAAAATAAATATTTTATTATTAATTGATATTATATTCCTAAAAATCTAATGTTAAGCCAAAGGACTTATATAATTATATTTGTATCATTAATGGACCACTTGGGTGCCTCTTGGAAGTATATAGTAAGTTTATTAACTATATAATATAAAAATACAAAGAGACATGGTAAATGTCAAACTATTTAACTAAGTGTTAAATATAAAAAATAAGGTTACTATAGTGACCCAAACCTATCTAAAATATATTGGTTGGGTGTTTTTCGACCCATAATCACCTTATACATTTAACAATACACTTTGGAGTCATTAGAAACCGAATATGAATTTATTATAAATTAATACTTTATGTTTTTTCTAAAGAGTCCATCCTCCCCCTTATAAAAGGACACCACTTATAACCAATTCCTCACACCTATCAAGCCTTTTGGATCGGCCTACCTCTACCCAAATATCCTACCAACTTCCCTCACTTCAACCTAGAGGCCTTATTTTGATCATAAAGCCAACCTAAGGAGCCCTTTTGATCAAATCAAAAGGAAGAACCCGAAAAAGAGGTAACGTTTTCACCACCCTCTTCCAAGTTCCTTTCTTCTTAAACTTCTTCTTTCTTTGTTATTTCCATTATAAAATAATAAATCCAGTATATTATATATAATTTTATGTTATTATACATATGTTACAACCATATTCCGTATTCTATCTATCCTTTGAATGACATGTCACCATACGTGCGTACGTACGGCTTACCGTCTCCACGTCGTGGTGTAATTGTTATTAAAAACATTATTATTTATATGGGTATAATAATGACGAGTAATTCATGTAGATAATAAATTTAACATGATAATTATTATTTATATATGATATACCATCCAATTATATATTATTTTAATATAAAAAGAATGATATTATTGCTCCTGCATACGAATGGACTACCGTCTCCATAAACGCGATGAGATTCATTCCCCATCATATCCATACAAGTATAATTCTCATTTTATGATTAAAAATAATTTTTAAGGATTTAATATAATTCTGTATATGAATAAGATACAACCTATCCATAACAAACACAACTTATGTAACAAAACATATAAAAGAAAACGAGTAAGTTAACACCCGAAACGACGATAATACTAAGATATTATTAACAAATAAATGTTAAAAGATCATATATGATATCATATTAATGTATATGATTCTTGTATAATTAAATAACAATTATTTCAACATTATATAGGAGGATAACAGACCCTCTAACAAGGAAAAAGTACAAAGTAAGGGGTTTCTTATATCACTTTTAATTTCATGAGATTTCCATTGTTCACCACCTATTTATTGCATGTGGTGTGTATACTTACTATGATTGTATTCATTGTGTAATATAATTTAATTATCTACATCATCATTTTATGATCCTTCTTTCATGGTTGTATGTTTCGTATGTTACCAAATCGATAAGGGAATTTGAAATTTTAATTTCCATTCATTCGGATTTACGCATACTTCATTGATTATTTTACTCCAAGATTATGTGTGGAATCACTATTCATTTTCTTATGTCATAATTTCCACTCCCCTTTCTGTGGATATACTTTTGATACACATAATCACTCCATTTATAATTTCTCAAGTCATAAATATGAACCTGAAAAGAGTAATTTTAACTCAATATCCATTTGTTGTGTTAAGTATCCAATTCATTGGTGTTGTCTTTACAAGAATATGTGTGAATTTCCTCTGATTGATTTACACTGAATATCCAATCATATTGAGTGTATTTATATTTTTCAAAAATATTTATGCCATTGATTTATTCTTAACCTAAGGATACGGTCTTTATAAGAAGTTTCATCTCAAATTACATTCCATTGAGACTCCTTTGTAGTTATACACCAAATCACTTTTATATGGTGTATATAATGTACTTTGACATATTATATCATGAGTCTCTTTATTCTCCTGATATTACAAATTTTTTATTACCTCAATTATTTGTATTCAAGTGTCTCTCCTTTGGTTAGAAACTCTAACTAAAATATCATTTTTAAATGTTTTGAAGATTTATTCTTCTAAATATTTCTCATTAATGTCCATGTTTTAAAACTAGTTTTAGAGATTTATTTATATGGACATTAAGGTTTTAAAATTTAAATTACTTTTAAAAGTTTCAAAATGGTATGGGACACTTTGATTCAAAAATATATTTTTAAATGGCTTCTTGACAAATAGCGTGACTTTTAAATGACTTCAAGAAAAAGGGGGATATTTCTCTCTAATAGTTTTAATGATTATTTTCATCTATGTCAATATCCTTCATCATTATCGATTGAGGTTAATCTGATACAATACAATCTTTCATATTTTATCGAATGATTTATGTTTGACTGTGGATGTGCTATTTTTATACCATTCATGGTTTGTGGATAAAGTATTGACATTTTGTATGCTAGTTTTAATACTAATGTTTATGTTATGTTTCAAACTTTTCATATGAGGAATGCATTGGACTTAGTAAGTGATGGGTGGAGCCCGCTATAAATCCTAGATGCATCAGTAAGTCTCATGAGACAAACTAGTGTCTTGGTACAATGCCTTGACAAAATCTTATTTGTAGTCTTGGCACGAGGCCTTGACTATGTGGTTATGATAGTCTGGAATTATGCATTCCATCATTATGAAAGTGGTTTTTGATATTTCATGTGGTTATTCGACTAGTATAATATCCATGTGAATAAGTAAAGGGAATTATTTCATTTTATCTTTGCCATATTATGTTGAAGTTCAAGTTTAAAAGGCTTTTGTTTTAGTTATACGTTGCCTTAAATGTTTATTCTTATTTATGGAATTTTCCGCTATATTGTTATCCTTACTGAGCATCTGATCTCTCCCCTTTAGATATTTTATTTTTTCCAAGATTTTAAGAAGTAATTTATGAATGAACTGAAGGGATAGTTTGAGGGGATATGAAGACAAGATGTTGTTGTATTTTTTTTACTTTATGATGTAATGTAAGACTTATGAATATATCTAGTGTTTCCAAGACTAATAAACTAATAGGTCTTTAGAGACTTGATATTTTGGGATAATTTCAATGTTACATAATAATTCACCGACTCTGGGTAACTGGGTTCAGGGCGTTACAGTTGGTATCAGAGGAATTTTAGTACAAACCTTGGAAACTAGATTTAGATAAACTCTAATTAGAGCACATAGCCCTAAGATGGACATTGAGGATTTGTATAGAAGAACTTCCTATAATATTGGTATTGTATAGATTTTGTGAGTTTACCAAGCAATACATCCTTGTATGGATATGAGTAGGTAGAGGTGGCTCTAGCACAGATGTACCTAGGGGTAAAACCTGAAAACACCGCTTTGAGCTAGACTCGAACGGGAACTGGTGCACGACAACGGGCCTTACTGCACTCTTGGTTACGACACTCTCGGGGGATATTCTTAGGATAATTTATATTTTCTTTACAAACCAATTTTAAGTATTTTAATATAAGATGAGAATAAATGACCCTGGTTAATTTTAAGTTGTTTCAAATTGAGAATATGGTGTCATGATATTATCTAAATGATTTTATGACTAATATTGCTCACACAATACTTTCTGGTTTTAGTTAATGGTTGGAGTCCAAGGAAGTCATAGTAACTTTGAGAATGATGTACAAGGTGGGAACGGTGGTGCAAATGACCAACAAAATGGAATGTTGATAGGCGTAAAAGATATCGTGTTCATGCCAAATCAGTTTTCCAAAAATATGATCAACAAAATATATATTAACCAACTCCTGGACTCAACAAAGAAGAGAAAGGTGATGAATTATAAGAGCTCTAGCAGTGGAGACCATGGAGAAAAGAATACTAAATTTCCATCACGCAAGAAATGTGGAAGGAGACACCCAGGAAAGTGTCTCAACGGAATAAAGAAATGCTTTACGTGCGGGAAAGAATGACATAAAGTGAAGAATTACCGAGGAAAAATGAAGATTACTATGGAAGAAAATAAAAATGGTCCCAAGATTACAATTACGGTATTTTGTCGTAAATTTAAGGGACCTTGGCATCACCCAAGTCAATTCCCTATTCTATAGGATAACCTCTTGGTCAAGGAAGAACCTATGTGGAAATAAATGGATGGAAAAATATATAAAGTTATTAGTGCTCCTTGTTGTTGAGATTACTTTGGGATAATTTTCTCTTATATGTGTAACCCTACAATTTATCATGTGAGAATGATATTTGAGGAATACTTGTCCTTTCTCTTGTGGATATAGTTATAAATAACCATTTGGTTTTATATGATCATTGGGTTTGAGGCAATTACAAGTTATTATATTTTTTGATGAAAATTCAAGGTATGAGATAACATTTGTGGTTAAATTATGTTATGGTTATTTTGAAGAATTTATCTCATTTTGGTAATATTATAAAATGTAGTTTTTGAAAAAGGACAACTTGCAGACTGTGTGACAACCCGTCATGTCAGACAAAGCTGTGGGAATCAAACCCACAACCAAAGTGTGATAGGGATTTATCGCTTACAACTGGACTAAGTGAAGTCCCTGGTTAGTGTGAAGAATTATTTTTATTTAAATGATTTTATTGATCAATAATAACTTGATTTGGGATCTTATGTCTTATCAAGTGAGTACCCTTAGTATAAGAAAATGATTTGGTGATTAAGTGATAAATGTTATTTTGGAAGATGTTCGCTTTGTTGGGAACACTATATGCCCAAGGAAAATAGAATACTGTGGGATTTCATTTTAGGAGTAATGGTGGATTGTTATCTATGTTTTTATTGTGGATTTATAGTGATTTGGGTTATTTATGGAAATTATTAACCTATAATAGAGAATATTTTATTAGGTTAATTACTTTTAAGTATGTGACTTTAAGAGTAGTTTATGTCATTTGGAGATAAAATTTAACATGGAAGACTACATAACCAAATTCTTCTAAGTTTTGGGTTTCAATATTAGTTTGGATTATATTGAATGATTTTAAGGACAATTGTTTACTGAATGGTATTTATTTATCTTTGGGGTATTGTTGGTTTAATTTTAGAAATTAAGATTAGTGTTTCTTTATATAATGGAATATCATTTTGGAGGATCATTAGATCTTATACTAACCATTTTGGTTTTGATTAATCTCTAAAGATAAGGTAAATGTATATTTTATCCTTCGTGGATCATGTGATTCTATAAGAAGGTTATTCTATCTCTTCTAGTGTGACCAAGTCTTCTTGAATACTCATCATTTAAAAATGAGTTAGTAGTAGGAATTTATTAAAGAATGAAACTTTACTAAAAAATTATTAATATCTCTTTATGTTCTTAGTCAATCTCATAAATGAATTCCTCATCTTTATGTAATGTATCTTAAAACAAAAAAAAATGTTGTTCATTTACTTTTCCTACTGGGAAACTAATGAACATTTGTCCCATCACAAGTTTGTGGTTTTCTTGTTGTTAACTTTCTCCAGATCATGTTCTCTATCCCTCTCCATCAGAACTTGACACTTAGTTTATCATCCATATCCATGTTTTTCTACATGGAATCCTAGTATATGTTATCTCGGGTGACCTTTTTACTTCTCTTTCTTTATTTTAAAGTGATAGTTTTATTGAATATTTTTCTGATGTGGGACTTTACATTATATTCCCAAGCCCAATTTTAAAAATTTCAAGGATACAATTTATTGAAGGAGGGAAGAATGTAACACCTCAATCTTCCACGGTACGTTTCCCTTTGAATAATGAAATAGCGTGTGTTGTACGCAACTTCGAGTTCTAACACACAACACAACCAATCAAACTAGCTGTTATGAATAGTAATACCCACTTTTTGAAATTTTATAAATTTTATCTTTCAAAATGGACTTCATTTTTGGATTCGGAATATCGAAATTAGCTTAGGGTGAATTTTTGGTGTTTTTCTTAAAACTTTCAATTTTTGATGAATTGTGAAAAAACACTCAGTTATAGTTTAAAAACAAATTTTTATTTAAATTTAATTAAGGTCAAAATAGATACATAATACCTATATAATTTCAATGTAATTCATTGGAGTTAGTTTATAATAATTTTAGATATATAAAAAATTTATGGAACTTTTCACCGTCTTTTACCCACCTCCTAGGAGAATTTGGAAATTCACATAAAACATAATTTTACCACTTCTGTGAGTGGAATTTTGAAAATCTAAGACACATGGTTAATATCAAGGATTAAAATTTGGTTCAATGAGATGAAAATAATTTTTGTTGAATATTAACTTTTTACTTTTATTTACCACGGTTAAAAGTAAATAGGGTAATTAAGGGTAAAAATGATATTAATATTACCCTAACACATGTCCTAATTCTATTGGACAAGTGTATCTCGGCTAAAAACAACCTTAGAAACAAAATATTATCATTTAGGTCCACTTGGATTAGATTAGGACATTTATTATTATTTAATTCAAAGAAGAGTTAAAAGAGTTAAAATCAAATTTTAATTACTAAAAAAATTTTAATATAGGTTTATACATAAGATAAATTCGATTGTAAATATTAATTAGAAAGATAAAATGATTTACTACATAATGGTACTTTATTTATAATTTTTAGACATTAAATAATTTAATTTATTTATGACACAATGGTGATGCATTAATTACCGAATTAATGAAATATTAAAATAATTTATATTATAAATATCCAAATAAATGTAATTTTAGACTTTTTATGAATTAAAATAATTTTATAGGTTAATATGACATATTATTTTTGGTTATATGAATGTTATTCTAAGTAATAATGCTGTTATAAATTTATCAAAAAACAAAATACCCAATAGTGTCAAAATTGACATAAAAGAGTTTTTAAAAAACATATTATATTATTAATTGATATTATATTCCTAAAAATATAATTTTAGGCCAAATGACTTATATAATTATATTTGTATCATTAATGGACCACTTGAGGGTCTCTTGGAAGTATATAGTAAGTTTATTAACTATATAATATAAAAATACAAAGAGACATGGTAAATGTCAAACTATTTAACTAAGAGTTAAATCTAAAAGATAAGGTTACTATAGTGACCCAAACCTATCTAAAATATATTGTTTGGGTTGTTTTAGACCCATACCTACCTTATACATTGAATAATACACTTTTTAGTCATTATAAACCGAATATGAATTTATTATAAATTAATAATTTAAGTTTTTCCTAAAGAGCCCCTCCTCCCCCTTATAAAAGGACACCACTTATAACCAATTACTCACACCTCTAAAGCCTTTTGGATCAGCCAAAATCTACCCAAATATCCTCCCAAATTCCCTCACTTCAACCTATAGGCCTTATTTTGATCATAAATCCAACCTAAGGATCCCTTTTGATCAAATCAAAAGGAAGAACCCGAAGAAGAGATAACGTTGTCACCACCCTCTTTCAAGTTCCTTTATTCTTGAACTTATTCTTTCTTTGTTATTTCCATTATAAAATAATAACTCCAATATATTCTATATAATGTGATGTTATTATAAATATGGTACAACCATATTTAGTATTCTATCCATCCTTTAAATGACATGTCACCATACGTGCGTACGTACGGCTTACTGTCTCCACGTCGTGGTGTAATTGTTATTCAAAACATTATTATTTAGATGGGTATAATAATGATGTGTAATTCATGTAAATAATATTTGTAACATGATAATTATTCTGTATATATTATATATCATCCAATTATATATGATTTTAATATCAAAAGAATGATATTATCGCTCGTGCGTACGTACAGACTACCGTCCCCACGAACGCGATGAGATTCATTCCCCATCGTATCCATACAAGTATAATTATCATTTTATGATTAAAAATAATGTTTAAGGACTTAATATAATTCTGTATATGAATAATATACAACCTATCCCTAAAAAACACGACTTATGTAACAAAACATATAAAAGAAAACGAGTAAGTTAACACCCGAAACGACGATAATACTAAGATATTATTAACAAAGAAATATTAAAAGATCATATATGATATCATATTAATGTATATGATTATTGTATAATTCAATAAAAATTATTTTAGCATTATACAAGAGGCTAAACTACCCTCTTCCAAGGAAAAAGTACAAAGTAAGAGGTTTCTTATCTCACTTTTAATTCCATGCGATTTCCATTGTTCACCACTTATTTATTGCATGTGGTGTGTGTACTTCCCATGATTGTATTCATTGTGTAATATAATTTAATTTTTGGATATCTAAATAAAATTTTAATGATATTTCTTTCATGGGTGTATGTTTCGTATGTTACCAAATCGATAAGGGAATTTGAAATTTCAATTTCCATTCATTCGGCTTTACGCATACTTCATTGATTATTTTACTCCAAGATTATGTGTGGAATCACTATTCATTTTCTTATGTCATAATTTCCACTCACCTTTCTATGGATATACTTTTGATACACATAATAACTCCATTTATAATTTCTCAAGTCATCTATATGAACTTGATAAGAGTAATTTTAACTCAATCTCCATTTGTTGCGTTAAATATCCAATTCATTGGTGTTGTCTTTACAAGAATATGTGTGAATGTCCTATAATTGATTTATACTGAATATCTAATCATATCGAGTGTATTTATATTTTTCACACATAATTATGTCATTGATTTATCTGTAACCTAAGGATACGGTCTTTATAAGAAGTTTCATCTCAAATTACATTCCATTGAGACTCCTTTGTTGTTATACACCAAATCACTTTTATATGGTGTATATAATGTACTTTGACATAGTATATCATGAATCCCTTTATTCTAATTATATTAAAAAGTTTTTATTACCTCAATTAATTGTATTCAAGTGTCTCTCCTTTGGTTAGAAAATCTAACTAAAATATCATTTTTAAATGTTTTGAAGATTTATTCTTCTAAATATTTATCATTAATTTCCATGTTTTAAAAATGGTTTTAAGGATTTATTTATATGTAAATTAAGGTTTTAAAATTAAAATTACTTTTAAAAATTTCAAAGTGGTATGGGACACTTTGATTCAAAAATATATTTTTAAATGGCTTCTTGACAAATAGTGTGACTTTTAAATGATTTCAAGAAAAGAGGGATATTTCTCTCTAATAGTTTTGATGATTATTTTCATCTATGTAAATATCCTTTATCATTCTCGATTGAGGTTAATCTAATATAATACAATCTTTCATATTGTATCGAATGAGTTATTTTTGACTGTGGATGTGCTATTTTTATACCATTCATGGTTTTTGGATAAAGTATTGACATTTTGTATGATAGTTTTAATATGAATGTTTATGTTATGTTTCAAAATTTTCATATGAGGAATGAATTGGACTTAGTAAGTGACGGGTGGAGCCCTCTATAGCTCCTTGATGCATTGGTATGTCTCATGATACAAACTAGTGTCTTCGCATAAGGCCTTGACAAAATCTTATTTGTAGTCTTGGCACGAGGCCTTGACTATGTGGATATGATAGTCTGGAATTATGCATTCCATCATTATGAAAGTGGTTATTGATATTTCATGTGGTTATTTGACTAGTATAATATCCATGTGAATAAGTAAATGGAATTATTTCATTTTATCATTTCCATATTATGCTAAATTTCAATTTTAAAAGGCTTTTGTTTTAGTTTTACATTGCCTTAAATGTTTATGCTTATTTATGGAATTTTCCGCTATATTGTTATCCTTATTGAGCATCTGAGATCACCCCTTTCAATATTTTATTTTTCCCAGGATGTGAAGAAGTAATTTATGAATGAACAGCAGGGATAATATGAGGGGAAATGAAGACAATATGTTGTTGTAGTTTTTTAAATTTATTATGTAATGTAAGACTTATGAATATATCTAGTGTTTCCAAGTCTACTAAACTAATCAGTCTTTTGAGACTTTATATTTTGTGAGAATGCCAATGTTATGTAATAATGCACTGACTCTAGGTAACTGGGGTTGGGGCGTTTCATTTTATGTTGGGACCAAGTTGGCTGGAGAAGGTTTTTGGAAGTAAAAAAGTTGTTTTTTTTTTGAAATTTGTGTTGTCTTTTGTTGTCAAATAAGACAAATCAATTCGCTTTGTAAAATTTGAAATTCAAATTGAACATCATATTTAGGTAATTCAACACACACTTCTTAAGAAATAAAATTGAAATGGGAAGATTTTTTCTGGGATAAAAGGTTCATCAAACTCATCTTGGGTCCAGAATGAAAGGGATATCATATTGAGGTGCTTCTTCAAAGTCTGTCTGGATCCGATAAAAACACTGATGATGAATTTTATTTTATTTTAATTAAAAAATATCATAAGTATTCTATAAAACATGTGATGTAATCTTGATAGATGAAATAGGGAGTAAAGTTGCTTCCAATCGTATTCATACTAGTCGTATTAAGGATTGGTTGGAAATAAATAATGTTTATTGTAAGAATTGGAAGTTACAATAGGTTTCCTTATAAGTCAAATGATGTTGAAGCTGATCTAAAATGCTTTCAGAGTCATGAAGAAGTCATGATATTAGAAATAGTTTCTATAGGAAGAGATTTTTTTTAAGGAAAAACTTTCCAATCTCAGGTTCATCAGTATGAGGTCACTGTATTCAGAATTTCTTGAATTCTAGATGACTTTGATTATCATATTCATAAGAATAAAGATTTTTTTTTTGATATTGGTCCATCAAACTCTGTATACCATTCATAATAATATTTAATATGGAATCAATTATTCATTACATTTTTTGTAATTCTTATGACATCGGAGGCAGATTGATAATAAAAAATTTGCGGAAGACTAAATTTTTTTATGAAGATTTGTCTTTGGAGATGTTGAGAAATTTGAATAAGAAATGTTTGTTGAGACCAAGATCAATCAACAATATATTCCACAATTTATCACCAAGATGATTTTTTGATTGATTCAAGTTTTCAAGATAGTTTTTAATATCTCTAACAATTGGTTCAATATAAAATAAGAAGAAGAAGATTCTTGTTTGAAGACTTTTTGAAACTGTTGCCAAAGGGGACAGGAAGCTTGCTTGAAGTTCTAATAATTTTTTTCCTTTGTTTTTATCAGTTTTTATGGAGTATCATAATGGTATGACATATGTTTTAAATTTGTCACAATTGATATAGAGCAAAGTATTGAAGAATATATGGTGTTTATCATAATGAGGAAATCATAATGGAAAGATTTGTTTTTTAATTGGTGTAGGGAAATGTTATGATATTTCATCAATTTTGATTTGTTTTCAAGTGGTCTAAGAAAATTATAGTGACCAAATTCATTTATCATAATGAAGAAATTGTATCGGCGAATCAGAATCATGAATCGGATTCAGAATAAAGATTTTTTAGGAAGTTTAAAGCATTGAAAATTCAAAGAGAGATCCAAAATTGAAGGGAAATAAAAGGCACTGAACAATTCAAAGAAAGATCTGAGATTTAAGGAATATTTAATATTTGGTAATTTTGGTAAAGTATTAAAACCTTTTCTTAATCCCTCTTAAAAAATTTTGGTGTGTCTATCAAAGAGGATAATAATTTGGGTATTCTAGGACTTTTATTGCTCAATAAATGATTGATAATAGTGCTACATGAGTGTAATTTCATATCCTACTCATATTATTCTACACAAAAGGACTGTTTTATAGTGAATTTAGTAGTATTGGATCATTTTCAATCCATACCAAGGATATATCTACTCATTTTGAGTAGTTAACCTTGTAAATTAATGTGTTCTTATGGATGTGTGTTTGAATTGTTTTCAGCAGGGAATGAAATCTTTCAGAGGAGGCAAAATTTGTTTCATAATTAAGGATACATAAAAGAAAAAGATATCACTAATTCAATCCTCCCCCCTCTTAGTGATACATAGATTTTGGCTGGAAACTTAGAAGTGGTATAAAAGTGAAGGTTCTTTTTGTTTATTCTTGGTAGAAGTTTCGAAGACAAATTGATGGAGAATCTTAATTGTTTCAATAGTAAAGGTATTTAGGTTTTCAATGGTAAGAACTATCATATATTAAAATATATAATGTTACCTAATCTTATGTCTCTTGGGTATGATTTTTTTCAAGATAAAATATATATTTTTACTCCTAGTGATGATGAATTTAATCTTACATCTACTGAAAAGAAGAATATTGAGAATTATGGAAGGGCCAATAATGCTTTACTCTCATCACTTTATGAATGTGAATTTTTAATAGAAAAAGGTGTTTCCACTACCAAATGTATCTGGGATAATCTAAATAATATCTATAAAGTCTATACAAAAGTAAATAAGGAAAAATTATAAATCTAGGGGTTGAAGTGTGAAGATCTTGATATGGGTGAATACAAATATATTGGTAACTTCTTTTCCAGGTTAAATGATATAGATAGCACTATCAGATTTCTTGGTGAAAAGTTTGAGGCTTCTAAATTTATTGAAAAGATCTTAATAATTTTTTCTGAAAAGTTTGATGATAAAGTATCCTCTTCAGAAGATAGAGATCCAAAAACTATATCTCTATATGATCTTTATAGTAATCTCATTACTTATGAAATGATAAGGGAAAAAGTTGTGAAGGGAAAAACAAAATCTGATAGAGAAATGTCTTTCAATGCTACCAAGAAACAAAAATATAATAATTTTCTTATGGAAGATGATGTTTTTAAATATAACTCTAAAAAATTATGTATGTAAAAATCTTGATGAATTTTCATCCTTTCTTTTTAAAAATGTGAGAAGAGATACAGGAAAATATAAAGGTAAATTTCCCTTGAAGTGTTTTGAATTTGGATCCATATAGAACATTGTGGATAATTTTCCTTTAAGAAAAAAATGAATATGATAGTCATAAATAATAAGTAATGTCAAGAAGTTCATGGAAGAAATAGGGTGATAAGGAAAAATCTTTTTCTATAGGTAATGATATAAAATTATCCAAAATGAGAAGTTTCTTATCAAAATATGATAAAGAATAAGATAGTGAATTTGAATCTAAAAAATATAATAAACATTACGGTGAGAATAATTTTATTATAATAGTAAATAATAAATATTTTATAAGAATTGGTTCTAAAGTAGAAGAACCACAATTCGAATTTCATCTAAAAGAACAATTGAAAGAATTTATGAGGACCGTTGGAAGGATTGAAAAAGAAATCAGGAATATAAAAAATGAAAATTCCTCATCAAAAAATCAAGAAGGTTTTCCTTAAGATAAAGTAAATCTGATAGAATAGATTTTTTATTTTAATAAATCTCTTAAAAAGAAAAATAATTGTAATGAACATCTGGAAGTTAATCTAAAGGAAAAAAGAATAGGAGTTGGAACTTGTCCAACAAAAACTTTATAAAGCTAGACAGATTGGTACATGTTTTAAAAACTCTATCTTTGAAGTTTTTGGAAGATCTCATAAGGAGGAACCTGTTAAGGATCAAAAAAATTTACCTTTAAAGGTTGAGAAGAAAGATGAAATTGTTTCTGAGAAGAAGAAAGAAGGAAAAGTTATGTATGGGGCCAAGAAAAAAAAATCTAGAAATCATAAGTTTCTAAAAAACATGAGTCCAAAAAAAATTTAATACTTATGGTTCCAATAAGGATAAAAATAAATTCGTTCCAAAGAAGAAGGTTTTGACTGAGAATAGAAAATTATAATGGAAACAAAGTTCTGATAATAAAGATATGAAGGTTTTTGAGAAACATGTTCACAACTCTAATCAGTATGGATGTTTTAGAGGTAAATATTCTTTTTATGGATACTGTTTTCATTATGATGTATTTGGAAATATAAAAAAATTTATTGGTTAAACCAACAATATTATTAATATTGCACAAATTATATAATGAAAAATTTAAGGGGAATTTAATCCCCTCAAAGCAATAAGTCTGAGAAGGTTGTTTTGAAGAAACCTGAGAAGGTTGGAATAAATTTTGAAAATAGATTCCAGCCTCTATAAACTATTTGTTAATGATGCAAACAACCTAGAATCCTTGAAAAAGGATTTCTTATTTTGTTACCTACACAAAAAAATCTTAATTCTCAGAAGCTAGAGATGAATAAAGATAAAAGGAAAGAAAAGGCTCTTATTGGAGAAACTGATTTGAAAGATACAAAAGTAGAATGACCTTGGATTCTTGATAGTGGGTGTTCTTCTCATATGATAAGATATTTGAAGTTGTTAAATAATTTGTATGAATTCAAAGATTGAATAGTGAAATTTGGAAATTATGAATCTCTGAGAATCAAAGGTATTGGATCCTCCATCATTGGGAAAGAAAATTTGAAATCCAATAAATTTTTGTATGTTGATGGGATAAAACAAAACTTTATAAGTGTTTAACAACTTTTTAATGAAGGAAAAAAATTCATTTTCAAAAAATATGTATTTTTGTGAAAAAATTGGAAGATGGAAAGATTGTAACAAGAGGACAACATAAAAAAGGAAACTTATTTTAAGTTGGTTAAATACAAAACTCTTATTACTTAGGTATGGTGTAATAGAATCAGTTGTGTCAATAAATACTGGGACAAATGTGTTCAAGAAACATGAGTATGTTATCAAAGTGACATAGTGTTTGTGATATTCATGATATATCAAGAAGAGATTGGTGTTGCACAATTTTTATAAAAGAAAAAATTATCAATTCCATGCATAAGGAAGTTGAGATTTTTTTCAAAAACCCCTTGAACTTATCCATTCCAATATATGTGGGCCAATTATCAAAAAAATAAACCAATGGAGATAAGTAATTAATCACTTTCATTGATGACTTTACTCACATTGCTTGTGTTATTTATATGAAACATAAGTTAGATTCTATGAAAATTTATATAAGATTTAGGAGGAAAGATGAGAAGGAATGTGAGTATTCATTAAATAATTTTAGAACTGATAATGGTGGTGAATATGAAGGGGTATAATTTGAAACTTATCTTGAGAAGCATGGAATTCATCATGAGTTTAGTTCACCATACACTCCTAAAAAAGAATAGGGTTACTGAAAGGAAGAACATAAGTTTGGTTGAAATGGAAAGAACTATGTTACTTGAACATGGTCTCTCTCATTACTTTTGGAGGTAATCCATGAGCACTACTGTGTATATTCAAAAATGATGTTTCTATAGAACATGTTCAGATATAACTACATATGAAATGTTTTGTGACAAAAATAAAAGTTTGAAACACTTAAGAGTATTTATGATTCCATGCATCATAAAGAATAAATGTGTAAACCTTGGTAAGTTTGATTAGAACGGTGAAGGTGTAATTTTTCTTGGATATACCCTGGAAGGAAGAGAGTATAGATATATCAACAAATAAAAATGTTTAATTGTTGATTCTATTGATGTGAAATTTATTGAAAAATATAAGAAAGATAAATAGATTCAATATGATAAGAAAGTTGAGTAGGATAAAGAAAATTTTGTTAACAATTTTGATAAGGATACTAATAGTGGTAATCCTAAGAAAGAAGAAGAATTAGACTCAACTATTTCAAGTGATGAAGAAGAAACTCAAAAATCTCATCCTAGAGTGAGGAAGAAAGTGGTAGCTCAGAAAATTATTTGTTATCAACATTATAAGTTCCAAACAAGAAAAACATCAAAAATCTGTTACACACACTTCTTTATATTCAAAAGTAAATCTAAATGATGTTAATGAAGCTTTTGAGAATCTAGAATGGGTTCAGGCTATGAATGAAAAGCTTGATTAGATATAAAAGAATGATTATTGGGAACTCATACCCAATCTGGATAACAAAAATTTTATTGGTACAAAATGGGTTATCCAGAACTAGATGAATGAATAAAGAAAAGTGATAAGGAATAAGGAAATATTAGTGTGCAATGGTTACTCACAAATTGAAGGAGTTCATTTTGATGAGACTTTTTCTCCAGTGGAAATGTTATAAATAATTATAATCTTTCTTGTTATTTTTTTACAATGAAGTTACAAAAAAAATTAAATGGATGTGTGGTCTTCATTTCTAAATGGGTATCTTTATGATGAAATTTACATTGAACAACCTTGTGGATTTTTTTAGGTAAGATGAAAGTTATGTGTGTATGTTGAGTAAATCCTTGTATATGATAAAACAGGCTCTGAGTGAATGGTATTCCAAATTTGATACTTGCTTAAGGAACATGAATTTTAAGAAAATATGAGTTTATAGAAATCTTTACATCAAGAAAATTAAATGGTTTTCCATTATATTAATTGTTTATGTTGATGACATTATCTTTGCTGGTAATGATGAAAGATATTATGAAAGTTTTGTTGAGTAGATAAAAAAGTTGTTTGATATGTCCATGTTGGGATAAATGAAATAATTTCTTGGGTTACAATTCTTACAAAAGAAGAAACATATTTTTATTTCTCAAGGAAATTATGATAAAGAAATTCTTAATAAGTTCATCATGGAAAATTAGAAACCAGTTTCCACATCGATTTTAGTGGGAAACAAGTTGTCTAAAGATGGAGAAGGCAAGGAAGTCTATAAAAAATATTTTTTGAAGCTGATTGGAAGTATTTTTATATTTTAGTTCCTTAAGACCCAATATTGTTTTTTTATTACCTTATGTGAAAGATTTTAGAGTGATACTAAATAATCACACTTACTTTCTATAAAAATAATTCTCAGATATATCAAAGGTATAATAAATTTTGGAATCATGTATGATAGCTCAGAAAGTATTGAATTGTTTGGGTATTCATATATCGATTGGGAGATAAATTATTATGATATATGATCCACATCTAAAGGATTTTACCTTATGGGGAAGAGTAGTGTTAGTTGGTATACAAAGAAAACAATACAATAACTCTTAGTATGGATGAATCTGAGGATGTTTCTACCACTCAATCCACTACTCAACTTATGTGGATGAAGACTCAGTTATAAGACTTACATTTTGAAATGAAGTTACCCTTACTCTTGTGTTGTGATAATAAAAGTGAAATAACATTACCAATAATATATTATAACATTCTCATTAAAAACATATTGATATCAAATATCATTTCATTAAAGATAATGTAGAGAAAAATTATTTGATGTTGGATTATGTTCCTAAATCAGACAAGTTGCTAACATTTTCACAAAACTTTTACTAAAGGAAGCTTTTTCTAAATTGAGGTTGAACATGGGCGTCCATCCTCATTCTCATCAAGTTTTAGGTATGTGTTTTTTCCCCTCTCTCATCTTTTATTTGGATAGTGTTTTCCATGGGGATAATTGTTTCATAAATCCATGCATTTTATATATGACAAACCTTTTAAGGAATCATGTATAAAGCAGGATTTATGGGTAAGCTATGAATCTAGCATGTAAGTGTGTGAACTATTCTAAATGTTTGTTAGAGTGGTTGTGGGAAAAGAAAACTTTTGTTATTATGAATGTTGAATAGGTGGAAAAGAAACTTTTTGTTACTGAAAAAGTTAAGGAATATAATAAAGATGTGAATAATGGCTGAAGATGTTGAATTTTTTTCATGATTCGCTACTTTTGGAAAGCTAGGCTTTGCTGTCAATAATTCTTGTTTCCTATAATGAGTTAGCTCACATAGGATTAGAATTGTTGATAAGTAATCTATAGATTGAGGTTAAAAAGTTAAGTTATTTTTGAATTTTGGTTGACACCAAAATCCAAATTGGGGAGATTGTTGAGACCAAGTTGGATAGATAAGGTTTTTGGAAGTAAGAATAAGTTTGTTTTTCAAGGGTTTTGTCCTTTATTCTCTGAGAAGATAAATAAATTCACTTTTTAAAAGTTGAAAATAAGACTGACCATCATATTCAAGAAATTGAACTTACACTACTTAATAAATTCCATCATTATGGGAAGATTTTTTCTGGTAAAAAAGGTTCATCAGACTCAGCTTGGGTCTGGAGTGAAAGTAAGATCATGTTGAGGTGCTGCTTTGGAGTCTATCTGGATCTGATAAAAAACCGATGATAATTTTCTATTTTTTAATTCATAAAAATCATAAGTATTCTATAAAACTTTTTATGTAAACTTGATGAATGAAATGAGAAGTAAAGATGCTTATAATTGTATTCAAGCCAATCGTATTGAGTATTGGTTGGAAAAAAAGAAAGTTGCTGGTAAGGATGGTAAGTTACAATACATTCCATTATAAGTTAGATGATGTTTAATCTGATCTTAAATATTTTCAAAGTCATGAAGAATCCATGATATAATCATGAGTTTCTGGAAGAATAAATTTTGATGAATTAAAACTTTATAGTCTCATGTTCATCGATATTATATCACCTTATTCAAAATTGCTTGAATTATTGATGACTTGGAGTATCATATTCATAAGAAAGAAGAAGTTGTTATAACTACTAGTCCATCAGACTTAGTGTACCCTTGATAATTGGAGTTAATATGACACGGATTATTTATTACATTTTTTTGGTATTCTTATGAAATCAGAGGCATATTGATAAGAAAACAATTTTTGAAGAATGAATGTTTTTATAAAGAACTATCTTTAGATATATTAGGTCAATAGAATAAGAATTTTTTTTGATATCGAGATCAATCAAAAATATCATCAACCATTTCTCATCAAGATAATTTTTTGATCAGTTCAAGTGATAAAAAAATATTTGAATATCTCTAACAATTGTGTTGGGAGAAAAGAAGAGGAATAAGATTCTTGTTTAAAGATGTTTTTAAAGTGTTATAAAAGGGGGACAGGAAGCTTGCTTGTAAGTTATAATAATTTTTTTCCTTTTTTTATTAGTCGGTATAGAGCATCATAATGGGGAGACATATGTTTTACATTTTTCACAATTGATACAGAGAAACATATTTAAGAATCTATTATCTTCATCCTAATGAGAAAATCAGAATGGGAAAATTATTTTTTTTAATTGGTGTAGATCAATGATATGAGATATCTTCAGTTATTATTTGTTTGTAAGTGGTTCAAGAAAATCAGAGTAACCAAATGCCTTTATCATAATGAAGAAATTGTATTGGGGAATTGGAATAATGAACCAAATTCAAACTGAAAATTTGTTAGGAATTATGAATAATTGAAAAAAAACAAAGAGATATCTAAAATTGAATGGAAATTAAAGGTGCTAAACAAGTCCAAGAAATATCTAATATTTATGGAATATTAAAGATTTAATAATTTTAGTAAATTAGGAAAACCTTTTCAAAATCCCACTTAAAACAATTTGGTGTGTCTATAAAATGAGGATAATCCTTTACATATGCTATTACTTTCATCGGTTAGGAAAGATGAGAGATAAGATCCAAAATTATAGCAAGAAGAAGTTTCTAGATTCTGTTTTTTTTAAGAATATTATTATACATAAGAAAGAAATAATAATAGATAAGATGGTAATCATAGTTTCTATAATCAAACCGAGCAATCGAATAGGGATTTATGGACTGAGGAAGAAGAATTTCATGATTGTTTCAGCAGTATTCTGACATAGTATTATTTTCATACTGAGAAATCGAACTTTGGAATCAGATTGGGAAATCAATTGAGTTTCATTACAATGTCCAGGGAGTTCTTACCAAATTCTCGGTAAGAAATTGAATAATTGTTTTAAAAGATCATATTTTGGAAAGATTACCAAGAATCACCATAACATATTTGTTACAAAAATTATCTAACATAATTTCATGCTACTTGAAGAACATGTACTGTTGTAATTATCATAGTGTTACACGAGTGTTGGGTAATATCTTAATCATTGTATTCCACACAAAAGGATTGTTTTCTAGTGGATTTTGTGGTATTGGATCATTTTCAAACCATACCAAAGGACGTAGCTACTCATGTTGAGTAGTGAACCTTGTAAATTTTTATGTTCTTGTGGATTTGTGATTGATTTTTTTAATATGGAAATAAATATTTAATAGGTGGTTAAGGTTGTTTCATAATTAATGAAACATAAAATAAAAATATATCACTAATTCACCCCCTCACCCTATCAGTGATACAGAGATCCTATCTGGACACTTACATTTTAGAGTATTCATCTTCAAAATGTGTTTCTAAAATTTTCCAAATATTGTTTGAATATTGATGAGGTGACCAAAATGATTTCAATTTTAAACCACTGGGTCATTGACATAGAATTTTTTGATTCATCCCAAGAAGTACTGGAAGATGGGATGCATAACACCCTGATAAGTGGTTCCATCATTATTCATGACAAAAAGCATGACTTAGAAGCAAAATATCCCCTAAGGTTCCCTAAAGGTGGCTGCATTCTCATCCTAATGGGGCATTTTGATCTAATTTTACCATGAGTACCCATCCATAAAGTAAAGGGTTTGTAAGATTGTGATCTTTTCAATTATAAGTTCTATGATCGGAAGTGGGAAGTCAACATTTGGAAAATGTCGATTGAGATCCTTAAAATAGATGTGCATCCTAATTTTTATATTATTTTTTTAATGGGAATGATGTTGGAAATCCCTTTTGACTATTTCACCTCTTAGAAAAATTTGTCTTGGATAAGCTTGTCAACTTTTATTTCCACTTTAGAAGCATGAGAGGGTTGAATTCTCCTATCAATCTATTTGAAACCTCATTGGTTATCTAGAAAATACAGGTGATGAGTAACTACATTAGTGTCCAACCAGGGAATACTTATATAATTTAAATTAAACACATATAAGTTCTTATTTAAGAATGAGATATACATTTCTTGCACCTCTGAGGGCATGGAGGAACAAATTAATGTGGGTAACAGGTCCACTTATATTTTTCAATTTACCTTCCTGGGATCATTTATGGTAGTGGAGATACCTTCATCAAATCCTGGAGGGTCTTCCCTAAGGTTATCCTCTTCCTCTTTCATTTTTTCTTTGACAGAAATATCCTCAGGAATGGTAGAAAACATGGTGGAATCACTATTCCTAACAAGGTATGATGGGCTACTAGAAGAAACATTGACTTACCAAACTGCAAAAAAATCATGGGTAATTTTAGAGATTCTTTATTTTCTTTCTAATGGAACTAGGGGAAGGATAAGTATAGACATCTCAAGTTATAGGAAATGTATTGGTGTAATTTTTTATTTCTTTTGATAGAACAAGGAAATTTTATAACTCTAATGGAACATTAGTCTGGATTTCTTTTGATGGGACCAAATCTTCAAGTGTAATCATTATCACATGTTCATGTTCTGATGAGGTTTTTAGTTCCTGAGGGCCTAGAAAAACTAGATCTATCACCTTGATCAGTTTTATAGTTAGAAAATACTCATCACTGAGTGACCTCTAGGGACTAATGAGGGTGGTTCCCAATCTATTGGGAGTATAATCTCGCATCTCATCTTCCATCATTTGTTTCTTTCCTTCCCTCTTATTGAAAGTTTCCTCAATATACTAGGATTCAAAAGATTCAGAGGTGGAATTATCATCACATAGCATGCCTACATTTCAATCGATGGGATACTTAAATAAATTATGGAATTTAAATAGGATAGTCACATGGCTATGGATCCATAGTCTCTTGTAAAGGAAATTTTATTTCATGTCCTACTGGATGGCCATAAACTAAAAAATGGATATTAGGTCCCTGAATTGGGATTTCAGCATGATCTTTCCATGGGAATTTTGTTCATTTTTTTCATACCCTTCAATGGTCATATTGTTTGGAGAAAAATAATTCTCATTGTATCCCAAAAATGGAAGGTTTTAAACCAGGATAAGATTTATACCATATGAATTTTCAACCAAAGACCATAAAATTTTGACATTTTAGAGCTTGCCTAAAACATATAAGGGTATGATATTTCCCAAAACATCCTCTTCCTAATAATTCTCTATAAATGAGATGGTGGAATAACACTCCACAAAAGTTATTTCCACTCAATAAACCTCAACCACATATACTTCTACCTCAAAATCCCAGGGGCTCTAGAGGACCTCAATAAGTGCCTCCTTAAGATCTTTTGAGAGGTGGAGAATGTCCAAGATTGAGAGATTGGTCAAGAAAAAAACCATATTTTTCAGGATTTTGTCTTTCATCAAAGATATGTTCTTGAAAAGGTGGATTCAATCCTTAGTATATGGATTATGAGCTATATCGATTGTGGTAAATGGATCTAGTTCTTGAGAAGAAATTGAGGGAATATCTTTCATTGAAGGTATGGGTTGAGCCGGCCTTCCCACTTGTATCAACTGATCAGGAAATTGTACACCTAATAATTATAAATCCAAGATAATTGGACTTGGATGACTCTTGTAGGACTCTAGGTTGTCCTCATATTCTCATTGGGCTATCTGGAGTACTTTTCCATGAGTCTTGGCCACATTTGTGGTTTTGGTAGTGATGTGACCAGAATAATAGGTTTCTCTGTGACTGTGCCTTCCCTTATTTCCTAAAATTATATATCCTTTACCTTTGGCTCTCAAGTTAGGTATATTTAACTTGGTTTCTAAAATATATTCCTCATTAGAGAAGGGGTATTCTAAGTGAATAAAGTAAAAAAATAAAACAATATTTTTCTTTTGATAAGGGTTATGCGTAGAGGGGAAGTGATCGTGCTTCAAATGATTATGTCAAGAAATAAGTGAGAGTTGGAACTATTTTGGGATCCAGATGAGACTCTTCTTATTATACCCTACTTTTCTTCTTATGATTATGTATTCCTCTAGAGGTTGGTTCTGATGACTTTCACATGGATTATACAGATAGTACTGGAGTTGAAACTGATTGATAAATTTGTTCTCTGGGGATGGAATGAGATCAATAAACTATATTTTGATACATATATTTATTCAAATATTATTCACACTGAAGGTTGTGGGTGTAGTGGAAGAATATTTGGTGGGAATAAAATTAAATTTTAATTTAATTTAGAGTTTCCTGAAACCCCAATATATGATATTGCACATCAAAATTATAATTAATTTATTTAGATCTGATAAAATGATTACCTCATCTTAGTATCCCTTCTTCAAGGAAGTTTTTGATCTTTTAAAACCCTTTCAGATTATCTTTGTGCTATAAGTTTTTAAGTGTATAATCCCTCAATCGGTGATCCACACATGATCCTTTTCTCTCTGAGTAATGTCAATTGATTTTAGGGTTCTAACATGGTGAGTCAATTGTCATTCATTGTTTTTATTGATTGATTTAATATACTTTAGGCTTGAAGTAGTTCTACTCATTACTGAGAGGAAGAGATGATGGATTCAAGAGAGAAAGATATATTTTTTTGCATAATGATTCTCTATTCTCAATTTTCAATTAAACCTACACAATATAAATAACCATATATTTATAGAGTTAGGGTTTATGTAAAAATATTATTTAATTTTTTACCATCCCTTAAATAATATTATAATCTTTATTAAACCCCATTACACATATTATAATTATTATTATAATTATTTTATGGCATTTTTGTTGTAACATTCCGACTAAGGAACCACTAAAATGGTGCCTGGAGTTGGCTAATCACCTAGCCCCAAGCACACCTCCCTATATGTCAGGGGTTGTCGACTAGTAGTGAGGGTCTAATAATGGTACTATGGGGAGACTATACCCTCATGATTAGAGTTCCAAATTAGTAAAACATAATAATTCAATCAAAAATGGAATAAATATAAATGAAAGGAAGCGGAAGACAATAATAACTGATAAAATTGCCAACTCCAAATACACAACCATGCATGTCCATGTGATGCTATAGTATCCAAGCAGTAGTTATACATCAAATAATAAATAAATCATAAAATAAATAAATAAATAATCCTCAAAGTCTATCTCCATGAGCATCCTGATCTTCAGTTAAGTTATGTGCTTCAAAGTTCCCATGTAAAAATGTAATAGCACAATCATAATCCATGAACCTGAACCTACAACCAAGAGGTTTGTTCAGGTACCCCAGTGTAATGGAAACCCTAAAAGGGTGTGTGAATACTCAATAGTACACCACCAATTGTGTCTAATTATATCTAGTATATGATTATAAAATAAAATAGTGTATAGCTATATCAAAATTAAAGTAGTTAAATTGATTGAGAAATGTAAATAATTCAGGCATGATTCCTCAAGGGACACCAGGTGAACTATACCTACTTCAGCCTATATTAGACTATCACTGATTATTTGTCAACATATATATATATATATAAGTATAGGTATGTATGTACATATATACATCATATACATATGAACATATATGTGTATATGTGTAGATGTGTAATACTATTCAGGGCCTGGGGTGTATGCACAAGGCATCTATGCATAAAATTAAAGGTGTTAATATAATACTAGGACCCAAGGATACAATATTAGGCATCCATAAATGAGTATCTCAAAAACCAAATAGAAATTATGTGTATTCACATGTATCTCAACATTATATTATTAGTTGGTCAAGGACCCAAGGTACATAGCAAAGGCTTCTTGGCATAATAATCACTATAAGAAGGTACCATAAACTAAATGCAATAATAAACAAGAATGATATAATTAATTTGTACTATGAGACCATAAAAGGCGTTCTGTAATGAAAAACCCAAGTATTATCCAAGGATTAAAGAAATTCTTTTTATTATATGAGCCCATCCTTGATATCCCATAATGATGAAACCCAAGTATCATTCATAACTCCCAATTACCCTATGATCATATCCAAGTAATCCCGTAAGAAGTAAACCCAAGTATCGCTCGGGTCATGAGGTAAAAATCATTCCTATGAGCCCATCCAAGGCATTCCATAAAAATTAAACCCAAGTATCACTCAAGGAGGAATATAATTCAATTAACCTATGATCCTGTCCATGGTATTCTAAAATGAGGAAACTGGTATCCCTCATGGTACCAATAATCTCTAACATCCCATAATCCCATCCAAGGCAATTAGTAAAAAATAACCCAAGTATCTCTCAATGTGTACATAATTCGTTTATTAATTTAACAATGTCCATGAGATAATCCTACCAATATTTTAGATCAATTATAATTAATAAGGAAGGACATGTCAATAATAATTCCATATCACAATTCAATCATAGCATTTGGGCCCTTTAATTTGTAAATAAATTTATAAGTCCATGGGAAGATCCATGCCTTTTTTCACTTCAAAATTTTCCATTCGATTCCCCCTTTTTATTAAAGAAGATAATGTGCCTCATAGGTTGTTTTATTACAAAATGGATCATGGTTGTCCTACTAACCCATTTAATTTAATTTAAACATATCTTTCAGTAAAATTAATAAAACACATCTCAAGGGTGACTAAAATGTATTGGGTAGAATTATAAATTCAATATTTGAAACAAAAATAAAAGGGGTGAGTTAATTTCCTAGATAAGTTATAGGTAAGGGGAATATAAGAAATGCACCAAAAAGGGTTGGTTCGGGTTGTGGTGAGTAAACTTCAATGGTTCAATTTAAAAGTGTAACGTCCCAACCTAGATTCCATTGAAACGGTGCCCTGAGCTAGTGGGTTACTATTCCTCAAGCATGCCTCTCTGTATACTAGAGGCTACCAACTAGTAGTGAGGGTCTAGGGTGTGATATTAGGTATATTGTTCCCTTATATAAAAGTAAGAAAATATTGAAAATAACTAAGTATCATACATAAAAGTAAAGTAAACAGAGTGCAGAAGTAGTAAATAAATAGAAATAGAACATGTTATAATAATAAATGAAATGTTATAAAATCACGAACAGATATGCAATACAATATAACACTAGTCACCTACTAGGTTGACCATAAAAATACTACAGTATAAAAAACTGAAAATAAAAGTACAGGGATCTACTGCTAACTCTGATCCAAACCACGTACAGGGTCTCTAGACATTATTGAACTGCAGCAACCTGATGAGAAGAACCAAATGATCAGCTCTGCTTAATCATGAAACTATAGGCCTCATCCCTATCCACCATTCAAATCATGATCAAACTGAAAAGAAGACATAAGTTCTACATGTACACTGAGGTTCACATGCATGGGTGAGAAATAATCTCAATAGGTCACCCCGATAAGCAACCTGTAAATGTGTTGCTATAAGTGTATGCAAAAGTAACTTCACAACCTCACTGAGACGCAACTAAAAAGGTAAGTAAAACCAAACATGAAACCATATTTTAACCCTAGTTCCATAATCCCAGTCAACTGGTAAGTTCTTCAATAAATGTTCATATCTATATACGTATACATGTATAGTCCCATACCTATACATATATACATAAATATGAATATTCAGGGGTATGTTAATCAAATAACATGAAACCACATCAACAGTGTATCATTCAGTCTATAATCCTATTTACCTAGAAAAACTATTCCAGATCATTGATATGGACTTCATTTCACTCAAGCCATGTACCACTAAGTCAATCTATGGGTCTGAAATCCCAGTCGATAAATACTTGCTTTAGCCAATGCCGAAAAAGTCTCTGAGAAAGCTATGTCACCATAGGGGGATACTCGTCTTACACCTGGGTTCACTAGTACTCGTCTACAATCACTTAAACAAGGATACTGAATACTAACAGTAAATCCTATAAATATTAATACAACCAACTCCATCCAATGCTGAGTAATCATGTGACAAACCCCAAGGGTTGAATCGAAGTTATAATGACCAAGGCATCCACATCAGCCTACGCCGTGTAATCACAAGTATAAAATCCATCATGTACATTTCGTATAATCAATTATCATACCATGAAGGGATGGATCCAAGGTATAATGACCAAGTAATGCTCATTGAGTACCAAGAGAATCTCAATGAAAACTCAGTAAAGGAACTTGTTGGAGTCCAAGGAGCATGTCTACCAAAAATGTCCTATACGAATCCAAGAAAGCAAAATCCAAGAGGTATTAAGGCCCAAGAAATCCCACAGAATCAAGACCCAAGGGTTATGTTCAATTCAAGGCATCCACTACCATGTCAAGATCCTTGGAACAACATCTAAGGAATCTATATAGAAATAACCATCCTATGAGTCCATCCAAGGCATTCCTAAAATAGGGAATCTAAGTATCACTCAAGTAATAAATTTCATTATCCCATTGATTCCATCCAATAAATTCCTATAATGGGAATCCAAGTATCACTGAGGGCACATAATTCATCAGGATCCAAGGAGCTAGAAATGTCCAATTCATCCTATATACATTAAGTACGGCTCAATAGCCTGATCCTCGAAAACACTTATGGACATCCCAACCATATGATAATCAATATATATACACCCAGGATCAACATTAAATTCCTAGTTAGTACCTATGGGTATACTAGTAAATATCAAAAATAGAACGGCTTAGAAGTTGGATCCCAGGAAAGCACATTCAGACATTCCAAATGAAAAAAAGACGCCTCGCGTTAGGCTCAATAGCCACCAACCAGAAAGCACCTTTGGTGAACATCACTTCATCAGAAATAAACAAGTGAATCATAACAAATAGTTAGGGTGTCCTGAACTCCCAACCCAACACTACTAACACATCCTCATAGTCTTACAAGTTCGGCATGGGTTCTAAGGTGACACCTGCTACCATCTTTACCAAAACCCGACATACTATCTCAATGTCGGTCAAACAATGGGGGCACCAGCTGGGTCCCTCAAGTCAAACACTACAAGGCATCCTTCTTGGGATCCTAAAAGTTAAAATCACAATTAAATACATCCTACTCGGGATCCTTTTCTGTAAGGTAAATAAGGAATCTTACATGGGATCTTCAAATGGAAAATCAAGGCAGAGGAATCCTACTTGGAATCCTTAGTATAGAACAAAGGTAAGGGATAATACAAGGTACTCCCTAGATCAACATATAAGAAAATTAATCCCTTAGGGGATCCTTGGTAGCCAGATAGAAGATAGAGGCATCCTACATGATATCCCCAATAACAACTATTCTCATGGCCTCTCAGGATAGAAGGGATCATCTCACAAGAGAGACGTCCATAAGAAAAATATACTAGGTAACATCCATGAGAGATATCTCATGGCCTATCTCATATCAAGATCTAAAAATAGGTTCATTTGAACACCCAACCTATCATTCACATAAATTCTCTCCTTCAAGAGACAACTAAACTCAAAAGTCAGAGGAAAAACCTCTCTATTTAGAGAGATGCCCCAAAACACCCATTAGGAGTCCTCATAATGCTCCATGGGTTTCACCATCATGATATATGTAGAAAACCACACAGAATGGACTACTCCTAGGTCAAATTCTGACTAATAGGTGAAAGGATATGAAAAAAAACCCTCAAAGGGTTGCAAGGGGCAGTACATGGTGTGTCCCCATGGGTACACAGCGTGTACTCCTATATTACCACCTGGACATGTACCTCTTCTGGCCTGGGTGTGTAAATGCCCCAGATACATATCATGCAAAATGGGTACACAATATTTACATGACATAGGATACATTCCCATGTCCCTTAACCAACCTGGATAAATACTTGGTCAAATCGTGTTCTTATACACAGCGTGCCACCCACATGGGATCTGGTCGTGTACTCTACATGGCCATGTACCCCTATATTGGTTCGCTTGAATGGGTACTTGGCTACATGGCTGAGTACCAGTATATGGATTATATACCCCATACATGGTGTGTACTCCTTAAAACATCATATTCTCCAAATGGTAATAACACATGGCATGTTCCCCTGAACCACGTGTCATGTTATCGGGTTTTCTCGAACATAAAACCCTTTGGATCACCCAAAACCCTCATTTAAACCCCCAAATCAACAGTTCAAAACTAAATATTCCATGAGAAAAAATAAAATGGATCTAGATATAGAAAAAATTTAATTTAAAGGGGTTTTTTGGTAAATCTAAAAATTCCCTACCTTTGGGCGGAAGTTTCATTCGTTTTCACGTTCCACAGTTGTCGTGTGTCGATCCAGCGTGTGGAGGGATTCACAATGGTACCTCCTTATCCCCCTCTCCCTATTTAATTCTCCCTATAACTTTGTCTCTTAGTTCATGGTGAAGGAGGCATCCATAATATGTAATTATGAAGGAAATTAAATAAAATAAAAAGAAAAGAAGAAAAATAAAAGAAAAGAAAACAGGGTTCGGGCTAACCCCAGTGCCTGAATCAAGTTTATGCCTCGCCAAGGGTAAAATCCTTATTCTGGATTCAATATAGGAGATGGAATCTCAATGTGATGCTCTGTTCAAATTTTATAACCGAACTAACATAGCAAAATAAATTAAAATTTAATTTATTAAATATCAAATATTATTTATTCCGCTAAAATTCAAACAGATCAAATTTTCACTAAAATTATATCATAGGGTAAACACCCTATTCCATGACCAATGAAGTGGTAAGAAAAATTATATAATATCATCATCTAGGGTAAAATACCATCTTACCCCTTTACAAGCATCTTACAGCAAAAATTCAAATTTCTTCTCAAAATTTCAGTATGGAAAAACATATGTCCTTACAAACTCCCCACCATAAACCTTTTCTTCCCTAAGAATCCTGGTGAAAAGACCATCATCCATGATCTCAACTTGAGGATATACACAACCAATCTATCTATAATGTCCAATGACTAACATAATAGCATCAACAACTACTATCTATATGGAAGGAATTTAACTTGGACTGATCTGGTACTCCCCGCCATAGGAATACCCTTATCTTCATCTCAAAAGAAACATCTGAGCCCAATGGACCATGTAAAATACCAATGTTCAATTAAAAATGAGGGTCACCACCCTCAAATGGCCAATGGTGCACTCCCCACCATATGGATTACCTTACACTACTCCTCAACCGTAACCTCAAAAGGTTCCATTCCTCAACAAGGGAAGAACATTTATAAAGAAAAGTATCTTGTAAAAGAGTTGACACTATCTCATCATACTCAAGATGAATCAATATAGAGCATGATCATATCTAAATGAGTACAATAAGATTCCACCATAGGGAGTTTATGACTCCCTCTGAGCCACACTCGCCATCCTGTCAAAACCTTACGAGGATCCAGCTATGGGTCAACCATCTCACAGTACCCGATTCATTTAATGACGTCACCTTTAGGAGGGAGGGATATTATAGCACAACTTATAGGATCTATGCCCCTGGAAAGTCTTGAAACATTGGTCCCTAGCATGCACCCAGCCACTTTCCAATTTAGATTAAAATGATACCATGCACAACTAGAGTGTATCTTTATCACCCAACTCATACTCTAGTGAGTCATCCATTACAAATCTATGTTGAACATGCTAAACGGAACGTTTGTTTCATTAATCCAGAAGTTCCCTTGGAACTCCTCTTCAAAATCAAGCACCTCACCTGTGTTGTGATTTATTCCATGACCACTCGTCACCCAGTTTCGTCCTAGTCACAAGCATCTACCCATGCTATGAATATATTAGAAACAATGGAAAAATTGGTCAACCAATCCAATAACTCGAATAGTCTTGCCCGTCGAATCCAATCTCAAAAAATAAGTACCCAAGGCGCTTCTTCAAATGTTGAAGGCATAAACATGCCTATGATGCAAAACTCAATCACCTGCCATGTCTCAATACCAAAATGAGTGTGAAACAAATTTCACTACCTAAAGAGGCACCAGATAACACAATCCAACCTCTCACACAGGCTACCCTTTAATAAATTGGACATTCTCCTACATGGTTCTAAGTCAAACTAAGGGCCTTTAGGTCTCCCATATAGACATATAGAACAAGCCTCACAACTGGGTCACAAGGTCTGACCACATATCCCAAAAGATCAAAACCTATCAAAAGTAGGTAAATATCACAATGACCTATGGGGTTCAAAGATAAAAACATAGACTATAATGGGATGGTCCTCATCGATAATCCTCAAAAGGAACATCTCCCTATAGGTCATGATACCAATGCAAAGGATAAACTTAACTAACACTCATCAAGAATCTGAACAGAGAAATACCCCCTAGAGGTCCTATTCATAATAAAATTAATGGTATCTATCAGCATCATACTCAGTGATCTGAATATATAACCATGGCCTAAGAAACACCACCCAATAAGGGGTTCAATATAAAGGTATCATGTTCCATATCGACCTACTAGGTCGTAGTACCTTCTGTGCATGAGGAATGATTCATTAGCCTCACAAAAAAATACCTCAATGTATATCAACATAACCTTCCATCATAAGGAATTATATATGTGTAAGTAGGATCAAAAGGCCTCAGTTTTTAGTAAAATCACACATTAGAAGGCTTATATGATGTCAATCCTACATGCCAAATATGATGCATCAGATGTCTCTTTACTTTTCTAGTAAAAAGTCAAAATCCATCCCTATCCTCTTTCCAATGGACAAGATCCAACGATCCATAGTAAATAATAACATCGACACAACATGTGCATCACTCAAGGTGAAAATCATATAAAACTATAACATCAAAGATCAGAACAACAATCCAAACCCCTGGAAACTAGGGCTTCTTACCGAAACAAGTGTTATTGATGCACCAGTCTAATATCCATCACAAGTTCCAAAACAATACTAATAATCCTATCTACCATATCCCAAATAGTAATTACTAAGAAAAAAAATAGATATGATACCACTTTGTGATGTCTCAACCCAAATTCCATTGAAATAGCGCTGAGATCCGCTGGGTTACTATGCCTCAAGTGTGCCTCCCCATATTCCAGAGGATACCGACTAGAAGTAAAGTCCTAGGGTGTGATAGTGGGGAGACTATTCCCTTATATAAGAGTAACGAAATAGTGGAAATAACTAATTATCATAAATAGTAGTATAAGTAAACATAGTGCAGAATCAGTAAATAAACTGAAATAGAACATGTTGTAATAATAAATGAAATGTTGTAAAGGCCCAAACAGTTATGTAATATAGTACAACACTAGTCACCCACTGGGTCAACCATATAGATACAACATTACAAAAAAACTAAAATTAAAAGTACATGGATCTTCTACTAACTCAAATCCAGACTACGTACCTGGTCTCTCGACATTGTCAAACTACAACATCACAATTAGAAGAACCATAGGATCAACTCTACTTGATCATGAAACTTTGGTCCTTATCCTTATCCACCATGTAACTCATGATCAACCTAAAAAGTATACATAAATTCTAAATATACACCAAGGTTCACATTCAGGGATGATAAATAATATCAGTAGGCCACCCCAAGAAGAAACCTATAAGTGTGCTTCTATAAGTGTATGAAAAAAACTACTCAGCCTCACTGAGACACAACTAAAAAGGTAAGTAAAAACAAACATGAAACCACAGTCGAACCCTAGGTGCATAATCCCAGTCAACTGGGAAAGCTCCAACATGGATTTCCATATCTATATATGTATAAATTTATAGTCCCATACCTATACATATATACATAAATATGAATATTCATGAGTATTTGAATCAAACAACATGAAACCACATCATTAATTGATCCATGGGTTTGTAATCTTGATCAACTAGACATCTTGTGCTAGGAAATTGAGTTGTACATCATGTCACTCAAGTTGTGTACCATTAACTCAATCTATGGGTTCGAAATCATAATCGACATATACCTACTTCAGCCAACATTGGAAAAGTATCTAAGCAAGCAACATCCCCACAGGGGATACTCATCCAATACCTAGGTTCACCCATACTCACCTCCATTCACTAAAATAGGGATACTAAATACTGATGGTCAATTCTATAAATATTACTTCAACCAACTCTGGCATACGCCGAGTAATCACATGTCAAACCCCAAGGGCTGGATCCAAGGTATAATGACCAACGCATCGACATTGTCCTACGCCATGTAATCAAAAGTATAAAATCCATCATCTTCATGACGTATAATCATGTTTCATACCATGAAGGACTGGATCCCAAGTATAATAACCAAGGAATACTCATTGAGTCCTATGAGCATCTCGATTGAAACTTAGTAAAGGCATTGGTTGGAGTCCTATGAGCAGATTTACTGAACATATCCTACATGAGTCCAAGAAATCTATATCCAATGGGTATCAAGGCCCAAGGAATCTCATGGAATCAAGACCCAAGGAGCATATTAAATCCAAGGTGTCCACTACCACATCAAGATCCAAGGAACAACATCCAAGTCATCTATAGAAACAATCATCCTATGAATTCATCCAAGGAATTACTAAAACATGGAATCCAAGTATCACTCAAGGCATACAATTAATTGGCCCACTAAGTTTGTCCAAGGCATTCCTACAATGTGAATCCAAGTATCACTCAGGGCACAAAATCATCAGGATCCAAGGAGCTATAAATGTTCAAGACATCCTATATACATCAAGTAAGGCTCAACATCTAGATTCTAAGAAACACCTATGGACATCCCGACCATATGATAATCTATATATATACATCCAGGATCAATATTCGAGCCTCAGGTAGTACCTTCAGGTATACTAGTAAATATTAGAAATATCATAGCTCAAAATTCAGATCCTAGGAAAGCATATCTAGGTATCCAAAAGGAAATAAAGACACCTCATGTCAGGCTCAACAACCACTAACCAGGAATCACCTCTGGTAAACATCACTATATCAGTAATAAAAAAGTAAATCATAACAAAGATTTAGGGTATCCCAAACACCCAACCCAACACTACTTACATAGCCCCATGGGATTACAAGTTTGACATGTGTTCTAAGGTGACACCCACTACCATCTCACCCAAACCTGGTGTACTAGCTCAAGGTTGGTCAAACAATGGGGAACCCACTGGGTCCCTCAAGTCAAACACTGAGAGGCATCCTAATCAAGATCCTCAAAGGTAAACTCACAAGAGAAGATATCCTACTTGGGATCTTCAGCTATAATGTAAAGGAGGAATCCTACATGGGATCCTCAAAAGGAAAATCAAGTTACAGGAATCCTACTTGGGATCCTTAGTATAGCACATAGGTAAGGAATCCTATAAGGGACTCCCTAGAATATTATATAATCAATGGTTTCCCTCAAGGGATCCATGGTAACTAGATATAAGATAGAGGCATCCTACACAAGATCCTCAATAACAACTATTCTCACAACCTCTCATGCTAGAAGGGAACATCTTACAAGAGAGATGTCCTCAAGGAAAAGCTACTAGGCAACAGCCAGAAGAGATAGATCATGGTCCATATTATATCAAGATATAAAACTAGGTTGGTTTGAATATCCAACAGATCATTCATGTCAAGTATCTCCCTCAGGAGATGACTGAACTCAAAATATGGAGGAAGAACATCTATGTTTAGATAGAAGCCGCAAAACACCCATTAGGAATCCTCTGAATGCTCCAAGAGTTTCACAATCATGATATACATAGAAAATCACTCAGAATGAACTACTTTTAAGTCCAATTATGACTCCTGGGTGAAAAGATACAAACAACCCTAAAAGGGTTATAAAGGTGTAGTACATGACGTGTCCCCATGGGTACATGGCATGTACTCCCACAGCCCCACCAGGGCATGTACCTTGGCCAGCCTGGGCATGTAAATTCCCCAGGTACATGGCATATGAAATAAGTACATGTAATATACCATAAATGGGATACATTACCGGGTCCCTTAATCATCCTTGCTGGATACTTGACCAGGCCATGTACTTCTAAATAATGTACCACCCACACAGGTTCACATTGTGTACTCTACACAGCTATCTTCCCCTACACGAGTTCTCCTAGAAGGGTACTTGGATACACGACTGAGTACTAGTACATGGAATGTATACCCCATATAAGGTGTGTACTCTTTAAAACATAATCTTCCCTAAATGATAAGAACATATTGTGTGTTCCCTTGAACAACACGCCGTGTTATCAAGTTTTCCCGAATGGAAAACCCTCCGGATCACCCAAACCCCTCGTTTAAACCCCCAAATAAACAAATTTGGACTCAAGTGGCCACAAGAAATCATAAAAGGGATATATATCTAGAAAATAATTAATTTAAAGGGGTTTTGTGGTAAATCTAAAAATGGCCTACCTTTGGGTAGAAACTTCTGAATCTTCGTTCGATTTTGTTGTCCATAGTTGTCGCACGTCTATCCAATGCATCAAGGGATTCAAAATGGTACCTCTTTCTCTCCCACTCCATATATTTATCCCTCTCCCTTTCTATGTTAGTTCATAGTGAAGGAGTATCCATAGGATGTGTCCTTGATAAGGAAGGAGGAAGGATAAGAAAGAAAAGGAAAGGAAAATAAAGAAAAGAAGAAAAGAAAAAGAAAAGAAAATGGGGCTTGGGCCAACCCTAGTGCCCGAATCAAGTTTATGCCTCACCTAAGATAAAATCATCATTCTAGACTTAAGGGAAGAGATGGAATCTCAATATTATTCTCCATTCAAAAGTTATGACCAAAAAAACCTGCACAAAAAAATTAATCTATAATTTATTAAATATTAAATACTATTTATTCGGCTAAAATTTGAGCAGTTCGGATCATCACCAAACTCTTATACTAGGGTAAACACCCTATTTTTGGACCAAAGAAGTGATCCTAAAATTTATCATATATCATATTCCTATGGAAAAGACTGTATTACCCCTTTATAATCATTTGACAATAAAAATTCAAATTTCTGATCAAAATTGCAGTATGAAAAAACACAAGTCCTTACAAAAATCTTAATGATAATATAAATTCAGTTTGATCATTTAAATTATTAATTTAATATTAATGTAGACACTCAATAAATATGACATATGACACAATGGTGCATTTTATAAAATGGAAAAACTTAAGGTAAAAATTATTGACCTCCTACCACGTGCTTAGGACACTTCACTCATCCATTTTGGATCTTTGATTTGAGTCAAAATGAGTAAAATCAAGTTATTATAGAAATTCCCTAAAATTAGTGATAATTAGATCATAATAATATAGTTTTGTTGGTGTCATGATAAAATAAGAAATGTAGTAGGAGGATTTATAGACTTATCGATACGCTTCCAACACAACTGATGGTGTTCGATTTAGAACTCAAAAGACGGATATCCACCAAAGGTGGAGGAAGAGGAATGAGAGGTGTATGTAGGGATATCCTTACCAAAAAGGGGAGGAAAATATGGTAAATCTCATTTAAGGTTAGAGGATAAAAAGTTAATTTCTCCCCTTTTAATGAGGTGTGCGGTTAGGTCTCACAATTTGGATAATCGAGCACCAACCATGTGGATTACATGTTCCAAGAGCTATACCCTACACGGTTTTCCCACATGGGTTGTACTAACTATGCACCAACCATATGGTGATACTAGTTTAGTAAAACTAACCATGTGGGCTATGTGCATGGTTTTCCGAACTCTATGTAGCCCATGTTCCCACCTCTCCAATTTATTGAATATGTTCTATATGGTTGTGTTCCCCATCATGAATTATTTAACATACCATGGGACACCCCCTTCAAGGTTGAGTGGTTTCACCTTGAGGGCCTCATGGTTTTAACAAACTATGTTCCCCTATCTTTTCCTCCCATAAAATGATTTTATGGTGTTCAACACCCCCCCAAAACTCATCTAAACTCCTGAGATGTGTCTCAGACCTTAAACCCCATCTAAGATGATACTTTTAAGTGTTCTGATGCTCATATTTACATTCCAAATCTCAATTCAATATATGGATCGTCCACCAAATGAAAAAATTCAAACTCCCACAGAATTTTCAATCGTCTGAAATCATGGGACACAAAAATCTCCCCAACTTATAACTTCTCATACCTGAGAATCCTTGGTGAACAATGAAAAAAAAATTAACATACTCGTGTTTTGAATTTTATTTCAAATGGTTATGTTGAGTTTACAAATGCCCAACACACCTCTAATCATTACATAAAGTTTACGGCATATAATCTATTGAAACTTGGGAAAATGATCGCATTCTAAATTGAACATTGAGATGGTGCTTACCTGAGCATGGATAACCTAATAAATGATCACATCATCTTCTATTTCATCAACTATCCTATAGTGATCCCCACCATAGGTTCTAACTTTGAATGGATAATTCTGAGGCATAGTACTTCCGCCATCAAAATTTCCTATGAATTCATTCCCATGTAATTATAATGATGAACTTTGGCATGTTTCCGATATTCACAAAATTTTCAATTCCCAATCGACCAAATTTAGCATGGTCGCATAGGATTTTCCATGAAAATTCTCACTCGACCTTACATTGCACTCATCTCATCTTGATGATCTATTATAAGTGGTTCCTCACCAACTAAAATCAATGAAACAAGAGAAAGGTTATTCAATCCACTACTGGCTGACTGTCTATGAAAATGCTCTACTTTATCATATAACACTTCCAAAAAATTATTATAACGCCTTTATTTCAAGGCATTCCAAGTTTATTTCAAAAAACCTCAATAAATCCTCTAACCACCTTCCAATTATGTCTCTATCTCAAAATGTTTTCTTATGTTATCATGACACTATATGAATGTAGGTTTATACCTATTCCAACACCCTTAGATCATCATACTTTAATCATATCATCTGAGGCCAACTGTAGTCTGGAGTAACCTCAGAATCAAAAACTAGAGTCTATGGATCTCATCCAAGGTTTCCCATGCTACGTTATTTACAATTTAGATGTTAGAATATAGATGAAACATACACATATAAAAACACTGACTGATCCCCAAATGGTATTTGACTGGCGATTGAGTTAATAAACTAGCTAGTGTCCATGAGTCTATCTAATGGATTCCCACTTAGGAATCCCAGTATCACTCTAGATATTCCTCTCCTTTAAGATTTTTCCATTATTTCAGAGCACAATCCAAAAGGAGTCTATTTATCATTCCAACAAGGCATTTAATTCCATTCTTTATCCCAATATATAACCAATGATTTCTTAATGTACCAAAGATGATGTCAAGATAAGGGTCATGATCTCTCTATGTTAAGGGTGAAATAGGATGATATCAATGGTTTTCAATAAGAACCAATACACTCCCTTTATATCCATGATGAAGTGTCTAACATGGTTTTCAACCAATCATGTCCAAATACTGATAAGAAGAGTAGTCAAACCACCTTTAGATGACTTATTTTAAAGATATTGGATGCACCTGCCTACGATTCATTAATAAATGACCATGATACCAACACTACTATGGTATCATATACTTGTTCAAGCATAACCAACAGAATTCAACTGAACTACTGGTGTCTTCAAAGGTTTCATACATATCCAACCATTTTATCATTATGCTTCCTTAGAAGAACTGATATGCTTTAGAAGAATTACCTCTTGGGTCACTCACGCACTACGAACCTGAATCTAGCATCTAGACTTCATAAAAAACCATAATTGGTTTTTATCTCAAGTATCATTTAAAGGACTAGATAACACAAAATACTAGACTTATAGTATTTTAGATGTAATAGTGGATACTCTCTAATGATCATTTATGGTTTTTCTCCCTCTAATTTGAGGTAAATACTAAAACACATTCGATGTGATGCTCCCACCTAAGGATTGTCCTAGTTTTATTTTACTAAGTATGGGAACTCGTCTCATGGAACGGGCTCCACCCACCACTAAAAAAGGGTTACAGATGTGGCCAACACACCTTCACCAAGCACTGAAAAGAAAAAGGAAGAAATAAAAAGTATCTAATTGCAAGAAAAATAGGTCAATATTGCTCTTATATAATATGTGTGATGCTCCTATGACCCATGATCATGCATAAAACAAGAATAAGGCTTGAAATATAAAAAAAAATTGAACAATATGTAACAATGCTCGATCCTTTTACAATGTCATCTTAAGCATCGGTACGTGTATAATTTTCGTTAATGCCTCTATCACTCTACCTTAGAGATGACCTGTGATCAAATGTATCTACTCAAGGATTGAATTATTTCCACTGAACTCATATAGTTTTCTACATCATTTAAATGATTTGACCATTACCACATGTATCTATGTGTAATAACCTGAGTTTTTATCAACCCAATGGCACATCATTTGATAGATTTCATAGTCCAATTGACCCTATACAGTCTAGTATCTTTTGTCCTATATGAAATATTTTAATTCGAGAGTTATATAACCCCATATGACTATTAACTTGACAGAAAACATACCTATTTATCCTATCTTTGAAAAATAACAAGTGTCACATGGCCTACTAAAAAGTTGAACATGCTCTAGGCATGTATAACCTAATGAACTAGATCATTACATGATGATCACACCCTCAACAAGACTTAACTTACAAAAAGAAAACTCATAGAGTTTGGGGTATTGTTTTCTCACTAGGATTCATACTCAAGAAAAACAACACCTAAACAACTCCTCATATATGAAACTCTTCCTAATAATTTAGTAATGTTATTAAGTTTTGAGGGTTCTAACTCTACTAGGATATCTTATACTAAAGAAGAATGTGTTGACCATATAACCAGGTCATACTAAAAAGGTTTCTTGGCTCTACTACCTATCATCAAGGTTCAAGTGATAGAATAAGAATCCTACAAGCAATGCTCACATTCCCATTCTATGAAATCTACCAAAAAAACCCAGGGAAACATTTAAACTACTCTTACAAGAGGGTTGAAACTTAGAACACCACCTTAAGGTTTTATTTAAGCTATTATGTTAAACCACATTTGAGAACATTGAGTACAAGTCATAAGGAAAAAATTGATTGGTAGTTTATTTGGATAACACCCCAAGGAACCTAGGAAATTCATTTAAAGCTTCCATTCAAACATTAATTATTTAGTGTAAATCTTATCATAATTAGAAAATTCATCTTATAACTTATTTTTAGTATATTTAATTTATCCATAAGGATCTCACAATTGGTCTTAGTTAAATAAAATATCAATTCCAAGCAATAGAGGAAGAAACCCTTTAGGTTGTAATGGGAATTTTAATTAACTAAAGCCTCGTATAAAAAATCTAAAAAGTATACTACAAGGTTTTTAAAATTTTAAGGGCACCAGTTCAGTAATTTGACACCATAAATTTATATATAAACCGTATGAGTGTCTATTGAAAATTTGAATAACTATACCATATAGCATAATTATACCCACATGGGTTAAGTACTAAGGTATAAGAAAGATAGAGGAAACCTATGAGGGTTCCATCACACCATCCTAGGTTCATTTAAATGAAACTCAATTCATTTAATTTACATAAACATTCAATACAACCATAATGGGTTTATATAATAAGAATAAAGCACCATGACTGAGCTACTTGGGTCGATTCAAGTCTATCTCATAGCTATAATGGGTCAATACCGACCTACTTGTGTCGAATCAAGCATATAACCCATAAGTAATTACATCATTTATAGGTTAGATTTTAATAACCTCTATATTTATTTAATGGTTTAGTTATATGAATCATCATTCCCAAATTATAAAGGTACTTCCCCTTATAAATAATAATTGGAATTAATGTAGATTTTACCAGGTTTTACCTTTGATTTTAGAATGTAACAATTTCATGTTTAATGGTTTGATTATATAGGTTACACTTCCCAATTTATAAGGCCTCACACACCTTATAAAATATTATTGGCACCCATTTAATCAAAACTGTAAATGTTTCATCTCATGCAACCAATTTTCCAGGGATCCAATATGTAGTGATTGTCTAGTTAAGGTGACGACATCAAGATATATGAGAAAAAACAATTTGTACTGATGAAAACACCTTAATAACCAATCATTTATCACAATTATATAAAGGATTTCTATAAAAAATCAATAATTGTAGGTGGGCATGAAAAATAATCACCAACATGGCATACAGATAAGCATGCTACTAAATCGCACAAGTCATAACCAACATGTATCAGGCAGTCAATCAATTCTACCTATATGGAATGGCATGTGAATATCTATGTTCCTATAATGATTCATGTAAAAATTATTCCTTACCATACCAATCCAATGGTAAAATACCAAAAATATCATAAATTAGTAAGAAGTGGAAGGTAAATCAATCACTCAAGGTGAAATAATGATAAAAGTTAATAAATAACATCACAAACAATAGTCTCATCCCTATCCACTTGGCTATTTCCCCATGCAATGGTTGATCACTCACAAACACATCTATTTACCAAGAACCGACACATTACTAGCCTCCTACATACCAGCCCAAAATAGTAATACAAATGAAAAATATGCTTTGATGCCTCTTTGTAATGTCCCAACCCCATTCCCACTAAAAAGGTTCCCTGATATGTTCAGTAACCTAGCCTTAAGCATGCCTCCCCGTATGCTAGAGGTTTCTAACTAGCAATGATGGTCCAATTATGGTATGGTGGGGAGACTATACCATCATGATCAAAGTGTAATAGTTAAAAACATAATAAATAAACCAATAGCAGAATCATTATAAATGAAAGGAATTATAAGAAAATAATAATTGATAAAATGGACAATGAAAAATACACAGACATCCATGTCCATGTGATGTTATAGTATGAAAATAGTAGTCATGCATCACGTATTAAATAAATGATACAAAAAAAGGAAAACTCCTCAAAGTATATCTCTGTGATAAATCTGATCTCTATATTATTCTTGTTCTCCTAAGCTCCCATTTAAGAATTTAAGAGCATAAGCATAATCCCTGAACCTAAACTGGTAAACAAGAGGTATTTTTAGGTACCCCAATGCAATGTAATCCTAAACAAGGTGTGATATATACTTAGTAAGCCACCACCAATGGTTTCTAATGCTATACAGACATTGAGTATAAAATATAGTAGTTTATAGGTATATCGAATGTGAATCTAGTTAGTGAATGAATAAATGTAAATAATCTAAGCACAGTTCCTCAAGAGACACATGGCCGACTATACCTTCTTCAGCCTAAGCCATAATATCTTTAATGATGCGTCACCATATATATTCATATATAAGTATAAGTATGTATATACATATATACATCATATATATATGAACATGTATGTGCATATGTGTAGATATGTAATACTGTCTGGGACCCAAGGTACATACCCAAGGCATCCATTCATAAAAGTAAAGGTGGTAATATAATTCTAGGACCCAAGGCTACAAGCTTAGGAATCCATGAATGAGTTTCCCTAAAACCATAAAGAAATTATGGGTAGAAAAATGTATCTAAACATAAGACCATTAGTTGTTCAAGGACCCAAGCTACATAACCAATGAATCCTAGTATAATAGTCACCATTAGGAGGTACCACAAACTACATGTAATAATAAACAACCATGATATTTTTTTTTTCTTATGATCCTATCCAACGAGTTCCATAATGAAGAATATAGGTATCACCTAAGGAGTAACATAATTTTATTTATTCTATGAGCCCATCCTTAGTATCCCATAATAAGGAAACCTAGGTATTTATCATAACCTCCAATTTCCCTATGTGCCTATTCAAGGCATCCTACAAGAAGGAAACCCAGGTATCACTTAGATTGTGAGGAAAATATCTATCCTATGAGCCCCTCAAAGGAATTTTTTTAAATGGAAACCCAAGTATTTCTCAAGGAGGAATATAATTCAAGTAACCTATGAGAACATCCAATGTATTCCAAAATGAGGAAACTGGTATCGCTCATGGAACCAATAGTATCTAACAAATTGTGAGCCCGTCCAAGGAGTTTCATAAAGAGGAACTCGAGTATCACTCAAGGAATACATAATTCATTTTTTAATTTAACAATGTCCATGAGATAATCCATTCCATATTATAACTCAGTTATAATTAATAATAAATCCCACATCCCTAATCATTCCATATCATAGTTCAATCATATAATTTGGGTTATTTCATTTATAAATAAATTTATAAGTTTGTGGGAAGATCTCTGACTTTTTGTCGCTTAAAAAATTCCATTCAATTGCCCCTTTTTATTAAAGAAGACAATACACCTCGTAGGTATTTTTATTAAAAAATCAGGTATATTTTTCATTCACACCCATTTAATTTAATTAAAACATCTATTATAGTGTAACTGATCAAACATGACTCAAGGGTGACTAAAACATAGGGGTAAATTATAAATTTATCATTTGAAACAACAACCAAATTGGTGATTTAATTTCTTAGATAAGGTGTAGGTCATGGGGATATAAGAAACGCACCCCCAATGAGTGGTTAGGGTTTAGGTGAGAAACCTATGATGGTTCAATTTAAATTTATAATGAATATATAAATTTAAGTTATGTATTTAAATTATTAATTTCATATTTTAAGGGAGAGACATGGAAAATCTGGTACACAACACAATGACACATTTTTTAAAATGGTGATACTTTATGGTAAAAGATATAAACCACATACCTCATGTTTATGATACTTCACTCATCTATTATCAAGAATTGATTCGATTCAGAGTGATAAAAATTAGAATATTAGAAAAACTCCAAAAAAATAGGGAAAATTAGATCACATGAAGATATCACCAGAGATGGTGAGATAAAAGAATAAATGAAGAAGGAGGAGTCTTAAACTTACTAATATGCTTCCAATGCACCCAACGAAATTTGATTCGGAGCTCAAATGAGGGAGATACAATAAAGATTGAGGAAGTTTAAGTAGAGGCACATGATGGTAAATCCTATCCAAATAGGGGATGAAAATGGGAAAATCCCATTTAAGTTCGGATAGGAAAAAGGTAATTTTTACCCTTTTAATGAGGAACGCATTTAGGCCACATAGTTTGGATAACCCTTTCACCAACCATGTGACTCACACTTCCCAATATCCATACCCAGTATGGTTTTCCCGTATTTTCTAGAATAAATGTGCACAAATCGTGTAGTGCTATAAGTTACATGGAATTAACCATGCTATCTTGGTGCATGGTTTGTTAAACCATGCGCAGTCCATATAACCACCTTATAAATTTATTAAAGATATTTTGGACACCCATGTACCCCATCTGGAATGGTTTAACAAACCATACAACACCCCATTTAGAGTCGCATGGTGTCTCTTAGATGGATTCATGGTTTAAACAAAATTTTCACCCTATCTATCTCTCCTAAGTGAATTTTCGATGTCCGACATCCCCAAAACTCATTTGAACTACGAATAAACCTCTCAATTCTTTAACCCCGTCTAAAAATGACACATTTAAGTGTTCCAATGCTCATATTTTCATTCTGAAGATCAATTCAATATATGGACCATCCACCAAATGAAAAAAATCAAACATCTATGGAATTTTCCATGGTTTAAAAACACCAGATGCTACACGTGCTAACTTGTGAAATAAAAAATATTATTTTATTAGTCTTTAAATTAATATTTATCACCAGACACTATCTTGTTCTGTTTGAACTCATCAACATTTATTTAATATCTAAATAAATATTTCATTAATTCATAAAAAATTTAATTAATAAAAATTGAATAAAATTATTCCTTAGTCTTGAGAATAATATTTATTTTAACAATTAAATTCATATAGAATTTAATTGAGATCAATGGAAACACTTAGTGTGTGACCCTATAGGATTATTTCCTTTGTGAATTAGGTGGTCTTACATAAATTCCAGAATTAATCTCTAGTAATGATTCATGGAAACCAAGAGAAAGAACATAATGTTGCAATATCAATAGCCACTACAAACACTCATTGTGTAATATAATCCCATTATCTCAGTATCTCATCAAGAAGGTTTCACATCAGTGTCAACAACCTATGTGCTCAATAAAAATTTCTTTGACTATCTGAAATAAACATTTCATTACACCATGTCCATGGAATTAAATAATATTTTTCTATTCTAATCAAAGGGTTGATATATAAGCTTCCATAAATATCGAAGGGATGAATTATTACTTGACTTAACTATTAATAAAATGCCATTAATGATACACCCAACACACCCTACTTCCCACAAAAATATAGTGTGATAGTTTTGGTTAATAAATATAAGTGCATGAGTCATGACATCAATGATAAACTTAAAGTCTAAGGAAAATTACACACAATCATAGATCAAAATATTCAATGACATGAAAACATTAAAAATTACTACTGGAAGGTATGTTCTCATAATATCCCATCTTGGAGATTACCAAGTGAGAACTTCATGAGAAGAAGCATCATCTAGTTACGAGTACTCACACCTAATATTCTAAATACTATGTGTCATATCATAGTATATTATCTAACCCAAGAACTATATTTAATAATATTTTCATTGAACTTCAAGGTTCTCATCATAGTGTGGAAATTATATGACCTTATTAATATAATATATACACTAGGAAATTATAACATTAAAGTCATACAGAATAATGAACAATATGTAATATTATGTTTTAGTAATACTCAATTTATCAAATATACATGTAATCAAAGTATAATCAGTTAGACCTAGGACACCAACTCCAAAAAAAACTTCTACTTAGACTAGAGTCAACTACCTATGACTTTAAATACACTAGACCTCATGTGATAATAATGTTTTTGATGAGTTGAGGATTTATTCAAGGGGTCCACTGTATTGTATTATATATAAATACTTCTCACTACAACCTCACCTCTATGAGAAAAATACCTTAGGATGTGATACTTTTGAAGTATATGATTCATCTACTGATGTGTCCTTGGATCTTTGTTAAGGCCACCACTATACTATTATCACAATAGATTGTGATATGATATTTACTTCTAATTAAAACTTCAAGCACTTGGATGAAGTTTTGTATCCAAACTACTTCTTTATAAGCCTCATAAACCACAATATACTTGGACTTTATTATATAATATGTGACCACAACCTATATTGATATCTCATAGATCGTAACACCTCCATTTTAGGTGAATATTTATCATGTATATGTTTTCATATCATTGTGATGTATTTGTAAACTATAATATGTATATCCTATGATGACTTGTTCCTCAAATCCTCCATATATTAAGAACATATTCTTATTACACCTCATATACTTAAGGATAGTCTTGATTGTCATCCAAATGTGATCACCTGGGTCAGCTTGATATTTTCCAAACTCACTTAAGGTGTAAGTGACATATATCCTATTACATAGAATATAATATATTATGGATCCAATAATCTAATCATATAGATTACTTGCTATTATTTTTCTTTATTCATGTGTCTGCTTGGAAAGATGAATTCCATGTGACATTGGAAACAATCCCCTCTTGGATTATTCTATATTGAACCTCTTCAGTATCTTGTTAATATATGTACCTTGACTTAGTCTTAGTAGTCTCTTGGATATATCAAAATGGATATTGATCCCAAGAATTCATGTCACCTCAGCTAATTCATTTCTTGAGAATAATTTATTCAACCAGGATTTAGTAGACTGTAATACTTGTATTTCATTTTCAATAAGTAATATGTTATAGAAATATAATATTAATAAAGTGATAGAACTCCCAGGAAACTATTTGTAAGAACCTGGTTCTTAGTTTTGAGGTACGGGTTTCTTCTTTTTATCCTTTCCTTAAGTGTTTTTGAGAAAATAAGGAAAATGGGAAAAATCCTAAATTTTGGGACTACATGTCGTGTACTTTTCCACATGTCGTGTACTTTTGGCCGTGTGGGATGAGTACACGGGGCGTGTAGCCATGTCGGTGATGAAAGGTGTAAAAACTGACTACATGTCGTGTAGTAGGTATTTACACACCGTGTAGTCAGTTGGCAGGCGAATAGTAAGGCGGTGGCCAGCTGGGCGATAGTATACGCCATGTATAAAGGCATACATGCCATGTACGCATGTCGACAGATGAACAGTTTGGCGGTGCCTCCAGAGGAACAATTAAATGAGGGAAGTACATGCCGTGTAGTCAAAAGTACACGTCATGTACTTTGTTTTTCTCACTTAAAATGGGCAGTAGCCAACCCTGTTCACAGGATTGGCTTAGAACCGGATGGGAGCTCAGGAGAGGACGGTCGAACCTTCATGGACCTCCAGATCAAGCGTCGAGAATCTGTTTCCACTTCCGTAGATCACATTGGAACCCCACGGGTAAGCTCTCCCATGTCCTTGCGTATTTCTTTCCAATTCTTCCTCTAATGGAAGTTATTTATGTTTGAACGGGTTTTCTTCTAACCCAGATATACAATGTTCATAGACATTTTATAAGGCGTCGTTCGGGTATATCGATCACGGGTGATCGAGGTAGGTGTCTTGGTGTTTAAATTCCAACTGTTGTGCGTTTGTGAGTGTTTTTGTGCTACGAACCCATGTTAGGGTGTTGTGTGGCTGAGGTCTTGGCTGTTTTAAATACCTATAATTGTTTAGGTAATTTAAATGTGATAATAAACTGTTGTTTGGGATCGTTTCTTGGATCCATGACCACCCCAGGGGTGCGTTCCTCTGTTTAGCCATTTGGCCAGGATACCCTAGGGTATGACTTTATATTAATAATTACAGAATTTCATTGAGAGGAATTGTTTGCATATTTCTTGCTTATATGTTGGGAATGGACCGGTTACTTGCTTAGCCTGAGGTTAGTTCTTTACTTAGCCTAAGGGCAGTGTTACCTTTAGCCTGAGGGCAGTGGTTATTTCGGCCTAAGGGTAACTTATTCTTTGCTTGTGGTCAATAAAATCTATGCTTGAGGGCGACACTTTGTACGCTTGAGGGAAATATCTGTTATGCCTGTGGGCAATTACCTACGGGTTACGTTTCTGATTACCTGAGGGTAAGGGTTTGTGTGTCTGAGGACACTGACTGTTTACATATAAATTCACTGTGGTGGTTTCCTTATAATGAATGATTAAATGAATAATAAAATGGAAATATAACTGGTAAAGTTAGTTAATTTTCAGTACTACTTAGTTTATTTCATTTTACTACTTCACACTGTTGTTGCATATTTTCACACAGTTGGGCACGGGCCTTTGGTGGGTGCCTACTGGGATTTATTTCTCACACCCTATTTGGGTCATGTCTTTGGCTCAAACAGATTACATTTCTGCAGGTGTGGATAAGGGTAAGGGTCCTTATACAGGTACTTGATTTCTGTTGAGGATTAGGGGAGCATGGGACTGGGCTTAGTCTCGCAATGCTACCGACTGTTTTGTTTTTTTCTATACTCTGTATTATACTATATTTTATTGTTGTGTAACATGTTCTGGCTATTTTCTTATAACTTGAGACATGTTGCATCATTATCTATATAACTATTGGTTATCTTTTACTGTAGTTGTTTATTTTCCATGTGTATGGTTTATTGCTTCCGTTGTTGTTGAATGTTTTTATTATTACACTGTGCTACACTTTGAAAAATGAGGTCATAGTTTCCCCACTATCATACCTGGGCCCTCGCTGTTAGTTGGCAGCCTCTGGAATTTGGGGAAATTCGCTTGAGGTCACATAGCGAACCGGGTTCGGGGCACCCGTTGAGTGGCACCCGAATCTGGGACGTTACAAAGTGGTATCAGAGGGGTTCTTTTCTTTGACTTACTATTTGGAGCCTTATTCAGGGATAGGATGACAACGGTAGTTGGTAATAAGTTGTGCCCGGGTGTGGCTAACCCATGTACAGGGAAAATCCAATTTACCTCGTGTTTCAATTTTTCTGATTTTTAAATTTTACAGTTGAATTGATTTTCACCGAAGGGTGACGCACTTGTATTATGTTGTTTATATTTTATTCATGGGTTCTATTTAGTTGCAACTTGATGAGATGAGGGTATTCCATCTCATTCATCATTTAGTCACATGCTAGAAATCACATATCATGCATAGTTTCTATTCCATATAGGTGCATTAGACATTGCATGTTGTTGTGATAGATGTTGTTCTAGTAAAATCATGTTGTTGTGATAGCTGCTTTGATAGATACATGCTATTTAATAGGGTATTATGGTGTGAGCCTGTTTATAGAATGGATGCCAAACTTTGGTTTTTGGGGAGCATGGGCCCTCATTGACCGAAATTTGGTGGATCGTTGACTGTTTATCCGGTTATAACACACATAAGATTACAAACTTTGATTCGCGGGAAGTATGGGCCCTCACAGATCAGAATTTGGAACTTAGGTGTGTTTTTCAGTATTTTCTAGGTTTCGAAGAAGTTTCTGAGGCATACTGTCCAGAAACCTAGTATACACGATGTGTAGTACCTTAAACACGCCGTGTATGTTCTTCTGTTCAAGAAGAAATAGAAAACTTTTTGAGTGCATGCCGTGTACCCTAAGTACACGCCATGTAGCCTCTTCCCGTGTCAAAGACCATGTGGGAGGGGACACGGGGAAGGAAAGTGCTTGGGGCGAACACGCCGTGTATCGGATGTACACACCGTGTAGTGTTGACGAGGAGTCCACCCGTGTAAATAACAACACGGATGGGGGGACCTTAATATATACACGCCATGTCCACTGTAGAACACGCCATGTAGTCTGATCTAGGATCCAGCCGTGTAACTAACAACATGGGTTAGTGTCATCTTTTTGGGTACACGCCGTGTAGTTGGAGGCATGTATATGGCCATGTAACTAACAACACGGGGAGGATAAGCTTGTATAGAACACGCCATGTACCTTTGGGACACGCCGTGTAGTCTTGTCTGAGGACAGACCGTGTGGACTTAGTCGTGTGGCTGGGTACCGGGGTAGTGTACACGCCGTGTGTGGGTGTAACATTCCATGTAGTTCAAGTCGAGTAGTCGGTCGTGTCACAAATGACACAGGCATTTGGAAAATTACACCATACACGCCGTGTAGATTATATACACGTCGTGTAGTTTTGTTCAACGGGATCTGTGTGGCTTGGCCGTATAAAAGGACCCGGGCAGGGAAAAGAAGTCAGGTACACGCCGTGTAGTCAGTATACACGCCATGTAGTCTTTTTTTGCAAATATGGAATGCCTTCTTCTTACTATTCCCCTTTTGGTCCCTTCATTTTTAGACTGTGATAATCTTGATCTAAGGTGTGTGTTTGACCTTGTAGTGTCATGCCACTGAGACGTTCACACATTGTTCGCCAGGAGAGCGGCAATGAGTATACTCCAGAAATGGTGGGCCATGATCTACCAGGGGATCCTCTAGCAGAGCCAGATGCGGCGCCAGCCGTAATACCAGACACAAGTGCGGAGGCGCAGTTCTGTGAAGGATTTATGCGGTTCATGCAAACCTTTCAGGGAGCACCTCCAGTTGCCACATCTATGGTCGAGCTGACTCGTATCTTCTAGCAGCAACATCCACCTAAGTTTTCAGGGGATGGTGGACCACAGGCTGCAGAGTCTTGAATGGGGTCTATGCAGACTATTTTCGAGCATCTTGAGATGCCTCCAGGGTAGAGGGTCAAGCTCGCGACTTATATACTGCGTGATTCTGCCAAGAGGTGGTGGGACGTTACCACCCAGTCAGAGAATCACAGAGACATGGCATGGGAATATTTCCAGACAGCTTTCTATGACTTCTTCTTCCTAGATACGCTGAGGGCAGATCGAGCTCGAGAGTTCATGAATTTGCAGCAGGGCGCTATGTCGGTGATGTGTTATTCTGCTCGTTTCACCGAGCTTTAGCATTTTGCACCCGTTCTGGTGGGTGATGAGATGCTGAGAGCCAGACGCTTTAAGGATGGTCTTAGATATGACATCCGAGAACTGGTGAATGTTTTCAGGTTGCCTTCAGTACATGCTATTATGAACCAAGCTCTGATTATAGAGAGGAACCTATGGGAAGCTAGTGGTGTGGGACAGGGCGGTTCAGCACCAGTTTCTGGTACTATTTCTACTAGTAAGAGGAAGAGACAGATGGACTTCTCTCAGGGTGGAAGTACCATCCAGAAGAATGTTTCAGGTGGCCAGGTCATGTGCTACCAATGTGATAAGGAGGGGTAAAAGAGACCTCAGTGTCCACGAGACCCAGTGGAGTGCCGAGCTTGTGGCAAGATGGGTCATCTTCAATGCTTTTGCAGGGCATTTCCACCAGTGGTTAGTGAGAGGGGTTCTGTGCAGACTCCATGTGTGGAGGTAGGACCAGTATCTTCTTACCAGTCGGGGAACTAGAATACATTAGGGCATGCAGGTAGGGATGGTGGTTGTGGCTGTGGTAGCCAGACACCAGGATCTCAGAGTCAGCAGGGCGGGACAGCTCAGGGTAGCCAGGCTGTGTCGTAGGTCCACGGCACTGGGTAGACATATGCAGTGCAACAGACCTAGCAGGAGCAGGATTCCAGACCTTTTACAGTCAGAGGTACTATTCTAGTAGCTTCTTTTTTATCTTTAGTACTTTTCGATATGGGTGTTACACATAGTTTCATATCTGTTCCCATTGTGGAGAGCCTAGGGCTCTGTGTTTCTTCTTCTTCTGATGTTATGACGATAGACACTCTGTTGGGAACTAGAACGGCTAGTGTGCGTCAGTGCAAGGAGTGCCCCCTTAAGGTTAGTGGGTTTCACTTCCTTTGGGACCTCTATGTCTTAGAAATGACGAGATATGATTTCATTCTCGGGATGGACTGGTTGGTTCCCTTTCGAGCCTTTATGGATTGCTATCATCGCAGGGTGAGTTTCACATCACCAAAGGGATGAGAGTTTCTATACAGGGGCGAGTGGGATGTTCAGGCGAGTCGAGTTAGATAAGAGAATTGTGGGTGAGGTGGTGTGACAGCCCAGATTGTGATTTTATATCTGGATGATCAGCGGACTTGTCAGCAAGATTTCCCTCCAGTAGTTGATCATTTTAGGGATGTCTTCCCGGACGACTTTTCAGGTCTTCCTCCAGAGAGTGAGGTGGATTTCTCTATTGATCTTATGCCGGGAGCAGCACCGGTGTCCATTCATCCTTATAGGATATCTACACCAGAGTTACAGGAGCTCAAGAGGCAGTTAGAGGAGTTACAGTCAAAAGGTTTCATCCAACCCGGTACTTCTCCTTGGGTTTTGTCGGTCCTCTTTGCGAAGAAGTTGGATGGTACCCTCAGACTCTGTGTGGATTATTGGAAGCTGAACCAGTTGACAGTTAAGAACCGATATCCCTTTCCATGTATTGATGATATTTTTGATCAACTTCATGGAGCACAAGTGTTATCGAAGATTGACTTGAGATCAGGATACCATCAGCTATGCGTTAGACCATCTGATATACCTCTCATAGCTTTCAGGAGTAGGAATGGTCTATACGAGTATATGGTTATGCTGTTCAGACTCACGAACACGCAAGCAGTTTTCATGGCTCTGATGAATCGTGTGTTCCATCCCTATTTGCATTCTTTTTTGGTAGTATTTTTGGACGATATCTTGGTGTACTCTCACACTCAATAGGACCATGCCACCCATCTTGAGATCATATTGATTACACTGAGAGAGCATCGGCTATATGTTAAGCTCTCAAAGTGCTACTTCTGGATGGACTAGATTCACTTCCTGGGTCATATCATCTCGGAGGCAGGAGTTGCAGTAGACCCAGAGAAGGTGACAGCAATAGTTTCCTGGGAGCATCCCAAGAACGTGTTTGAGATACGGAGTTTCTTGGGGCTGGCTGGTTACTACAGATGCTTCATACAGGACTTCTCCCACTTAGCAGCACCATTGACAGGTTTCACTAAGACGGGTGTGAAGTTCGTTTGGTCAGAAGCTTGAAAGACAGCCTTTCAGGAGCTGAAGGGAAAGTTGACATCAGCATCGATCCTGATACTCCCAGAGCATGGGAAGAGCTATAGAGTTTACTATGATGCATCAGGTATTGGGCTAGGAGCTGTGTTGATGTAGGTTGATCGAGTAGTAGCGTACGGGTCTCGGAAGTTGAGGCCAGATGAGAGGAATTATCTGACGCATGATCTTGAGTTGGCTGTAGTTGTTCATGCGTTGCACTGTTGGAGACATTATCTCTTGGGAGAACATTTTGTGGTGTTCACGGACCACAAAAGTCTCAAGTACATCTTTACCCAGCGTGACTTGAACCTGAGACAGCGAAGGTGGGTTGAATACCTTCAGTCCTTCAATTTTGAGATTGCCTATACACCTGGTTAAGATAATACAATAGCTGATGCACTGAGCAGGAAGACTCAGATATAGGCAGTGCAGGAGGCCAGTGGTGAATGGAAGCTTATGGATTTTTTCTTTGAGATTCATTTGGAGGTGTACAACAGTCAGTAGCAGACCTATCTTTCATCTTTAGTTGTGACTTCTACCCTCCTGGACAGATTGAGGATGAGGCAGCTACTTGATTCAGAAGGCCTAGTTCTACAGGAGTCGGTGGCAAGTGAGGACCCTCCTCCTGGGTGGACGATAGGCGATGATGAAGTTTTGCGTTTCCATGGATGATTGTGGGTTCCAGGGTATATACGCGAGGAGCTTATGCGGGATTTTCATGCTTCAGTCTGGGCAGTTCATCCCGGAGTTACCAAGATGTACCGTGACTTGAGGCGTTAGTACTGGTAGCTGGGTATGAAGGGCGAGATAGCTGGTTTTGTTACAATATGTTCCACCTGTCAGCAGGTGAAGGCGGAGCATCAGAGCCTAGTCGTATTATTATAGCATTTACCCATCCCGGAGTGGAAATGAGATGATTTCATGATGGACTTAGTGAATGGGTTTCTGAGGTCACCTCAAGGCAATAATGTCATGTGGGTTGTTATGGACAGACTCACAAAGGTAGCTCACTTTTTTCCAATCAAGAAGACCATAGGTTTTGACGATCTCAAGAAGTTGTATATCCGAGAGATCGTATGTCTTCATGGGGTCCCTTGTTCTATCGTTTCAGATAGGGACACCCATTTTACGTCTCGTTTCTAGAAGATTTTTCATAGGGCATTGGGTACATAGGTGCTTCTGAGCACAGCTTACCACCCTCAGACCGATAGTCAATCAGAGCGTACAATACAGGTGCTTGAGGACATGCTGCGTGCATGCATCCTATACTTTGGGGGCTCTTGGGAGAAGTATATACCCCTAGTCAAGTTTTCCTATAATAATAGTTTTTAGGAAACTATTGAGATGGAACCTTATGAGGCTTTATATGGTAGGACATGCCGATCACCCTTGTGCTGGTTAGAGGCATGTGAGGCAACTTTATTGGGACCACGTCTCATGCAAGAGACTTCTGAGCAGGTCCAGTTGATTTAGAAATGGATGGCTACCACACACTCTCATCAGAAATCTTATGTTGATCGCCACAGACAACCCTTGGAGTTCGTGGTCAGGGATCAGGTTTTCTTATGTACTTCACCAAGGTTGGGGCACAGGCAGATCAGGAGACAGGGTAAACTCTCATCGAGGTATGTGGGGCCATTTTAGATTTTGGAGAGAGTCGGGTCGGTTGCCTATCGGTTGCAGTTACCACAGAGGTACCGAGCCATACACGATGTCTTCCATGTATCTCAGTTGAGTCGCTATCATTCAGACTCATCTCACATTTTTCAGCTCGTGGAGGTTGAGATTCAGTTAGATGCTTCCTTTGAGGAGCATCCAATTCGTATCGTTGATAAGAGCACGAAGGTTCTCCGAGGCCGGTCAGTTCCTCTCATACGGGTGTTATGGAAGCATGGCCGAGTGCAGGACGAAACCTAGGAGCGGTAGACCGACGTACGTGCTCAGTGGCCAGAGTTGTTCACGGCTATATCTGCACCACCCTTGGAAGGGAAATTTGGGGACGAATTTCTTTAAGGGGGGAATTTTGTAAAAACCCGGTTCTTAGTTTTGAGGTGTGGGTTTCTTCTTTTTCTCATTTCCTTAAGTGTTTTTGAGAAAATAAGGAAAATGGGAAAAATCCTAAATTTTGGGACTACACGCCGTGTAATTTTCTACACGCCGTGTACTTTTGGTCATGTGGGATGAGTACACAGGGTGTGTAGCCATGTCGGCGATGAAAGGTGTAAAAACCGACTACACGCCGTGTAGTAGGTATTTACACACTGTGTAGTCAGTCGAAAGGAGAATAGTAAGGCGGTGTCCAGCTGGGCGATAGTACATGCCGTGTATAGAGGCATACACGCCATGTAAGTATGTCGACAGATGAACAGTTTGGCAGTGCCGCCAGAGGAACAGTTAAATGAGGGAATTACACGTCGTGTAGTCAAAAGTACATGCCGTGTACTTTGTTTTTTTTCTCTTAAAATGGGAAGTAGCCAACCATGTTCACATTATTAGCTTAGAACCGGACTGGAGCTTGGGAGAGGACGTCCAAATCTTCGTGGACCTCCAGATTGAGCATCGGGAATCTGTTTCCGCTTCCGTCGATCACGTTGGAACCCCACGGTTAAACCCTATCAACTCATTGCTTAACTCTTTCCAATTCTTCCTCTAATGGAAGTTATTTATGTTTGAATGGTTTTTCTTCTAACCTAGATCTATGATGTTCTTGGACGTTTCAGAAGGCATCGTTCTGGTAGATCGATCATGGGTGATCGAGGTAGGTTTCTTGGTGTTTAAATTCCAACTGTTGTGCATTTGTGAGTATTTTTGTGCTACGAACCCATGTTGGGGTGTCGTGTGGCTAAGTCCTTGGATGTTTTAAATACCTAGAAATGTTTAGGTAATTTAAATGTGATAATAAACTATTGTTTGGGATCGTTTCTTGGATCCAGGACCACCCCGGGGGTGCGTTCCTCTGTTTAGCTGTTTGGCCAGCATACCTGAGGGTATGACTTTATATTAATGATTATAGAATTACCTTGAGAGGAATTGTTTTCATATTTCTTGTTTATATTTTGGGCATGGACCAGTTACTTGCTTAGCCTGAGGGGAGTGCTTTACTTAGCCTAAGGGCAGTGTTACCTTTAGCCTGAGGGCAGTGATTATTTTGGCCTGAGGGAAACTTCTTTAGTGCCTGTGGGAAATAAACTTTGTGCCTGAGGGGGACACTTTGTATGCCTGAGGGCAATATCTGTTATGCCTGTGGGAAATTACCTGTGGGTTACATTTCTGATTACCTGAGGGTAAGGTTTTGTGTGTATGAGGACACTGACTGTTTACATAGAAATTCACTGTGGTGGTTTCCTTATAATGAATGATTAAATGAATAATAAAATGGAAATATAACTGGTAAATTTAGTTACTTTTGAGTACTGATTATTTTATTGCATTTTACTATTGCACACTGTTGTTGCATATTTTCACACGGTTGGGCACGGGCCTTTGGTGGGTGCCTACTGGGATTTATTTCTCACACCCTGTTTGGGTCATGTCTTCGGCCCAAACAGATTACATTTCTGTAGGTGTGGATAAGGGAAAGGGTCCTTATACAGGTACTTGATTGCTGCTGAGGAGTAGGGGAGCATGGGACTGGGCTTAGGCTCTCGATGCTACTGACTGTTTTGTTATGTTTTGCTATACTATGTATTGTACTATACTGTATTGTTGTGTAACATGTTCTGGGTATTTTCTTAGAACTTGAGACATGTTGCATCATTATCTATATAAATTTTGGTTATCTTTTACTACAATTTTTTATTTTCTATGTGTATGGTTTATTGCTTCCACTGTTGTTGAATGTTTTTATTATTCCGTTGTGCTACACTTTGACAAATGAGGGATAGTTTCCCCACTATCAGACCTAGGCCCTCGCTGCTAGTTGGCAGCCTTTGGCATTTGGGGAAATGCGCTTGAGGTCACATAGCGAACCAGGTTCGGGGCACCCGTTGAGTGGCACCCGAATCCAGGACGTTACACTATTTATAGACACAAGGCTCATATTTATTTTCTATGAAAACAATTTCTATTATGTCTTCATCAAATAAAATGGTCCATGACCTAGATTCTTGCTTTCACCCATAAATGGATCTTTCTAATTTGAAAACTTTATTAGCATACTATGTAGTCACAAGCCATTTAGGTCGTGTCATATAGATATATTCTTTAAGATACCTATTTAAATAAGTTTTTTTTTTACAACCATTTTCCAAATCTCATAGTCATGGAAGGCCACAATGGAAAATATAATTCTTATAGATTCCAGTATAGAAAATGTTGAAAAAAGAAGTCATATTCAATTCCTTGATGTTTTTTAAACCCTTTTGAAACTATTCACAGCTTATAGGTATTGAATTTCCCATCCATCAACATTTTATTCTTGAATAATCATTTAAACCCAATTTTATTTATATCCACTCAAGGATCTACTAAAATATAAACTCTCTTTTTGTACATGGAATCCATTTCATATTTAATGTCTTCTTACCAGTTTCCAATATCTATACCACTTACTACTTCCTTTTAAATTAGAGGATCATTATTATCGATTAATAATGAGTCACCATACTTAGTGACAATAAAACCATACTTTTATAGTTCTCTAACATCCCTTCTACTCTTACAAATTACTTGTGTCTCTATAACTTCTTATTCCACTGGGCTTTGTGGAACTTTTTCATGTACCAAATTTTATATACCTTGATCCTAGACTTCATAGAAGTCTATCTCTCTCCCACTATCACTATAAAATATGTTCTACATCTCAATGAATATGTAATCTATTTATATAATTAAATTTTTCTCTGTAGGGTCATATAGGTAGTATCCCCCTGTTTACTTGGGGTATCTTATAAAGGTAAACTTTATCCCTTGAGGTGAAATTTTGTTACCTAAGGTGTCTTGAAAAAATGTTATGCTACCCCAAACATATAAATTCAACAACATGGTTTTTATTTTACTCCAAAGTTTGGATGGAATACCATTTATAGATTTAGTTGGTAATTTTTTTAGTATGTATTCTTATTTATGTAACATGTATCCCCAAAAGGATAATGGAATAATTGCATGAATAATCATTGATCTCACAATTTCCAATTTGGTGCAGTTACTATTTTCACTTACATAGTTCCCTTGAGGTGTATAAAGAGGAGTGATTTGAGTTAGGATCTCAAAATCCCATTAATAAATAGTGAATTCTTCAATAATATATTCTCCACCATGGTCTAAGCAAAGTTTCTTAATATCCTTACCAAGATGGTTCTCAACTTCATTATTGTATTCCTTGATTTTTTTCAAAGGAATCTAACTTATACCTCATTAAGTAAACATATCTATATCTACTAAAATAAAAATTAAAAGTTATAAAGTATGATTACCCATACCTTGCTTCAATAGGAAGGTCCACACACATCAGTATGAACTAATTCAATAATCACTTTGTACCTTCCACCTTGCCCAAAAAATGGTGACTTGGAAATTTTACTATATAAACATTCATGACCTACACCAAGTGTTTTTAGTTCAAAAGAATATAAATACCCATCTTGGTTCAATTTATTCAAATGTTTTTCATTCTCATGACCTAGATGGTGATGCCAAAGTTGGGTGTGGTATGATTCATGTAATGTATTTTCATTATCAATTTCCATTACTTGATTTGTTTATTCCAACCCATAAAGACCATTATTTAAAAGTGTCTTATCATAAAAAATGTTATCTTTATAAAATAAGTAACATTTAATACTTAATTTGAAAATAAATCCATCCTTATGAAGTCTAGATACAGATATAATATTTTTTGTAATGGATAGAATATAATAAAAACCTTTCAGAACTAAGATCATTCTCATTGGTAACATAAGATGTTTGTCACTTATAGCCACTATAGAAAATCTAGCTCCATTGGTTTCTCGTATATCAACCCCCCCCCCCCCCCCATTCAATATTTCCTAACATAATTTGTTCCTATATTTTAATATATATATATATATATGACCACCACAAACTTGATCCAGTACCCAATTTGTAGAAATAAATAAATTTCACTTGATAACAAAAACACCTAATTTTTCCACTAGATTCTTAAAATGGGTTCATTTTTTCTTCAAGTGGACATTCTTTCCACTTTCCAAACAAACCACATCTTATTCCCTTACTTACCCCTTGATCATCCTCATCTTGGAATGGAATGAAGAATACTTATGCTTAGAGTTCTTCAATTTCCCTTTCCATTTATTCACCATGAGTATAGAAGGAATTTAACGCTTCTTCTCCTAATATACTTGGAAAAGAAGAGTATGTAGATCTGGAAGAGACTTCTCAATGTTGTTCGTATTAAAATTTACAACAAAGATGGAGAAACTTTGAGGGATTTATGCAAGAATGAGATCAGTTCACAACTCTTTAAGGTGTTTAAACCCTAGAGCCTCTAGGATCTCAATGTAGCCAGTGAGTTTTACTATGTGAGACCCAAAAAACATACCCTCTCCAAGATTAATCTAAAAGAGTGCCTTAGATATCTCAAACTGTTACTTCCTTGATCTCTCATGGTATAGACCATAAATATGCTCAATCATCCTATAAGAATCCATGTTTTCATGATACTTCATGAGTTAAATATACATAGATGATAACATAAAACATTGAATGTTGACTGCATCATTAATATGTTTTTTGTAGACCAATAACTCTTCATCACTAACCTCTTTGGAAAGTAGACTAGGGATTCAGGATTCTAGAACATATGATTTTTATTCATGGTGAAGAACAGCTCGAATGTTCCTAAACCACTCCTGGAAGTTACTGCCAATGATAAGATAGTATTTCTCCAATATTAATTACAGGGATAGTGAGGATGATGAACATTCAATTTATTCTACAATTTTAAAAAATATTATTAGTACTTTTAGTGAATACAAATTATGTGGGAAATAATAATTATAAATTCTATTAAATCTTACACTATTTTATCAATTCTTAATATCCCTCACCATTGAAATAGAAATGTTTAACTTTTTATACATTATAGTGGAATAGATCCATATTCATCATCACATAAACCCAACAAGGGTTGGTCAAGATGCTTGAAGGTATTTAGGTATACAATGCTTTTCCAACTGAGGGCTTTTAGCTCCTTGATTCATTGAGTAGACTCCCCAGTCCTGAAATCATAACATGGATTTCCTCAGCACTTGCCTCTAAATTACACGATGTCTAGAAAATGATACTAATATTGATGTAAATCGATTAAGTCAACCCAAATAATTCTAAAGAACTCCCCTTATAAAAGTTTATGTCCCATCAAATGTTGTCCAAACACTTAGTTATATTGGTTTCATTTATAATAAAGTAGTGGATGGACAATTTTGAATTAATATATATTTTAGAGATTTTATTTGTTATGCATAAATTTTATATTTTTTTATCTTTTAAATTTCTTTTTAATATTAAGTGACTTTTACTTAATTAATTAACCATGTAAGATAAAACATTTATTCATAATCCATTTATTTAAATTATATCTTTTCAAATTAATTCATTTATTTACATGATCGTGGTATTTCATCTAGAAAATAAATAATTCATAGATAGAAATAAATAAATTAATGAATGAATGAATTATTCATGAGATTATATAACAATTGATTTATTTAGTAGATAATAAATCAACCTTTTATCAAGGTAAAATAACTCATTGTTTCAGTCTTGGATTGAGTTTCAGTATTCCACTTATCCACCTGTGTATCACCTATATTGGCATCATCTCGAATCCATATTAAACCATATCCACATGACTTTGGATACTTCATTTATTACATGTATTTATAACTCAGATGTAGGTGAGGTGAACTAAAGGAATAGTTAAGGGGAATAACATAAATAACCTTGGACACATGGGTCCTACATAGTAATAGAGGGAGGGATGAATCGAAAGTCATAAAATTTAATTTAATAATTAATAATTGAAAACCCTTGAAATAAATTAAATTAAATAATTTCAATACATACAAAGGTATTGGTCAAGATCATGTTCAGTCATACACATGCAATGGTTTCATAAAAGTAAAACTCAATAATATTTATTTTTATTTGTTCTTTATTATTAAGAGAAACATACTTATGTTAATTAATTAGTTAATTAATTCCATTTCATATTAATGACCATCTAAATTATCTTGGATATATCCATCATAAATGCATTTATAGAAAATAAATATTATAACAAAGAATGAAATATTATTATAATAAATTAATTAAGAATTCGAAATTATTTAAAATAATTAATAAATTTTCAAACATAATAGTTTTCAATAAATATAATATGGTTTTAATGTTTAAATTATAAATTTAATGTAATTTAATTATTTTCTCAATTGGGAGACTACATGGTGCACACTTTCGAGTTAAAAACCATGTATTTTGGTTTCCATGTACCTAAGATACAATAATGGGGATTCAGCTTGTTCCTTAGCTGAACTAAATTGTGTGTACTAACCAAGTACATCTCATGTCCTTCACTTATCATGTTTCTATATGACTCACTGAAGGACTCAGAATTTTCATCATACATAGGACTACATGATGTGTAAAAACCAGATACACGTTGTGTATATCTCATGTCATGGGTTAGAATAACTCATTGAGGAACTAATCCTATATTTTGGATGTGCGAATAAATAAACTAAATGTTTTGTTTTCTAGATAAACATTTTTTATTTAAATAATTTTCTAGACTGTTAGTCTCATGTGGTTTTTACTGTGTAATTGACCATGTGCTTTGTGTGATTTTTTTGTCAAAACTGTGTAGACAACACTGCATGTGATCTAGCTACACACCATGTAATCCAACATTCCATGTGCTAGAATAGTCCATTCTAAAAATGGAGTGCAATAAATACACCATATATATTTACTATTTGGCATGTTGTGTATCCTGGGGTACATCAAGATAAAATGCACTTGCGTACATAGTGTGTACTCTGGTTACACATCATGTAAAATAGTCTTATCAGGAAGAATTCTTGGAAATTTTTGATGGAATATCCAGTATTTCTTTATCTATTCTTAGAAATAATAAATTTTAAATCTTGAATGAAGAGATTAAAATGTAGAAGGCTTGTTAATTTAAACAATAGGATAAAGAATGAATAATTCTTGAAATTAAAATCTTAACACTATTATGAATATAGATCAATAATCAAATAAATAATTATAAATTTGAAACATGGATACTCAAATATCATTCAAATGTTTAGGGTGTATTGGAAGAACCTTCAGTGGGCGTTAAATTAAAATTTATTTTAATTTAGAGTTTCCAGAAACCCCAATAGAGGATCTTTCATGTTACATTTAAAATTAATTTATTTAGATCTAAATAAATTATTACCATGTCTTAGGATCCTTTCTTTAATGAAATTTTTGATCTTATGAAACCCTTTTGGGTTACCTTAATTGCACTGTAAGGATTCAAGAGTAGAATCCCTCTAGTGATGATCCACACATGCTTCTTTTCTATCTGAGTAATGCCAATTGAATTCATAGTTCTCTCACACTAAATCAATCATCATACATTGCTCATCTTGATCTCCCCATGATCCTTTAGGCTTGAAGGATTTCTTTACATTCTTTAGAGGAAGAGAGGATAAATTTGAGAGACAAATAGAAGTCGATTTATCACAATGATTCTCTATTCTAAATTTTTGATTAACCCTACACAATAGACATAACCATATATTTATATAGTTGGAGTTTAGGTTAAAATATTATTTAATTGTTTCTAGGACCTTAAATAATATTATAATATTTATTATACCTCATTCTACATAATATTATTATTATTATTTTATGGTGTGCATCATAACTTGTTCAATAAAAAATATTATTTTATCAGCTTTTAAATTAATATTTATCACCATACATAGTCTTCGTCTATTCAAACACCTTGGAATTTATTGAATACCTAAATAAATATTTCATTAAATATTTCATTCCACAATAAATATTTTCTATCGATAAAAAACAAATAGAATTATTCCTCAATCTGGATAATTATATTTATTATAATAATTAAATTCAAATAGAATTTAATTGATATCAACTGAAAAACTTAGTGTGTGACCCTCTTATATTATTTATCATTGGCATTAGGCGGGCATGTCTAAATTTCAAGATTGTTGTCTAGTAACGGGTTAAGTCACCCATGTGAATAGACATAACATCCCAATGTCAAAAACTGCATATGAATTCTCATTGTATAATATAATCCTTTTTTCTCAATATCTATTCAAGAAGGTTTCACATCCATGTAATCAAAAAATATTATCAATACATATTTCCTTGACTATATAAAATAAATACATCATTACACCATAACCATGGAATTTAATGGGATGATTTTATTTCAATCAAATATATGATATATATGCTTCCATAAAGATGTAAGGTACAAATAATTCCTCAAATTATACATTAATAATAGGTAATTCATGATGCACCAAACATAACCTACTTTCCACCAATATATGGCATGATAGTTTTGTTTAGTAAATCTAAGTGCATGAGTCATGAACTACATAAATTATTATATTAAATTCTAAGGAGCATTACACAGGCTCACAAATAAGAATATTTGATGGCACCAAAACTGGGGAAATCTAACTGGTAGATATGTTCTCATAATCTCCCATGTTAGAGATTACTAAGTGAAAACTTCATGAGAATAAGCCTAATCCTCTTACAAGTACTCAAACCTAATAGTATTCATACTTTTTATCCAAAAATAGTATGTTATCCAACTATAGAACTATATTTAAGAATATCATCACAGCACTTTGAGGTTCTCATCATAATGTGGAAATAATATGACCTTATCAATACGATAGATACCCTATGAAATTATAACATTAAATTCATGAAGAACAATGAAAAATATGTAAAATTTTGTTTTATTAATATTAAATTAATCGAATAAACATCTAATAAAAGTAAAATTATTTTTTCCTAGGACACTGACTCCAACACACACTTGGACAGAACTTATTACCAGCCACTTTCTTCTTTTGATTAGGTCATAGAAACATGGGATACTTGTGTTGGGGATTTTCCCAACAACACCTACCTAGAGTCAACCATAACCAATAAGATATCCTTGAAGGTAAATTAGTCTTTTACAGTGTGTCCCATTCTTTTATAAATGGGGTAATAGTTGAGATGATCACTGAGGATAACCTTTCCAAGTATCCTAGGCTCAGGAAGCTTGAGGAGATTATTATCCATGGTTAAGAGAAAATAACTAGGAATTTAATCATTTTGGAAGGAATATACTTTTTTATTCATTCTTCAAATCATGGGTGGCCCTGATCTCTTTATATCTACAGTAAAGGGTGTTTTTTCTTCTTTTGTTTTTCAGAAAGAGGAAATGGATGACATGGAGCATGATGTAGTGATCTAGTTGGTATTGGAACTGGTTTAAGAGTGGAAATGGAATTTTATACCTTAAAATATCTCTTCCCATATGTAACAGTCATAGTTCATGATTTATCCTTAGTTTATAAAATGAAATCTTCTAGATGATGGTTCATGTATAAAAACACCCGGAACCACCTAGATATTTCAACAAGATTTGTGGTATCTATAGATCATTGTGGAGGTTTTCTATGCACAGATATAGTAATTATTCCTATGGTAGTGAAATGTTAAATGAATATGTTAGGCTCTTACATATGAAAATAAAGTCAGTGACTCTTTCATTTTTAGGTTTTTTTCTATTTTTTGATCAATGGTCATCATATTCCATAGCATAGAGCTGAATTGGTAGAGTAATTGAAGATGAAAGACTTCCTATCCTATGATGGACCTCGCTAAGAGGATACTATACCAGAATAAAGTTATCACCACTATATTATGCACAAAAAAATAATTTTTTTGCCTCATGCTAGTCTCATGGACTCATTATGGGGCTGAATCAAGACATAAATTGTGAGAGATGTTTCCCAAGATCTCTCATTCCATTGAATTTTGAGAAAATATGGTTCTTGAAATTAGGAGGAGGCAGAGTGGTGTCTATCCATTTGGTATGTCTATTTATTTAAGGATGTATAGGGGTAAACCACCCCTCCATGGATTATATTATATTAGTTAGAGACTCTATTATGTTCTGGAGTTCTAGGGATACTACCATTTGAACCTCCTCCTAGTCATGGGTAGCAGGCAAAGCGTGATGTGGTATCCCAACATTCATTGGATGAAAATTTTCAATCATTTATATAATTATGTGATTCTATTGATATATGGGAGTTTTAAACCATATCAAATAAAAATATTAGTTTTCCTCAATTACTATGTTCAAATAAACCAGTTATCTGGACCTATAACTAACCTGGTGCTCAGATTTCATCCATGTTGGTAGGTTAACTCCCTCTCAATGAGTGGGATGAGAGGAATTTTCTTTGGTTGGTAGGTGATACTTAGTGGGAATATTTACTTTGATAAATTCCTCTGTAACATTTTTTACCAGCTTTCATGTGAAAATAGTGTTTTATTTTTGTCTTTACTTACTCTTGAATTTGATCTCTAGGTGTCCAATTGATTAATGGTTATTTTCACCTTTATTGATTCTTTGTAAGGGTCAGGGTGTGTGTTGAACCTTGTTAGAGAGGATGGGATATGGATATGGGACTTTATCTCAAGGGTGGATAAGACCATGTGGCTAAAGTGGCTATAGAATGTCCACTAGATAAAAGGCGGTGGTCACTAACCAGCCTACAGAGGGATGGCAGTAAGGAATTTCTAAAATAAATACTCCAAACATCCAATGGGGTTTTTAGTGGTTATGGAATTATTCATGGCCTACCAACTAGCCAGTAGAACATCTTGTAGTCTAGGCATTCTTCCCAACTCCACCAGCCAACTGGTGAAGGGCATCAGCTCACTAGTGATGCCAATGGAGCTGAGAAACAATAGGTAAAAGACACATTATTATTAATTTTAAGTATTGATTTGACTCTAATTCTTCTCCCTTCAATTTCACTCAACCCATAACTCCTTTTAGGTCATATGGAGATGAATTTGACTCTCTTGGCCACATTTTTCATGGATCAAAGTGTCAGTTGATGCATTGATTTTCTTCCAATAATTGTTATATTGATTTGATTGTGGAATCTAATTTACTCCTCTATCTCTCTCTCTCCCTTTTTAAGAGAGGTTAATCATTATTTATTTGATTTATGATGATCTTAACTTGATGAATTATGATTATAGGATTATCCTTTTACTGTTCAAGCCCTTAGGTTTCTATTTTTAATTTCTTGTTTTGGTGTTTTTAATCTAGATTAAGGTATGAGGTTTCGTAATTCAATCTCTTTCAATTGAAAAAATTGATGCTTTTTTAATTTAAATTAGTTTTTAAATTATTTGAAAAATATTTATTTGATACTCTTGACTAAATATTTTAAATGGAATGGTGTGTTTTTGTGTGTGGGATTATTTTCCTTTGAAAATTTATTTTGAAAATAATGTGTCATTTCTTGAAACATTATCTCAAATTAAATTGAGGATGTGAAGTATGATTTTGAGGAGATGAAAATTTATGAAATGTTTTATGATTTGATATGAAATTAATTAATTTTAAATACATGATTTTTTATAAAAACCATTGGTTTTGGTTCTTTAAATGATATGGCATGTTTTTAAAATATGAATTTGGGGTCTAATAAATTGATTATTTGATATTATTAAGGTTGATTCAATATAATTATATCATGTTATATGTTTTATTTACCTTTAATCACATGGTAGCTTGGGTATTTAGGTGGGAAGAACACATAATTGGTTAGTATTAACTCTACCTGTAAATGGGTGATTAATTAATAATTCTAACTAAACTATATTAAGAGTAGGTAGTTTGTTCTTTGGGATTATCTCTTATTCCCCCTAGTCCTTTTGATCTAGGAAGTTTGTGCACACCTAGATCCATAATTCACTGAGATGTGTGAGAATACCTTTACATGTCTTATTGTTTCATCTCTTAATCATGGTACTATAATTGAAAATGTTTATACATTATAATGTTTGATAGAAATAATTTACTCATGTATATATTGATAGAAATGGGTATTCATGCCTATCTTAATAAATATGTTTATATTTGCTTCATTTAATGGGAATTCACTTTGAAACCAGTTTTTTGATATACATTAAAAAAAATTAAAGATCATGTTTTATTATGAAATGTGAAAATATTTTCATTCCATGTTTTTTATAAAATTGAGAATGGTTTGTTAAATTTTTAAATATTATTTATGAAATGTTTGATGATATCCTTCTGGTATTTGTTTCTCATGCATAAATTTTTCCTTTTCGAATTTTTATATTTTCTTATGTCAGGTCCAAGAAAAGGGAAATAAACATTTAGAGGTGGCAGGTATTCATTATTGGTGGTAACCACCGAATCATGTGATCCACTTATTGCACGGAGTTTATAGGATGATTTATTTGATGGTCATACTTGATGGGTTGGTTGATATACAATTTTGAGACTTGTATCTGTCTTCTTGTGGTAATTTCTTTCTTGGGGAGTGTCTGGAATACCAATTATTTATTGTTTTTAATCCATTTATTATCTTGGTAAGTTATTCTTATGGTGTAGTCATTCCCTCATATTTGTATTGATTCCTTGGAAATAGTCTCCACCCTATGGAGATTGAGAACACCCTTCGGGCTACATGAGGAATGATTTGGGTACCATTTTTGTGGGTTATCTGAGTTGGTTCATGAAAAATTGGTATCAAAGTGATATTTTATCTTATTTGATGTTGTTATGTAGTTTTGGATGTCTTATTTTATAGGATAAAGAACAGTTAGAACTTAAGGGGTATGTTATGAGTGATTTTTTGACCATATTTCATCATAAAAATCCTTAAGTTACCTTTTCTTATTTGGGAGAAGTGTCTTTGAGGAGTTTTCTAATATAATCCTAGAATTTTTTCAAAGATTTCATTTGAGATTTATGATTTTTGAGTTGAATTTTGATTGATATAGTCGATGATCTCATGTTGCTTTATTGATTTTTCCCTATTATCTATTCATGTTGTGTAGAACTATGACCCTAAGAAGACATTTGAACAGACCTCAGGAGGAAGTTTTTGATGAACCATGACAAGAGAACCCTTCAGTTTATTAGAAATATATGGAGGTTTTGTGAGTGTGTTCCATGATTTGGGTCAAGTAGCTTCACTTATTCCCATTTAGGCTATAGATTTTGTGATCTAGGGGATGATAGAAAATATCATGCTCAATATTTCCTTCATCTAAAACCACTATCATTCTAGTTTAACAATGATCCTCAGGAGGAAAAGGATTTGTTGAAGAAATTTGACTATCTATTTTATTTATTAGAGATTTTTTACTCTATTAAGGTGAAATTTTATGCCTTTAAACTTGAAGGGCCTAGAAGAAGATGGTGGGACTCAATAGTTCAAATAGGGAAGAATGTGGGAATGGAGTGAAAAGTCTACAAGGATCCTTTCACACACAAACAATATCTAGAGTCAATAGTGTTGGCTAAGTATATATCGTTCTTTAAACTTGATCAAGGTAATCCGACTATGACTCAGATACCAAATGCTTCATTAGTCTTAGTAATTTCTCTCCTAAGGGTGTATCGAATGAGAAAATAAAATACTAGAGGTTTGAGATTGGTATTTGACTAGATATCTAATAATAGGTATTCTTGTAGAATAATGCCTCATATGTGTATGTCCTAGATTTTTATTTTATGTTATAACCTGACTTGAGTTGTAATTCAGGTTTAATAGGGGTTCCTTCTAATCCTAATGGTGGTTTTAGTGTCCCCTTTAAAGAGAATAAGAAGTAGGATGAGTCTCCTAATGGAAACCATAGTGGTGATTCTCAACAATCAACTTATTCTAAATATTTTTTATTATATATTAAATGACCACTTACTTGTTTCCCACATGGAAAAATTGGGTACTCAAAGAATTCATGCACAGAGGCACCAAATATATATAACTCTTTCATATTTTTAGGCCGATTGTAGATATTTTTCCACTTTTATACCACTTCACATAGTGTTACATGCTCAATATTATTGTGAGGATCTATAATATAGTCATATAATTCAATAAAAAAGAGGTTCCAGCCACAGGCATCAAGAATGAAGCTTATTTATATAGTGGATGAGTCTCCATTGGATGTTAATATGGGTTATGTGACCATGAGAGGTAACATTACTATTGATTAATCTTTATTTAATTATTTATTTGATATTGGTTCCTCTCATTCCTTTATATCAACCAATATTGTGAAATTTTTTAATCTCCCTATGGATCTCATGCCTTATGTATGGAGATTTCTACACCTCTCGGGATAAAGAATGAGTAATTTCTTTTATTCCCCTCTTGTATTTTTTCTTTAGTGTAATTTTAGATTCCTTGGGACCTTTTATTACTACATATGAAACATATATATGTCATTAATATAATGTATTATATGTTTTCTTATAAATATCGTATCAATTACTATCTTTGATGAGTATCATTTACTGCACCTGATGGGGTGTGTTTTGTCTTTCGAGGTGAATGGGACATGAGGTCGAGTCAATCTAGACCTCCTCTTCCAAAGTTGGGAAGTATGATATCCATGTTTGAATTTGAACTTGAGTGGGATTCATCATGTGATGATCTTACTCCATCAGTATTTGAGTTTCCTGATGTGTTTCCTTCAAAATTTCATAGTCTTCCACTGATGAGGAAAGTGGAGTTCTCTATCGACTTGGTACCAAGTACCCAACCTATTTTTATTTTCTCTTACCATATAAAACTAGATAAATTGAAGGAGTTAAAGACTAAGTTTGATAACTTAATATCTAAAGGATTTATATGACTGAGTGTTTCACCTTTGGCGGTTCCAGTGATTTTTTCCAAGAATTCCTATAATACCCTTTTTTGTATTGATTATCAGAATCTCAATCGAGTCACGGTCAATAATAAATATATGTTTCCCCATATTAACTAATTATTTGATTATATTAATTGGGTGAAGTGGTTCTCAAATATTTATTTTCAGTCAAGTTATCACTAACTTGGGATAAAGGAGTTTTATATCCCTAAGACCACTTCCAAGAGAAGGTATGACAACTATGAGTATCTTGGTATGTCATTTATTCTAACCCATGATCCTGCATTGTTCATGGTATTAATGAAAATGATATTCCATCAGTACCTCAATTATTTTTTAGTGGTATTTTTGAATGACATATTGGTTTACTCTAATACATATGAGGAGCCTATGAATCACTTGAGAATAGTTCTAAACATCTTGAGATATCATATAATTTATTCAAATATTTCTAAATGAAAATTTTAGATTCAATTGTTAAAGTTATTGGTACATGTGGATTCTGAATAGATAATTTTAGTTGATCATGATAAGAGGGAAGCTATTATGGAATGGTAGGAACCACAAAACATCTTTCAGATTAGGATCTTATTTGGATTGGCAGGATATTATCAACATTTTTAAGGGACTTCTCAAAATTTTCTTCTCCTTCGACTGATCTTAATCTGAAGGGAGTAAATTTTTTAGGAGATTCATTCATTTCATGAGTTGAATTAAAGGTTGATTTCATCTCCTTTTTTTACTCTATCATAAGATGAGTAGGGCTATGTGGTTTACTATGATGATTTAAGTTTAGTTTTCGGTTTTGTTCTTATATAGGGTGATCACATTGTGGATTATCGATCTTGTCATCTCTGACCACATGAGAAAAACTATACCATGAATGATAACTTATAGCCTTGATTCACACTCTAAAGAGTTTGAAGAATTACTTTTTGGTCAAAGGATTACCTTATACTATAATCATAAAACCTTGAAATATATCTTTACACAAAAATATTGGAATATTCGGTAGCGAGGGTGGGTAGAGTACCTACAATCCTTTGATTTTAACATTTCTTGTACTCATGGTAAGGGAAATGTCATTGTCGATGCCTTGAGTATGAAACTTTCATCCCAAACTATGAAAGAATCATTTGGGTAATGGAATATGATGGCTCGCTTTTCTTGTATGCACTTTAGAGTCTAAGTGGATGAGACTGCGGTTGTTTTATTGAGTATTCATTTGACTTCCTCACTTATCTAGATGGTACTTAAGGATTATAAAATTGATGATGAGTACTAAGGAATTATAAATTATTTATATAGTGGGGATACCATCAATGAATTTTATCTATCTTATGAGGGTATCCCATGCTTCTAGATCATTTATGTTATTCCTTTTCCTTTTAGGATTGTTGTGGTGGTGTATTTACATAATTCCCAGTGGGTGGTACACCCCCACTCCATAAAGATGTTTTATGATATGAATAGGAATTTATGGTGGTCAAGTATGATATGGGACCTTGATGGTTTTGTTTCTCATTATTATATATATAAACATATTAAATCCTAACATCAAAATCCTTCAAGCTAGCTTTGTCCCCTTCATGTGCCGACATGGAAGTGGGATAATATATCTATGGACTTTGTGGTTGGGTTTCCATATACACCTTATGGAAGGAATTAAATATGGGTACTAATTGACCGATTGACCAAATCATCTCACTTTATTCCTATTCAAGATATAACCAAAGATAAGGACTTGTGAGATCTATAATTGTATGAGATCATTATATAACATGGAGTTATATCTTCCATGGTTTACAATACAAATCCTTAGTTCACTTATCATTTTTTTAGAGGCCTCCAGGAGGCTATGGGATCCCATGTAAAGTTAATCATGATGTACCATCATTAGACTAATGTTTATAAAGAACTGGATATATAGATTCTTTATGAAAATCTTCAATATTGTGTCCTTGACTTTGGTGGAGCTTGGGATAACCATTTTGGACTGGTTAAGTTTTTCTATAATAAAAACAACAAGTTTTAAATCATGATGGAACCATTTGAGGCTTTATACAACTATAAATGTAAATCTTCATTATGATTTTTAGAGATTGGTTGGGCTTTCCTTCTTGGACCTAGTTTGTTCCATGAGATGATAGAAAATCTTTAGTTGATTCTTAATATAATGGTAATGGTAAAAAGTAATTATAAATACTAAGATGATCATAATAAATTCCCTTTATAATTATTAGTTGGTGACCCAGTGTTTTGGAAAGTTCCACCTCATTTGGGTCATCGATGGATTGTAAAATAGGGAATGTTAGCAGCGAGAAATTTGAGATCATTAAAAGTAGTTGATCATATTTGAATAGTGGCTAACCATTTGGCTTTTCCACCTCTTATGAAATAAATCCACAATGTGTTCCAAGTGTAAAAACTCTAAAAGTATATTTTGGAACTATCCCATGTTCTCAACTACAAGGACCTTGATTTGGAACCTGATTTATCTTTTAATGGGTAGCTATTAGAGAAGTTTAATTCTCATATAAAGGTTATTCATAAAAAATGCATTCCCTTTGTTCAGGTGATTTGGAAGCATGAATATGATTCACATGATATGTGGGAGCATAAGTCTTGGATGAGGGACAAGTGGCCTAACATATTTGAATTGGGGTCTTATTTATAGGATTTTTTGTTGGAAATCATATATTGTGGGATATTATAGTATCCCATCACCATCTTTTAGGTATGGATATTGTTTTATTTTTTTATTTCTTAGTTCTTGAATTTGATATTTGGGTAATATTTTCACTTATAGTAGTTTTCTCATTTATTAATACTTTATAGGGGTTATGGTTGTGTTTAAAACATTTTTAGAGAGGTCGGGAGATAGTATGGGACCTTAGCTCGAGGGTGGATAAGTTTTTATATCCAAAGTGGAAAGAGGAGGTCCACCGGTTAGCTGATAGAGGGTTTGCAGTAGGGACTTCCTATAGGAACATCTCCAGTTATCCAATGGATTAGACTGTGGTTCAGTCATTTTTCTTGGTACACTATCCATACAATGGTAATTCCTATAGTCTGGTAATTCTACCCAGTTCCACTAACCAATCGATGTGGGGAACTAGTTGTCTGGTGCTGCTAATATAGCTAATAAACAGCATGATAAAGATGTTTTTTATTGTGGATAATTTCCATTTTAAATCTAATTATTCTAGCTAAAATTTAATTCAACCCAAAACTTCTATTATAACCTATTGATATGGATTTAGAACTCCCAAAATCATTTATTCATGGATCAAAGTATCGGTTGATGCATTGATTCTCTTTGAGTAAGAGTTATCTCAATTTCATCATGTTTTTTATTTTTCCTCCTCTCTCGCTCCCCCCATTTTTGATAGTGATGAATTATCATGTAATTGATGGATCTAGATATTTAATTGATTAATTTTGATTCTAATATTATCCTTTAATCATTATAGACCTTTTATCATCATTGGTGATTTTATGTGTGGGTGTTGTTGATCTTTATTGAGGTGGGTAGTTTTGTAAGGAAATATTTTTCGATTGAAACCTTTGATGCTTGTTTAATTTAAATTTGTTTTCTAATTTTTTTTATAGATATTTATTTTAGACTCTTGATTAATGATTTTAAATGTAATAGTGTGTGGGGGGATTAATTTCCTCTAAAAATTCATTTTGAAAATAAAGTGTGATTTTTGAAAAAAATGACCTTGAATTGAAATAAGGAGTTGAAGTACGATTTTGATGAGGTGAAAATGAATGGTTTTATGATTTTAGATGAAATAAATTGATTTTAAAGACATTATTTTCTGATAAAAACCATAGGATGTTGGTTTTTGAAATGATGTGGAATGTTTTTAAAACTTGAATTTGGGGACAAATGAATTGATTATTTGAGATGGTTGAGATTGATTGAATTGAATGATAGCCACATAAATGTTTGATTTACCTAGAATATCATTGTATCCTTGGTAGTTAGGTATAAAGAACACAAGTTGTGCATTTATGAGCTTTACCTAGAAATGGATGATTGGTGATGACACACTAACTAAACAATTTTAAGGGTATGGAGTTTATTCTTTGGCATGTTCTCATATTCCCACTGTTCCTTTTTATCTATGGATTGTGTGCAAACCTAAATCCATAATACACTAAGATGTGTGAGAATCCTTATACTAATCTAAATCCTACGTCTTTTAACCATGTTTCTATAATTGAAAATTTTTGCACATGCCAGTGTTTTATTGAAATGATTTAATCATGTATGTATTGATAGAAATTTATATTCATGATTGTCATTATAATTATGTTTATATATTATTGATTTGATGTAAATACACTTTTCAACCTATTTTATGATATCCATTGAAATTTTTTGAAAATAATATTTTATTATGAATTGTGAAAAGATTCCCATGACATGTTTTATCTAAAATTGAACAAAGTTGGTTAAATTGTTATATATTATTTATGAAATTCATTATGAGATCCTACTAGAATTGTTTTCTCACACTCTACCTTTTCCTTCGGGAATTAGTATATTTTTTATTCCAAGTTCAATAAAAGGGAAATCACCACTAAAAAAAGGTGGGTGTTCTTGATTTTTGGTAACTAGTGGAGCATGTGATCCACTTGTTTAATGGTGTTTCTAGGATGATTTCTTTAATGTTCTTACTTGATAAATTGGTTGATATACCATTTTGAGACTTTCATTTATATACTTGGTGTACTTTATCTCTTATAGAGTGTTTGGAATACCAACTATTTATTGTTTTTATCCACTACTTGTCTTGATGAGTTATTATTGTGGATAAATTGTTCCCTCTTGTTTTTATTGATACCCAGTGCTAGTTTTCGGTCCATGGGGATCAGGGATACCCTTTAGGACATGTCAATACTCATTCTAATACCATTTTTGAAGGTTATTTAGGTCATTTCATGTCACTTTTTGAGCCCCATGGGGTTGCATATCTTGGCCTCATATTGTTCTAGTCTCTTCCATATAGGGTATTTTGTCCTTTCTTGGTGGAAAGTGGGATATAGGAATATATTTCCCTTTATCCTTGGTATAATATCATTTAGGAGGTGGAATATCATCATTTAGAGGTCCCAAGTTTTGGACCCTACTCTGCATGCAGCCTCATCTTGTGAATTGGTGTAACCTACCTCTCTATATACTATCTCTTCATTGTGTCCCTCAACACCCACATCTTGGTCCATATCATCTACTAGATTTATGGTTACTATGTTAATTGAGTCATGTTGGGTGTCAAGAATAATCTCATCATTCTTCAAGTTGTAGGGTATTCTTCCATTATTTTCTTCCCCTTTGAGATTTATGCTAATGTTTTCCCTTTGGCCCTCTCTCTTGCTGGATTTTTTTGGCATTCAACCCTTAGGGGTTTGATTTTATTTTTTGGGTTATCTCCTAGTTTTGGATTATAAATAGTCACCTTTATGGAGCCTCTAACTATTCTTGTTGAGCGATCCCCAAATGATAGGTGTGTGTAACATAATTGGAAGAACGATCGGGAGATTAGTCATTGGTAGCCACTTCCCAGTCTGGAGAAGACCAATTTCCTTAGAGAAGATATTAATAATTCCAACAACTCATAAGAATAGGTTTGAAATATAGTAACCACTATTAATTTATGATCCTATTGAGGATATTATTTCTATTGGGATTGTAGTTTTTTTAATAACCTAACTAAGAGGGCTAGGGTTGGTTTGAAGCTGTCTCCAGCTTCTTTTGGATGCACCTAGGATTTGATGAACCTGGGTAAAGGAGGTGGTAAATATTTCCTCAACCCTTTGGTATGTTTTTTCTCTTTTATATATTCCATTCTAACTTCCAATGTGATCTTATTTATTTGGTTCATTTTCACTCGTGCATGGTTTGAGTGTAGTGTTGGCTCATGATGGGAACTGTTTTCCATGGGGAGGCTATCACATAACCTGATATTTCAATTTTCTCATATGAGGCATGCTCTTATATTATTGAGGGTCTTGGATCTATATCATGTCGTTTTCCCTATCCATCTACTCATAATGCTTTTTTATATTTTAAGAATGGTAATTTCACTGGATTGACTAACTAAAGCACGTGTTTTGGCCCTATGATCTCTCTTGTACCTATGAAATTGCAAGAATCCATGTCTGAAGGACTTTGTTGTCTTGAGGATGAGGTTAAGTGAAATTATCTATAATTGAAACATCTTCAAATATATATATCTGATAAAACTTTAGTAATTATTTTTTAAAGGGTAATTATGTTTTGGAGGAAAGCTTGTTGTATGTTATCACAATATTTTTTTGACCTCAGACCTCAGGGTCACAGATAAAATGGAGAGGTATATATGGTAGTGAACATGATCACAACCTGAATATGATCTTCTTACCCCCGATAAGTTGTGTTCTTGTCCTATAGTCGTTGAAAGGTGTCCCATAAGTTCTATCATAGGTAAGGTATGGACTCTTCCTTCAGGTCATTTGGGATGTCATAACTGGAGGTGGCGATGAGCAGAAAATTTTCTGGATTTTATGCTCATCCAACTCTTTCCATTTTTCCATGCTAGATTATTCCTAATAATAGATTTATTCCTCTACTTTTTTAGACTAAAATGGTCACTTTTCTATAGACAATAATTCATGACGTGTAAGAGGCAGGGTTGGTGGTCATTTCTTTAGGTCTCCTGATAACCGAGGTGAGGTGTTTTTGGCAGTAGATGAGGAACTATATATATCTAAACCCATTGTTTTTATCATCTCTATATATGAAGGTTCCCTAAAAATATAAGGATATTCTTTACTAGGTGATATTACTATAGGGAGGTTTTTTATGGTGGATGTCAAGGGTAGGATCACTATAATTCATCTCTATGTTATCGTGAGGAGGACTTTCATGGTATATATGGAATTCTACTTAAAGTGGAGAGTCTTAGAATCCTTTAGATGCATCATATATGCATTGTATAGCCTCAAGGATGATGGCATTAAAAATGATAGGAATATGAGCCTCATGTTTCATTATGGTCAGAATATTCCAACCTTCCATTTTGGGTTGAGTAGGAATATAATCTTATTGTGTGAAGATCACTGAAGTATGTCGATGACTATCTATAGTCATGGGAATATAGGAGGGATACTAGTAAGCTATTGGAGTATGTTGGTAAGATTTAGCATTTCTAGTGGGAATATGAGGCTACTGTTGGGTAGTTGCTAAAATATATTGATCAGTCATAGTTGAAGAATGAATATAAACCTGATTCCGATGTGAATTACCTAGTGTAATAAGCCAACATACCTATAGAATGGGAGAAAAAATATGTGCCTCCTCTAGTATAGCCTTTAAAGGATGCAGATGCAGTGTTTTGTCGGTGGGAGTAGAAATATGCTTATGGCTTCTGTAAGCTACTAGAATATTCTGAGTACCTTTTCTGGTAGGGATATTAGACTGCCCTGAGGTGACTACTGGAATATGTTGACGAACCTTGGTTGGAGTGAGAATATGGGTCTGATCTGGGTTTCCCATTATAATATTTCTTTAACCTTATTTAATAAGAATATGTTCCTATCCTGATATGATTATCAAATTGGGTTGAGAAACCCTAGTAAAAACTGATATATGATCTCTATATTATGACTCATCTTTAACTGGAATATACCTATAATCCTCCCATACAATATAAAGAATATACTCTTTCCCTAGAGTATCCATACAATCATATTGGACAAGTTGATATGATGTTATGGAAACCAAAATAAGAATATGTACCATTCCTTATGCTTTTATCAATGTCAGAATATATTGGCAAAGCTCCTCCTTCACTGCTAAAATATAATACCAATTCAAAAGTTTATGTGTAGAAATACATATCTACACATTCTCAATTTCTAATACATTCTGGAAAACATCTTCGATTGAAGTGGGGATAAATTCCGACTCATTTCCTCCATTTTATATTAGAATATGTTTATGGATTTCTTGTGTGGGGGTGAGAATATGTGATTACCCCATACTTGCTACTAGGATATACAAGAATATTTGGTATAGTCTAGAAGGTAAATGAGATTTCTTAGTGGGTGTCACCATAGTGCATTGGCGGACTCGATATGAGATAGAAGGGATATGAGCCTTCTCACCAGCCATTGTCAGAATATTCTAACATGCTTTATTTAAGGAAGTGGGAATATGGACCTTCTACCTAGGATCTGAAATGTTTTGTGATCATAAAAATATCCTTGGTGTCTAGATATGAGTGTTTGAGGAGGCATCCTATAGCATCCCGCCTTTTTATAACATAACTTTCATTCCATTACACGGAACTGAGGATCTTTAAGGTTTAGTGTCTTGGAAACAAGGAACATAAAACATGAAACAAAAAAAACATTCTTCTTAAACACTTGAAAGGCTTCTCCTCATGTTCACCCTAGGCTCATTACTGCATCTCATAACCTGGGGACATACATCAAAAGAAAGGATGAGCATAAGGCCCAGCAAGGGAAACAAGTGAAACATTTTACATATGAACTTGAGATACATCAATAAAGTCATGAAAAGAACTTTAAGGCATGAAAATGAAATCATGAGGCATATCATAATAAAAAAAAACTTTTTCATAACTTGAAGATGTGGCTACATCATTTAACATAGACAATCATGAACATATCACCAAGGTCCATCCCCAAGGTGTCATTTGAAAATTACCAAGGTTATTCACCAAGGTATCGTGAAAATTGTAATCTCTAGTGGTTACATCATTACCCAATGCATTGGAGCGCTATCAGGGCGCACCCTTAAATTTGCCTTTATTATCATGTGAGCCACATATATCATCATCAAACATTTCATAAATAACCCATATAGCATAAAATAAATGGGTTTCATTTCATAATCATAACGTTTTAAAAACTGCTTTAAAGACATGATCTTTACATCACTTTAAAACCCACAGAAAATGAAGGTGGGTCTCATGTATGTAAATCCCAGAATTTAAAATAGAAAATTTTGGTATATAGGTGAATACCCCTTTAGAAGAAAGAGATTTGAGTATTCACTTAATAATATAAAAGAACTTTAGAAAAAGAGATATTCATTTTGAGACGGAAATTCTGCAGCACAACGGCTATGTTACGAGGTTTTAGAAGACATTAAAAAGAGAGGTAAAATGGGTCAAACATTCATAAATGACCCATAAAATAGTATATGGACAGAATAAGAAGGATACATGATCATGGTAATGAAATTTTAAGGACATACCATTTGAAATGAAAAACATGGAAGGAAGAAAAAAATTAGATTTCTCTTATGAAAGTTCGGCAGCCTAACGGCGTTACTTAAACTTCAACAAAAATGATTTGAAAAGATCAAATAGGGTCTCTCATCATGTGAAAATAAGAGTTCAGTATGATAGATATAGAGATAATTCCCCAAAATAACAAAAATGAACTTGAAAGAATTGACATGAAAGTAGAACTTCAAAACGAGAAGGGTGAAGAACCACTTAAAAATTCGGCAGACTAACGGCGCGACTTAAAACTTCAAAAATACTGAATTGAAGAGATCAAATGGGGTCTCTCATCATATGAACATAAGAGTCCATTATGATAGATATAGAGATCATACCCCAATATAAAAAAAAGGAACTTGAAAGAATTGACATGAAAGTAGAACTTCAAAACGAGAAGGGTGAAGAACCACTTAAAAATTCGGCAGCCTAACGGCGCCACTTAAAACTTCAAAAATACTGAATTGAAGAGATCAAATGGGGTCTCTCATCATATGAACATAAGAGTCCAGTATGATAGATATAGAGATCATACCCCAACATAACAAAAAGGAACTTGAAAGAATTGACATGAAAGTAGAACTTCAAACGAGAAGGGTGAAGAACCACTTAAAAATTCGGCAGCCTAACGGCGCCACTTAAAACTTCAAAATACTGAATTGAAGCGATAAAATGGGGTCTCTAATCATATGATCATAAAATATCAGTATGATAAATTTATAGATCATACCCCAACATAATAAAAAGGAACTTGAAATACTTTACATGAAAATAGATCTTGAAAAAAAATGAGAAGGGAGAAAGAATCTGTTACAAAAATTTCGGCAGCCTAACGGCGCCACTTAAAACTTCATAAAACGAAATAATGAGAGCAAGAGGGGATATCTCATTATATGAACATGAAAAGGGCAGTAAGAGGAGTATAAAATAACATCCTCCACCATAAAAACATGGAGCATAAAAGGAATGACATAAAAGAGATTACGTGAAATGAAAGAGAGAGGTCGGATCCCTTACCTTAAAATGTAACTCTTAAACCTCAAAGGATGGGACCTTGAGGGCTTGGGGGCACCTTGGGAGGACTCCTTGGGAGGTAATGAGACCAGAACTTTGTTGGGGAAGAGTGGGGAGTCGAATGGATGAGAGGAGGGTTTGGTATTTATAGGGAAAGTGAGGGGACAAGGCATTAATGGCCAAGGGACACCTCACATGTGCTTTTCTCAAACCCATGTTCTCTCCCTTGGAATTTATCATGGAGTTAGGCCACATGGGGCCCCCAAAACAATAATTCATCACCCTTGGCCGGCCAACCCTCAAAAGATCCCATGACATTATCATGACACAGTTATGATGTCATTAAACATACCGAAACCCTAAAACTGTATTTTCACTATTCACTGAAAATTCAACTTTCTCAGAAAGATCCCAAAATTTCACCTTAATCAAATATAAATGCTCTGATTTCAAAAATAAACTCTATTTTATAAAAATAATTTTCTAAATATTTTTAATTTATTTTTTTAAATAAATACATTATTCACCGAAAATTCATTTTTTCAGAAAAAAACCACAAAAATTACCATAACATAATATCGGTGCTCTGAGTTCAAAAATGAAATCCATTTTATAAAAATAATTTTCTAAATATTTTTAATTTAATTTTTAATTAAAAAACACTATTCACCCGAAAAAAACTAATACTTGAATAATAATTTATGAAACCGTTATTTAACCATTTTATTGAATCACATTACTTAATCAAGGTGCCTAGATTATTTTAAAACTTTCTTTAAGTGAGATTACTAATCCATTTGGTCATATTACTAATCCTAATCATAAAATCACTATTCATAATTTACTCTTCATCAAAAATCAAGTTGATCTTATTAGACTCCAAATTTTGTACTGAACATAATTGTAGAAGACCATTTTTTGAAAATCATTACACATTTTTAATTATTTAAGGTTTACATAAACATTTTTAAAATAACCTTTTTCTAAAATTCATCAAAAATCTGCATACTATATTTATCCGGTCATTTGAAAATTCATAACTTCATCATAAGAAGAAATCCCAATTTTTATTTAAAACAAAGGATTACACAAGGTAGTTACGGTCTCCTTACATAGCCTCTTATCACACCATCATAGTACCTAAGTGTAAGGTGTGCTAAGGTGAGAGGGTCCGAGGGAGGCTCGGCCAACATTGCCCGAGTAGTAATTTCAATCAGTTTGAACTTCTCGCGAAGGCAATTCCGTTCTAGCTTCACATGATGAAGTTCGGCTTGGGTTTGGTCCAGAGCAAAGCCCAATGGTGCTACCTCCTTCCCAAGGTCTGTTATATGGGCTTCGATCGGTCCAAGACTACTAGGTGAGGCCATCAAATCTTCTTTCTATAATAATTAACCAAGATTACTTATATTTAGAGACAATAATCAAAACATTTTGTTCACAGCGGTCATATTGACCGATGGTCATATAACAGTCAGAAGCCAATGGTCTCATTTTAATTATAATCATGTTTATCAAATAAAACTTTTTTGTTGAGTATAAAAAATAAAATAAAATAACACATGAAATTAGGAAACAAGTTTTATTCAAAATTTCGGGCCGTTACACATCCCAAAGGGTAGAACCCTCAATAGGTTAATGAGGTGTGGTTATCACATGATGTTGATGGCATTTTAAAAGATCCCTCTTGAGTGAATCCTAAACTAAGATGATGTTTGGTTGATTCCTTGATCCACCTTTATATGGTAAAGAAAGTGTTGATTTTTATAATCCATATATCAACTCTTGAAGTGATTAGTAGTGTCGATATGTTTCACTAGCCTCATTGCAACCATCCTTGAATAAGCTAGGCCATGGATCTTTAGTGGCTGAAGAACCTCATTTACAGCCTTGAGGGTTGGGATTGTACTATTTCATTGGTATTACCTAACCATCATGTTCTCAACCTAATAGGTGGTATAATTCTTCAGTTCATGAAGGTGGTTGCTATAGCTGAGGTACCATAACGTGTTCTTGTGGATTCCATTTCCTTGTTTTAAGATAGATTTTATGAGAAAGGTATTTATTGTCATAATGACAAAAAAAAACAAGGTCACTAATCAATGTAGAATTCCAAGTAAGAGAAATCCTTAATTAATTATACATGGGTAAATATTTATTTATTCTTGTTTTCATCCCCATAATTTTGTTTTAGTAGGAATCTCAAGACAAAATGGTCAGTGTGTAGCCACCCGATTTCCTTTTTCTGTTATTGAAAGATTCATGTCGGGTTTACAAATTATTTTTCCTAAATTAGATTGAGAGAACATGTGTCGTGATGTATGGTTGTGGGGGTTGAATATGGTTGTGAAATCCTTTCACATCTGGTTATCCATTTTTTTCCAAACCAGATAAAGGAAACTCCCAATGGTTCCTATATTTGTAACGAGCTACGGGCCTGATTTATAAAGGCAAGTGGTCATTGTGGTTATTTTACCAATGTATTTAGGAACTCACATTGGTCAAGAGGATAGGAGGTTGGTCTCATAACACCCTACTGGGGGGAATTATTCTCTGCTTTAGGTCTCTCTTATATATTTAAGATATGTTCAAAAATATTTCTCATATCCCTATATGAGACTGGTTACCCAAACATTTTATAACTGGTTTCTAACCATCTTTATGAGAATATTCACATCATAGGGGTATCACATTGGTGTAACCATCCATATGTATCAGAGGCTCTCATCTTGTTACCTATTATTTCTTGGAAATTTTGGTTTGAGTGATTCTATGTTTTAAATTCGTGCATATGGTTTCTATAGATTTTATCATCATCTAGGAGGGAATAAGGTGTTTTTGGTACCATGATCAAGCCCATAAAGGGAGTTTTATAAGTATCCTTGTGAAAGGAATCAGAACCCATATAGTTCGATGCTCATTTAATGAGACATTTTATTCCTTTTAAGGTCATGTGTCCAGGACAACTTAGAGAGACACTACTTTTTATTACATGACTATTACATCATTTTAAAGATAAACAACATAATAGCATTATAAATCCAGGATCCAAAGGTCCAGTGTCTTGGAAAAATTAGGATTATAAATAACTTTTACATAATAAAACATAAAAATTATCCAATTACTTCTTATATATATTCTTAGTAGACCTCACATTATCCTTAGTATAAGTAATCACCTGAGGATATAATTCAATTAAATGTGTGATCTAAAATCCTAGTAAGAGGATAAATAAAGGAAATGAATCAATATAACCTATGTGAGAATAATCATCATCATCAAATCATAACCATAAGATCATCATAAAAAACATGATGGAAACATGTGATAATGTAATTGAATGTGTTAATGTATAAAAATGATAAATCTTATCTTATTAATCAAATACCACACAGATTTGTGAACAAATCTATCATCATGTACATGCATAACAAATGTGCATAGTCATAGCATCATCATTGTGAAAAAATATAGCAACATATTCATGAATAATACACATCATCTCATGATATAAATCACATTAATCAATACATTGTAGGTCTATATAATTCTGGTCTCACCCATCACATCATAACATTTACATAATCATGCATGCCACATAGAATGTATAACAAATTATAGCCATGAATTAACCCATGAAAAGGAATGGGTTTCATAAAGATTTCATAAATCGTGATTTCATGAACAAACTTGGGGTTACCAAATGAAAAATTGAAAACATATATTTTCTATAAGAATCATAATTCTCGAGTGAAGAAGAAACAATTCAAGAGGAGTCAAAGTTTTTTTTAAAGAATAGTTATTTGGGAAAATCTATGAATTTGTCATAAAATCAAGTAGGAAACATGAATAACCCTATAAATTAAAGGGAATAATAATGAAATGATATTTAAGGAACATTATAGGAGTATCCATTCCAAATATGTAGTCAAAGAGGGATATCCCAAATAAATGGAGTTGGGTTCTAGAATCCCCTTACCTTAATTCTGGATTTATTTCACCGCTTTTTCACCTCCTGAAGAATAAAATTATATTTATTAAAACATTAATAAATAAGTTAATTATATTAATTTATACAAATATTTATCAATTATAATAATTTTATTATATTTATTAATTTATATTGAGTAAATTTAAGTGTTTTGATATCATGTTTCTCTTAAAAATTTCTGGTTTCGCTATGATTTCTGTATTTTCATTTAAATTCATTTATAGAAAATTATGATTAACTCTAGAAGCTTATAATACATGTAATTAATTATTTATATATTATATATAATTAATAATATCCATCCATGATGGGGGTTATAAGAATTGTCTTTGAAATTTCTATATAGGTGTTTATCCGACCTTTAATAGGACGTTGTCAAAAGAGTGAGAAAGGGAAGTATGAAATTTTATGTTTTTCCTAGATATGATAATTATAGTAGGTTAAAATCTTTAATATAATTATAAATAATTCCTAATTAATTTTTATAATATATTTATTTTAAAGGAATTGAGAAAAATATTAAAGAGAAGAAGAAAAGAGGGAAGGGTTAATAGAGACTTACTCTCTCCTCGGTGTAGCTTCTCATGTACGACACTATAAATACTTGGTGGTTGGAGTTGGATTTCTCCAGAATATCTATAAGTTTTCTAAGGGTTTTTAGAGGGAGGATTTGGGCATATATTGGGTTTTTAATGGGTAGTAAGAGTGGTTTTCTATGGTATTTGAGAGGGGTTATTTATACTTGAGGAGAGGGATATTTTTAGAATAAAATATTGAATAAAATATTATATCTAAGGTAAAAACATGTAATAGTAAATATATTTCAATATTAATCATATATAAATATAATATAATGTTTTTAAGACTTTAAATCATCATTATAATTCTAATTCATTAGTTTATTATAAATGAATGTGGAAATAAAGAAAAATTGTTATTTTAAGGAATCAATTTTCACTTTAGGTTTTGGAAAATGATTTTTAGGTTTGGAAATTAATTTTATTGTATTTTAATGAATAATTTATGAAATAAAATATTTCATAGATGAACATAAATTTCTATAAATTATCATTTCATTATTACATCATGAATGATGTAATTTAAGATACATCATTTATGTGAAAAAAAACTGTATTTTTACCATTCACCTGAAAATTGAAGTATTTCAAAAAATTACCCAAAAAAATAAACCTTGGAAAATTTTGATATTATGATTTAAAAAAATATATTTATTTTATCAAAAAAAATTTCTAAAATAGGTAATTTTAATTTTTAATATAAAAAATTATGATTTCTACGAAATATGTTAAAATGCAATTTATTAAAAATGTGCTTATATTTTATTTGAGTTTTTAAATTATGATGTTTATTTTTTCAGTATTATAATATTTATATTTACTTAAATTAATCATGATAAATATTACTTATATAAAAATTTATTATTTTGAGGTTAAATTACTATTCCAATGGTCAGGTTAATATTCTCAATGGTCAGGTTACTATTCCCAACGGTCATGTAACTCTTCCAATGGTTACATTACAATTACAATAGTGACATTACCTCATATAAATATCACTTTATTATTTCACTCAATATTCAACTCAATTCCTCTCAAGGTTCTATATTTATATTTTCTAAGATGTTGATTAGTTTACTAATATTTTGTTTCTTTTCTATAGTATTGGCAATGGGGTTGATGGTTCTAGTATATTGGGGAAATCCATATTTTCCCATTTTAGTTTTTCTATTTTATATTTTTTTTCCTATTGTAATGTTTGGAATTTTAATTGGTTTCATTGGTTAATAGTGTAACAGTGTTTATTAATGAAATAAATTTTGTTGGTTTCTTTATGTTTATAATACTATATAGTATATTATAACTGTCATTTATTTAAAGAGACCAATACCATTTATAAACATTGGGTTGTTACATTCTTCCCCCCTTTATAAATTTCATCCTTGAAATTTCAACTCATATTCTCAGTTTATAATAGATGAGGTTACTTCTATTTCATTATATCCTTTGGTTCCCATGTCTCTTCTTCATATTTATGGTTCCTCCACAACACTTTGACAAGGTGAGTTTTCTTATTCTATAGACATTTTTCTCTACAGTCAAAGATCTTCACTGATTTATATTTCTATGAGAGGTCATTATCCAATTGTACCACCTCTTTATTTAGTACATGTGAGGGGTTAGGTATATACTTTCTTAGGAGTGATATTTGGAACACTTCATGAACTTAAGACATACATGGTGGATGTGCAAGTCAATGGGCCACTATTACTATGAGATCAAGGATCTCAAAAGGGGCAATGTACTTTGGGATAATATTCCCTTTCTTTATAGACTATATTAATCTCTTCCATGGTGATATTCGAAGAAAAAATTTTCCTACAACATCGAACTCCAAGTCCCTTCAATGGTTGTCAGCATAGCTCTTCTTCTGATTCTGATCAATTTTTATATATTGTTGGATGGCTTGAACCTTATATATCATATCTTTCACAAGATTAGGTCCAAGTAGATTTAGTTCCACAACATCATCCCCATAAGTTGTAGTTCTACATCACTTCCCATAAAGAGATTCATATGGAGCCATTTGAATACTTTATTGGAAGTTGTTTTTGTATAAGAACTCAACCAATGGTAGATGTTGATCCCATACACCTTTTAATTAAATTGATTAGGCTCTTATCATATCCTCAAGAAATTTAATAGTCCTTTTAGATTGTCCATAATTTTGGGGTTGATAGGCCATGCTAAAATTCAATTTAGAAATCACTGTGTGTTGAAGGCTTCTCCAGGATTTAGATGTGAACCTTGGATCCTGATCAGATATGGTCAAAATTGGAACCCCATGCAGTCTCACCACTTCCTTCTCATATATCTTGGAAAGTTTTTCAAGTGATAAATATTTCCAAATAGAGATAAATTGGGAAGTCTTGGATAGTAAATCCACTACAACCCATATCACATTGTTTCCTTTGGATGCCTTCAAAAACCAGTGAAAATTTTCATTGTGACCTTATCCCATTTTCACATGGGTATAGGAAATTTTTTCATCATCCCTTTGGACTTATATTAATCTACTTTAACTTACTGACATACCAAACACCTTGATATATACTCCACAATATTCTTCTTCATGTTTTCCCACCAAAAGTGTTCTCAAATATCACAGTACATCTTGGTACTTATGAGATGGATGGGGAAAGATGATCTATATGAATTATCCAGTATTTCTATCTTTATCTCAGGTGATATAGGCACACAAAGCCTCATTCCAAACCAAATCACACCATCATCGTCGATATAGAATTCATGTATCTTCCCTTACATTATTTCTTTCACCTTCTTTTATAGCTCCAGATAATCCCTGTGTGCCTCCTTAATCTTCTCTTATATGGGTGGTTGGGAAATCATTTGTGAAATGTAGTATTTATTCCTTGTTGTTATGATTTCCAATTCTATCCTTTTCATATCCTATAAGATAGGTTCTTTCTCAATCTTCATCATGGATAGAGTAGCAGGTTATTTTCTACTAAGAGAATCAGCTACCTTTTTTCCTTTCTTAGATAGTAGTGAATAGAGAAATCATAGTCCTTGAATATATCTCTCCATCTTACTTGATGCATGTTAAGATCCTTTTTTGTTAATATATGATTTATACTCTTATGATCATTATATATGTAACACTTCTCACCATAGAGATAGTGTTTCCAAATATTTAGAGAAAAGATCACAACTACTAACTTCAAATCATGCATTGGGTAGTTCTTCTCATGGATCTTCAACTGTCATAAGATGTAGGCTATCACTTTATTATTCTACATTATTATACAACCTAATTCATTCCTTGAATCATCACTATATATCAAAAAACCTTCTCCACTTGTTGGTAGTGTGAGTATATGTGTATTGATTAGCCTCTTCTTGAGATATTTAAATATTTCCTCACATTCATATGTCCAAACATACTTTACCCCTTTCTATGTTAACTTAATTAGTGTGCTATAAAATCATGAGAAATTTATCAAAAAATATTGGTAGTACCTAACTAATCTAAGAAAACTAAAGATTTTCGTGATACTAGTGGGTCTGGTTTATTTCCTAATTGCCATTGTCTTTTAATGGTCTATAGAAATTCCCTCACTTGTGATCATGTGCCCCAATAATGTGACTTGCTGCATCCAAAATCCACAACCTCTACACTTAGAATACATTTTATCTTTCCTTAATTTCACCATCATAATCCTTATATGCTCTCCATGTTCCTCCTTTATTTGGGATTAAATGATAATATCATCAATAAACACTTCTATAAATTTTTTGAGGTAGTATCTAAAAACTATATTCATTAAATCCATGAAGATTTAAGGGGCATTAGTAAGTCTGAAGGGAATAACTATGAACTCATAGTTCCCATACCTTGTACAAAAAGTAGTATTATGAATATATTTCTTCTTCACCTTTAGTTGATTATATCAAGAATAAAGATCCACCTTAGAGTATTATTAAGCTCCTCATAGTTGATCAAACCAGTCATAAATCCTAAGAAGATAATCCTTGTTCTTTGGTGATCTCGTTAAGCTCATGATAATTGATACACAGCCGCATTGATCTATCATTATTCTTGAAAAAGAGCAGTAGAGCACCCCAAGGTGATGCACTAGGGTGTATGAACCATTTTTTCAAATGCTCTTTCAACTTCTTCTTTAACTCTTTCGGTTCAATCGGGGTCATCCTATAGGGGAATTTTAATATAGGAGTAGCTCTAAGTATGAGCTCTATTGAGAACTCTACCTAATTCTCTATTGTAAGTATAGGTAACTCTTTAGTAAATACATCATTATATTCCCTAACAATGGTAATTTATTCCAGGTTGATACCATCCTTCGACTCAACCATTTGGGAAAGGTATGCTTACTCATAGGGTATCAACATCTACACTATTTATGGATTTCCCAAAGGAGATTTGTGATCTTACTTTCATTTATAGAGGATAATTGGATGGTTAAGAATATGAAAATATGTTTCCTCTTCCTAATAGTTGATGTGTTCTCTATATAATGAAATCCACTCCATGACCAATATAGCATTGAATTCCACCAATAGAAGCATTATGAGATTCTCTGGAAGAATCTTACCATGGACACTTGTAGAAGAAAAGTACAACACTTGGGTTGCAATTATTTCACCACTATGTTTTTTACAAATATCTCTAATTTAAGGTATTAGTGCTTCGATTCAACAATTATATCAAACTTATAGGATATAAAGGAATGCATATAAGAAGAATCAAATAAAACATTTTCCATTATTTAGTGAATAGTAAGTGTACCTTGTATGACTTCATTTTCATGATCCACATCAGAAGTGGTAATGGTATAAGCTTTCCCTTACTCCTTTGTCTTTGGTGGTTTCTAATTCTAATTACCCTCAAGGAACTTGGGATTATTGAACTGGATTTCATAGTTCCCTTACTCCCTACAGTTGAAGAATTGAACCATGGGTGGTGCATTAGGAGGTGCCTTCCTTTCCTCAATCATTTTGGTCAGCTTATTCATGTCTCTTATATATTCATGAGTTTGGTGGCCTTCTCTTATACACTTGAATCATTTCCCCATCCCTTTTATGAAATTCTCATGATGCTTATTTCCACATTTTTGACAAGTGGGTAGTTGGATCCTCTTTCCTCATTTGTCATTTGACCCACCATCTTGAAAATCCCTTCTTCTCTTATTATCTCCATAACCATGGGACCATTCTCCGAACACCATATATACTTTAATAGCCCATAGAATCACTTCTTCATAACTCCCAAAGTCCTGGATAGTTATATCCTTTCAAAGGTGTGGTTTTAAACCACTAAAGAATCTATCTATTCTACTATCATTATTGATAACAAAACCTGAGGAATATCTAGAAAGCCTTGTGAAGTTTTTATCATAAGTCATGATAGGTTAAACTTGCTTTTTCTTTAGATATATGAATTATCTCTCCATATTTTTTTGAATATTTTGAGGGAAATACTTGGTAAGAAATATTTTCTTTAAGTCTTCCCACTCTATCTCTTCCATTTCATCCTTTATCTCGGTGTTCTTTATAAATTCCCACCATTGATAGGATTATCCATATAAATGATAAACATCAAGAGTCGTATTCTACTTCTCAAAACAATGGATCATAAAAAATATCTTCTTAATTGATTTAACCCACTATTCTTTGACAAGTGGATCAGAAGTTACACTAAATATTGGTGGTCATTGTTGTATAAAAGACTCAATGGATTGTCGATCCTTCCTGGGTGAAGGTGAAAATTACACACAGTTTATGTTATTATTTATATCCTAAGATAATTGAGTAATAATTGCTATGAATTTTTGAACTCCACCTATCATGGTATTTGGGATGTCCTTCGAACAATCATTGCATTGTCCCTCACATGGGTTTTTGTCCTGGTTTCTCTTGGTTCCCACCATTTTCAAAAATATAAAAGGTTTGAACAAATTGTAAGTCAATAAATCATGAAAAAATAATTTATTATTTTTCATAATTAACTTTAAAGGCATATATTATGGGATCTCCATTTTTGGCCTTTTTCTAAAACAAAATTTCTTGGATGTTTACATATACATAGTCTTATCCTAAGGGTTTTAACTAATTTTCTCTAATCATATTTCCCAAAATTAACTAAACTATGTTCTTCTACTAGATATAGTGACCATACTTTTTCTTACATGACTATTACATCATTTTAAAGATAAAAAAAATAGTATCACAAATCTAGGTTCCAAAGGTTTAGTAAATTGAGAAAATTAGTCTAATATATGAATTTTACATAATAAAACATAAGAATTATTTAATTAATTCTTCTCTATCTTCTTAGTGTACCTAGATTTCTCCTTAGTACAAATAATCTCCTCAGGATATACATCAATGAAAGTGGTGAGCTAAAATCCCAGTAAAATGATGAATAAGTAACATGAATCAATATAACCTGGGTGAGCATAATAATCATCCTAAAATAAGAAGCATAATATTATCATCAATAACATGATATAAACATGTGATAAATTCTTGGAATGTGGAAATTCATAAAAATGAAACATCATGTCTTAGTGTTCAAATACAACATATAGTTGTGAAAAAAGATAGCATCGTGTTTACAAATAACATATGTGAATATTCATGAAATAATCATTGTGAACAAATATAGCATCATGTTCATGCATAATACACATAATCTCATGAGATAAATCACATTAACTGTAGTACCCCCAGTTTCTGGTAGGTAACCCTTACTTGATCCTTTTTATGGTTTTAAAGTTAAGAATGTTGAATGGGAGAGTCAGGAGAACTTTGAATGATGTTTTGAGGCAAAGGGGAAGTCACACAGGTGGTGCACGGTTTGTCTAAACTGTGCGGCCAAACCGTGCGTAGTGGGTATTGAAGGTAATGACTTCCACACGGTCGGTGCACGGTTTGTCTGACCGTGCAGCCAAACCATGCGAGAAGGGTGGTCAAGGCAATAGCTAACACACGATTAGCGCACGGTTTGTCAAACCGTGCGAACTAAATGTGTGGCCACTTAAACGAGATCCTATAAAGGTGGATCTCACGTGTTTTTGCCTCTATGTAGCTCATTTTTTCTCCGAAGTGGCCCTAACTTGGTATTTTGGTTCTCCAAAGGTCAAGGAGGGTTCTCCCATCAATTCCAGAGGTGATCTGAAGGCTTCTCTTGACGAATTGAAGCCGGATTCTTGAGGTATGTGATCGTTCTTGTTGGGTTTCTTAGATCTACTTATCATCTTCTCTCGGTTTCTTAGATCTACGCCCATTATGGGTAGATATAAGTGTTTGGATTCCAAATATGATGATATTTTGTCCTGGTTGTGTTAGGAGAAGAGATCTAAGGAGGATCCTTGGTGAATCGGCCCGGTTTTCTTGTGCGTTCTCCGTTTGTTAGGGATTTCGTAAAAACCTTTGAGGTAGGAGGCTTCACTTTCAACTACTCTTGTTAGAATTGATTGGATTAGTTTCAAATTGGGTTATTTGAATGAAATTGACTGTGCAAAGCATGGAGTAAATCTTCTTTAGTGATGATTTCTGGTTTTGATGAAATTGTGAAATCTTGGTGGATTGTTGTGCAAAGTGATTTGGATTCTTAAATTTAAAATGTTGATTTTAAATTATGGATTTGCTGGAATGGTAAATGGTTTGATGAAATATGGGTTTTAAATAAAAAGGTTTGCTTAATTGAAATGGTTTGGTATTGAAATGGATTGATGAAATTGGTTCATTCTTTGTTTTTTAATAAAAGTACGGTTTTATTGAAATGGTTTGAATTGTTTAAACACAAGTGGTTTTGATGGAAATGTTTTTCAAATAAAAGGTTTTTTATTGAAAGGATGGTTTTGGCATGACTTTTTTGAATGTGTGTTGTGTGTTCATGTTGCATATATGAGGCTTGGTTGAGATAGGACCTTGTGCTCGGTGCAAAACTTTTAATGGAACGTGGGAATTTTAAGTATAAGGCTTGGTTGAAATATGACCTTGTGTTCGGTGCCAAAGGTGTAATGGAAAATGGGAAAAAATTACCTTGTGACGACTTGGTAGATCGACGAGAAACCACTCATGAGTATGGAACTTTCATAATGAATCATGCATGGTTGATTTCATGGGTTGTAAAATGGTTGGGTATGCCAAAAAGGAATTTCGTGAAATGGTTCTAAAGCTTGATTGGTTATTTTTCTGGAAAAATGACTTGTTAGAAAACTAGTTTCAATTGCTCTTGGATGATTTTGGTTACGAATGGTTTTGGAAACTTGTTTATATTTAGTTATAAACTACTTTTGAGAAAATGTTTTATATAAACTATTTTTATATAAATTTGGCTAACTCTTCTATCCTAGTGGCGTGAGTAGGGAAGTCATTGGGGAAAACCTACAGAGTTTTATACTCACCCCTACTTTGGCACGTTGGTGCTTTTGCAGATGTCGTATTCCGGGTCACAGGTAAAGGTAAATCATCTTATTGCTAGTTCTCGTGGTGATACTTGGGATATGTGATGGTGCTTGGTGCATGGAGCTCAATGTGGATCCGTGTAGTGTGTCTTGGCTTGTTTTGGGTCTTTTGTTTATTCTTCTGTTTGGTACTCTGATATTGTGTTGTTTATGTATTGGTTTGTGGAACAGTGTAGTTATCTTTTGGTAATGCATGAGTTGGTATTTAATTTGTTCATGCATCATATAGTGAATGTTTGGTTATTCTTGGTTAGTTTATGGGTTATTTCTTAAAGGGTAAATCGTCCCCCAACTTGTATTTGAAACCCTTCAGCATTTATTTCCAGCTTTTGGCATCTTGGGGATGTCACTTAAGGCCTAGTAATGACTCGTTGTACACTCAAGCCAATGAAAATTGGTCGGTCATTACAAATGGTATCAGCTTGTTCGGTCCTTTCCTAACAAGTGTTCATCGATGTTCTTGGTCTTGGAGTTGAAATTCATTCTTTTCTATTCCTTGGGTTGAAATCTTATATAGGAGTAGGATTGTCGTAACTTGAAATGTATAGAATAAAAGGACGTAGCTAACCCGTTTATGCTGAACTTCAAGTTACCAGGGTGTTGGGTACATAAGTGTTTTGGATACACTTCTAGAATGTTGGAAATCTCATTGTCATGGGTTTAGCCAATGAGAGGTGCATGACATGCATTGTAGAGGAATGACTTCCAACTAGGATTGCATATCTCATTGTGAGTAATGAGTAAGGATTTTGTGCAAGGTGAGAATTTTTGAAAAATGTAGAAATTGTTTTCTAGTGAAATATTTTGAAAACATGATATTTGATGTATGTTGAAAATTTGTTGATTTTCAAAAAGCATGCTGAATGTTTTCAAAAATGTTTGACCATGGGAAAAAGTTTGTTTTGAGAACAATGTTGTGATAGATGATGTGATAGAATTTGAATGCTAATACATCAGTTTCTAGAGAGTGATATTGAAGGAGGTCGTTGTTGGTTAAGAAAATGGCACCTGGTAGGCGTCGTCAGAACCAACTCGAAGAAGCTGCGGAAAATGTGGTTGCACCAGAACCATGTGTGAACCAAGAGCTGGTTCAGAGTATTATCCAAGCTTTTCAAGATGTGGATATGGGGAACCGGAGTAATGAACCAAGGCATGTGGATCATACCATCCAGTTCATTAAGTAGAATCCACCGAACTTTCGGGGTGATGTTGAACCCGAAAAGGCGGAGGTGTGGCTATATATGATGAATCGTATCTTCAATTTCATCGGCACACCATCAGAGATCAAGGTCAAGTTGGAGATTTATATGCTCAAGGATCTTGCACGTCAATGGTGGGATTTAGCGGTGCATGCTAAATTGGATGAAGGCCTAACATGGGAGGATTTTGAAGAAGTGTTCAAAAAATAATTTTATCCTCACATGTTCAAGATCTAGAAAATGACGGACTTCTTCAGCCTTAAACAAGAGAGTCTCTCTGTCACATAGTATGCGGATAAATTCATGAATTTAGTCCGTTTTTCACCAGAGGTTGTGGCAAGTACATCGTTGAAGGCACGCATCTTTGAATCGGGGCTAAGGCAGGAGATTTGATCGAAGATTGCAGTGATTTGTATTACAGATTATATAGAAATGGTGAATAGAGCAACTATTCTTGAACGTGATATCTCGGGATCAATGGAAGGAGGCGTGTTAATACCTACGGGAAACATTGGGAACTCAGCCATTGGGAACAAGAGGAAAAGGGACACCTATTTCCACGGTGCAAGTGGAAATCAGAACCAGACGGCAGGATCAGTGAACCTTCCTCCACGACCCCAGAGCAAAGCAGGTTTCTTTCAATGTGGTTCGACTGACCACATAAAGTGAGAGTATACGAAGCAACCTAGAGCATGTCATAATTGGAACAAGATGGGACATCTTCAGCGCTATTGTCGCAGTGCTCCTAGGTCGGGTGCTGAGGACACTTCTCAGGCGTCGCAAGCATTGTATGCTTCGACAGAAAGAGGACAGCAGAGTCACTCTCATCATCATAACAGAGTTAGCCATGGTGATTCTCGAAATACCATGTCTCCTCAACTAGGGAAATTTCAACAAGGTAACAAGGAGAACAGTTCCGCGACGAAGCAATTGTATGGAGCTAAGAAGATGATGTTCAATGATCAAGCTGGACCATCTACAGTGAGAGATACGATTGTTTTGAATTATACCCTTGTTCAAGTGCTCTTTAATACTGTTGAATCGCATTCCTTCATTGCTTCTCATGCTGTTGACTTGCTATGTTTAAAACTGTAAATGATGCCTTGTGTTTTGAAACTGAAAACTCCTCTTAGGGAAACATAACGTCAAGCCTTTATGTGTAGAGCATGTGATATAAATGTTTATGGAGCTGAGTTAAAATGGGACTTCTTGATATTGGACATGGATTTCTATGACGTAATCCTAGGTATGGATTGGTTGACAATATTTAAGGCTCACATCAACTGTTATAGGAGAACAGTTAGTTTCATGACTGAGGATGGCATCAACCATCTCTTCAAAGGAGGGAGGATAGTAAAGAAAGATGCAAAGAGCTTGTTGGCACCAATGGTGGGAACGATCTCTTACCAACTGGATGTGTTGACTTTGGAATCAATAGAATAGATTGAGAGAGATAGTTTTCCAGCTGTGGTGGATCAATTTCCAGATGTATTTCCCAAAAACTTCTCAGGGTTACCACCTCTAAGGGAAGTGGAGTTTATGATTGATCTTCTTCCAGGGACCAGTACTATTTCCCTTACGTCTTATTGGCTGGCACCAATAGAGTTACGGGAATTGAAAGTGTAGTTGGAGGAGCTGGAAAGTAAGGGTTTCATCTGACCAAGTACATCGTTGTAGGCAGCACCGGGTTTGTTAGTGAAAAAGGCAGATGGAACTCTTTGGTTGTATGTGGATTATCATAAGATTAACCAAGTTATGATAAAGAATAGATATCCACTTCCATGTATTTTTGATTTTTTAGATCAATTAAGGGGATCTCAGTGGTTCTCTAAGATTGAATTGCGATCAGGATATCACCAATTGGGAGTTTGGAAGGTGGGGCAAAGGATATGGATAGAGTATCTCCAGATGTTTGACTTTGACTTGAGGTACACCAGGAAAAGGGAATTCGGTGGTGGATGCATTGAGTAGAAAGTCATATGATCAGTTAGAGAAAGAAGCTTCAAATGAATGGCATTTGATGTTGGTCTTAGATGACATGCATGTGGAATGTGAAGACCAAGGTGATGTTGTTGTTTTCTTTTCAACTACACTTGTTCCTAATTTAGGAAAAATGATCAAAGAAGCACAAACATCTGATGCAGAATGTCTGTTGGTAAGTTCAAAACTCAATGGTGGGGAGACCATTGATGGCTGGAAACTTGATGGGGGTTCAGTTTTGTGTTTCAAAGATCGGATGGTTGTGCCTATAGTTTTTCAGGAACAACTCCTTCATGCTTATCACCATTCAATATGGGCTATTCACCCAGGTACACAGAAGACGTATAAGGTGTTGAAGGTGCAGTTTTGGTGGAGCGGCATGAAAAAGAAGGTGGTCGAGTTCATCTCACGGTGCTTAACTTATCAGCAGGTTAAAGCAGAGCATCAGAGACCAGCTGTTATTTCACAATATTTACCTATCCCAGTGTGGAAATGGGATCAGATAGTAATGGATTTTGTTATAGGTCTTCCAAGAATCGTCTGGAAACATGATTCCATTTGGGTGATAGTGGATCGTCTAACCAAGTCGTCCCATTTCATCCTTATTCATGAAACTCATAAGGTGGAAGATATTTCAAAAATCTATATCTGAGAAGTGGTAAATAGGCATGGTGTACTAGTGTCTATAGTCTCAGATAGAGATCTAAGGTTCACATCTCGTTTCTGGAAATCATTATAGCAAGCCCTTGGGACTTAGTTGACTATGAGCACGGTATATCATCCTCAGACGAATGGGAAATATGAGCCGATGATACAAACGTTGGAAGACATGTTTCAGGATTGTGTAATGGATTTTGGTGGATCATGGGAGGAGCATATACCCTTAGTGGAGTTCTCATACAATAACAGCTATCAAGCCTTGATACGAATGTCTTTGTTTGAAGTATTGTATGGGCGTCCTTGTCATTCTCCACTATGCTGGGTGGAAACAGGTGAAAATTCACTAGTAGGTCCAAGCCTTGTCCAAGAGAAAATAGATAAGATCCAGTTGATTAGAAATAGGATGGAGACGGCTCGGAGTCATTAGAAATCTTATGCAGATCACCGTCGAAGACCGTTCGCATTTGTTGTGGGTGATCATGTCTTCTTGAGGATCTCTCCAAGACTTGGACATAGTCGTTTTGGGAAGCAGGTCAAGATATCTCCTAGATACATTGGACCTTTTAAGATATTGGAGCGGGTTGGAGAGGTGTAATATTTGTTGGCATTACCACCATGGTTCAATTTGGTGCATAATATGTTCCATGTATCTCAATTGAAAAAGTATCAGCCTGATCCTGACCAAGTGATCAGATGGGATCACGTTGACCTAGAGATGGATGATTCGTTGATACATATCCTGGTATGGATTTTGGATAGGCAAGAGAAAGTCTTGCATGGAAAAATCATCAGTCTAGTGCGGGTTTTATGGCAGCATGGTCAGATTCAAGAAGATACTTAGGAACGTGAAAAGGAAGTGAAGGAGTTGTGTCTGGAACTCTTTCAGCTGGGTGAAGGTTTTCTACTTTCCGAGGATGGAAAGACCAACGGTGGGGAGAATGTAGTACACTTGGTTTCTGGTAGGTAACCCTTACTTGATACTTTTCATGGTTTTAAATTTAATAATGTGTAATGGGAGAGTCGGGAGAACTTGGAATGATGTTTTGAGGCAAAGTGGAAGTCGAACGGGTGGCGCACAGTTTGTCTAAACCGTGCGGCCAAACCGTGCGCAGTGGGTCTTGGGGGCAGTGGGTTCCGCATGGTCGGCACACAGTTTGTCTGACCATGTGGTGAAACCGTGCGAGAAGGGAATTCATGGCAGTAGCTAACGCACAGTTAGCGCACGGTTTGTCAAAACGTGCGAACTAACTGTACGGCTACGTAAACGAGATCCTATAAAGGTGGATCTTACACTTTTTTCTCTCTATGTAGCTCGTTTTTCCTTCTAAGCGTCCCTAACTCTGGATTTTGGTTCTCCTAAGGTTAAGGATGGTTCTCTCATCGTTTCAGAGGCAATCTGAAGGCTTCTCTTGATGAATCGAAGCCGGATTCTTGAGGTATGTGATCGTTCTTGTTTGGTTTATTAGATCTACTTAGATCCACTTCTCCTCTTCTCTCGGTTTCTTATATCTATGCCCATTATGGGTAGATCTAAGTGTGTGGATGCCAAATATGACAATATTTGGTATTGTTTGTGTTAGGAGAAGAGATCTAAGGAGTATCTTTGGTGAATCGGCCCGGTTTTCTTGTGTGTTCTCTGTTTGTTAGGGTTTTCGTCAAAACCTTTGAGGTAAGAGGCTTCACTCTTGACTCCTCTTGTTATAATTGATTTTCATAGTTCCAAATTGGTTTATCTGAATGAAATTTATTGTTCAAAGTATGGAGTGAATCTTCTTTAGTGATGATTTATGTTTTTGATGAAATTGTGAAATCTTGGTGGATTGTTGTGCAAAGTGATTTGGCTTATTGAATTTTAAATGTTGATTTTAAATTATGGATTTTCTAGAATGGTAAATGGTTTGATGAAGGATGGGTTTTAAATAAAAATGGGTGTTTTATTGAAATGGGTTGGTATTGAAATGGCTTGATGAAATTGGTTCATTCTTTGGTTTTCAATAAAAGTACGGTTTTATTAAAATGGTTTGAATGGGTTGAACACACTTGGTTTTGATGGAAATGGTTTTCAATAAATGGTGTTTTATTGAAAGGATGGTTTTGGCATGATTGTTGTGAATGTGTGGTGTGTGTTCATGTTGCATATACGAGGCTAGGTTAAAATAGGACCTTGTTCTCGGTGCCAAACGTTTAATGGCACATGGGACTTTTAAGTATGAGGCTTGGTTGAAATGTGACCTTGTGCTCAGTGCCAAAGGTGTAATGGCACATGGGAAAAAATTACCTTGTGACGACTTGGTAGATCGACGAGAAACCGCTCATGAGTATGGAACTGTCATAACAAAGCATGCATTGTTGATTTCACGGGTTGTGAAATGGTTGGGTATGCCAAAAAGGGATTTCGTGAAATGGTTCTAAATCTTGATTGGTTATTTTTCTGGAAAAATGACTTGTTGGAAAAATGGTTTCAATTTCTCTTGGATGCTTTTGGTTACAAATGGTTTTTGAAACTTGTTTATAGTTAGTTATAAACTGCTTTTGAGAAAATGTTTTATATAAACTATTTTTATATAAATTTGGATAACTCTTCTATCCTAGTGGTGTGAGTAGGGAAGTCATTGGGGAAAACCTACAGAGTTTTATACTCACCCCTTCTTTGGCATGTTGGTGCTTTTTCAGATGTCGTATTTCGGGACACAGGTAAAGGTAAAGCATCTTATTGCTTGTGCTCGTGGTGATTCTTGGGAGATGTGGTGGTGCTTGGTGCATGGACCTCAGTGTGGAGCCGTGGAGTGTGTCTTGGATTGTTTTGGTTCTTTTTTTTATTCTTCCTCTTGGTACTCTGATATTTTTTCGGTTATGTATTGGTTTATGGAACAGTGTAGTTCTCTTTTGGTAATGCATGAGTTGGGCTTTCATTTGTTCATGCATCATATAGTTAATGTTTGGTTATGCTTGGTTGGTTTATGGGTTAATTCTTAAAGGGTAAATCGTCCCTCAACTTGTATTTGAAACCCTTCAGCATTTATTGCCAGCCTTTGGAATCTTGGGGATGTCGCTTAAGGCCTAGTAATGACTCGTTGTACTCTCAAGCCAATGAGAATTGGTGGGTCATTAAAAATGTTATCAGCTTTTTCAGTCCTTGCCTAACAAGTGGTCATCGATGTTCTTGGTCTTGGAGTTGAAATTCATTCTTTTATATTCCTTGGGTCAAAATCTTAGACAAGAGTAAGATTGTTATAACTTGAAATTTATAGCATAAAAGGATGTAGCTAACCCGTTTATGATGAACTTCAAGTTACCAGGGTGTTGGGTACATAAGTGTTTTGGATACACTTCTAGAGTGTTGGAAATCTCATTGACATGGGTTTATCCAATGAGATGAGCATGGAATGCATTGGAGAGGAATGACTTCCCACTAGGATTGCATATCTCATTGTGAGGAATGAGTAAGGATTTTGTGCAAGGTGAGAATTTTTGAAAAATGTAGAAATTGTTGTCAAGTGAAATATTTTGAAAATGGGATATTTGATGTATGTTGAAAATGGGTTGATTTTCAAAAAGCATGCTGAATGTTTTCAAAAATGTTTGACCATGGTAAAAAGGTTGTTTTGAGAACAATTTTTTGATAGTTGATTTGATAGAATTTGAATACTAATCCATCAGTTGCTAGAGAGTGAGATTGACGGAGGTCGTTGTTGGTTTAGAAAATGGAACCTAGTAGGTGTCGTCGGAACCAACCCGAAGAAGTTCTGGAAAATGTGGTTGCACCAGAACCACGTGTGAACCAAGATCTGGTTTAGAGTATTGTCCAAGATTTTCAAGTTGTGGATACGGGGAACCCAAGGAATAAAGCAAGGCATGTGGATTATACCATCCATTTCATGAAGCAGAATCCACCAAACTTTCGGGGTGATGTTGAACCTGAAAAGGCGGAGGTGTGGCTAAGTAGGATGAATTGTATCTTCGATTTCATCTGCACACCATCAGATCTCAAGTTAAAGTTGGTGACGTATATGCTCGAGGATCTTGCACCTCAATGGTGGGATTTAGCGGTGTATGCTAAATTGAATGAAGGCCTAACATGGGAGGATTTTGAATAATTGTTAAACAAACAATTCTATCCTCACACATTCAAGATCTAGAAAATGATAGACTTCTTTTGCCTGAAACAAGAGAGTCTCTCTGTCATAGAGTATGCAGATAAATTCATGAATTTAGTCCATTTTTTCACCAGAGGTTCTAGCAAGTACATCATTTAAGGCACGTATCTTTGAATCGGGGCTAAGGCAGGAGATTCGATCGAAGATTGCGGTGATCTATATTACGGATTATACAAAAATGGTGAACAGATCAACTGTTGTTGAATGTGATATCTTAGGATCGATGGAAGGAGGCATGTTGATACCTACGGGAAATGGCGGGAACTCAACCGTTGGGAACAAGAGGAAAAGGGACACCTATTTCCATGGTGCAAGTGGAAATAAGAACCAGACGGCAGGATTAGTGAACCTTCCTTCACGACCCCAGAGCAAAGAAGGTTTCTTTCAATGTGGTTCGAATGACCACATAAATAGAGAGTGTATGGCGCAACCTAGATCATTTCATAATTGCAACAAGATGGGACATCTTAAGCGCTATTGTCATAGTGCTCCTAGGTCGGGTGCTCGAGACACTTCTCAGGCATCGCAAGCATCATATGCTTTGACAAGAAGAGGATAGAAAAGTTACTCTCATCATCATAACAGAGCTAGCCATGGTGATTCTTGAAATACCATGACTCCTCAACTAGGGAAATTTCAACAAGGCAACAAGGATATCAATGCAGCAATGAAGCAATTGTATGGAGCTGAGCAGATGATGGTTGATGATCAAGATAGACCATCTACGGTGAGAGATACAATTTTTTTTAATTCTACCCTTGTGCAAGTGCTCTTTGATACTGGTGCATTGCATTCCTTCATTGATTCTTGTGCTATTGACTTGCTATGTTTAAAACTTGAAATGATGCCTTGTGTTTTGAAACTGAAAACTCCTCTTGGTAAAAGAGAACGTCAAGACTTTATGTGTAGCGCATGTGCTATAACTGTTGATGGAGATGAGTTAAAATGGGACTTCTCAATATTGGACATGGATGTCTATGACCTAATCCTAGGTATGGATTGGTTGAAAATGGTTAAGGCTCACATTGAGTGTTATAGGTGAACGGTTAGTTTCACGACTGAGGATGGAATCAACCATCTCTTTAGAGGAGAGAGGATGGTAAAGAAATATGCAAAGAGCTTGTTAGCACCAATGGTGGGAACGATCTCTTACCAACTGGCAGCGTTGACTTTAGTATCAATGGAAGAGATCGAGAGAGATAGTTTTCCAGCTGTGGTGGATCAATTTCCAGATGTCTTTCCCAAAAACTTCTCAGGGTTACCACCTCTAAGGGAAGTGGAGTTTACGATTGATCTCCTTCCGGGGACCAGTCCTATTTCCTTTTTGTATTATAGTATGGCACCAACAAAGTTACGGGAATTGAAAGTGTAGTTAGAGGAGCTGTAAAGTAAGGTTTTCATCAGACCAAGTACATATCTGTGGGAAGCACCGGTTTTATTTGTGAAAAATGCAGATGGAACTCTTCTACTATGTGTGGATTATCGTAATCTTGACCAAGTTACAATAAAGAATAGATATACACTTCCACGCATTGATGATCTGTTAGATCAATTAAGGGGATCTCAGTGGTTCTCTAAGATTGACTTGCGATCAGGATATCACCAATTGCGAGTTTAGAAGGAGGGGAAAAGGAGATGGATGGAGTATCTTCAGATGTTTGACTTTGACTAGAGGTAGACACCAAGAAAATAGAATTCGGTGGAAAATTAATTGAGTAGAAATTCATATGCTCAGTTTCCGAAAGAAGCTTCAAATGAATGGAAGTTGATTTTGGTCTTAGCTGACATGCATATGGAATGTGAAGAACGAGGTGATGTTGTTGTTTTCTTTTCAGCTACACTTGTTCCTGATTTAGAAAAAATGATCAAAGAAGCACAAACATCTAATGCAGATTGTCTAGTGGTAAGTTCAAAACTCAATGGTGGGGAGACCATTGATGGCTGGAAACTTGATGGGGGTTCAGTTTTGTGTTTCAGATATCGGATGGTTGTACCTATAGTTTGTCAGGAACAACTCCTTCATGATTATCACCATTCAAGATGGTATGTACACCCAGGTACATAGAAGATGTATAAGGTGTTGAAGGTGCAATTTTAGTGGAGCGACATGAAAATTAAGGTGGTCGAGTTTGTCTCACGGTGCTTAACTTGTCAGCAGGTTAAATCAGAGCATCAGAGACCAGCTGGTATGTTACAATCTTTACCTATCCCAGTGTGGAAATGGAATCAGATAGCAATGGATTTTGTTACAAGTCTTCCATGAATGGTCCAGAAACACGATGCCATTTGGGTGATAGTGGATCGTCTAACCAAGTCGGCCCATTTCATCCCTATTCGTGAAACTCATACGGTGGAAGATATTTCAAAAATCTATATCTGAGAAGTGGTAAAGAGGCATGGTGTACCAGTGTCTATAGTCTCATATAGAGATCTGAGGTTCACATCTCATTTCTGGAAATCATTACAGCAATCCCTTAGGACTCAGTTGACTATGAGCATGGCATATCATCCTCAAACGGATGGGCAATTCGAGCCGACGATACAAACGTTGAAAGACATGTTGTGGGATTGTGTAATTGATTTTGGTGTCTCATGGGAGGAGCATATACCCTTAGTGGAGTTATCATACAATAACAGCTATCAATCCTCGATACAAATGGCTCTGTTTGAAGCATTGTATGGGAGTCCTTGTTGTTCTCCACTTTTCTGGGTGGAAATGGGTGAAACTTCACTAGTCAGGCCAAGCCTTGTCCAAGAGACAACAGAGAAGATCTACTTGATTAGAAAGAGGATGGTGATGGCTCAGAGTCGTCATAAATTTTATGCAGATTACCGTCAAAGACCGTTGGCATTCATTGTGGGTGATCATGTCTTCTTGAGGATCTCTCCAAGACTTGGACATATTCATTTTGGGAAGCAGGGAAAGCTATATCCTAGATATATTGGCCCTTTCGAGATATTGGAATGGGTTGGAGAGGTGGAATATCAGTTGGAATTACCACCACGCTTCAGTTTGGTGCATAATGTGTTCCATGTATCTCACTTGAAAAAGTATCAGCCTGATCCTAACCATGTGATTAGATGGGATCACGTTGACCTAGAGCCAGATTCTTTATTAATACATATCTCGATATGGATTGTGGATAGGCAAGAGAAAGACTTGTATGGAAAAAAGAATTGGTCTAGTGTGGTTTTTATGGGAGCATGTTCAGATTCAAGAAGATACTTGGGAACATGAAAATGAAATGAAGGAGTTGTGGCCGGAACTCTTTCAGTAGGGTGAAGGTTTTCTACTTTCCAATGAAGGAAAGACCAATGGTGGGGAGAATGCAGTACCCCTGGTTTCTAGTAGGTAACCCTTACTTGATTCTTTTCATTTTTTTAAAGTTAATAATGTTGAATGAGAGATTCGGGAGAACTTGGAATGATGTTTTGAGGCAAAGGGGAATTCGCACGGGTGGCGCACAGTTTTCTAAACCATGCGGCCAAACCGTGTGTAGTGGGTCTTGGACGTAGTGGCTTCCGTATAGTCAGCACATGGTTTGTCTAACCGTGTGTCCAAACTATGCGAGAAGGGTGGTCGAGGCAGTAGTTAACGCATGATTAGCGCACGGTTTGTCAAACCGTGCGAACTAACCGTGCGGCCACTTAAACGAGATCCTATAAAGGTGTATCTCACGCGTTTTTGCTTCTATGTAGCTCGTTTTTCCTTCTAATCATCCCTAACTCGGGATTTTGGTTCTCCTAAGGTCAAGGAGGGTTCTCCCATTGTTTCATAGGTGATCTAAAGGCTTCTCTTGACGAATCGAAGCCAGATTCTTGAGGTATGTGATCGTTCTTATTTGGTTTCTTAGATCTACTTAGATCTACTTCTTCTCTTCTATCGGTTTCTTAGATCTATGCCTGTTATGGGTAGATCTAAGTGTTTGGATGCCAAATATGATGAGATTTGGTCTTTATTGTGTTAGGAGAAGAGATCTAAGGAGGGTCCTTGGTGAATCGACCCAGTTTTCTTATGCGTTCTCCGTTTGTTAGGTTTTTCGTCAAAACCTTTGATGTAGGAGGCTTCACTCTCAACTCCTCTTGTTATAATTGATTGGATTAGTTTCAAATTGGGTTATTTGAATGAAATTTATTTTTCAAAGCATGGAGTAAATCTTTTTTAGTAATGATTTGTGGTTTTGATGAAATTTTGAAATCTGGGTGGATTGTTGTGAAAAGTGATTTGGCTTCTTGAATTTAAAATGTTGATTTCAAATTATAGATTTGCTGGAATGGTAAATGGTTTGATGAAATATTGTTTTTAAATAAAAAGGGGTGTTTTATTGAAATGGTTTGGTATTAAAATGGTTTGATGAAATTGGTTCATTCTTTGGTTTTCAATAAAAGTACGGTTTTATTGAAATGGTTTGAATTGGTTGAACACACTTGGTTTTAATGGAAATAGTTTTCAATAAAAGGTGTTTTATTGAAAGGATAGTTTTGGCATGATTTTTGTGAATGTGTGGTGTGTATTCATGTTGTATATACGAGGCTAGGTTGAAATTGGACCTTGTGCTCGGTGCCAAACGTTTAATGGCACATGGGACTTTTAAGTACGAGGCTTGGTTGAAATATGACCTTATGCTCGGTGCCAAAGGTGTAATGGAACATGGGAAAATAATACCTTATGATGGCTTTTTAGATCGACGAGAAACTACTCATGAGTATGGAACTGTCATAATGAAGCATGCATGGTTGATTTCACGGGTTGTGAAATGGTTGGGTATGCCAAAAAGTGATTTTGTGAAATGGTTCTAAAGCTTGATTGGTTATTTTTCTGGAAAAATGACTTGTTGGAAAACTGGTTTCAATTTCTTTTGGATGCTTTTGGTTACAAATGGTTTTGGAAACTTGTTTATATTTAGTTATAAACTTCTTTTGAGAAAATGTTTTATATAAACTATTTTTATATAAATTTGGCTAACTCTTCTATCCTAGTGGTGTGAGTAGGGAAGTCATTGGGTAAAACCTACGGAGTTTTATACTCACCCCTACTTCGGCACGTTGGTAATTTTGCAGATGTCGTATTCCGGGACATAGGTAAAGGTAAATCATCTTATTGCTAGTGCTCATGGTGATGCTTGGGAGATGTGGTGGTTCTTGGTGCATGGAGCTCAGTGTGGAGTCGTGGAGTGTGTCTTGTCTTATTTTGGGTCTTTTGTTTATTCTTCTACTTGGTACTCTGATATTGTGTTGGTTAGGTATTGGTTTGTGGAATAGTGTAGTTCTCTTTTGGTAATGCCTGAGTTGGTATTTCATTTGTTCATGCATCATATAGTGAATGTTAGGTTATTCTTGGTTGGTTTATGGGTTTTTTCTTAAAGGGTAAATCGTCCCCCAACTTGTATTTGAAACCCTTCGGAATTTATTTCCAGCCTTTGGCGTCTTGGGGATGTCACTTAAGGACTAGTAATGACTCGTTGTACTCTCAAGCCAATGAGAATTGGCGGGTCATTACATTAACCAATGCATTATAGGTCTATATAATTTCATTCTCACCCATCACATCATAACATTTACATACTCATTCATGCCACATAGAACATATAACAAATAATAGTCATAAATTAACCCATAAAAAGGAATGGGTTTCATAAGGATTTTATAAATCATGATTTCATGAATAAACTTGTGTTTCCCAAATGAAAAAGGGAAAAAATATTTGGTATAATAATAATCATTCTTGAGCGAAGAATAAACAACTCAAGAGGAGTTAAGAATATGGTTTGGAAAGAAGAGTTCTTTTGGAAAATATTTGTATTTGTCATAAAATCAAGTGGTTAATATGTATTTCCCTAAAAATAAAATGGAATAATAATTAAATTATATTAAAGGAACATTATATTAGTATTCATAGAAAATATATCATTAAATAGGGATAATTCAAAGAAAAGGAGTTGGGTTCGAGAATCCCCTTACCTTAATTCCATCTTTATTTCGTTGTTTTTTGCACGTCCTAGATAATAAACATGTATTTATTAAAAAATTGATTTGGAAGTTAATTATATTCATTTATAAAACTATTTATAAATTATAATCATTTTATTATATTTCATAAACTTCAATGGTGAAATTGAAGTGTTTTGATGTCATGTTTTTCTTAAAATTTTCCTGTTTCTCTTTGATTTCTCTATTTTCATTCAAAGTCATTTATAGAAAATTATTATTAACTCAGGAAGCTTATAATATATGTAATTAATTATTTATATATTATATATAATTAATACTATCCATCCATGAATGTGGTTATAATAATTTTCTTGGCAATGTCTTTATAGGAGGTCAACTGACCTTTTAACGGGACGTTGTTGAAAGAGTGGGAAAGGGAGGTATAATATTTTATATTTTTCCTAAATATGATAAATAAAGTTTGTTAAAATAATTAATATAATTTTAACATACTTATTAATTAATTTTTATAGTATATGGTTTTAAAAGTAATTGATAAGAAGAAGAAAGAGAAGAAAAAAATAGGGAAGAGTTAACAGAGAATTACTCTCTCCTTGGTGTATCTTCTCTTATACGACACTATAAATCCTTGGTGGTTGGAGTTTGATTACTCTATAATGTCCCTATGCATTCTAAGGGGATTTATAGGGAGTATTTGGGTAGTTATTGGGATTTGGAATGGGTTTGAGGAGTTTTTTTCCAAGGGAAGGGTGGGGGTTATTTATACTTGAGGATAGGGGTATTTTTAGAATAAAATATTATATCAAAGGTAAAACATGTAATAGTGAATTTTTTACAATATAAATCATATATAAATATAATATAATTGTTTTAATACTTTAAATACTCTTTATAATTTAAATTCATTAGTTTATTAAAAGTGAAATTTGAATGAAAGAAAAAATGTTATTTAAAGGAATCACTTTTGACTTTACATTTTGAAAAATTATTTTTAGTTTTGGAAATTAATTTTATTTTATTTTAATGAATAATTTATAAAATAAAATATTTCATGCCCAAACCTCAAGTTCTATAATGTATTATGTCATTATTACATCATGAATGATGTAATTTAAGATACATCAGTTGTGTGAAAATTGTATTTTTATTATTCACATGAAAATTGGAGTATTTTAGAAAACTACCAAAAAAGTAACCCTTGAAAATTTTCAATGTGATGATTTTAAAAATTATATTCATTTTATAAAAATAATTTTCTAAAATATTTAATTTAAATTTTTAATATAAAAAATTATTATTTTTTAGAATACTTTAAAATTCAGTTTATTAAAAATGTAATTATATTTTATTTGAGTTTTTTAATGATTATATTTATTTTTTTGGTATTATAATATTTATCTTTACTTAAATTATTCATGATAAATATTATTTCTATAAAAAATATTATTTTTAGGTAAAATTATTATTCCAACGGTTAGGTTACTATTCCCAATGGTCAAGTAGCTATTCCCAATAATCAAGTTACTATTCCAACGGCCACATTATTATTACAATGGTCACATTACCTCCTATAAATAACACTTCATTCTTTTACTCAATGTTGAACTCAAATCCTCTCAAGGTTCTATATTTCAATTTTCAAAGATTCTGATTGGTTTACTAATATCTTGTTTCTTTTCAATAATTTTGGAAGTGGTGGTGATGATTCTTGTAAATTGGTGTGATCCATGTTTTCTCATTTTAGTTTTTCTATTTTATATTTTTTTTCCAATTTTAATGTTTGGAATTTTAATTGGTTTCATTGCTGATTAATGTAAAAAAATTTATTAATGGAATAAATTTTTTTGGTTTCTTTATATGTATAATAATATATAGTATATTATAACACTCATTTATTTCAAGAGACAAATACCATTTATAAAATCTGGGTTGTTACACCGCTTTATGCATTTTAACAACATGTGGTAAGGACATCTAGATGAAAGGTGTCTAGAAATGGTTGGTGTTGAGATCGTGCATGAGCATCCCATTCTAGTAGAACTTGAATAAAATATGGTCCCATTAGGATGTGTTGGAATCATAAGGGATATGGCGTTGTAAAGATAATCCCCACCGGAAATATAGTCCAATGAGGAAACAATGATGTTGCAAGGGATATGGTCTCATAGAGATGATCCTCGCTAGGAATGTGGCCCAATGAGAAAACATAACAGAACCTAAAATGGATATAGCCATGTGGAAAAGGGTATGGTACTATCAAGAACATGGCCTAATTGAAAATAGTCTATAGGGGATATATCCCTAACAAATAGGGCATCTAGATAAATAGGGATATGAATAGGAAAGGGAAGGATTTAAACAATCTCACAAGGGATAAAAATTGATGAGACTAGCATCGAAGGGTTTAGGATTCTATTTTTGAACCTTGAGGAGGTATCCTATATATATTGTCAAGATTAGAATCAAATTATTGGAATTTTTATTCTAGAAACAACTATTTTTAAATTTTTTACATGTATATTTAAATATTTGAATATTAATAAAACATGTCATTATATATTGTTCATTATTTGAAGTGCAATGATGATATTCATAAATATAGTTATACAGTCAGATAATATACTATGATAGGGAATATAGTATGTACACTATCATATGAAATTACTCATTATAAGATAAGGCTTCTTATCATGAAGTTCGCACTTTGTAATTTCTAAGATGATAGATTATGAGAAGAGACAAGCTGGTAAGAATTCCACAAGTTTTGGTGTCATCAAATATTCCTATCTGTGAGTGTGTGTAATTGTCATTAGACTTTAATATTTTTTTTAATGGGGGGATGTCTTGTCTATAGAGGTAAAGATAAATTTATTAAAAACAAAAGGTGATAACATTATTCTAAAATATGGGATGTTATTACAATATTTCTCTAAAAGGAGACTCAAATCAGAGGGTAGTTTATCTAACCAAGTGAGATCATTATTTATTCCTTTGTTTAAGAGCTCTTCTACTACCGTGTTAGCTTCCTAGTACACATGGTTGATGATGTAGTTTCAATCCAAGAGGTTTGTGAGACATTATATCCATCTAGTGGTGATTTTCCATGATAGGTGCTTTACTATATTCCATATAGATTGAACAATATTGGTTGAGTCTCTTTCAAGACAAAGTTTATCCCGGTATTTATGTCTAGTAAAGTGAATATAATGGATAACATGGATCATTTTAGCTTCTAAATAGGAGGAAATACCACAATATCCAAAAAACATCCAAGGGCCTTTCCATTATGATCTTGATAAATGGAACCATATCCTGTAGGTCTCGAGTTACCTTTTGAGGCCCCATCAACATTAATTTTTATCCACCCTTGAATAGTAACCTTCCAAAAAACTTCAAAGAGACCTTCCTACTACTTTTATTTTCCTGCCACTCCTATTTTCAGAAGAACCATGAAATTTTTAACTGAATTACAACATTGGTAAGATTGTATAGTGTTGGCCACTTTTGCTATTATGATGAGATGATCAAGAGAAGACTAAAGGGAGAAGGGAGTCTTTCTGTACGTGTTGGAATTTTTTCCACTCCAAATATGTTTCACAATTGTAGCTACACCCTCCAATAACATGTTTTTAATTTGAGGAGCATCTTGAATAGAAGTATAGTTTTGTATCATAGCAGAAATTCTAGAGATTTCAGGTAGAGGGATTTCAAAAATATAAAGTGGTGCCTTCCAAAGTGTAGAAGTAGTAGCATAAGACAACAATAAATGTGTGTAATCCTCTCTGTGTTGGTTGCATAATCTACACCTAGAATATAAGATAATTCCACAAGATTTCAAGTAGTCATCTATAGGATTTATTTTATGGGAAAGCCTCCAAATATGGCACAGGACTAAAGTACTGGTCTAAGGCTTATCATTAATACATGTCAAGACTCACACACTTAGATTTACTAATCAAAACCATGATTTCATATTTTCATGAGAAGTAGGGTATTTTGGGTGTGTCAAAAATGAAATTTTATTAATGGACAAGTCGATGAAGGATTTTTCCCTTCCATATTTATGGAAGTTAATATCTTAGACCATTGATTGGAATAAAACAATTTTCCTATATTCCATTTTCTTAGTGTAACAATATTTTTTATTTAAGAAATCCAAAGAAAGTTGTATCAAGCACATGGGTTAATGACATGGGTGTGCAACTTTCTTGATAAGATATTGTGAAAAAAGGATTATATTACACAATGAGTGTTCGTATGTGGTTTTTGAAATTATGAAATTATGTTCATTCTCATTGGTTCCCTAACCCATTACTAGACAATAATCTTGGAATTTAGTAAATCCCACCTAATCCCAACTAAAATGAATCCTAGAGAGTCACACACTAAGTGTTTTTATTGATCATGATCAAATTCTATTTGAATTTAATTAATGGAATAAATATTATTCTCAATATTGAAAAATAGTTTTATTCATGTTTTCTTGGTCACAAATATTTATTAATGAATAAAAAATTAATAAAATATTTATTTGGATATTGAATAAATAATGAGGAATTAGAGAGTACTAAGAATGTTTCCAATTATAAAAATTAATTTGTAAGCCAGTAAAATAATATTTATCATTGCATCAGTTGATGCATTCCATTAAAATAATATTATTATTATTATTATATAGCACGGGATTTGAAAAAGATTACTATATTATTTAAGGTTTGGTATGTAATTAAATAATATTTCAACCTAAACCAAATATCTATAAATATATGGTTATGTCTATTATTTAAGGTTAATATAAATAGTGAGATATGAGAATCGTTTCACACAATATACTTCTCTCTCCCTTCCTCCACCTCTCATCTTCTCAAGAACAGGAGGAACTCCTTCATGCCCAAAGGATCTTGAATTGGTCAAGGAGAAGAACATAAGGTAATTTTTATTCCATGATATCACTCAAAAATCAGTTAGTGTCATTTAGATATCAAAGGAGCATGTGTGGATCACTTCTAGAGGGATACTGCACTTTGATCATATAAGAACAATGAATGTAATCCAAAAAGAGTTTTGTATAATCAACATCTTCTTTGTAGAAAGTTCCTAAGATATGGTAACCTTTCCTGATATCTAAATATAAATTAATTATAAATTTAACATGAAAAGTTCCTCTCTAAGTTCTTGAATTTCTTATGTCAATATTTAGTGGAAAATATTTTTAGGTAATTTTGTTTTCATCATGCACAATTTGCGAATGATCCATCAAATCAACAAAACCTTTATGGTTTTTTTCCCACTAGGGTGCTTATACTATGACCAAAAAAAATCTAGTGGTATCAGAGGGGCCATATTTTAAATTTATAATTATTTAATTTATTTTTGATATATATGTTCAATAATGGTTAGATATTTCATTTTTTATTTAATCTTTCTTTAATCTGATGTTTAATTGACATTATTTCGATATTTAAATTTCATCATTCAAAATTCATATTTTATTAAAGGTCTAAGAACACATGAAGAATGGATAGAGATGCCATCAGTAAGTTCCATAGGTTTTAGCTGATACGATCGGGTTACATAGTTTTTACATAGAGTACATACCATGTACACAAGTGTACTGCTCTTGGACGTGTTGCGGGATACATGGAATTCTAAGAGGAACTACGCATAGTTCATTTATTTCACACTACATGTTGACCGAGCCAACTTAGAACTTGGATTATAGGATTACATGGAATGTATCTGGTGTACACACCATACAGTCTATATGATTTATCAATGAAATTCATGAAAACCATGTGGTCAAAAACAAATTTTTACCCTACATGAGACTAACATCCTAGATCATTAATGAAATACATAATGATTAGCTGGTGTACACAACATTTAATCTATTAATTCTCATGTCTGAAGTATGAACTGATCAACTTGGTGAGTTAATATGGCACGCGGCTAGTTGAAAACATTGCATCTAGCTAGAGTGAATGATGTGCAGTCATGTTTCTAACGTACATGTCAAGCCATTCAGCAAGTCAAGCAGATACATGGCTAGAGGAACACATGGTGTGTATATGGAGTACACATCATGTAGTCCCATGTTCAAAGTACATGTTGAGTCCTTCGATGGGTTTCATGGACCCACATAAAGCAAGATACATGGATTGTAGCTATCTAGTACATGCCATGTAGTCCATACAAGGTACTCACTGAAGCCCCAAACATTTATTCCGGGTACATGGAAATTGAGTTACATGGTGTATAGCCTATAATTACATCTCATGCGGTTACCCAATAATTTAAATAATTAAATTACATTAAATTACTAATTATAGTATTAAAACATTATTATATTGATTGGTGCCTGATGTGTTTTACAATTTAATAAAGTTTTTAAATAATTAAAATTGCTCAATTAATTTATTATAATTATCAATAATTATTAGTTATGTTGTTTATATTCCATGGATACATAAATTATGGGTATCTCTAAGAGACTTTGGGTGGACATTAAGATAAAGGGAATTAATTAATTAATCAATCAATCAATACAAACACATTTATCTTAATAATAAGAAATGAAAAGAAATGAATATTAGTTAGTATGATTTTTCATATTCATTTCATGTATGACCATTCGTGATCTTGAAAAATACATGTGTATGTGTTGAAATTATTTAATTTATTTTATTGTGTGGTTTTTCAATTATTACTTATTTTGTTAAATATGATAGTCTATGACTCATCACTCCCTCCTTTATTATGTAAGACCTATATGTCCAAGGTTATTTATGTAATTCCCCTTAACCAATATTTTTCTTACCATCAACTACATTTGAGTTATAAATACATTTAATAAATAAAGTATACCAATTTTTATGGAGGTGGTTTAAAAAAAACTAAGATGGTACAATATCAAGTGATACAAAGGTGGATAGGTGGAATGCTGCAACTTGTTCTGAAACCAGAATAATGAGTTTTCCCCCTAATTCATATGTTGATCTGTTGTGTTCTCAATAAATTAATAATTATATAATCTCATGATAAGGTTATTTATTTATTTATATATTTTAGTCTTATGCATTATTTATTTGAAGGAAGCAAGACTATGATCACATAAATAAATGAACTAATATTCCAAGATAGAATATAAATAAATGGATTGTGCATAAAATGTTTTATCAAAACATATTTAATCACTTAAGTAAATTACAATTAACATTAAAAGGACATGAAAAGGATAAAACAATATAATTATTATGCAGAATAAACAAAATCCCTCAACTAAATATTAAGTTAGACTTAGCCTTTCATTACTTGATTAGGAATAAAAACCATAAAACTAAGTGTTTGACCAACCCTTGTTGGGACACTTAACTTTATCATGGAGTTATAATGATGGTTATGGTTTGACTTGACCATCTTTTATCAAGAGAATTAACCCTTAATAGACTTGATTTAACTTGAAGTTAAATGTTAAGGAAATCAAAGTCAGGATTTTATAATTGGGGAATCCACTCAATTGATCATGAATCTTCAATCTCACAATTCGAAAAGACCTACCTACCTAAATACCTTTAAGTATCTCAACCAACCCTCATTGGGGTTATGTGAAGAGTCATATGGATCCTTCCCACTAGAATGTCCTAGAAAATATACATTTCAATTCCAATGGTAAGGGTTATTGGGACATATCAAAATAGTCAGAGACTTAAAAAAATTAATATTATTAATATATCTCAAAAAATTTGTAATTGAGAAAATTACTGATAATACACTCTTTTATAATTGTATAATAATGGAAATTTTATTAGCCACATTATCTCTATTATAAATATTATAGAAAGTCTATCTTCTTACAAGTAGCAACATATAGGAATGGTTCATATACATTCAGGTTATGTTGCACCATGAACAGAAGTATTATGTTCTAGAATCCTCGTCATCTAATTTCCCTACAATGGTGGAAAGTGATGAATATTTTGAAATCTATGATAAAAACTTGAGAAATGCGGTCAACATTCATTGTTTAATACTATCATCCATGTCTATTGAACTCATGAAATCTCAGGAAAACATGTATGCTTATAGAATTCTTGAGAATCTCCAAGGCCTTTACCATGAGAGACAAAGACAGGAACCATTAGAGGTATCCAAATTTATCTTTTAGAGTAATCTTAGAGAGGTTGATCTATATGGGAATCACATATTCAGGATCATTGGCTACATTGAGTGCCTATAGGTTCTTGGGGTTTAAACTCCCAGAATAATTTTACACTAATCTTATTCGTGCATCACTAGATTAGAGATTCTCCATCTTTTTGTTAATTTTAATATGAATAAAATTTATTATTCACCCCCAAATCTAATCACTCTTCATCACTAAGTTGATTAGGATATAAAGTTTTAAAATCCTTCTACCCTTATGGTGAATAAATAGAATTTCCAAGAAAATACCTCTAAGACCAAAGCTTATTCACACCCTTCCAATAATAGAAAGATCAATGATAAAGAAAGGGGAACATGATGTTATCTATTTTTCATGTGGCAAGAAGGGGCACTAGAATAGAAATTGAACCCAAGAAAAGAAGAAAGAGGAATATTCGGGTGTGTTTTTTATCAAGTGTAATTTATCTATTTCTATAAATTGGGTATTAGATACAGCTTTTGGTGATTACATATGTATTAAAATATAGGAACCAATTAGATTAAGAAATATTTCCTAGGATGATTTAGATCTATGATTATCCAACAGATCCAAACGTGATATTTTATATATCAGGGATAACCACCTTACATTTCCAATGGGAAAGATATTTGTTTTTAATGATTGTTATTATGTTCATTCCTTAACAAAAACATTATTTATATGTCTATAATTGATATGGATGGATTTATTTTCAAATTTGGGAATAAATTTTTCTTATTTTATAAAGATGGAATTTATTATGGTAAGTATCATTTAAATAATGATCTTTATCTGTTGGATTACATGAACCAAGTAATGAAAAACCATAATAAAACTACTTCACATGAATCATACCACACCCAAATTTAGAATCACTGGAAAGGTTATGTAAATGAAAATAATTTAACTAAATTACATCAAGATGTATATTTAGATTACTTTTAACTAAAACCAGTTTGTATATGTCACACATGTTTACAAATTAGAATGACTAAATTCTCATTTAGTTGAAAAAGTGAAAGGGACAAAGAGATTATTTAATTAGTTTATATTGATGTGTATAGATCATTTACTATTAAAGAATGGGGTGGGTACTCATACTTCATAACTTTTACAGATGATTTTAATAGATATGAAAATTTCTACTTGATGAGGTACAAGTTAGATTCCTTTTAGAGATCCAAGGAAAACAAGAATGAAGTTGAGAACTAACTTGGTAATAATTTTAAGAAACTCCACTCAAAATATAGTGGAGAATATATTAATCAAGGATTAATTGAATATTTATAAGATTTTGGGATTATATCTCAACTTACTCCTCCTTATAAACCTTAGTGGATCGGTGTAAGAGAAAGTAAGAACTGTACCTTGTTAGACATGGTGAGATCAATAATGAGTCATGTGAATCTTCTATTATCCTTTTGGTGACACATGTTACAGACAGTAGCACATATACTAAACCAAGTTCCAACTAAATAGATAAATGGTATTCCATACAAACTCTAACATAGAAGAAAAACCTTGTTGTATAATTTTCTTTTGTGGGTTGTGAAGTGTTTTCCAAGGCCAATTCACGAAAAAAATTGCACCCTGAGGAACAAAACGTACCTTTATAATATACCCCAAGGAAATAAGGGGATATAACATATACGACCCCTCATATAAAAATTTAATGGTTAAAATAAACTCCATATTCATTGAGAATGATAAAATATCTAAAAGGGATAGTGGGAGTGAGATATACTTTGATGAAGTCCAGACCCAAGGTACACAAGAGTTGGAATAGGAACAGATTTCAAAAATACCCATAAAAGAAGTAGTTTTAGATACAGAAGTACTACATAGGAGTACAAGTGAGGTTAGAGAACCAAAATGATATGGTTTCTAGTCACTTAGGATGGTGACTCGTTATTAGTTGATAATAATGATCGTGTAACCTACAAGAAAGTAGTAATTGACATAGATTTTTCCAAGTTGAAAGAATCTATGAATTTTAAATGGTCTTTATGTACCAAATCTCGGTCTAGATTTTGGTAAATCCTCCAATGGATGTAAATAACATTGGTTTTAAATGGGTATTCAAGAAGAAACTAGACATAGATGGACAAGTCAGTACTTATAAGGAATTATTGTTTGAAAAAGGGATTAGACAATTTCAAGGAATTGAATCCAATGAAACGTTTTCACCTATTTCAATATTGAAATCCATCATAATTATACTTTCCATTATATCTTTCCTTGACTATGGTATTTGGAAAATAGATTTCAAAACATCCTTCCTTAACATGAACCTTCATGAATATTTTTATATGACACAACCTGAATGGTTTGTGACTCCAAAGAATGAAAAAAAGGTATGAAAATTTTAAATATACATTTAAGGATTAAGGAAATCATCTAGGTCATGGAATATTCAGTTTGATCAAGGCCTAATAGAATTTGGTTTCACAAAGAATGAATGTGATACTTTCATCTAAAATCTCTTTAGTAGGAGTACGGTCATTTTTTTAATAGTATATATTGATGAAATTTTACTTATTGTTAATAAAATACTTGTTTTATAGTCTATTAAGGCTTGGTTTAATAAATGCTTCTATGTGAAGGAATTATCTAAGCATCATATATTCTTAGGATCAAGATCCATCGTGATAGATCCAAGAGGCTTCTCAGCCTAAGTCAAAGTATATATATTAACAAGATACTGATGAGATTTAGTATGGAACAATCCAAGTGGGATTGTTTCCAATGTCATATGAATTTCAAATTTCTAGTAAAATGTGTCCTAAAACACATGAGGAAATAAAAATAATGGAAAGGATTCTATACACATATATGATTGGGTAAGTTATTTATGTTATGTTGTGTACTATGATATATTTTTCCTATGCCCTGAGTTTAGTAGGAAGATATCAATATGAACCAAGTAGCCCTCATTGGATGGAAGTCAAGACTATCCTTAAGTATATGAGGTGTTCTAAGTATATGTTATTTTTATATAGAGGAGATGAGTAACTAGTCATCATAGGATATTTAGATTCTATTTTCCAAAAAGATCAAGATGATATGAAATCTCAAACAAGATATATTTTCACACTTAATAGAGGTACTATGATTTTGAATAGCTCAAAATAAGTTTTGATCATAGATTATATAGAATATTATGAATATATTATGGGTTTTAAGGTTTATGAAGAAGTAGTTTTGTATACACACCTTTATCCATGATATTTAAGTGATACCTATTAGTAAAGACCCTATTACACTATATTTTGATAATACTGAAGTGGTGTCTCTCTCTAAGGATCTAAGTTCACACCATAAAAATAGGAATATACTTTATAAGTATCATCTCTTGAGGGATTTTTCTCTAAGAAGTAAATATCTAGTGAGTAGAATATCAATGGAAGACAATGTGGAAGACACATAGACTAAAACCTTGACTCAGTAGAAACATAATCATCATGTAAGGTCTAGCAGACTAAAAGTCATAGGCAATTGGCTCTAGTACAAGTGAAATTTTATTAGAGTTGGCATTCTAGATACAGATTTATGTACTTTGATTATATGTATATTTGAAGATTTGAAAATCAATAAAGTATCTTATTTCATATTTCTCATTGTTCTGCAATACATTAATGTAATAACATCCTAGGGTATCATTCACATTGACAAGTTCATAGTATTTCCCTTTTATGATGAGAACCTTGAAGTTCCATAACAATATTCTTAAATATAGTTTTATAATAATATAACATATTATGATAGGGAACATATTATATAGATAGTTAGGTGTGAGTACTCATAAGTTGATGAGGCTTCTTCTCATGAAGTTCTCACTTGGTAATCTCTAAGATAGGATATTATGAGAACAGAACCACTGGTGGGAATTTCACATGTTTTGGTGTCATTGGATACTCCTATCTATGAGCATGTATAATGGCCCTTAGACTTTAATATTGTCATTAATTCATTTCATGACTTTCACACATATATTTAATAACCAAAACTATGATTCCATGTGTTATCAAGAAGTAGGTTTCTCCATGAATGACATATCATTAATGGATAATTTAATGAAGGATTTTTCCCTTCCATCTTTAATGAAGTTGATATCTTGAACCTTTGATTGGAATATAATTATAGCCCAAAATTACTTGTCCATGGTTTAATGACGTGTTTATTTTAGATAGTCAACTAAAGATGTATCAAGTACATAGGATGATGATAGGGATGTGCATCCTTCTTGATGAGATATTGTGGCAAAGGTATTATATTACATAGTGAGCATTGGTGTTTTTTCTGAATCACAACATTAAGGTATTTATCTTGGTTTCCTTGGACCATTTCTAGATAGTAATATTGAACTTTAGGAAATCCCACCTAATTATAATGATAAAGGATCCTAGAGTATCATTCACTAAGTTTTTTTGTTGATCTTAATTAAATTATATTTTAATTAATTAATGGAATAAATATTAATATCAAGACTAAGAAATAATTTTATTTCATGTTTTATCAATCACAAATATTTATTTATGAATAGATATTTAATTAAACATTTATTTAGATATTAAATAAATGATTAAGAATTTGAGTGGACCAAGAATTTGTATGATGATAAATATTAATTTGCAATATGGTAAAATTATATTTATCATTACAACGGTTATTGAACACCATTAAAACAATAATATTATTATTATATAGAATAGGATTTGATGATGATTATTATGTTATTTAAGGGCTCATATTCAATTAAATAATATTTTAACCTAAAGACTATAACTATAAATAGATGGTTATGTATATTATGTAGTGTTAATTGAAAGATTAATATTTGAGAATCGTTGCACACAACGGAATTATCTCTTGATTCCTCCTACTCTCATCTTCTCAATAATGATAAGTACTCCTTTAATCTTGAAGGATCTTGAACAAATCAATAATAACACCACAATATTATTGATTCACCATTCTTTCACCTAAAAATCAATAAATGTCATTCAGAGATCAAAGGTGCATGTGTGGATCACCGATTGAGGGATTTTACACTTGGATCTTATAAGCACAATGGAGGTAATCCAAATTAGGTTTTAGATGATCAGTATCTTCCTTAAATAAAGTTCCTAAGATGACGTAACCTTTATTCACATCTAAAAAATAATTAATTATAAATTTAACATGAAAATATACTATTCGGTTTCCAGAATTTCATATGTCAATATTTAGTGGAAAATTTTCATTGGTCCTGGCATTTACATCATACACAATTTTCAAATAATCTATCTAATTGATGAAACCTTTATAGTTATTCACCCATAAAGGTTATTTTTTGTGCTTGAAACCTTCACCAAGTCCATGTTTTTTAATGTTTAAGTGGTACTTATGCATATGATACTTCCCTAAGTCATTTCATTGGGAGTAAATCCCATTGAAAATGAGATTCATTCAGGACTTACTCCTATAGAGGAGGACCATGTGGGAAGAATTTGAATCAATCCAAATATATGATCATTAAAGATCTATAATCCCACTTAAGTTATTCCTGGTGTGAGAAACAAGAGATAAAAAAGGATTAGACATGTTTTATGAGAGTTCTATATTGAGTCTATGCATGGATTATACACTGGGGATTCCCTGAAAACTCCATTAATAGTATGGGACTATAAATAAAATGAAGATATAATCAAGTCTTACACCTAAGGAGGATGCCCATATTGGTAGTATTTTGGTATATGGATTACACACTACAACTTCCCTAAGAGAAGTATGTTTATGAGTCTCATAGATGATATGTCTCTGCGGGAGAAGAATTGTGAGCTTCCAAAGGGGACATTAAAATCTGAAATCCTCATATATGGGGGGAATTAAGGTATGGATCTTGAGCCCTGTAAAGGGGACCTTCATATATTGATTATAAAACTGATCAAAGTCCTCGTAGTTTTTATTATAGGTATCTATGTCATAAAAGGTTTAACAACATAGATTTAATTGGGACTTATGCCTATAAGGCTGCCTTAGGCTACTTCATTGGGAGTATGGCCCTTTAAAGGAAAAGGAATATATAGTCAGGACTTACACCTAAATAGGATGCACATATTTGAGTAGTTTTTTTATTATGTTAATGTCATGATCATTATGTGTCTCTAAGACCACACGAGTCATGATCGGTATGAAAAACAAGATATAAAGGTAGATCATATGAATTTTATATGGGTGAGGGGATTACATGCCAAGGTTTCACTAAGAGGATAATATTATAATTCCTATGAATGATATGACTCCATGAGGAATAGTGTAAGATTTTACAAGTAATATTAAAAATATGGAATCTATATGGGTATTTTTAGTCCCCACTAGGAATATTACCTCATAGAAAGAGAGATCATAGAGATATTCCTTGAATATGGGGGCTCAGGCCTTAGAAATCAATCCTATGTTACTTGTTTATGATAGTAATTAGAGTCCTCATAGTTCATATGGTCCCTTTACTGCTAATAGATAAAGTGAGAGTAACTTAACTCAACTCATAAGAATTATGGACCCATGAATTAGGGAGTGTTAGAAGATATTAATGTATGTATCCTTATGAGAGAATGAATTAGGAGAGTTTTAATGGAACCAATAAGTTTTAAATGATCACATGTATTAGTCACGTAACTAATATGTCGTCTCACGATCGCATGACCAAGAATTCATCATGCAATCACATGACGGGTGGTTTATTACCCAACCAGCTCATACACAATGGTCTATTCTTCCTCCATTCTTTCTAAGTTACTCATTGAGTTTTATTAAATGTAATACATTAGGATTTAAAGTTCCTCCACTAAAGAAAACTTATTATCATTCTCATTTTCCTATATATATTCATGTGTGTGTGTCTTTTAGTGCCAAGAGGGGGTTTATAGTCATTACCCTCCCCCTATCAATATCGCATTATATGGTGGAAAATTTGCATCCCCTAGTTTAAATTAAAAGAAGGTTTGATGAGAAAAATGGCAGTGTCTCATGCATCATACATGACCAAGTAACACATCATTAGTGACATCTCTCAGTGGATAATGTGAAGAATAGCGAATGTGATAAGGTTTTTTCATGGATAACCTTGTCCTGGAGTTGTTTTTATGATCTTATTGACATAGGTTCATTGCATGAATCCAAGGGGAATCATGTAAAGAATAGTGACTACATGAAGGTGTCGTTATGGATAGATCTTCCTCACCAAGTCATGTGGTTTTTTCATCGTTGGGTTGATTGTATGACTCCCCATGCATCGTGTAAAGAATAGTGAGCATGATAAGGCCCTATCAAGGACTATCTTACCTAACTTTCAATGTGTTTAACAAATCAGTGGGGTGGTTTATGTGGTCATGTGTCCCTATAAGGGTTATGTAATCAAATAACCCAACCAAATGACCCTAAAATAGTCATGATCTTTTTCTTTTCCTTTTCACCAAAATGGAAATTTTGTTTTGGGTATTTTACAACTCTAATTTTTCCAACATTTATCTGGTGGGTGTCAAAATAGACACTATATTATTTTATAATAGCTTTCTAAGACATGCACTCTCCTTTATATTAGAAAAAAAAACTCATTTCCTATTAGTTGGAATATTTAGAAAATAAACTATTTTAAACACTATATTATATGGTATTTTATGTGTTTAGATCATCTTTTTTATAAAATATTTAATTCTATTCACACATTGTATAGAATTTGGACTATTCAAAATAATGTGTATCAAAACAATAATCCTATTTATTGATAATGATAATTTTTCCACAACAAAACTTCTTATCACATAAAAACTAAACAAGATTAAAATAATCAAATATTTATTATTATCTAGTCAGTCTTTAAGTAATACATTTCATCCAACACCTTGATGTAGAAACCCCTTATCCACCAGTAAAATGTATACTTTAAGATCTCATCTTTAATATTTCTTTAATTATAAACTTCTATATATTGAAAACACTTATAAAACATAATTTTAGTATCACATACTCTTTATAATAGAATAATTGAATTATATTACATTAATAGTTGATGTGGACTCTATATAGAGTTTCCGACATCCCTTTAGGTATACTAGATTGTTCTTTATCTAATGGATATGTTTTTGAAAATGGAATCACTTACCTTACTTTTTTTACTTTAGATGGTTGTGTGGACTCTCCACATCCTCTCTTCTTATCTATATAGGCAAAAAAAATCTCTTTTCCTTTTATAACATCATCATGGTACTTCATCTTGGACCTCACATGTCCTATTTAGAAATACTTAATATATTGAGGAGATTAGGTAAAAAAATTGAACTTTTTAATATTATAATTCCATATAAACTCTTAAAACCATTCTATTGGTGATTTAAAAATGAATTATATGGACAGATCAAGCCTGATATATGATCCCAATCTCTCTAATTCATTGACATACCCAATCAAATTGAGTACATGAGAAGAGACTGGAATTCCTTCTTCTATCTTGCACTGATATAAAGCCTTTGATACCTCATGCTGCTTATTCCTAACTTATTCATGATAGATCCTTTTTATGTAGTTTATCTTCTTGTATGAATCTTTGTTCTCATTTTTCTTTTTGTACTTGGATTCCATGCTCACAAGCATAATTATAGAGACTTCTAGTAAACCCCGTGATGAGAACCACCATGACTAGATGAAAACCTATAGAACATCAATTAAGGAAAAAATTCAAGATCTTATAGAAATGGAATAATCCTAAAAATTCAATGTATATATACTAAGAAGAAAAAACCACACCCCATCCATAAAACAAAACTAATCCATCATGCACTCACAAAAAAAATCTCAGAAACAAATACACAATCAAAAAAATGAATGAAAATAAGTGATTTACATGGTTTTTACTTTTTCCCAACATTTATAAGAGAAAACTTTTGTTTCCCTTAACTCATGTAAGAAGAAAAATTATGGTATAAATAAAAAACTAATAGTAGATCACTAAAAATCAAACATAGAAGTGGTCACACCTCCCCAATTTATAGTGGGGTCTAATCGGTCAACTGGATCCATAGCCTTCCAAAATTTATGGAGGGCCTACTATTAGTCTTAGGAAGTATAATTTATTATAAGTCGCTTTGTCTTAACCACTTTTTTCTGGTGGATGGTGATTTTCATTTTTATATAGATCCCTAATGATTTACACTCAAACCACTAGAAAAACCTTATTTCATAGCATCAAAATGATTCTTATGTGAGATAGATCTTTTGAGTTTCCATCATAAAGATGCATCCACTTGGACTCATGGTTCCAGAACATGCCCTCCAGACTATACCCTTCATACCTTCTACTGACTAACTGAATGGCTTGAAGGCCTTAAATTTTTATTTATTTTTGATAATACATCTTTCAAGGGATGAGTTGAAACCCTTACAAGGCCTGTAGGCATAAGTAACACATTACATGACCTGTAGGTTTTATTGGAAATTATCCCAAACAAGACCACTTGGAACTGCCCCTCCCCAGCAAATATCATGATGTTAGCTCTCCAGATTTTCATGGTTTTTCACCTAGCTGCCATTTTCAAATCTGCATAGGCCCAGTACTAATGAAAATTACATAACCTCTCATTATTCCAAGTTCGGTTAGCTCTATTCTGGTGAATGCATCTGCTCTGAATCATCATCTGGATATTTGTTCCTTTATAATCTATCGGGTTGAATCTACAAATTTTATGTGTCCTAGAGGCATTAAGGTGGATCTAAGGACTTGAGGTGATCTGAAAGCCTTACTGACCTAAAGGCCATGGGTGGCCCAAGGGCCTTGAAGGACTCGAGAACTAAACCTGTGTCCCAAAGGCCCAAACAGATGAATAGTTCTGGATGCTATAGTACCAAATAGTACCTTCTATAGTACTACTATAGTAACTTGGAAAATATACCTTTGCCTAGATTTTATCTCGAGTTACTTGGATGCACTTTCTAAGTCCTCACCAACTGGACTGAGGCTCATGTTATATTCCTACCTTCTACTGATATCATGTTTCCATGATCCTAAAAAAGGTCAAGTCCCTTATTTTGGAGTCACTCCTTCTAAAAAAAGGAAGTAGAATATGAAAGAGTCTACCCAAATACAAAAAATATCAAACTTGAATACTTATTTTAAGGATTTATTATTACCACCAAGACGTAGGAAAATTATTATTATTCCAACTTCCACATAAGTCATTTGTATCACTATTACACCTTCTAGTCACCCAGGTCCCATAAAGGTTCTATGTTACCTCAAACATTCTCATACTAAGACCTTGGTAAACATTTCATCCATATTCTGAATTCTGAAAATCTTCTACATATATAGAACCCCACTCTATAGTATTTTTAGATAAAATAATACTTCATCACAATGTGATCTATCCATGAGTAAAACAATGAATTTTTATGTGAATAAAGTATGCTTTGAATATCATATAATTTGAATCCACTTTTCTAAATTCTTCTAAGATTCTCCAATAAACACTTTATCAAGATAAATTCCTTTCCTGTTTCCATAAAGGCAAAATACTCTAATTTAATTCTAGATAGTGATACAACCAGTTATAACCCCAACATCTTATTGATGGATATCCCAATGAAGGTAAACACAAAGCTTATGGTACTCTTTCATGCATCCATATCCCCTAAAAAATATACATCAACATAATCCTTTAATATATCATTCATTATGAAACATGATTCTTTATCTTTCAAAATATTGACATATTAGAGAATCCACTTCATAGAATCTTAGTGATCCTTTTCTAGATTCACTATAAATTAGATGATACCTCTAATAACATGTTCAATGTATGAACTTAGAGAAACCATGAAAAAACATCAAGCAGCCAATTGTTATTTAAAATTAAAATTTCAACATTTACTTATCCCCATATTTTAATTTCAATGATTTTCCATTGTATAAGTTTAATATTATAGTTGTTAGGGTTAACACAGGTTAAAATCCTATCATTACAACCATTCTAATGACCTTTTGGAAGTATTCCCATTAAGGGAAAACCAAATTTATAGTATTCCTATATATTTCAATATGTATACTCAAAATATTATTGGATTCACTAAGTTCATTCATCTAGAATCTTCTGGAAAAATAATATTTCACATTCTAAATATGTTTTATGTTTAACCCTTCTAAGATAATGTCATCCATGTATAAGATAAAGATGATGAAATCCCTATCCTTGAACAAATTTTAGTTTCAAAAATGATTTTAGTTGACATATAAAAACTCCTTCTCAGTCATAAAGACATCTAAATTTTAGTTCTATTTACTTGGTTCTTGATTAAAATAACAAGGTCTTATTTTCAACTTGTAATATAGGCCCTTATTCTATTTTTCATCAAAACTGATAGAAACTTCAAATAGATTTACTTTTATAAATCACCAAGATAGAATATCATCTTCAAAATCAAAAATTCCAAATGTATAATTTTGAAAGAAACCAAACTCAACACTATTTAGATGGTTTTATGTTTCATAATGGGTGTGACAATTTTATAGAAATATACTCCTTCATTCTACTGAAACCCTTTAGAAATCGACATGACCTTGTAAATTTTTTAACTATCCACTTCTTCCTTGAACCAAAAAAACTCATTTGATCTTAAGCACTTTCTTCTTCTATGGTAATTTCGTTAGCTCACAGGTTTTCTATATGCAATTAATTCATTTTATCTTTCATGTATAACTTCAAATTTACAGAATCATTGAGACTCACTGCTTCTTCTAGGCTCTTGATATCTCATCTATCCATAAGAATAAATCATTGCATATCAATTATGAACCTATAAATTAGTCATTTTATCTAGGTGAACCTCTATAACTCAACATGTGGTTCATCTCTTTTTAGAACTATTTCTTCTAGAATTTCACCTTCCAAAGATTTAACCTGAGCTTATAAATTTACTTTTATTTCTTAAACATATTACAACCCTAGTGATTCTTCCATATTTTCATGTTATCTAAACTTTCTATATATTTTTATATTTTAAAAAATCCATTCAAATCAACTTGGATATGGTCATTTGATTCTTTATTCTCAACTCCATCTACAACCAAGTTCTAGTATTTCTGGAAGACTTTCTCATTGAATAGAACATTCCATATTTTAATGATATTCTAATTACCATTATCCCAAATATAAAACCCAAAAAAATATCATCATACCTAACAAATAAACATTCTTGGTACTTTTCTTCAAATTTTTCTTAATTTTTATAATTAATATGGATGTAGGTGAGACTTATTAAAAATTTGGGTGGTGTTCTTCCACTAGAATTCCAAACCACATCTATTATAGAATATCCTACTCTAATTTGTGTAAAGTATCATATTCACATGATAAGTTTAATGATTAAAAATTTATTCCCAAAACCACTTTGGGATTTGGTAATTTAGTATCATGCTCTATGTCTTCTCAGTCAGTGTGAGGTTCATCAGCTCCACTACACCATTATGTTATAGTGTTTTATGAATATTATTTTCAATCTTGATTTATTTTAACTAGATAAACCACTAGAATTCCCCATTAACATATTATCCTACATTATTATACCTTAAATTCATAATCATATTTTTGGTTTCTTTCATCATTATGTCCCTCTATCAAATGAACACCTTGAACACCTTAGATTTTCATTTATGTAAGTAAACCAATGATTTACTTATTGAATCATCAATGAATGAAACAAATTATAATAACCCACCATGATAACAAACTTTTTTATTCCCCTAAACATTCATATGCATGAGCTTTAACTTCTGAGACTTACGTTTCCTTACATTTTTTATAAATAACATCTTTATTTATTTTTCGAGTATATAAATCTCACAAGATCTAAAATCTATGTGACTCAGATTTAGTATAGCCTTAACCAATAAGGCTCACATGTTATTCTCACTTATATTCCCAAGGAATCAATGACACGACTCTAGAAATCAATCACTAAAAGCTCTATACATAGCTATGGAACCTCGATTAATCTTTTATACTCCATATTTGAAGATTTTATGAAGCCTTCTTCATCCAACTAACTAATGGAAATTATATTCCTTCATAAAATGGTATATTCTAAACTCCCTAAATCTATCAAAAGCATCAATTTCACATTTTTACTTTATCCATCTGATATTCCTATCATATATAATATACCTTCTTTAAAACCTCTTTACATAACCATAGAACCTTGATTATTCTTCCATAATCCATCTTTGAAGATTTTTCTAAACCCTTATTTAACCATATAACCAAGGTAAATTATATTACTTCCTAAATATGTTATGTTCCAAACTATATAAAACTCTAGTAATCATCAATTTCATATATGTACTTTCACATCTTCCTTCCCCATAATCTTAAGAACCATATAATTGGCTAGATATACCCTACCAGGCCTTCTAGACACATAATTCACCATGAATCATCTATTGATCATAGATTTTAATGAATCATATGAATCAATGATCCATGATTCTAATGTAATATTAACTCTCAGTAGTAAACTAATCTAACCTTCGGTTGGGGTATTTGTGGAAGTTGAACTCCCAGAAGAACCTCTTCCACAATTTACACTATAAACCTTGTAATCTATGTTCAGGTTACCCTTATTACTCCAATGCCAAAATACAATTTTGGGCCTAGCTATTTTACCATGAATTATTTCACTTTATCTGTCTTTTTATTTCCTCCAACCTTTAAATTGAATGGAACATCCTATAACTTTCACAATGAGTGTGGTTCTAAAAGATTCCCGGACTTCCTTCTGCTTAATCTCTTTATTCCAAGTGAAATCATGAATTTCCTAAAACACAGTATCAACCTTCCAATAATAATTTATTATGAAAGTATCCATTTCATCCTAGGATTCCAAAAGTTTTGGAAGAAACATAAAATCCAACACACCTTATATGGACTTCATTTTAATTTATTTGAGCTGGATCAGAATCATATTGAAGCCATTAACATGATTAGTCACTATCCTTCCTTCTTATATTCTAATGTTGAATAAACTCCACATCATGAAAACTATTTTCTTTTTCTTTTTCTTTTCGAACATATATTCTAGGTCCCTAATCAACTCCTTTATGGTCTTCACCTTCTGAATGTTATAGAAAACATTTCATGCTAGTAGAATCCATATCATCCAAGTTCCTTCCTATCAAGACATTTTAATTCCTCTTCTTTCAATACTTCTAGTTTTACACCTTAAAATATAACCTCAAAGTACTTTAAAATATATATTCCTCTATATTCATCCTCTATAAACCAAAAATTATGACATTGAAATTATTTATCCAGACCTTACCTTCTTCCAATGTCATTCCTCATGAAATAGAGAACTCCCACTAAAATATAAAATGAAAGAGATAAGAATGTTTGTTTGAGAGTCATTTACCAAGTGTGTAGAGCCTTTCTGAACCAAAAACTCTAATACCACTTGTTGGGATTCATAACCAACATGGATGAAGCAAACCTCCCAAACATCAACTATGAAACAAATTTTGGAACTTCTGGAAATATAATAATCCCTTGAACATGATGTATCCAAACTAAGATGACAAAACCATACCCCATATATGCATTGGAATTCCACCCCCACACACTCAAGAAAAAAAGAACTCCCAGAAACAATAAAAAAATTGAGGGGAAAGCAAACAAGTAATTTTAGTAAGATATTTACATGGTTTAGAATCTAATCCTATATCCACAGGAGAACACTTATAATTCATCTATCTCATTGAATAATAATTATTATAATCTTAGTCATTAAAAAATATATGATATTATATTAATGCATGTCATATGTAAAAGTGGTCCCAACTCACCAATTTATAATGGGCCAATTCAATACAAGGGTTCCACTTACTTCTAAAATTCATGGAGGACCCATTGTTTTATCCACTTATTATTTCACATAAGTCACTCTGTATCAATCATTTTCTTTTAATGGATGGTTCTTGATATTCTCATGTAGCTCTCTGATGATTCATACATAGCCTTTACAAACCACTAGGTACACATTACGTTACACCATCAAAGAAATTATTACATGAGATATATCTTACACACTTTCGTCATTTATACATTACTACTTTCACACATGGTTTTGGAATGTTTCCTCCAAACCATGCCTACCTCGTGTCAGTCTCTTACTTCTGTGAGCCTCCATTAGTCTGATCACCATGTTATGAAGTCACTTCTTCCATACATAGGAAACATAATTGAAAGATTATTTAAAAATCCTAACAATAATAATGAGAGAGAATAATTAAAGTTAATACATTATATGCTTTTCATAATTATTTATGTCTATTTTTTAATGGCATTACCAATTGTTTTCTTAGGAAGGAGTTTCTTTAACACATAAAACTTTACTTCATGTTTGAGAATTGTTCTCAAGTTTTAATACCATTCAAGGAAATTAATTTTGTTACTTTTTTCCTTATACAAGATAGATCTTAAATTTAAGATTGTAGATGAAAATGAATCCATTATATCTATATAATAATATTTTATCAGATGAGTATCATATTTTATATTCATTAAATAATGACTCTTATTAAATTTTCTCCCACTAAAATAATGAACCCTTTTCAATTTTACTTTATCCATTATTGGTCCAAAATATATATTTAATTAATAAATGAGTCCTCTTTCTCATTTATCTCACCACTTATAAAGATAAGTAGAAAATCATGTTAATCATATCAAATATGATTCTTGAATGGTTCAAAAAAAATCTGTGTCTGTTCCATCGTATGAATAAACTCTACACCATTACTCTAGTAACAAAATCCTATTAGAGCCTCCAAAAAATTAACCCAAATAAAATTCCAAGAATGGGAACCTAATAATTTTTGGGTTTCTCATTACTTAATTTCCTTATACAATATAATATAGGGACACCCACCCATGGAATGACCTACCTAATTGGATAATCAAGGTCATGATAAGTGTTCACTTTGAAATTAATTTAACAATTGGTATTTTAAAGGGGATTTAATCTCACCATTGTATCTCATGCATCATTTTACATATATATGTTCTTTTGATGATTTATTTTGAATTTTTATTCCTTCCACTAAATAAATATATTTACACCATATTGATGCAGAACTCTTTACAAAACTCATAGATTGTGTTACTGGTCCAAATTAAAATCCAACTATATTTATACATATCCAAATTTATCCCATGTATAAGTTACATGAAACCCTTTCAAGTAAATACTTAGAATAATATGGAATCAATAATCATTATAAGATTAATCCTAGAGTTACAGGTAGGTAACCCCAACTATTTAATATAAGGAATATGCCTCCAGGCCAGTGAGAAGTCTGTCAAAAAGACCCTTTACCCATGGATGTTCTACTCAAGAGATATCTAAATTCCTTTATAACTCTAACACATAGTATGTATAGACTATAATAAAATTATTAATTTAAGATCATAACCTAGAACTAGAAAAATTCAAGGTAAATGAGAGCTAAACTCATAATCATACCTCAAATGTAACTCCTTATATGCATGTATGATGATTTATAGAAGTAATTTAACACTTACTAAATAATATATCCATTCATAATGAAAACATTTATAAATATGAATAAAGTAGGGAATAAATAAATAAATGAACAATTCATATATTTAAACATGATATAAATATTTATGAACATTATATAAATAAATTAGAAGCACATTTTAACATAGCATGGATAAACATGAACTATTCGATTTTGTTCGATTTGAACATTTTATATTATCATTTATATGGTTTTAATATGAAATCATTCATATTTTACAATATGAGAAAAAAATTTGGAAAAAAATATCAAATAAAAAACATTTAATTTTTATGTAAAATATTTATATAAATTAATTATCTCATATTAGATTTTTTTAAACTAGTGAACATATCAACATCCAATACACCTTTTGTAATGGTTAAAATAATTTTTCTCAATAAGGCCATATAAACATTTTATATTATCACTTATGAGTTATTCATAAATTAATATAAACACTTCTATAGTTTAGCTTATTTTAATTTGTAAACACTTTATAAATTACTCTTTCATAAAAATACACTTTAAACATATATTTAATCTACCAAAATAGTTTTTGTGCAAATTCAATAGTGAAGTTTTTTGATAATTTTTAACATAAAATATTTTTTTCTTTAGAATTATGCTCAAAATATTTTTCACCTCTACATAGCACAATCCATTTTGGAATTTTAAAATACCATACATCAAAAATGTTTTATAATCCATTTTGAGTCATTATAAAACCATGAAAATGAGCATTTTGGGATGTCATTTTACCAAGAAAAGCTATTTTAAGAAAATAAAATGAAATCCCAAATTAGATTGGAAGCTTCCACAATGTCATGGTAGTCCCCATGATGGAGATTGACTATGCCATAATGCTAGGCTAACCAATGTGTAAAAAAATGTCCTATGATTCTATAATTTTTTCACAAGAAACATACGAATATAATAATGATTATTTCAATAACATTGATGTTGTGGTCCTTAAAAATGAATAACTAAAACATTCCTTTTTCATTTATCTACATCATGATTTTTTTATTTCATGAAATAAAATGAATGTTTTTGCATCAACCATGTAATGGTACTAGGGAAAATTTATTTCTAGAATTATTCTTCCATTCAAAAATAAAACCAAACATTTATAGATTTTATATGATACCACTAAATGGTTTTATAGTGATGTATAAAATCCTAAACTGTTTTAGAACAACTCCAAAAAACCATTATGTCCAGATTCTATCTATACATTTGGGATGAATATTAAAATGATAAAACAAATAGTGTACCTTTCACAAGTCAATAATTTGGGTTTAAGTAAGATAAAATTGAAAGAGGGGTTGAATTGCATTTATAAATGGAAAAATTATCCTTAAAGGGAAAAACCCTTTTTAAAAATTAAATGATTTAATAAAATAGTAAGTTTTTTTATTAAATATAAAAATATAAGAGTGGAAGAATGAAATTAAGTGTATTAAAAAATTAAGTGTTTGAACACAATATAAATAAAATGATTATGAATATCACTATTTAAATATAAAATTGAATCAATGATATAACAATTAAGTATATTAATAATAAGTGTATCAAAGAACAAATATGTAACATGATTTGATAAAGGGTTTTGGTTAAATCTATTTGATGCACCTATACCTATCCTACTCCAATTGCTTGAGAGTTTATTGTATTAGTCCTTGGATTTAATGGGATCGAAGATACCAAAATTCTTTTTTTTAATAGTTATAGTAAGAAATTGAAGATACAATCAACCCTGGATATTTAACGGTTGTAGTTAAAAACCTCAAAAACAATGAAATCCATTTCCTTTTAGAAGTTTTGGAAAGAAACCTAAATCCCCCACTTTAGATGGTTGTGAGAACCAAATATAAAGAATGAAGAAGAGATAGAATTGTTTAGGCCTAATTTATTTTAATATTGGTCTAAATATCCCAATGAATAAGAAAAAAACTATATAGGATATAGAAAAATGTAGAAGAAATAAGAATTATTTACAAATAATGCACACTTTTTATTGGAATTGAGATCAAAAGAATCACTGAGAGAAAATTAATAATTGTAGATATTCTTTGTTGAGGATTGTGTCAAGGTATGTTTACATTCCTCTGAGGAGTTTATTTATAGACTTTAAGGTCATTTGGAATCTCCTAGAATTGATCTAGGGTCAATGAAGTTATAGGATAAGAAATTGTGTAATTTTTTACCATAATAAATTAGGCTCTTCACTATCTTCCCCAAACACCATCGGAAAGCCACGAGCTACCATCGAGTAGCTGGTGAGATTCCTAGGCCCAAAAGAATCTGGAATTCTTCCACTGGGTAACCGCTGTTTTTTATCAGATAGTTGATGACCTTTTGGAAAAATATGATCTTCTTTAATCTCTTTCTAGTTTTCCATTTCCCTTCCACAAGGAAGCAAGTGGTCCTCCTAAAGGTATGGGCATACTATCCATCAACCCTAGCTAGCTGGTGGTACTCCATTGAGTACCTAGTCTTTTATGCTAATGTATTATAGTGAAAAAATATTCCATACTTAATTTTAAGCCTTCCTCTTTCTAACAAAACTCCATAACATAATGATTAACTTTAATAATTTAAATTTACTTAAAATAAAAGGTTAAAAATATATGGTGGGTTTTTTCATTAAAATATTAATTTAAAAGCAAAAAAAAATCACCCCCTTTTTATGATAAAAAACTCTTTAATATAAATACTATAGTAATAACATGATATTAAAATAAGATATTTATAATAAGACTTTCTAAAATCATTTTCAAATAAAAGAGGAAATTTCATAAATATACTCCCCTTTGTAAAAGAAAACCCATTTTCTCCCAATTATAAAAATCAACCCTTAATACCATAATATCATAATAATTCCATAAATTTATCCCCCTTTCAATAAAGACAATTTTCTCAGTGAAATTATAAACAAGGTAAATGGAGGGCCTCTATTTCCTCACTTTTACTAAGAATTTCTCCATTTTTTCATTAATTTCACCCCTTTATGATTATCAAAATTAATATTTAAATAGTTTAGAAAAATAATTCTCAAAAATAAAAGTAATAAAAGTAATATAAATTAAATAAGTATATAAAAATTTCATTATCCATCATTAATGATCTCTAAATAAAAAATAAATAAATAGAAAATAGATTTTTTATTTTTGAAAATTTTTGGCTCTCCTAGAAGAACTGAAAATAAAACTATTTTTAAAAAAGTTCAATATTTGAGAAAAAAATATAAGTATAAAAAACTTTTTGAAGTTAAATGAAAATAATTCCCAAGATTGAAATACCAATTTTAAAAAATGGGCTTTCAAATAAGCTTAAGATTTGAAAATTTTGGTCTCCTCTAGGAAACTTTTAGTACTAAAAAGATTATATCCCCATTAATTAATGTATTATAAATATGATGAGGTATTTAACTATTATAATTAAGAAATATAAAAACATAAATTACTTTAAAAAAATATAAAATATTAATGAAGTGATATTTTAAAATCAAGAAAGAACATGAAAAATAAAGAATTTAAAACTTTAATTTAAAGTAAACTTTTAACTTTTAAATTGCCTTACATAATTAAGGTTTAATGAATATTATAACCAGAGAAAATTATATTTTAGTGTCAAACCAGGTGTGTAGTAAAGCCCCACTACTCATTCTTAGGGTAAAGATCAGATTAAAAAACCCAACAATCCCTTTTAGAGGTGATAACCTATAGGTGTATCTATTCCAGAACCGCATACACATGTTTGCATCAAAAAAAGAATGTTTTTCTTGGAGTATTATAATCTCTTAACATTACCAACATTATGTAAAGTTAGAAAAAAATTAAATAGAATAAAAACATAATTTATATATTTATAAAAAAATTAATTAAAAAAATTGTAAAAACTCATGATTTCCAATGTTAAAGAAAATTTATCACAAAATAATAATACCTAAATAACATTTATAAATTCAAAGAAATCAATAGAAAGGGTTTTAGTGAAGATATAGTTTAATTGAAGTTTGGTGCAAAAAAATCAAGAGCGATATAACCGTTTTGAAAAGGATGTCTAATAAAGTGGTTTCTCCGATCAATGTACATATTGTGATAATGTTGGAAAGGATTTGTATATATACTAATATCACTAATATTTTCACACTTTATATGGATGTGATCATATGTAATCCCATGGTCTAAGAGGGTATGTTCTGTCCATATTATTTGGGTGAAATAACTCCTAGAATCTATGTATTATATTTCAATTGTAAAAAAGAGAAATAGAGTTTTTCTTTTTACTACTCCATGAGATGAAGGATTTTCCTAATAGGTGTCAAGTCCCACTAGTACTTTCCATATCTTGTTGGAATACTCTAAAATCATTATTGGAAAAGAATTAAGTTCAAAATAAGTATCATTTGGATAAAATAATCCAAGGTTTTTAGTTCCTTTAAAATATCAAAAAATTCTTTTAAGAGATTTCAGATGAGATTCATGTGGATTTGATTGAAAATGATCACAAAGTAAAACACTAAAAATGATGTCTAGCTGGGTAGCAGTATGGTAAAGTAGACTCTTAATCATACATATATAAATATTATTATCAATTGATTTACCAGCATCATCTATCATTAGTTTACACATAATACTCATGGGTGTACTTATTTCTATATCATTATCCATGCCAAAAAAATTTATAAGATCATTAGTTTATTTACATTGTTTTAAAAAAGTTCAATCAATATTTTGAGAAATTTGAATACCAAAGAAGAATATAATTTCCCCCATAAAACTAATTTCAAGATATTTATTCATTAAATCATAAAATTCATAGATTCTTTAGTTAATATGAAAATAATATCATCAAAATAAATTTAGAAAATCAATAGATCATTTAAAATTGTTTTTTAAAAAATATTTGAATCAAATTTTCCCATTTTTGGATTCATTTGATAAAATGAATTTTTTTTAACCTTTCATACTAGGTATTGGGGGTTTATTTTAAAGCATATATAGATTTGGTTAACTTGAAAACATGATTTTTAAAATTAGGATCTTCAAAACCAATCAGTTGTCCTAAATAATAATTTTCAAATTTAAAAGAATTTTGAAAATCACTTTTTACATTCATTTGAAAAAATTTAAAATTAAAGTGATCAGTGAATTCCAACAAAATTCTAATGAATTATATCTGAACAATGGGTGAAAAGGATTCACTATAATAAATACCTTTTTCTTGATTATAGCCTTTAGCAATAAGTTTATCCTTATTACGGGTGATACTTCCATACTTGTCTAACTTATTTTGAGAAACCCATTTGGTGATAATAATGGGATGATCATTATTTCTTTCCATAAGAAACATTTTTTACTTTGAAATTGGTTCAACTAATATTTCATGGAAAGTATCTAATTTTTATTATTAATAGCATCATCAAGGTTTTGAGGTTCAAATTGATAGATAAAATCTTGATGTTTGACCTCATTTAAGATCAACCTTCTAGTACAAGTTTTGGATTATAATTCACCAATAACATTCTCAATGGGGTGGAATTTTGATTCAACCCATGATTTGGTTAAAGGAATTGATTATGGTGATTCTCATCTTAAAATTATTTAGAATATTGAGATTTAGGTAAGGCCAAAGTATCTTGGTCAATGACATAATCACTTCAAGGATAAAATTTAGGTAGATTATCATCAAACTTGATGTGAATTAACTCTTCTAGGTTTTTAGTCCTATTATTTAAGACTCAATGTGATTTTATTAAGTAATAGTACCCAATAAATATACCTTTATTGGATTTGGGGTCAAAATTTCCAAGGTTTCTCTCGGTATTAAGGACAAAATATTTATACCCAAAAACCTTAAAATATCCATGTTTAGGAAGTTTACCTTTCCAAAGTTCATAAGGGATTTTTCTAAATATTGGTCATATAAAAACTTGAATAATTATATAGAAATAGGTATTAACCTTCTCAACCCAAAAATTATAGAGGTAGTTTTACCTCTTTTAGAAGAGTTTTAGAAAACTCTTGAAGTGTCCTATTTTTTATTTCAACAACCCCATTTTATTTAGGTGTTCTAGGAGTGGAGAAGGAATAGTGATAGCCTTGAGAAGAAAAATTTTCATCAAGGTCTTTAATATAAAATTATTCACCATAGTCACTTATAAGGTATGAGATCTTTTAGCCCTTTTCATTTTCAAATTTCTTATAAAAATTGATAAATACTTAGAAATTATCACTTTTATTAGCCATGAAATAAACCCATGTATATCTAGTGTAATCATCGATAATTAAAAAGGTTTAAGATTTACCTCATATAATACCAACTTGAGTCGGTCCAAAAATATCAATTTGTAAAATATCTAAGGATTTAGAGTATGTAACTTATTCTTTATATTTAAAGGAATATTTTTTTTATTTACCGAGTTGGTATGGTTCACAAACAATGTTATCTTTGAAATAAAAATTCAGTAAATATCATACTATATGGTTACAGTTGAGATTTATTAGTGTGTGTGTGTGTACTAAAATGACCTAGGAATCTATTCCAAATCTAATACTCATCATCTTGTATACTGGAACACTTGAGAATTTGTCTTGAAAGAGATTTTAAATATATAATATAAACATTTTGAAAATGATAAGTGGTAAAACAAATTCCTTTATAGTTTAAAACATTATAAAATTTATTTTCAAAAGTGATTCTAAATCCCTTATCACGTAATTGAATACTACTTAATAAATTATACATCAAACCATTAAAAAATAAAATATATTTAATTATAGTATATTTATAGAAACTAATCATACCAATAATGGTGGTTTTACTTTTTGAATCATCTTCAAATGTGGTATACCATCCATCAAATATTTCAAGATGATTGAGTTTAGAAAGATCACCAGAAATGTGCCTCAAACACCCATTGTCCATATACCAAGTATATTCTTGTATTTTGGTCTTGAGAAACTTTACCTACAAAATATCAAGATACTAATTCTTTTTTTACCATTATTTTGGGTCCACTTAAGTTATTTAATAAATACTTTGGAATATAAAATTTTTAAAAAAAATCTATTAGAAATGTGAGATGATAGACGAATCATATTTGGTCTACCATATCTAGAATTCCTATAATTTAATTCATAAATAAGATACCCAAATTTCTTGTAATAATTAAAAAATTTATTTGGTGAACATCCCTTTTCAGAAGTAGTCTTTAGAATTTTTAGTGATACTATATTGTTTTTAAAAAACCAATTTTGGAATTAATTTTTCAAAAAATTGAGAGCCCAAAATCATATTTAGATATTGAACATGATGGGTGAATTGAGTAAGGGTGTTTTTAAGATCATTAATTTTATTTTCTAAATTATCAATGCTTGGTTGTTCTTTTAATTTTAAAACCAAATCATATTTTTCATTTGAAAGTTGATCTTTTTCAAAAACCATTGGATTATACTTATTTTTAAGATCCTTAAATTTTGAAGTATGTTCAGAAAAAAAAATTATTAATTTAATACCTATAATGATATATATCATCATAAATTAAAGAATATATTGAATAATTACAATATGAAGAGGAAGGATTAGAATTAATTGAATTAACTTTATCACATAGCTCGATGTTGGTCATATGGAACATTTTACTTTTGTCACTTGATTACGATGAAGAATGGGAGTCATCTAAAGCACTCCAAGTTTATACATTAATAGATTTATTATGTTGTTTCTTATCTTTAGACTTCTTCTTTTTCAAGGGATAATATGTCTTGATATGACCCTTCTTTTCTAAATAAAAAAAATAACTTTTGATTCATGAATCTCTTTTTTAGTTCAGTAGTTGTATCTTTTCTTTTTAAGGAACTTGTTTATATTCTTAGAAATATGATTGATTTCTGTGTCACTTCTAAATGAGTCATCATTGATAACCTTGAATGAAATTAACTTTTTATCCTCATTGAATTACTTATCCTCTTTATCAACTTGTATATTTATAATTACCTCATAGGTTATGAGAGATCTGATAAACTCCTTGACCTACATGTTCATTATGTGTTTAGTTTCTTATATCAATGTCACTTTAGGTTCCCATTTTCTTGGTAAAACCCAAAGTATTTTCTTAAAAAAATTTAATATTGAAATATTCTCACAAATATATTTTATACCATTGAAAATATCAATAAATAATGTAAACATATATATAATAGACTCATTAGGATACATATTAAAGCTTTCAAAGCTATGTCTATACATATATAGTCTATTGTCTTTAACTTTGTTTGTTCCTTCATGAGTGACTTCTAAGAGTTTCCAAATTTCATTAGCTATTTTAAATATGGATATATGATTAAACTCATTTTGTTCTAAACCACAATCGAGGGCATTCATGGTATTACCTTCTAATTCAAAAGTAGAAATATCATCAGGTTTCCATTTTTCATATTTTTCACTTGTAGGATTATAACCATGCATAAAAATTATCCATACAAGATAACCAATACTTCAATGAAATATATACATATTTGGTTCTAATAACTATATTTATAATCATTTAAATAAGGTGAATGACCTGTATATTTTCCTTTAGGAGCACCATGGGTATAAGAATTAGATGCCTTTAAAAAATCAATGTTTCTTGAAAAATGGTAAAATATGTTGAAAACTAATCAATCTTTGAATAAGTTTAAAATTTTAGAAAATAAAGAACAAAAAATTTCAATTCAAAATCACCCTCTAAGAAAAAAAATTTGGTCTGAGTAAGATAAAATGGAAAGAGGGGGTGAATTTTCTATTAAAAATAGAAAAATAAGACTTAAAGGGAAAAACCTTTTTAAAAAATTAAAATATTGAATAAAATATCAAGAATATTTCATTAAATATAAAAATAAAATAGTGTAAGAATATTAGTAAGCATATTAAAAAATAAAACATTTGAGCAGAACAAAAATGGAATGATAAGGCATATTAAAAATTTAAATATAAAAGTGCAGTAACGATATAGCAGTTAAGTGTATTGGTAATAAGTGAATCAAAGAAAAAATAATTAATCATAGAGAAAATTAAACAAATAATATATTAAATCATAAAATAAATAAGGAATTTGGTTTGATAAATGAGTTCATCTAACTCTCTTTGATGAGCCCCTACATCACCTACCCCAATTTCTTGATGGTTTACTGTGTTTTGTACTTAGTTTTAACAATATTAAACATACCAAAACTCTTTTTATTTTTAATTGAATATAGAAAGAAACTAGAGATACAATCAACCCTAGATTTTTAACAATTATAGGTAAAAACCTCAAAAAGAATGAAATTGAATGCCTTTTAGTAGTTTTGGCATGAAACCCAAATCCCTCAATATTAATGGTTTTCAACACTAAAATAAAAAGAAGTAATAATAAATAGAATTGTTTAGATTCAATTATATTTAAGCTTTATAATTATCTATTAATGAATAAAAACACTATGAGAGATATAGAATAATGAATAATAAGTGAGAATGATTTAAAAATAATGAAAACTCTTTATTGGAATTGATAGAGCAAGTGTAACGGGTATAAAATTGATGATCCTATAGATTTTTCATTGATAATTGTGACAAGTTAAGTTTTCATGTCTCCAAGGGGTCTATTTATAGCCTTCAAGGTCTATATGAATCTTTTAGAATTGATCTGGGGTCAATGAATTTGGTAGAGAAAAAATTATGAAATTTTTTACCATAATAAAGGATCATATTGGCCATCTGCCTCGACACCACCAGGCAGCCATTGGCTACCACTGAGTAGCCAGTGTGCTACCTAGGCTCGAGAGAATCTATAATTCTTCTACTAGGTATATGTTGTTATCTATTGAGAATCTAGTGAGATTCTAAAAGAATAGATGCTTTTGTAATATTCTACTGGTTGGCTGGTACCCTTACACTAAGTAGCTAGTGGTCCTCTTGAAGGTATGGGCATACTGTCCATCACCACTAGCTAACTAGTGGAACTTCATAGGGTATCTATCAGTTCCTGCTAATGTGGGATAATGAGAAAATCATAAATACATCATTTTAATACTTTCTATTTCTTGAATAACTTCATAACTTAATTTTTAACTTTAATGACTGAAATTCACATGAATTAAAATGTTAAAAAATATTAGGTGTTTTTTAGATCATTAAAATATCTAGTAAAAAGCACAACAGATCAAGACTTTCAAAGTTATTCCAAATCATTTGATCAAGATCATGGGGAATCAGCTGAAAGACTCCTTCCTCCAGATGTATCCATAGATCAAATGAGTCTCCCAACACTCGAGAACATTATCTCTCAATCCATAGTCTGTTAGAAACATGGGTTAAAGATAGGAAAGAATTGAGTGTTATAGAGTTTCTTCACAAGTAGTTTGTATGTTAAAAATTGATAACCAAGTATAAGGATTGAGCCTATTTATATATCCATTGAAATAACCTCTTTGGAACTCAGACATTATTTTATATTAATTAGGTGTTTCAAAAACAATCAAACATTAAAACCCCCAATAACATATAGCTAAATTCCAATAATAATACTTTTATGTTTAAAATATTATTTATAAATTTAATCCTCATTTGCATGATCAAAAATTGCTACCCCATGGGCCTTTTTAGTATTAAAAAAAATTATAAATTCCTAAATCCATAAATTTAAACAAAGATAATCATCTAACAAGGAATCAATGTTATAAAATCTACAAAGGGATCTGATATGTTCTTTATCTAACACATGTATCTCCATACATGTGTACACAAAATGCATCATATGCAAGTATGCATAATCATAAAACACTTTTTTCATGACACCATGTGACCATGGGACATAATTTATTCCAATCTCATATAACCTCCTCATTATTTCTCGATTCTCTAAGTATTGACTGGCCAGGTAGATGAATACATCACATGTCATTCATCTTAATTGATGAGCACATCACATACTGTTGTACCTCTCGTACCCCTCGTGGTTTAATTTTCATGATCACAATCACTCTCTTATTTATCTAATCTTTTTTTAAGTGTTTTTGTTGATAGGCAAAAGGTTTCCAAGGAATTGGGCCAAGAAGGACTGAAAGTGGACTGATTTTCAGTCCACCGGCCAACCGGTGGATGACCACCGGCCAACCGGTGTCCCATCACCGGCCAGCCGGTGGAACCCCTTCAAATAGTAACACCCACTGTCTCACCAGCGGCCAACCGGTGGCCTCCTCACCGGCCAGCCGGTGGCGCCTGGGCAGAAGGCCCCTCCTATTTTCAAAGCACCGGCCAACCGGTGGCCAAGCACCGGTCAGTCGGTGGATCCAGTCAAACTAGCCGTTGGGCTTTGACCAGACTTGCCCACTTGACCCCCAACGGCTCCGAAGGCCTCCCCAACGGCTCCGAAGCCCCCCAAAGGCCATTTGAGGGTTCCCCCTCTATAAATAAAGGACTAGGAAGCCCCGAAACATAAGTGACATGTACGGAAGCCCACGGGAACATTGTTCGATCATTTGGCGAACCTCCGGCGCATTCCTTCAAGGATCCCCATTTTGCTCCAACACACTTACACATCCAAGGAGCACCATCAAAGAAGCTTGGGAGCGCTCTTCATCAACTTCATCAATCCATTGGTGCCCAAGACTTCTCCACATTACGGTTTTTCTTGTTTTATTTATTTTGAGCATCAATTTGGGTTTGTTCCCACAAACCCCTCTTTCTCTCATCTCCCTTTTGTTTGGGTTTTCACATCACCTTCAAGGTGTGAAGAGGTTAGTCAAGCCTTCCCTTTAAAAGGCTTGAGTCATAGGTGAGCTAGCCTTCACCTGTAAGAAGTCTAGTGGGTTCTTTCTCAACCATTAAAAGTAAGTGGGTTCTTGCTCAACCATTAAAAGCAAGCTGTAATAGGTTCTAGACTACCTTAAAGTCTAGTGGGTTTCTTGCTAAAACCATTAAAAAGCAAGCGGTAGTAAATCTCTCAACGGTTGAGTTGGGAGCGGAGACGTAGGCTTTGGTTTAAGCTGAACTCCGTTATCAAGTTTTGTGTCTTGCCTCTTTTATTTCCGCTGCACATTTACTTTGTTTTTAAATTGTTAAACTTTTTTAAAAGACAATTCACCCCCCCCCCCCTCTTGCCATCACTCTCTGTCCAACAATTGGTATCAGAGGAAATTTTGAGTAATACCTTAACCGGTTTCAAATTCAAGATCCTTTGTGATGGTGTCAACTTCTTTCGCCCCCGAAGGTTATTCATTGGGTCGTGCTCCATTTTTTGATGGAACCGACTATACTTATTGGAAAACCCGCATGACCGCTTTTCTTAGAAGCATAGGTTATCCCATTTATAAAATTGTCATGCATGGTTATTCTCTTTCTTCTCCCGATGAATCCAAATGGACCCAAGCCGATATTAAAAATTTCGAGCTTGATGGCAAAGCCATGAACGCTCTTCATTGCGGCCTTGATCGTAATGAATTCAATAGAGTTTCCACATGCACCTCATCACATGAAATCTGGAAACTATTGGAGGTTACCCATGAGGGGACCAACAAAGTTAAGGATACTCGATTGGATATGTATCGTCAAGATTTTGAGTCTTTTACCATGCATCCATCTAAAAATATTACTGAAATGTTTACTCGTTTTACTGATGTTTGCAATGGGAGAAAGTCCCTTGGTGATGATGTGTCTGCAGAGATGATGGTCAAGAAGATCCTTTGGATCTTACCAAGCACATGGGCACCGAAAGTCACGGCAATTCAAGAAGCAAAAGACATCAAGAACATGCCGGTAGAAGAGCTCATCGGATCCCTCATGACCTACGAGATCACTATGAGGAGGCAAGCTGAAAAGGAAGGCAACCTCATCAAAACTCCAAAGAACATCGCCTTCAAAGTTCAAAAAGAAGAAAGCTCCTCCTCCTCATCGTCTTCCTCTTCAAGCGGCGATTCCGAAATGGAGAATCTTGCCCGCAAGATGCACAAATTCATGAAGAAGAACAAAAAGAAGAAATCTCGCAAGGCTTGCAAGGCTCAACCCAACGAAAAATCCGAGCCCGAGATAACATGTTACGGGTGTGGCAAGAAAGGCCATTACAAGCCCGATTGTCCACTCAACAAGAAAAAGGCCAAGCAAAAGGAAAAGAAGAAGGCATTCAAGGCCACATGGAGTGATAGCTCCACATCCTCCTCCTCCTCCTCCTCAAGTGACTACGGTAAAAAATGCCTAATGGCATTTCATGAGGTAACCTCTTCCGACTCCTCTTCCTCTAGTTCTTCAAATTCTTTCAATCATTTATCTTATGAGGATCTCCAACATGCTAGAGATCAATTGGAGGAAGGTTTTCATGAAATCTCTTCCAAATTTATTTCTTTAAAAAAGAATTTCAAAAAACTTTCTTCCGAAAAGGAACAACTTCTCAAAGAAAAGGAAGAGTTGTCCCTCAAGGTACAAAACCTTCCCGATGTTGATTCTATGGAATCAACAATCAAGGATTTAAGGGAATCCCTAGCTAAGTTCACCGAAGGTGAACATAACCTTTCGAAGCTCCTTGGTTCCCAATGCATATCTAGAACCACCCAAGGGCTTGGCTATTCCAAGCAAGCTTCCTCTTCCCATGCTCCTACTATTTTTGTAAGGGGGAGCTCCCAATATAAATTTTGCAACTATTGTAAAAAACCCGGGCACTTAATTTATGAGTGCAATTGCAAAAATTCCCGGTATGGAAGGCCCAAAACCATTTCCTTTAATGATGAATTTTATAGGAGAAGACCCGCCACTAGACAAGTATGGATTGAAAAATCCCTTTTAGCGAGTCTCACCGGACCAAAATTTGTCTCGGTTCTAAAATCCTCTCCCCGGTGACTTGTTGTTTTTATTTAGGGGGAGTTAGGATCGTTTTAGCATTTTTTCTTTATTTTCAAAACTTTCAATTCAAAACTTTCAATTCAAAAATCTCAATTGGTTTCAAAACTCTATCTTGTTTTTCAACCTTTCCCTCAATCAAGTTTTATGCCCCGTGCTATTTTGATAATCACAAAGGGGGAGAAATTCTTGGTTGATTGGGGGAGAAATCCTTTAAAGCATGCCTTTCATTTCAGTCTTTTACATTGTTTGTTTTGGTGATTGTGATCATCAAAATAGGGGGAGATTGTTGTACCTCCCGTACCCCTCGTGGTTTAATTTTCATGATCACAATCACTCTCTTATTTATCTAATCTTGTTTTAAGTGTTTTTGTTGATAGGCAAAAGGTTGCCAAGGAATTGGGCCAAGAAGGACTGAAAGTGGATTGATTTTCAGTCCACCGGCCAACCGGTGGATGAACACCGGCCAGCCGATGGAGCCTGGGCAGAAGGCATCCTTTCTGTCCAGACCACCGGCCAACCGGTGTCCCATCACCGGCCAGCCGGTGGAACCCCTTCAAATAGTGACACCCACTGTCTCACCAGCGGACAACCGGTGGCCTCCTCACCGGCCAGCCGGTGGCGCCTGGGCAGAAGGCCCCTCCTATTTTCAAATCACCGGCCAACCGGTGGCCAAGCACCGGTCAGCCGGTGGAGCCAGTCAAACTAGTCGTTGGGCTTTGACCAGACTTGCCCACTTGACCCCCAACGGCTTCGAAGGCCTCTCCAACAGCTCCGAAGCCCCCCAAAGGACATTTGAGGGTTCCCCCTCTATAAATAAAGGACTAGGAAGCCCCGGAACATAAGTGACATGTACGGAAGCCCACGGGAACATTGTTCGATCATTTGGCGAACCTCCGGTGCATTCCTTCAAGGATCCCCATTTTGCTCCAACACACTTCCACATCCAAGGAGCACCATCAAAGAAGCTTGGGAGCGCTCTTCATCAACTTCATCAATCCATTGGTGCCCAAGACTTCTCCACATTACAGTTTTTCTTGTTTTATTTATTTTGAGCATCAATTTGGGTTTGTGCCTACAAACCCCTCTTTCTCTCATCTCCCTTTTGTTTGGGTTTTCACATCACTTTCAAGGTGTGAAGAGGTTAGTCAAGCCTTCCCTTTAAAAGGCTTGAGTCATTGGTGAGCTAGCCTTCACCTGTAAGAAGGCTAGTGGGTTCTTTCTCAACCATTAAAAGTAAGTGGGTTCTTGCTCAACCATTAAAAGCAAGCTGTAATAGGTTCTAGACTACCTTAAAGTCTAGTGGGTTTCTTGCTAAAACCATTAAAAAGCAAGCGGTAGTAAATCTCTCAATGGTTGAGTTGGGAGCGGAGACGTAGGCTTTGGTTTAAGCCGAACTCCGTTATCAAGTTTTGTGTCTTGCCTCTTTTATTTCCGCTGCACATTTACTTTGTTTTTAAATTGTTAAACTTTTTTAAAAGGCAATTCACCCCCCCCCCCTCTTGCCATCACTCTCCGTCCAACACATACCCCTCACTCATTTATATAAGCACATTATATACACTATCTAAGAATGGTCATACATTTCCTTAGTTTATCTCAATAGAGGGGCCAAATTTCATACTCGTTATATGAGAGGAAAATTTTCATCTTAATTAAGCTCCAATCGATGACATGATTAGCAACATACCCAACCACCCTGATTAGCTAAGCCTTAAGGATTATGTAAAAAAGGTTTCAAATTATGAAGGTTATCATGCATGGTATAACACCAACCTCAAGTATGGGGATTCAATATGAAACATTAACCCATAGAATACCAAAGGCATTGTGTATGAAACTCCATGTGGTATATACTTTGTGGTTTATCTAGTTCAAAAAACCCATTATGTGTATCATGGTTATATTATGTATCTCTATAAAACAATTCTAATCATTCTAACATGAAATAATGATAAATTTGAGATTTAATTATGTATGCAATGATGCATTTATAATATTAAAACTCTTTAATAATTTGAACAAAACCATATATAAGCAGTTATTTAATCATATCACATATGATAGACTACTAAATTATCCTTATGCTTGATGCATATTTAGGGGTTTTGTTAAACTTATTGCATCTCTATCTAATTCATGTCACATGTCTATGTGAATATTTGATAAAACCCTCCCACTAAACTCTTTAGTGAGTAACATCAATGAAGTTATATAGTTTGAGTAATAATGATACTTATGATTCATATTTCTAATGTTCAACCCTTTTGAACATTGTATTTGAACTCTTTTACTTCATAACATCCAATGTTATGATGTTGCTAACATTTTTTATAATTAAAATCATCATAATCTTGGGAACATATTCCAATAAACTCTTCCATTGAAATCTTTTTGTAACTAATATAAATATTTAAATTAATAATTTACCGATATACCCTAAACCCCTTTAGGATATAAAGTGACATTCACTTTAAGTTTTGACTGGCATAATATTTTATTTTTTAACATTGAAATTCTATAAGTCTTGACATACTCCCACTATCCTCTAAGACACTATATTATTTTCAGAATATATTTCTAAGATACACACTCACCTTTGTGTTAGGAAACAACACTTATTTTCCATTAGTTAGAATATTTAACATATAAACTATTTTACACCATATATTATATGGTATTATATATGTTTGGAGCATATTTTTTATAGAATAATTTATTATATTTATACATGTTATATAATTTGAAACATTCATAACAATTTGTATCAAATTAATCATCTCATTTATTGATTATAATACTTTGTTTGCAACAAAACTTCTTATCACATAATAAGTAAAAAGATGACAATAAAAAAATATTTATTATTATCCAATAAAGATTTTAAGTATTCCATTTCATCCAACACCTTAATGTAGAAACCCCTTGATCCACTATTAAAATACATACTTTAAGTACTCATCTTTAATATTTCATCAATTTAGAACACCTTTGTATTGACAGGACTTATGAAATATATAGTTAGTATCATATACTCTTTAGAATAGATAAATTGAATTCTATGACATTAATACCTAACATGGACTCTCTATGGATTTTCCTAAAAACTATTTAGTTTTTATGGATAATTATATCTCTAATGGCTAGTTTTTACAAAATGGATGTACTTACCAATCTTTTGTTTCTTTAGTTTAGATGGCGATGTGGACTCTCCACATTCTCTATTCTTATCTCTCTATCAAAAACATTTACCCTTTTCCTTTTTCACCATCATCGTGGAACCTAATCTTAGACCTCCCATGTCATAATCAATAATCCTAAACATATTTAAGAGATTGGGTAAACATTTTTTGAAATCATTCATATTATAATTCATAATAAACTCTCAAAAAATTTCTGGTAGTGATTTTTGAATGAATTCCCTGGCTAGATCAATCCTAAGATGTAATCCCATTCTATCCAAGTAATTAACATACCCAATCATACTGAGTACATGATAAGGGAATGATATACCTTCTTTCATTTTTCATCGATAGATATCCTTTAACACCTCATATATCCCATTCCTAACTTATTCCTAATAGATACTTTTTTAGTTGTATATATTTTTGTATACATCAATGTTATCATGTTTCTTTTACAACATGGGTTCCATGATCACATGCTTAAGTGTATATACTTATATTGAATCCCACAGTGAGAACCACCACGACTAGAAGAACACCTCTAGAACATTAATTCTGAAAAATAAAATATAAAACTTCAAAAAATGGAAGAATTCCATGAACTCAATGTATCTAGACTGAGAAGACAAAACCACACCCCATCCATGCACCAAAATTACACCATCACACACTCAATAAAAACACAAATCCTTGAAACAAACACACAAGTAGAAACAAAAGAAAACGAGGAATAACAATAAGTAATTTACATAGTTCAAACATTGGCCATACATCTACAAGAGAACATTGTTTATTCTATTAACTCATGGAAGAAGAAATATTAAAATCAAAATTATAAAAAAAAATCTAATATTAGATCACTAAAACTCATACACACAAGTGGACCCACCCCACTAATTTATAGTGGGGCCCAGCTAGTCATTCAGTTCCACCACCTTCTGAAATTCATAAAGGATCCACTATTGGTCTTAGCCTCATTTAATTACTCATATGTCGCTTTGTCTGAACAACTGTGATTTGGTAAATAGTTATCTTAATTATTAGGCAAATCTTTAATGATTTATATATACCCTTTTCAAACCTCCAAGCACACCTTATGAAACACCATCAAAATTATTTTACACGATATAGAGATTCTACACTTTTATCATCTGGACATAACCACTTACACTCATCATTCAAGAACCTACCCTCTAGACCATTCCTTCCTTGTAATGATCTCTTATTTCTATGAACCTCCATCAGTTTGAGACCCTTATTCTATATTCACTACTTTGGAACATAAGAAACTAAACAAGAAATGCTATTCAAAAATCCCAACAATCTCTCTCTTGAATACTACTTTTAAGGATTCACTACAACCACTAACACATGGGAAAATTATTGTCATCCCAACTTCCACATCAACATTAATTATCTCTATTCTACCTTTTGGTCACCCAAGTCCAACTAATGCACAATGTTGCCTTAAAATTTCTTGGAATAATACATTTATAAACATGTCATCTAAATTCTGACTTCTTCGGATATTTTATAGCCCCAGCACCCTATCCTTCGATATCTTCTGGATGAAATGACACTTTATCCCAATGTTCTTTTTCCATTTGTAAAATAATGAATTCTTATTAAAATTAAATTTTCTCTTCTATCACATAACAAAAACCCACTTTTTTAGTCCTTCATATCACCTCCAACAAATACTTTATCCATATAAATTATATATGTTCTTCTATAATGGCCACATACACATCTTTAATTGTGGATATTACTACAACCATCTATAACATGAATATCCTAATAATGGTTATCCCTCTAAATTTAAACATAAAGTCAATTATATGCTTTTTTTCATCCATATCCCCTCCAAAATTATAACATCATGTTACTTGTTTCAAGTATTCATTAACCCTTTTCTTGGTCTCATTTGATTAGGGTCTTGTTTTGAGGTCATTCTAGTATAACTTGAGAATTTTTTAGGCTTTTGGGCTGTGAACGGTTGGTGAATAGTTTGACCACACTGTTCCCCCCCCCAATGAAAACTATACACCCTCTAGATAGTGTGGAATGCATGGTTGGTTCATGGTTTCTCAAACTGTATGCCCATCCAGGAGAAACTATGCACCCCAAAGAGTAGGGGCACATGGCTAGTGTATTGTTTCCCCTAACCATGTTCCCCCCTCCAACTAACCATGGATGCAGGATTTTAAACCCCCTAAAATTATTTTAAAATTCATGAACCCCCCAATTTAACTAGATAATAACCCCATTCATCCCTAATACAATTTTTTCTTCCTTACAAGCTCTAAATAATTGATTTTGGCTCCTCAAACATCTTACTTTAGTGAATCAAAGTGTGGGTGGAAGATATGATCCCTCTCGAATAAGTGTATCCCTTATTGGGTGTTATCTTCTAATATTCTTCCCTCTCCTCCTTATATAGTGTTATATCATCGGGTTCTTAATGGATCTAAAATCTATTTTGATGGATCTAATCCTTGTATTTTTTTATCTTGATTCTAGATTTTATTTGTAAATCTTCTTCACCTTTGATCGTTGTTGGTGTTTCCATTACGGGTTTTGATCATTTGATTTCCATTATTTAAAGCTAGGTGGTTCCATTTCAAATATTCTAATGAAATTAAAACCTTTATTTTCTTTATTTTTTTTAAAATATCATTCAAATGATTTGTAAATCCTAGATTAGGATTGATTTGATTATGAAGCTTTAAATGGAATCGATTTTGATAAAAAAACCCAAATTCAATGGAATTGGAATTGTGGGATGAATTTTGAATATGATATAATTGATGAAATGATTTGAGATTTGTTTTTAGAAAATGTCTTAAATTTAAATGATGAAAACCCATGTTTTGGTTTTGAAATGGAATTGTAATATTGATACTGGAAATTTTTAAATTTAATTTTAAATGATGATTGATTTGAAATGAGATGATTTCCCCATTATTGAATGATTGGTTGACTAATTACAAGAATTCTTGGGTAGTTAGTGGGTTATTTGGGAAAAACATGCTAGGATCTTGATCCACTGGTAATGGATTGATGGTGAAATCTATAAAAAAAACCTAGTTTGGCATGATTATCCCCGATGGGATGTTGATTATTCATATTCAGCCTAAGCTTGAGGGATGTGTTCACACATGTTTAGTCATGATTACTGATTTGAGAAGTGTGGGGATACTATATCCATAAACTAACATACTTCAAGAAAAATGACCATGGTTCTTATTATGTATGATTTGGATTATATATTCCATTGATTATAGATTTTTTTTACTCATGACAAATGATTTACAAAAATTATTTTATATAAAATGTTTATTTAAATCATGTTTGAAATGTTTTCCATCTATTAAAATGAAATCATGTTTTGTTTTAAATATAGAAATGATACATTATTCCATGCCATATTTTATTTAAATTGAAATCATGATTAGTGTATTATTATGAAATCTATTATGGAAAACTTGGTGAGAACCTACTGGGATTTATAGCTCAAACCCTACCTTTGCCTTTGGGCATTTTAGATTTTCTTATGCTAGGTCTGAGCAAAGGAAAATCACTACATGGAGGTGGTTGATGTTCTTGATCCTTGGGACTATAGAGTGATAATGGTGACTAGTGGATCTGAGGTCCACTTGTTACATAGGGATTTGAGACTTTTGATAGTTTCACGATGGTATTTTGGGTTGATGTTTTGTTGAGTTGTTTATCTACCTTCTTGGGTACTATTTTACCAGTTTGACTTCTGGTACTTTATCCTTTAGGGGTATTTATATACCGAATTGTATCTTGTTTATATTCTACTTTTTGTGGAAAAAATTATTCCCTTTCTATTATTTTTTGATTCCAGGTGCTTGTTGTCAACCCATGGGGATCAGAAACGCCCTTCAGGCTATGTCAGTTCTATCTTAAGTATTAGAGTATTGGGGTATCCAGGATGGTTCATGAAAAATTGGTATCATAGTTGTGGGTTAATCATCTTTCCATGAAGTTGGTATATGTTCAGGATTGTTCTGGTAGACAAGAGGTAGGATGGGTGGGACTTGAGAGGTATTTATGAGTGAGTTTCTAGCCAACTCTTATAATAATGAACCTTAAGACACTATGGGGGGAAGTGTATTTGATGAGTATTATAATCTACTTCTATTATTTTAATTTTTTGACTATAGTGTTATAAAAATCTCAAACTTCTAAATTCTATTTGATGGGATTGAAACTTTTGACTCTCGTTTGAGTTGTTGATCAAAATGTACCTGTTAACATTTCTCTTTTTGTCTGTTGATGGTGTATAGAATCATTCCTATGAGAATATGTTTGAACCAACATGAGGAGGGATCTATTGATGAATCGTGGAAACTAAACCCTCCAGTTGACTAGAATCTCATTGAGATATTGGTTCATGATTTCCAAACTCTATGATAGGCAACCACACTTGTTCCCATTCAGACTCCAATTGTAGAACCTCAAAGGGACAACTCTAGAGATCATGTGCAATAGTTTCTTCTCTAGAATCCACCAGATTTAAAAGGCTCTAGTGATCCTCAAGAGGCTAAGTATTTGTTGAAATTAATTGAGTATCTTTTAGAGTTCCTAGAAGTACCAGATTCAATTAAAGTTAAGTGTTCTAACTTCAAGCATGAGGGGACTAGTATAAGGTAGTGGGATTCAATGGTGATGGTGAAGAAGCATGAATAATTAGAGTGGAAAGACTTCATGGTCCTTTTTACTAATCATTTCTATCTAGATTCTATGGTTTTATAAAATTCAATGGAGTTTCGTAATATCCAGCAAAGTGACAAGACCTGGACTCAATATCCAAACTACTTTATTGAGATGGTATAGTTTTCTCCTAAGATTTTAACAAATGATAAATTGAAGGTATGAATATGGGTCTTCATGTTATTATTCGATCCTAGATTTTCATGTTAAAGATGATTTCTTATGATGATTACTAGATAGAGCGTTAATGGTTGAGCTTGACCTGGCTGGTAAGTCAAGGTTGAAGGGAGTTTTCTTTTCTCCTAATGGTGAAACTGTGAGTTACTTTAAAGGAAATAGTATGTGTGATGAGTCTCATGGTGGATCTCTACATAGTGGTTCTTTAAAACCTCATATAGTTCTTGTTAGAGGCCCTTTGAAATTCTTCTAATGTGGCAAGGTTGGGCATTCAAAATGGGTTTTCATTGAGGCAACCAAGTTTTATAGTTCCTATGTATATAAATTATTTTATATATATTCTACCCCATGTTATTTCATGGGATCATCATCACCTAAAATTACTATGGTGTAATTAGATGCTTCAAGAATAAAAGGGTTCTAGCCATAGGCATATATAATGAATCTTCTTCACACAGTGGAAGAGTCTCTAGAGAAAGTTTATATGGGTCCAGCGACTATGAGAGGTACCATCACTATAGATTCATCCTTAGAGAATACTTTATTTGATATTAGTTCATCTCATTCATTTATATCAAACCATATTTTTTATTTTCTAACCCTTACTATGGAGATTTTATCTTATGTGATGAATATTACTATATCCCTTTGAATAAAGAAAGACCAGGGTCTTTGGTGTTATTATTGTGTTTTCTATTTAGTAAACATTGATCTTACCGAGAATTTTATAGTCCTCTATATAAAATCCCCTGACTTCATTTATAGGATTGATTGGATGATTGTTTATCATTCCCATATTGACTTTTATCTTTGGTGGTTCTCATTTACTATGGATGATGGGGTGTATCATGTATTTTAGGGAGAATGGGACCCAAGATCGAGTAGAAATAAACCTTCTTTTATAATGTTGGTAAGGGTACTATTGATGTTTTATTTTTACTTGGAGTGATGATATCCCTCTATTTATCATCGATTTTTCAAACATTTTCCTTCTAATTTCTCTAGCTTTCCACTAATAAGAGAGATGGATTTTTTATCAATTTAGTGTCTGGAACTCAACCAGTGTCTATTCCTTCTTACCATATAGTACCAACATAATGGAAATAATTTAATACTCAGTTGAATTATTTTCTTGATAAAGGATTTATACACCCAAGTGTGTCACCTTGGGTGGTACCTACTCTCTTTGCAAATAATGTTGATGGTGTGATTCACTTGTGTGTTGATTACTGGAATCTCAACCAAGTTATAATAAATAAAAAGTATCAATTTCCTTGGATAGATGATTTGTTTGAATAGTTGAAAGGGGTGAAGTGGTTCTTGAAGATTGATCTTTAGTATATCTACAACAAGGTAAATATTAGATAATGTAAAGTTCCAAAGACTACCTTTATAATTAGCTATATCCATTATGAGTATCTTGTTATGCCTTTTTTTCTAACCAATGCTCTTGTAGTTTTTATGGAACTAATGAATATGATGTTCCATTAGTACCTAGACATTTTTTGTTGTGGTATTTGGTGATGAAATATTGGTTTACTTTAAAACCAGGGAAGATCATGTGCATTATCTAAGACCAGTGCTCGAAATTTTGAGATATCACCAACTTTATGCCAAGATTTTGAAATGTTGTTTCGGGATTCAAGAAGTAAATTTATTAGGACATGTGTTCCCATAAAATGGTATATCGGTTGATCCTAATAAGTTGAATGTTGTTATGACATGGGAACTACCATGAAATGTTTTCAATATTCATAGATTCTTGGGTTTGTTAGGGTATTACCATTGTTTTATCAAGGATTTATAAAATTTGGATTCTTTGATGACCACTCTCACTCATAAAGGAGTGGAGTTTTTTTGGGATGATAAGTGTTAGAGTTATTTCATTGAGCTGAAATTCCTTTTGACTTCTACATTGGTGTTGACTCTTACAAATATGAGAAGGTATATGTGGTCTTCTATGCCACCTCGGGTTGGGTTTGGGTTATCTTCTTATACAAAGTGATCATATCATTTCTTATGCCTCTAGAAATATTAATCCATGTGAGAAGAACTATCCAACCAATGATATATAACTCACATTTTTATTTCATGATCTTAATGGTTGGTGGAATTACCTTTTTAGAGAATGGTTTAACATTTATTCTGATAAAAAAAGACTGAGTTAGATCTTCTCTAGAAAAATATTTGAATCTTCATCAGAGGTGTTGGTTGGAGTACCTATAGTCATTCGATTTTGAAATTACTTATACCTTAGAAAAGGGGGATGTTATTGTTGATGCCTTGAGTAGGAAACTTATGACCCATTTCATGAAAGAATCATCAAAAGAGTGGGATTTGATGGATCTTTTTCATAGTTTCATTTATGATTCTAAGATAATGATTTTGAGGTTTTTGGGACCAGTGTTAAGTTGACATACTCTCCTCTTGAGATGATTCTTTGAGATCAGCAATGTGATGATGAGTTATGTGGTGTTAGGCACTCGCTTTATAATGGGGAGACCATTGGTGAGTAGTCACTATACATGGAGGATATTCTATATTTATAGAATCAGTACATTGTTCATTTTTTCATAAGGATGGATATGATAGGATATTGTCATAGTTCTTAGTGGCCAGTGCACTCGAGTACCATGAATATGTTCTATGATATGCGGTGGAGATTTTGGTGGCTAGGTATGAGATAGTACATCACTGAATTTGTTTCATGTTGTTATACCTATTAGTAGGTCAAGGATAAGCACTAGAAACCTTCAGGTTTTCTCCATCCCCTTCCACCTCCAACATGGAAGTGGGATGAGATTTCCATGGACTTCATGGTGGGTTTTCTTTAGACCCCTCAGAAGATGAATGCGATATGGATTGTTATCAATCAACTGATCAAATCATCACACTTTATACACATCCATTATACAACTAAATTTGAGGACTTAGGATGTCTCTATGTGTAGGATATTTTCATATTACATGGATTCCATTATTCCATAGTCTCGGATAGGGATCCTTGTTTTACTTATCATTTTTTTAGAGTCCTCCATGAGGCAATGGGATCTCAGGTGATATTGAGCATGACATATCATCCGTATATGGATGGATTGACAGAAAAAACTATACCTATTTTGGAATACATTATCTTTAAGTGCATCCTCAATTTTAGTGGATCTTGGGATAGCTATTTGGGATTGGTTGAGTTTTCCTAAAATGACATTTACTAGTCATCCATTCATATGGATCCCTTTGAGGCCTTATACGACCATCTGTGTAAATCTTCATTGTATTGGTCGGAGATTGGTGAAGCTTCCTTGGTTGGACTAGGTTTGGTCTAAGATATGAAAGCTAATATTCAATTGAGTCATTAGAGAATAGATATGGTACAGAGTCTATGTAAATATTTTTTTGATCATCATCGATGACCATTGGATTTTTCAGTTGGTGATCAGGTGTTCTTGAGGGTTTCTCCTCGGTTGGATCACCAAAAAATTAGGAAACAATGAAAGATTTCACAACATATTGTGGGGACTTTTGAGATTATTTAGAATGTGAGAGAATTGGATTATTGTTTATCACTTCCACCATAATTTATGTCAATACTTGATATGTTCCATGTATCGAAGCTTTGGAGGTATCATTCTGACCCATCTCATGTCTTGAGCTGGGAGGATCTTGATGTTGAGAATAATTTATCTATGACTAAGCATCCATTTAGGATTATTGATTCTAATAAAAAGGTAATTCATGGTAGGATTATACCTTTTTTCTATATTTTATAGCAGTATGGTTCTGATTCTCATGAGACTTGGGAGTGTGGGGAACTGGTGAGAGGGAAGTGGCTTCATCTCTTTGATATGTAAACTTCTTGATATGATTTATGGGGACATAAAGTTTTTATGATGTGGAGGTTATAACATCTCTTTACTTGTTTCAGGTATTCTATGGCCCTTATTTTGATCTCCTTTGAGTAGGGTCGTATTTTTGGGGGGGGGGGGGGGTTTAGAGAACTTGAAAAAAATTGGAGGCCTTTTGGGTTGTGCATAGTTGGTGCGCGGTTTAACCAAATTATACACCCCTAGTGCAAACTATGCACCCCCTAAATAGTGGGGAATGTATTATTAGTGCACGATTTCCCAAACCATGCACCCACCCTTGGGAAACCATTCACCCTAAATAGTAGAGTCACATGACTGACGCATGGTTTCCCCTAATCGTGCACCCCCCCCCCCCCCCCTCTATCTAACAATGTGTGTAGAATTTTAAATCCCCAAAAATTATTTTAAAATTATTAAACCCACCATTTTAAGTGCTTAATCACCCCATTTAGCCCTAATAGGATTTTTCCTTCCTTGGAGGATCTCAGGAATCAATTCTGGCTCCTAAAATCTCTTCCTTTGGTGAATAAAAGTGTCGGTAGAAGATCTAATCCATCTCCAGTAAGTAAATCTCCTATTGGGTGTTCTCTTATAATATTCTTTCCTCTCATCCTTAGAGAGTGTTATATCATCATGTTATTTATGGATCTAAACTCTATTTTGATGGATCTAATACTTATATTGTTATATCTTGATTATAGATATTATTCGTAGATCTTCTTCACCTTTAATCACTGTTGGCATTCCCACTATGGGTGTTGATCATTTGTTTTTCATGATTTAAAGAAGGGTGGTCCCATTTAATATTTTCCATGAAATTGAAACCTTGATTTACTTGATTTTTTTGAAATAGATTTCAATTGATTTATAAAACCTCTAGTTGGATTGTTTTGATTATAAAACTTGAAATGGGATGGGTTTTGAGAAAAAAACACCAATTATAATGAAATTGGAATTGTGGGATAAATTTTAAAAATGATGGAATTGACTAAATTATTTGAGATTTTTTTTGAGAAAATGGATTAAATTGAAATTATGAAAACCCATGATTGGATGTGGATTTAAAAGGCATTAAGTTGAAAACCCCATGTTTTGGTTTTGAAAATTGAATTGGAATTTTGAAAATGAAAATTAGGAAATTGAATTGTAAATGATGATAGATTTGAAATAAGATGATTTTACCATTATTGATTAATCGATTTAGAACATACAAGTATGGGTAGTTATAGGGTTATTTGGGATAATCATGCTATAATCTTGAATCCCTATAAATGGATTAACTATGATAACTCTAACAAAAAACTTGTTCAGAATGATTATCCTCAAAAGGATGTTGATGAGTCATATTTGGCCTAATCTTGAGGGGTGTTTGCACACATGTTTAACCATGATCACTGATTTGAGAAGTGTGAGGATCATATAGCCAGAAACTAACATACTTTAGGGAATATGACCATGGTTCTTATTTTGTATGATTTTTATTATATATGACATTGATTATAGAACTTTTTTGCTCATTCCAAATTATTTATATAAATACTTTTATATAAAATGTTTATTTAAGCCATGTTTGAAATTTTTTCCATCTATTGAAATGAAAGCATGTTTTGTTTTAAAATTGAAAATGATACATTATTTTATTCCCTATTTTATTTATATTGAAATCATGATTGGATTAATATTATGGAATCTATTATGGAACACTTTGTGAGACCCTACTAGGATTTATAGCTCACACCCTACCTTTTCCTTTAGTCCTTTATAGATTTTCTTATGTCAGGTCCGAGCAAAGGAAAAGTGTCACATGGAGATAGTGAATTATCTTGATCCTTGGGACCATGTGATGATGGTGATCGGTGGAGCTGAGGTTCACTTGTTACATATGGTTTTGAGACTTTTGATAATTTCTTTATGGTAGTTTGGGTTGATGTTTCATTGAGTTATTTATCTACCTACTTGGGTACTATTTTACCAGTTTGAATTCTGGTACTTTCTCCTTGAAAAGTTTTGATATATCAACCAGTATATTATTTATATTACACTATTTTTGGAAAGAATAATTCTCTTTCTATTCTTGTTTGATGTTAGGTGATTGTTGCCAACCCATGGGGATCAGGAATGCACTTTGGGCTATGTTAGTGTCAACTTGGGTATTAGAGTACTAGGGTATCTCAGCTGGTTCATGGTAAAAATCCACATCAACATAATCCTATAATAGATCATTAATTATAAAACATGAGGCTATATATTTATAAAGTTTTAGATATCAGATAATCTACTTCACAACATCTCAGTGTTCCTTTTCTAGATTCACTATAAACCATCTGAAAAATCCCATTTCATGTAAAATATTTAGACTTATAGAAACCATGTCTTAAACTAAGCTATCAAATGATAATGAAAATAGAACTTTCCCCATATAATTAGCCTCATATTTCATTTTCAATTCTTTTTCATTGGATAATTTAATGTTTTTGGGAAATAGGGTTAACATAGGTTTACATTCAGTCATTCTAAACCTTATGATGACCTTCTAGAAGTATTCCCTTTGAGGAAAAACCAAATTTCTGCTCTTTATATCTCTTTAAATTTATATTTCCATTATATTCTTATCTTCATCAAAATCCTTCATCTCAAACCTTCTAAACAAATCAAATTTTACCTTCTGAATATGTTTTATGTACATACCCTCTAAGAGAATGTCATATATTTACAAGAGAAGAATGTTGAAACCCATGTCCTTGAGAGACTTCTCATATCAAAAATGATTCAAGTTTCTCTAAAAAAACCCCTCGTCATAAAACTTTTTGTTCTATTTCCTTGGTGCTTACTTCAAACTGTAATTTATTCTTTTCATCTTGAAATATGGTCTCTTATATTTTTTTTTCATCAAACCCTCCAACTATCTCATGGATATTTCTTCATCTAGATAAATATAATGGAATTTAATCATCGTATCCATATATTCTAGATATATATTTTTTAAAATAACCAAACTCAATACCATCCATATGGTTGTATGTTTGAAAATTGGTGAGAAATTTTCATATAAATATGGTCATGGATTCTGTTGAAACCTTTTCACAACTAACCTAACCATGTACCTCCTTATACCATCTTCTTTTTCCTTCAACAAAAAACCCCATTTGTTATGAAAAAATTCCTTACCCTTTAGTAATTCTAATAGATTTCAGATTTTTTTCATGCAAAAAATCCATTTTATCTTTCATGTATGACTCCCATATTCTAGAATTATTGAAACTCATCGCCTATTTTGGGCTCTCAAGATCTCATCAAACCATATTAATCAAGTAGTATAGATAAATTTCAAACCTCTTAATTTCACATATAATCTTGGGAGACCTATTTATATCATTCTATGGATATTCTCTTTCCAAAACTATTACTTATGGAATTTCACCTTCCAAATCTCTAACCTGAGATTCCTTAGTTCTTGATCTTTCTAGTATATCTTCCAACCCTGGTGATTCTTCAAAAAATTCCATGCTATCTGAACTTTATAGAACTTGTGATATTTTAAAACCTCTATTGGGATTAACTTGGATATGTTAAGTTGATTATTTATTCTCAACTCCATCAACCAATAAGTTATGGTATTTTCAAAAGATTTTATCATTTAAGAGAACACTTCATATTTTAATAATCTTTTAATTTCCATTATCCCAAATTCAAAATCCAAAGTTTTCATCTCCATACCCAAAAAAGAAACATCATTGGTACTTTGCTTCATGTTTTTCTAGATCATTAGCATCAAACATTGTTAAGACATCCAAAAAAATCTAGTGAGAGACTTTACCTGGTTTTCCAAACCATATCTATTCCAGATTCTCCTACTACAATGGTGTGGGCCCCTAAACATTCATATGCATGATCTCTAACTTATGAGACTTAGGAGCCCTTCCATTTGTGATAAATGAAACCTTACTCTATTTTTAGGGTATACAACTCTCACAATATATGAAATATGTGTGAATGAGATTCAGTATACCCTTAACCACCAAGACTCACGTGTTCTTATCACTTAGATTCCTAAGAAGATAATGACACAACTCCAAACTTCAAGAAGTTTTCATTCTAGTAATTGTTTCTCTATATGATATTCATGTAAAATATAATGTACCATATTTAACACCTATGGAAACAACTATGGAACCTTGAGTAATCTTCCATACTCCATTTTTGAATCTTGTTATGAAATATTCTTTGTCTAGATTACTAATGGAAATTATATTCTTCTATAAACCTGGTATGTGAAAAACTCCCTACACCTCTAAGAAGCTTTCATTTAACATTCAAGATTTCACGTCACCCTGCTCAATAATCTCAATAGCTCCATAATCATATATAATTTACCTAAAAACCCATTCAAACACATAATTCACCATGCATCCTCTCTTGATCGTAGAATATAATGAATCCTAGAAATCAATGATCCATGATTACAATGGAATATTAACACTCAGTAGTAAACTTATCTAACCTTCAGTTGAAGTATTTGTGGAAGTTGAACTTTTATAAATTACCCTTCTACATTTCACCCTATAATACTTTAAAATATTTCTTCATGTGACCCTTCTACCTCTAATTCCAAAATACAAGTTGAAGCCCAGCTGGTTTACCTTGAATTATTTCCCTTAATCTATCTCTCAATTTCCTCTAACCTTTTAATTGAATGGTATATTCCCTACCTTCCACATTGAGTGTAGTTCCAAAACATGCATGTACTTCCTTCCACATAAACTCTTTATTTTGAATGAAATCATGAACCTCCTCAAACACTAGTTCAATCTTCTCATAATAATTTATTATGTTAGTGACTATCATGTCCCAATATTCCAGAAGGGATAATAGTAGAAACAAATTCCACACATATTTCATTAACTTAAATTTAATTGATTTGATATTACTATGAATCATTTTGAATTTATTAACATGATCAGTAACTGGACTTCTTTTTGATATTCTAATGATGAATAACTTATGTGCTTCTTCGTCAGTGGCATAGTGGTGTAGAGTCGAGGGTTATAGAAACGGTTTTTAGTGAGTTCTAGGGTTTGATTACTGGGAGCCCTCTCTTGGGGTAATTTACACCTCCCATGTACCACTCATCTTGTCAGGTCACCTCGTGTCTCACTGGGTGGGTGGAATTGGTGCACTTCACCTGGCTGACAGATTGTTGTGTAGAACCATCGCTAATAGAGATGTTACCTTGTGGGATGCTCTGTTATCTTGGCTAGCAACAGATCCTTCCTGACTAGGGAATTATGACCTCTTTGTGGGGAGGGGGGTTTCTTATAGTGGAGGGTTTGAAAAGTCCACTCCATGTATTCCCTCTTTAGAGATAAAATAACCAATGTATCTTGACCACTTTGATCATTTTATTTTTATTCTCATACATATCTTCTAGGTCACTCATAAACTCCACTATGGTATTTACCTACCTAATGTTATAGTAAATATTCTATAATAGTGACATCCATATCATTACAAGTTCCTTTTTATCAAACATTTCACATTCCTTGTTTTCAATTTATTCTGATTTGACACCATTAAACAGAACCTCAAATTCCTTTTGAAATAGATAATACTTCATCTAAATCCTATAGAAAATTTAATTCATCCCATTGAAATTGTATGTCTAGAACATACCTTCTTCTAACACCATTCCTTCCAAAATAGATAACTCCCACTAAAATAGAAAATCAAATAGACAAGAATTTTACCTAGAGAGACTACTACTGAGTGAGAAGAGCCTTGCTAAACCAAAAACTCTGATGACACTTTTTTGAATTCATAACCATCATGATTAGAAGAAAACCTATGGAACTTAAACTATGAAATAAAGTTTTTAACTTTTAGAAATAGAAGAATCCCATTAACTTGGTGTATCAAGACTGAGATGAAAAAATCACACTCTATCCATGCATTGGAATTCCGCCCTCACACACTCAAGAAAAATACAACTCCCAAAAACTAACACATGAGCATAAACAAAAGAAAACAAGGAATTACAATAACAGATTTACATGGTTTGGAATTTAGTTATACATCAATGGGATAACACTTATTCTTCCTTTAACTCGTGTAATAAGAATGATTACAATCAGAATTAGTAACAAATAACCAATATTAGATCTCTATAATTCATTCCTATAGGTGGTCCCAAACCACCAATTTATAAGTTGACCCAACCAATCAAAGGGGTCTATTTATGTCCAAAATTAATAGAGGACCTAATGTTTGTCTTATCCACCTCTGATTTCATGTAAGCTTCTATACATCAATCATTATCTTCTGATGGAAAATGCTTTTTATTCTCATATATATTTCTGATGATTCATACACATACTTTTCAAACCTCCAGCCACACATTACATAACCCCATTAAATTTATTCTTACATGATCAAGAGCTTACACGCTTCCATCATTCAAACATTACCATCACACCTAGTTCTAGAATATTTCCTCTAAGCCATACCTACCTCACACTGGTCTCCTGATTATGGGATCCTCCATCAGTATTATTCCCTTATTCTGAAGTATCTCTTTCTATATATAGGAAACATAATTAAAATATTCTTCAAAAATATTAGTAACAATCATGAGATTAAATAATTACAGTAAATCCTTTATATTCTTATCATAGGTACTTGTGACCATTTTTTGAATGGATTCGCCAGCCCGTTTCTAAGGAAAGGGTTTCTCCAACACATTAAACTTTCCTTCTTATGTGAGATTCATTCTAAAGTTTCAATACTAGTCAAAGAAACTACTTTTGTTAAGTTTTTACTTATCCAAGATAGATCTTAATGTTAATATTATATATTATGATGATGATTCCATTATATCTACAATAAAATATTTTATCAGATGAGTATCATGTCTAACATTCATTTAATGAGGTCTTTTATTAAATGTGATCACACTAAAATGATACCCCCTTTTTAATTTAATAATATCCATTAGTGATCCAAGATCTATATTTCACTAAGAAATGATTCTACTTTATCATTTCCCTCACCACTTAGTTATTTAGGTAAGAAATCATGTCCATCATATCAAATATGAATATTGAATGTTTGAGAAAATAAATCTTTGTCCAATCCATCATATGGATAAACATTACACCATTACTTTAGTAACATAATCATATTTGGGTCTATTAGAAAATAGTAACCTAAATAAAATTCCAAGAATGGGAACTTGATCCTATTTGGATCACTCATTACTTACGTTCCCTGCATAAGATAATATAGGGGAACCCAATAGTGTCATGACCTACCAGATTGGATAATTGAGGTCTTAAAAAGTGTTCAGTTTGGAAGGAGCCTAACACTTAGTATTTTAAATGGGATTTAATCTCACCATCATATATCATGTATCCCCTTACATGTATTCATGCTTATAATTATTTATTTTGAAATATGATTCATTCAACTACATCAATATGTTCAAACCATATTGATGTTTAACTCTTTACACAACTCATGGATAGTGTTACTAACCCAAATTAAAATACAACTATATCTATACATATCCAAATGCATCTCATGTATAATTCACATGAAACCCTTTCATATAAAGGATTAGAATCATATGGAATTAAAAATTCCCACAAGGGTAAGCCTAGAATGATAGGTAGGTAAACCCTACTTTTTAAGATAACGCATAAGCCTCTAGATCAGTGAATGGTCCAACCTAAAGTCCCTTTACCCAGAGATACATTACTCAATATAGATCTCAATTCCATCATAACACTAACACCTAATATGTATAAACAACTTATTAATTCATGATCATAACTCAATATAAGTAAAATTCAAGGTAAAGTAGAACTAAACCCATTATCATACCTAATATATAAATCCTTATATGAATGTATGATAATTTATAGAATAAATTTAACCCTTTAAACTAAAAAGTACATCTATTCATAATGTAAACATTTATATCTATGAATAGAGCATGGAATAAATAAATAAATGAACAATTCAAATATCTAAGCATGAGATAAATCATTTATGAACATTATATAAATAAATTATAAACACATTACAATTTATCATAGATAAACATGAAATATTCAGTTTTATCCAATATGATTGTTTATATTATCATGTATATGGTTTTAATATGAACTCCATAATTCACAATATGATAAAATTATTTGAAAAATTTTATTATCAAATTGTAAACATTTTATTTTTTATGAAAAATGTTTATATAAATTAAATATATCATGTTGGATTTTATTTAAACCATTGATCGTATCAACATTCAAAAGACCTTTTTAATGGTTCAAATTAATTTTCAAAATATGGCCATATAAATATTTTATATTTTAATCTTTGAACTATTGATAAATTAATATAACACTTCTATATTTTACACTATTTTACTTTATAAAAATTTCATAAATTATTCAACTATGAAAATTAACTTTAAACTTGGGTCTAATCTACCAAAATGGGTGAAAGATTTTGATGATTTTTAACAAAAATAATTTTTCTTTAAAATTATGCTCAAAATGGTTTGCACCACTTCATAATGAAATCCCTTTTGGTCTTTTAAAATTTCATACATAATGATTGTTTTGATTCATGGTAATGCCATGAAAATGAGTGTTTTGAGATATCATTTCACCAGGACAAGTTATTTCAAGTAAGGAAAATGAAGTCCCAAATTGGCTTGGAAACTTCAACTATGTCATGGAAGTCCCCAAAGTTGAGCTTGACTACACCATAGTGCTTGGATAACTATGATATATAGAAATGTCTTACAATGCTATATTTTTCAAAAAAAAACATAAAAAGTCGATAATGATTATTTCTATAACACTAATGTTGTGGTCCTTTAAAATGAAGAACTAAAATGGGTGTTTTTCTTTGATCAATGTCATGGTTTCTATATTTCAAGAATTGAAGCACCTGTTTTAGCATCGACCGTGTCGTGGTACTTAGGAAACTTTTTTTTCTATAAGTCTTCTTCTATTATAAAATAAAACAAAATATTGATAGATGTTATTTTATGCCACTCAAGGGTTTTGGAGGTGTGTCTAAAATACTAAATATGGTGTAATAACAACACCAAAATAACATTAATCCAACAATATATCTATAAAAATCCTTGTCTTTATTACACATTAACTCGTGATTTATTACATAAAGGTAAAAAAAATACAACCTTAAAGTTTGTTAATTATATTGTATTTGGTAATTAGATACATACAATAACATCTTGAAAATGGGATATAAAATCATTATTAAAGACTTCCTTAACATGCTCTTAGAAATCATCGATCTTCTAAAATTGCATGGGATAACTTGGGGGTGTACATAAGAAAGGGATGAGCTATAAATCTGAATAAGGGAATAAACAAAGAATATAATGATGATAAAGTAATACATAAGATACAATAGTAATATAAAGGTAACATAAGAGGGGTTAGGATCACAATTTTGAACAATAAATCATGATATAGCATGATAACATAAAGTCAACATGGTAAAGTGGCAATAACTTTAAACATAACATCATAAATATACGTCATGGATAAATGGAAAGAAATCATAACCTGGTGGAAAAATTCCCATGATGGATTAGGTTCACTCCCTAATCCCATGCATGATGTCTAATGATACTAAAGTGCAGCCCAGTGCATTAGAGTGCTTATAATTATAGGCGCACCCATCAATTTCATATCATTTACATTGATAAGTGTGCCACATTGATCATATAACATAAGAATATATTTCATCACATTTAATCTCATGATTAAGTATTTTATATTATGTACATGGAATTCCCAAATAAATTATGTATAGATACAACTAGTTGAATACCCTTGAGTGAAAATGGGTACTAGTATACACCTCACAAATGTTTGGCATGGAAAATCCTAGTGATATTTTGGCAGCATAAAGAAAGTACTTTAAGATTCATTAAATGGTTAAATGAGAGAGAAAGGGGTATATCATCACTTGGAATTAAAAATTAAATTATTAAGGATATGTATGAACATAATCCAACTAGAAAATTTTGGAATTAATTGGCATAAGATAAGGAGGGTTCTTGAATAAAAACTTGGTATGGAAAAATCATATGATAATTTCGGCAGTATAATGGGGGTACATAATGAATCATAAGAGGGATTAATAAGAGTGAAAGGGGTCACTAATCACTTGTAAATAAAAATTTAAGTAATAGTGACATGTAATATCATATCTCAACATTATTAATTGGAAATAAAATCCATAAATTGAAGATGGTTCCTGAATAAAGAGGATAAGGAAAGGATTTGTTACCTTGAGAGGGTGATTCCAAAAGTTTAGGAGGATCTTATTAAGGGATATGGGGAATGTTGTGATGAATCTAGAGATTATAGGGAAGTGTAGGTACGTCATCCAAGGTTTTTGAGTGAATATGAAGGGAATATTTGTTGGATTTATATTGGAAAAGAGAGGTAAGTTATTTAATATTTCTCAAACTTAGGGTTTGGACTCTATATATTAAAATAATAAAAACCAAAAACATTTTTATGGTTTTTTCCCATGGTTTCTTATAAAAAGGATTTTTTTTGCATTATTTTATAATTCCAAGGATCTAACTCGTTAAAATATTACCCTTGGTGATGTGGAAGTGAGTTATGTTCTTAATGAAATGATTTTAAAACCTTAAAATATAATATAGGTTTTGGAGGATTCATAAAGGCTTTATAAAATTAATAAAATCATATAAAAATCATATTATTTTAAAATTTAAACATAATTTTGTTATGAATACCTTTTAATGTATTTATTACATCAATTTTGGGTCATTATGATGTCATAATACACACCGTATATTTATACCATATTTAATTTTTACCCAAAAAATTGAATGCCCCATAAAATTATAAAAAATTAAATTTTGGATAATTTTTAAATTTTTATTCCAAAAATAATATTTATTTTATCCAAAAAAATCAAATTATGTGAATTTTCACTTTAAAAAATCTATATTTATTGAGAAATGATGGTTTTTACAATAATGGTTTTTGAACCCTTATAAAAATTATTTTTTGACATCATAAAATTTATTAAAAACTATAATTAATAAATATTATTTAATAATATTATTTTATTAAAATATCTTTTATTTCAAAAATTCATTAATTCATCAAAAGGAATGTCTTGTTTGAAATTACATATTACCCAAAAATACAATTTTTGTTTTATCGAGTAATAATAAGAAGAAGTAAATATAACCATTATTCTATTTAAAATACAATATATATATTCATATTACTGGGGTCTTTATACATAGACCTTTATTACACTAGAAAAGGCCCAAAGGTTAAGTTGTGTGATGGTGATATTTTCATGGGTTGGTTTCATGTACATGGTTTGGGTTGTGATCTTGATGAACTTGAACTTATGACTTAAATGGTTTCACTCATGTTTTACTTGTTGGATGTTAGATTGGGTTTGGTCAAAGGAAAATACCAATAATCCTATATCCCTTGGAATCTCTGATGAATGGGCTTCATAGGGTACAATCCTACTAGTTGAGGTCACCACTTACTTTTTCTATGTCAATTGGATTTATCAAAACACTATATTTATACTAATAATATGATCACTATTCAATGGATATATTATCAATGTTTATGATTATTAATGGTCTTTTAATTCCGATAGAATATAATAAAACCAAATAAGTGTGTGTGTTTTCTATAACCATAATAGGGAATTCAATTCAATCATAAATTGAATTTTATTTATTAAACCTCAGGTCATTACAAACACCCCCCCTTTAGAAATTATACCCTCAAAATTTTCATTTCACGTACTAAAATTGATCAAGGTAATTTTGTTTCATCACCTTCTCTAGTTCGCATGTTGCTTCTTCAAAATTTTGGTTTCCCCATAGAGTTTTTGACCAGGTGCATTGTCTTATTTCATAGAAATTTGTCTCTATGATCTAAGATCTTTACCAGCTGCTCTTCATATGAAAAATCATTCTCTAATGGTACCACCTTTGGATTCAATACATATAAGGTGTCTAATATTTACTTCCTCAATAGGGATACATGGAACACATCATGTACTTGAGATAGTTTAAGTGGTAGTGATAGTCGATAATCCACCACACCAATGTGATCAAGGATCATAAAGGGACTTATGTATCTTGGATTAAGTTTTCCATTCCTATCAAATATCATCACTTTATTCCATGTAGATATGTTGATGGATTCCTTATCTCCAACCTCAAATTCCATGTCTCATCGATGATTATCATCATAGATCTTATGTTGAATCTGAGCATCCCTGATGTGTTGTGGAATGGTCTTGACCTTTTTCGCTATTTCCTCAACCATTTTAGGACTCGATAGTTTGTATACCAAAACTTCATCCTAGAGTGAAAGTGTTTTGAATCTATTATCATAAAAGGATTTATAGGTATTAATTTGGATGCTTGATTGGAAACTATTATTTTATAAGAACTCAACCAAAGGAAGATATTGATTCCATCCTCCTTTGAAGCCCATTGATTATTCTATCAATATGTACTCAAGTGTCTGGATAGTCCACTCAGATTAGCCATCTGTTTGAGGGTGATAAGAAATATTGAAGCTATAATAAGTTTTTATATTATGTTAGAGACTCTTCTAGAACTTGTAGGTATATCTTGGATCTTAATCATATACAATTTATAGTGGTGTTCCATGTAGCCTCACCACTTCTCTTATATATATCCTTGAAATTCGATCAAGTGATAATTCCTATTGAATTACAATAAAGTAAGAATCCTTTGTAAGACGATCTACCACAACCCATATATAATTGTTTTCTATTTATGTCTTTGAAAGACCAGTGAAAAAGTTCATGGTTATGTTCTACCATTTCCATGTAGGTATGGGTAATGGTTTCCTCATCAACTTGGACTTTTTCCTTTTAGCCTTCACTTGCTGACATACAAGACATCTTGACGTATATTTTTTGATCTCCTTCTTCATATTGTCCCACCAATAATTATCTTAGAGATATTGATACATATTTTTTCTCCCTATATGGATAGAGAAGATCAATCTATGTGAATCATCCAATAGATCCTTCTTTAACTCAAGATTTGATTGTACACACAGTCATGACCCAAATCTTAAAACTCCTTCATTAATTTTGAACTCTGAGGATTTCCATTTTCTTATAGCTTCCACCTTCTTCTGAATTCCCACATCATCTCTTTGAGAATCATTTATCTTCTTGATAAGGGATTGTTAAGAAATCATTTGTGAATGGATTAATGATTTTCCTTCCTTTATGATTCCCATGTCCATCATTTTCAAGTCTAAGAAGACCGGATCCTTCTTAATTCTCATTAATAACAAAAAATTTGGATCTTTTCTGCTTAGAGAATCTTCCACTTTATTTTCTTTCCCAGTATAGTAGTTGATTGATCAGTCATAGCCATTAATCAGATCTAACCATCTTCGTTGGCGCATATTCAAATCTTTCTGTATGAATATATACTTGAGGCTCTTATGATCTATATATATTTCAAAATTCTCCCCAAATATATAATTCCACTATATTTTCAACATGAAGATCACTACAGCCAACTTTAGATTATGTGTTGGGTAGTTTTGTTCATTAAATTTCAATTTCCTTGATTCATAGGCTATCACTTTGTCTTTTATAATAGTACACATCCCAATCCCTTCATCGAAGCGTCACTGTATACCACAAAAAGTTATCCACTTGTGGGTAGCATAAGTACAGGTGTAGTGATAAGCCTCTTTTTCATCTCCATAAAAATTTATTCACATTCATTATTCCAAACAAACTTGAATCCTTTTTGTGTTATCTTTGTTAGAGGGTTTGATAATCATGAGAAATTTCTCACAAATCAATGATAATACCCAGCCAGTCCAAGGAAACTATGGATATTTGTCACATATGTTGACATCAACCATCCTTCAATTTCCTCTATCTTTGAAGGGTCCATATATATCACTTTCTTGTGATAATATTCCCTAATAATGATACTTCCTTCAAACAGAAATCACATTTTTTTATACTTTACATAAATCTTATCCTTTCATAAGATTCATAGAACCATTCTCAGATTCTCCTCAAGTTCCTCCTTGATTTTGATTTATATTAGAATATAATCTATAAAGACTACCACAAATATGTCTAAATAATATCTAAAGACTCTATTCATCAATTACATAAAGATTATTGGATAATTAGTGAGTCCAAATGGAATTAATATGAACTCATAGTGCTTGTACCTTATATAGAAAGCAGTCTTGGGGGTGTCCTCCTTCTTCACCCTTAATTGATAATACCTTGATTGAAGATCCACCTTGGAGAAGTATTGTCCTCCACATAGATGAATGAAAAATTCATCAATATATGGCAGAGAATACTTTATGTTAATCATGATCTTGTTGATATCACGATAATCAATGTAAAGCTGCATTTACCCATCCTTCTTCTTGATGAATAGAATCAATGCACCCCGTAGTGAAGCACTTGGGCATATGAACCCTTTATCCAGATTCTCCTATAGTTGTTTATTCAGCTCCTAAAGTTACACTATAGTCATTTCTATATGTATTCATAGATATTGTAAAATCCTCGGGTATAATATCGATTGGGAATTTAATTTTGCAGCTAGGGGGGACCAGGAAATTCATTGGGAAATACTTATGTGTATTCCCTCATAATGGGAATGTCTTCAAGGATGGTATTTTCCTTATACTCAATCATCTAATCTAGATATGTGTGCTTGTAGGGAAATAATATTTATACTTGAGATATTGGTGCTAAATAAGATTTATCCTCCTCTTTACACTTGTATAGAATCGTAGGACGAATCACAATATGGAGAGTGATTTATTTCTCATAGAAATGTATGTTGTATCAATGTAAGGAAAGACAATCCATAACTATAATTGTATCAAATTTCACTAAAATTAGTATCACGAGGTTTTTTGGGAAGTTCAACCCGCTAATTTTTATAGGGGAGGAGTTATATACTTGTGATGCAATAATTTCTCCATTTATCATTTTCACTGACAGAACTACTTCCATTCTTTGTGGGGGGATGTTTGAATATTTCTATTAAATTTTAATGATATAAAGGAATGTGTAGATCCAGAATCAAAAAGTGTGTTCTCTATTCTTGAATGAATAACTAATATACCTGTCACCACTTCATTGTAGAGATCCACATTAGTGATTGTAATAGAATAAGCTCACCCTTTCTACCTTAGAGGTTATTGGTGCTGATTTTCTCTAACCATCCTTGGTTTAGTGCATTGGTTTGGAAAGTTCCCTTGTTCCTTACAATTGAAACATTAGACAATCGGCTGAGGCTTGATTGGATCATTCCTCTCTTCCATTAAATTGGTGTGTTTCTCCTATTGTAAATTTCTAACTAGGTTCCCTTCCTTCCATCACCTAAATAATTTCCTCACCCCCTTCAGTCAATTTATGGGTGCTTCTTTACACACTTTTGACAAGTGGGGTGTTGAAATTTCTTACCAATTTTATATTTATCCATCACACTAATAGAATTAAAATCTACTTTCTTCTTCTTATCCCTGTGAGACCCATGAGAATCGTTGATCTCCATTTCAACTTTGAGGAAACATCAAAAAATTTCCTCATAGTTATAAAAGTCTCAGATCACTAGGTATTTTTGTAAGATCGGTTTTATCCCACAAAAGAAGCAATCAACTTTGCATTCAATGGTAGCGAAAAAGACAATGGTATATCATGCAAGTCTTGTAAATTTTTCCTTATACACCCTAATGGATTCATTTTCTTTTTGTTTTAGGGTAAGGAACTCCCATTCCATTTTAAGTTAGAGATTGTGAGTGAAATATTTTTTGAAAAACATTTTCCAAAATTCCTTCCAACCCATTGCTTTGATATCTTCCTCAGGCTTCATATTCATGATAAATGTACACCAATGGTCAGTTTATCCCTCCATAAAATAAAAAACTAGTATAACATTCTCATGCTTGAAACATTGAAATATGGATAATATCTTTTAAATGGAGTTGATCTATTGGTCCATGATTAAGGTATTAGATGATACATTGAAAGTCAGAGGCCTTTGTCGTATAAAGTTCTCAATTGCAGCTTATTCTTTCTTAAGGGGATTTGGGTGTTCCTCTTGATTTAGGTTTATATTCATAACCTGAGTCAACTGATATAATATCATCACAAATTTCTCAATTCATACTCCTATGGGGTTGGGAATATCATTTGGGAAGTCGTCACATTAGTTGTTTACTCAGTTCCTCCCATTTCCAGTCATTGGTAAGAATAAAGGAAAAATTAGGGATGGGTAATTTTAAACTATTAAACACACAAAGGGGAATCCAATAACATTAAATGGATAATTTATAAATGATATTTATTCCTTAACTTATGAATTTCTAGGCTTCAGTCAATGTTTTCCATGATAAATTTGCTAACATAGACTCTTAGGGGCATTTTTATTTCCTTAATAATGGTTCGTAATGATATTTTGAATTTACTAAAGTATATCTCCCAGGAGTTTCAAACCAGGTGTATAAAAATTCTCGTTGTCATGCACCAGTTCCCAATCGGGCCTAGTTTAATATGGTGTTTTTGGGTGTTACTCCTAGGTACATCTATGCCAGAACCACATCCACATGTAGTATCCAGAGGGGAATGTATTTGCATGGAAAACACTTACTCTATACTTTACCAAAATTTAGGGATGTCTTGTGTTTATTCTTATACCTAATTATTTTTCCAGAGTTTTTAAATATTAATCCCAAAAACAACTAAACTTTTCTTCGATACCAACTATGATAGTCCTTATCTTTATTGCACATTAACTCATAATTTATTACATAAAGGTACAAATAATACAACCTAGAAGATTGTTGAGTCTATTTTCTTTGGGAATTAGGTACATGGCATAACAACTTGAACATGGGATACAATATCATTATTCACTAATGAATATATGGTCTTTAAAAGTGCTTAAAAAGGGCATTTACACGCTAAAAAATGTTGATAATCGAGGTGATGTTAAAAGGGGGTCCCTTTTATCAGTGCTAAAAAGGCATTGATAAAGGTACCTTTTATCAGCACTGATAAAAGGGGTCTTTTATCAGTGCCAAAAAAAGCGCTAATGAATACCCCTTTTATCAATGCAAAAAAACACTTATAAAAGTCAAAAAATATATTTTTTAAAAAGAAAAAAAATTCTGCAAATTTGAAGGGAGGACCAACCCCCTTTATTAGAGCCTGACCCCCCCCCCTTAATAGTGATATGCACTGCCTCCCCCACATGTGCATGCCCCTTCCTTAACATTCTCTTATAAATCATCGATCCTCTAAAATTGCATGGGATAACTTGGGGATGTATATAAGAAAAGGATGAGCTATAAAGCCCAATAAGGGAATAAAAAATCATAGAATGATGATAAAGTAGTACATGAGATCTGATAGGCATATTAGGGTAACATGAGAGGTGTTGGGATTATAATTTTGAACAATTAAGCATTATATAGCATGATAACATAAAGGTGACATGGGAAAGTGGCAACAACTTTAAACATGACATCATAAACATGGGTCAAGGATAACTGCCAAGACATAATAACATGGTGGATAAAGTCTAATGATGTATTAGGTTCACTCCCTAATTATGTACATGATGTCTCATGACACTAAAACAATACCCACTGCATTGGAGAGCTATGTAATTTCAGGCGCACTCATCGCTTTCATATCATGTATATGCATAAGTGTTCCACATTGATCATATAACATAAGAACATATTTCTTCAAATTTAATCTCATGATTAAATATTGTGGGTTAAATAAATTTAAGTAACCAATAAATTAAGTATAGGTAAAACTAGTATAATACCCTTGAGTGGAAATGGGTACGGGTATACACCTCACAAATGTTCAGTATAGAAAATCGCAGTGACATTTCATCAGCATAACGACAGTACTTTAAGATTCATAAAATGGTTAAATGAGAGAGAAAGGGGTTTATCATAACTTGTAAGTAGAAAAGGAAAGTATTAGGGATATGTAAGAACATAATACAACA